>CM029779.1:28142408-29377300 GCA_017562165.1 Ectropis grisescens
TTTATCATAAGAAAATGTATTATTTTTTTCTTATTGAAGTAAATATTCAGTGACGACATCAAAACAATGATGGGTCATTCAACTGTTGAATAAAATTCTGTACTAGCTACTACTAAGGTCCTTTAAAGAACTTCTTTCGATATTACATTAGCTCCTTTCCTGTTCTGACGTAAATATTGTAAAGTCACTGTGTAAAAGAATACTCACGTCGTAGTCTTGCCTCTTTGCCTCTCCTCGAGATCGTACTTCTCGGTCTCGAGTTTGATGATGCATTCCCAGAGTTCGGTGGCCTTCTGCCTCAGCTTCTCGACACCGAGTCCTTCGATGTTCAAGGCCTTGATGCGGATGGACAGGGAGATCTTCTTCTCTTCTTCGAGCTGTTCCTTGGTCTTGTTACGCTCCAGTTGAGCGCTCGAAAGGCCGAACTGGGGGTAAAAATAAGTTGTTAGTGCGTACTCAAAATATAGTCTTATGGGAATTATGAGTTATGGTTAATTTCAGGCGAACTATGTTTGTTGACGTGACGCCATCGTTTGTGAACCGAGAATCTTTATTTCGTTTTTCGGTTTTTATACTATGTTATATTCAGTTAATAAATATTCAATATTGCGGGTTTAAAGGCGTCCCAAATAGTTTTCTATAAAAAATTATAGGATTTATTTCTGTGCTGTCTTATTTTTTACGTTAACTTGTTAGTAACGATATTTATTGCTATTACGGTTATTTCAAGAATATTGAATGCCATAACTCTGACAACATCAGTCCTTAGGTGACTGTGACCACCTATCATCAAGTAACCTGTAGCTTGCGTGCTTCGTTTCTTTCCGCGGTAAACCCTTACGTGCAAATTCATATGATTTAGGTTATTTAAGTACTCACGTTGTCGCTCTTCTTCTGATGGTGAAGTTGGGTCCGGTCTTGCTGGATTCCTTCATGGCCTGCAGCATAGCCTGGCGCTTCTTCTCGGCCTCCTCGAGCCGCTGCCTCTTCTCTTCGATGTCGCGCTGTTTCTTCTCTTCGATCTCGCGCACTCTCCTTTCTTCTTCTTCCTTCTTCTTCTGGGCGAGGCGCTTCTCTTCTTCGCGCGACACCTGCCAATCAAATAGAGTGTGAACAGTTGTGAAGGTTGCGTTCGGACTTCAAAAATGGTAATGGGATTTCTCGTTAGGTTCAAAGGTTAGTTGTTATTTCATAAAGAGTTTAAAGTTTCTTGTGGATAGATTTAAGTTTTGGTCTATTATATTATATGAATCTAATGAATTAGATTCTGGCTTAGATTGTTGTGTCTCACCTTGCGCTTAGCCTGCTTCTCTTTGAGGCGTTTGAGCTCATCTTCTTCCTTGGCCCGCTGCTTGCGCCATTCGTTGATGTATTCCTTCAACTGGTCATCCAAGTCCGACCGCTTCTGATCTTGACGCTGAAGCACGTAAATCATTATTGTAAAAACCGTTCGTTATTCGCTTACAAATATATTTTCAATATTACAAATTGACAGTCTATTTTATGAAGTTTTTGTGTATTTCATGGTAGTGTATGGTATTCCTCTTTGTTACGCATAAAACAACGCGAACGGCCTATCATTGTTATGCATGAGTTTTCATCATGTCTACTTCAAAAGTTGTAGGTGTAGCTATGTCTTAGATTTGAATTATAACCTCCCCGTCGACAGCTTAATTAAAACGCTTGTTTAATTTCGAGTGAAAATGAAGACTTATGAATATCAAAGCTAATACCATTTTAGTTAGGCGGTGAACCTGGCTTAGAAATAGAAGATTGACGGTATTTGGAGGCTTATTACTTGTAGAATGACGAAATGTTGATCAAATGCATAATTAATATTCTTGAAACAAAAAACCGTTTATGGTGTCACTAAACATATTTGAATTAGGTACCTTATTAACGAAAATACGAAAGCCAACTAAACATTTAACTCGTGTGTGGAGTGTGTGTGTGAGAGAGAGACAATGTGTAAAAGTAAAGAATAAAAGTGTGATTTTAAAACGTTTCTTTTCACCTTCGACCGTTACTCGTCCGATAGAAGTAATTGTTGTAATTTAACTCTACATAAAATAGACTGTCCAGTAATAGAGCGAATAGATTCAATATTTACCTTGATGAATTCTGGGTCTCCCTCACCCCTGTAACATGAAGAATCAATGAGTGAACGCTCCTCAGAGTTGCCGAATGTTAATGTTAGGAAGCCGCCGCGACGGCCACATACAATAACATCTGTTACGGTGACATTACTATCATTATCAACGGATTTTATTAAAAATCGTTAGAATTTTAATTGTTTTGCTTCAACGCTCTCTTAGTAGCGTCTTCGCAGGCGAGGACTCTGTACATATTGTTAAAGTTTTAGCTTTCGTGAACATCTACATGGTATCAGTTACAACACTTCGGTTATGCGATTCGGACTCAAATCGATTAGAAATCGCACGTCGATACTACAGTAATCGATTACTCATACAAATATTATAGATTGTCGTTAACACTTTACAAATTGGTCTCTATTTTAATGTTTTTATTATTTTGGCGGGTTTTACGTCACAAATGACATAATTATAATTACCATGGTAAGACTGAGGTACATTGAGATTATTATTAGGTGTACATGCGTGTTGATGTCATGCGGTAACCCAGCGCGTGTCGCGCGAGCGGCGCGGGCGCAGAACGCTGTACGTTTCGAAAATAGAACGCCTAACAACCGACGGAAATAGTACCGCCGCCGGTCCCGAGCGGCGACCGGCGGCAACGCGGCGGCGGTGCGCCCGAGCCGTGTTATTGACAGGATAGTATGGTTAGTCACCACAAAGAGCGGTGCAACTTACGCTGCACTGATCGATGGTCTACTCCTAGAAACAGAAAACATCAATCAGCCTCTACCTCCCGATACACGACACGAGTCTACTTCATTGCGTATAAAGATCTCAGTAAAACAAGCGTGAGACAATTATTTTGCGCATACACGATACAAACACTGCAATACAAGCATCTGTGGTCAATTTTAGAATTTTGCCTGAAGAGATATCGTTGCTGAAGCGAAAAATGCGCTACTTTCGTTCAGATAAGTTAATTTGAATGCCAATCAATCCAATCGTGTGACACAATACATTGTCTGTCTGCTACAAGCCAAGCTTATCAGACCTATCTACTCGAATCTTTGGATACTCACTCAGGTTTCGCCTGGGGCCTGCACGTGGACAGCGGCAACGGAAACAGAAGGACATTCGATTAGGAATCGTACAATAGAGATGTATAACAATAAGTCATTACATAAAGCTAACATGTAGAGTTAATGCGAACGTGACACTATTAGTCAAATCAAACCACACGGTCTCATCTGCCCAGAGAAAGATCAGTGCTACTTACACATGATTAATGACCCTTTAGATTGCACGGGGTCGGTATTGTCGATGAGATGTGTTAAATGAAAGATTTGGTATTAGGAAGCGAGATCGCAGCGCAGCACTTAGTGGTGAATCTGAAAGCAACGGAAGCGACGACTCAAGCGCTAGAAGCGTTAGGTTTGCGTCTAAACTTAGCCTAACGAATGAAGCGAGTGTGAGTGCCGGATCAACCAATATGGCACGTCACTTACTTCCTGCAACAAAAGAGAGAGAGGGGATTGGTGAGGGAGTGCAAGGGCCTCCGGCCAGGGCCGGGGTGGCTTACAGATCGGGGGCAAACGCAGCCAAGCCGAGGGGTACGTGGTCGGCCGAAACTAGTCCTTACGTATGTCCCAGTCCTACAACTACTGAACATTATTGTAGGTCATTAGGGCAAGGCGAAGTCGGGAACTAGGCCCAGAAAGCTGAAGAGTTTAAAACCAAACTGTCTAGAGAAGTTCTAACTCGATCTGTATCGTAGTCGAATACTTACGTCTCCACGACTTCTTCTTCTACTTCCTCCTCCTCGGAGCCACTAGAGGACAAAGGGGACACGTTAACATAAGGTACATCATCTATAGATTAGTAAGAGGCCAACGAGAAACAAAGGAGTTACAAGGTATGTTTAGCAACAGTTTGACTGCCATTCAAGTCTTTGAAGCGTCCTATTTTTTAACATTGGGATTGTTTACATTTACTTTTGTTGCGATAAGGTTATGTACTTACGAATATTCCTCTTCGTCAGACATGTTGGTGGTTTGTTTATTCTGTGAAAGCAAGATTTGTGTTAGTTACTTCATTGATTGAAATTTGGCTCTAGCTTCTGGCAGCGGTTGTGCATGTGCTATCGTCGACGGGAAATTCATGTATGTTGCTCATTTTATTATTGTCGTTATTGGCACCTTCGTATAATAACTCAATTTTTATGTTCATAAACATGGTTACAGTTTGGTTTAAATAGTATAGCGGTCGTAAAAATTAAATAGCGCAATGACCAAAACTTCAAGCGCGTTTGTCGGATAGATGAGATACGGAAGCAAATCAATGCTTACAGCAGATTCTATAATCGTAAATATGTTGCCGATGTAACAATAACATCATTGTGTATTGTAATTATTGATTTATCAAACTCATTTGACTTTTAAGTTATAAAAATCTCACATTATTTAGGGGTCATCGTTCTTTTTTTTTTCCGTTGTACACCAATTAAACTTTGTACATTCAAGTTATTTTATTTTAAATATGTTGTGTCTTCTCCATGCTGAGTTTTCCGTAATATTTACTATCTCTTATTATGCATCCTATTGTAGTTTCATGTTTTGCTAAAGTTTCTCAGGTCCTAAACCGTTCAATTTCAAGGTGAGGCATTTAGCGCTTATGGTGTTATGAATTTGTTTCATTGCGTTGAACGTTTCGTTCCTCAATCTCGATACTTGTATCGTTTTGCAGACGAAACTTATTTTATAAATAAGTGAAGTAAATAAAGCCATCATCGATCACGTATTACGCGATTGACATCACCGGCGGCGTTGCCAAATACGCGACGCGGGGGCGCGCGCCGGAACGCGGGAAAGAAACTTATTGTTTACGAGTTGTTTTATTTTCGGCGGGTTTATCTTTCGCGCCATTAAGCACACCTACGGCCGCGGCGTTGGCACGCGTTCAACGAAAGTGTAAAATTGGATCTCTGTTGCCCAGGATTCAGATTTCGCCGGCCAACAAATTATTTCGCTTTTAGATCGGACCGGTCGCGCCGATAGGATTTACTGTCGCGGCAATTAATTTTTAAAGGCCACATTCTCACTACCCTAGCAGCGTCAAAGTTCTAATAATTCAAATTTGTTTTCAATCTCATTCATTCGACGGCATTGCAAAATAATTAGCGCAGCTTGATCATAATTATGTTAACTGGCGTATTGAATCTGTGTCTCTATGATTCTGTTAGTAACCTCGTCTTGAGACTTTAATAAAATCTATCAATAAAAAAATGTGTACAACGATTAAAATTATTAAGAATATTTTTACCGAATTTTCCGATTACTTTAACTGCATTTTGTAATACTACATCAAATTTAACTCAGGTATTGATTCTAAACGCCGAATTGATTAGAATTCCCGATCTATAAACTATGTCATATGTCATAGTTCTTAAGTTTTCTTAAAAAACTCTCTGTTAATTAATACATAAGCCGTCTTTAATATTTGTGGACATTCCTCAGACAACACTATCCAATGGCAAGCTTACAAAGCTTGTACCATGGGAACCAGACAGCTGATATGCCCCACCCTCAAGTTCAATAAATTATTTGAATTGATTTAAAATAGTTAAAGGATAATATAATTTATATATAAAGTAATTTATCTTAAATTATTATTATTAATAATGTATTTAGTGTTCAATCACTTTGTAGTAAGATTAAAATTATTTAAGTTCCGGATAGTTATCACCATGGTTAATAATATTAAGTCAATGAGGTCAAGGCAGGTTCCCGAAATAGTTCACCACAGAGTTGATATTCTGAGAACGCATTAGTTAGTACATCATGGCGCCTGGAGATGGGCGTGGAAATATGGGTGCTTCCTTTTGCATGTTGCACTATGTTTTATGTATTGACATGTATTTATAATGTTTATATTGTTGGCTTCCCAGTGTTAGCGTCCAAGGTTTGTTGATCTAACACGTAAGGGATCAATCGACGCTATTCGTCAATCGCTTGTCTATCTTTAGGCGCCCATCCGCTTTGGCAGCCGTGAAATTACGCGCAATATTTTTGAAATTATTGATTCTGTCTGATCTTTCTGGACTTTGTCGTTTTTTGGCTGAACATTTTTGGTTGACAGCGATCGGGCACTTTAGTTTTCATGCAAATTTTAGTGATTTGACATAATAAAGTAAAATTTTACATAATAAAGTTAAAATTTTACACAAACATCAAGTCTGAAAAATAGCAAGAAAATTTAAGACAAACTGACTAAAATAATAAACATTTAAAATCTTTAAAAATCGTTTTGGTCAATTGTAGATTTTCTTACAGAAAATATTTTTTAGCAAAAAGTTTGGAATTTCCATAATTTTTGGATTAAGCACTATTTACGTAATTTTGTCTACTTGAATGGAATATTACGTTACTAAGTACATGTTTATTTTTTTGCGTAAATCAACACCGAACATAAAAGTTTTGTACAGAATATTACACATCAAATCAACTACTTACGAAATGTAACTTAAAAAAACGGTAAACAAACGGTATTAACTCTGTCTACTGAATAAGCGGTGTGGAGTGTGTGGTGTGAGTGAGGGTACTTATGGCAGATCCAGGCGGCGCGCGCGCATGTAACGTGAGCCGCGGCTATAGAAGGCGCGCTCGGCGGCACTGGGTTATTTTTAGGCCGTATTGGTTAGTCGGTCTCCGGCGGCACAACACCCGGTGCACTGAGCACACGCGACGCGGCACGGCACTTACGTCGCACGGGTTGAAGACGGTCACCAGTCACTGGTTCCTGATCCGCAGCGACGTTGGAATGTGGAGTCCGCGGCGACCGGGCGGTTTCTGGCGGGCCGGCGGGCCGCGCCGCCGCCGCAGCGCGCCCCCTCGGCCCTCTTCCTTCCCCTCGGCTATAATTAGCGCCGGTCATTTTTGAGCGTGCGATAGCCAGCTCCGATTTCGAACGACCGCTGCAGGTGCAACGCACTCCCCGAGGAAGCTCCGCGCCCCACTAACCCACTTCCTCTGCGCCGACCAGGTGAAGCCTCGGGGTCCTCCACTGTCGCGCAGCCAGTTGAAACTGCGTTCTTATCCATTCGGAATGTCCTGGAAGTTTATAGTAAGAGTAATGTTTTCAGAGAAATTATATACCATAGAGATAAATTATCTTGTATCGCTGTCACATCGTGACACCATGATGTTAAGAGGAGGAGTACTGCTTACCATCAGATCTGGCTCGTCCTGATATTTTTTAATATAAAAAAGATCGAGTAGCTAAGTAATTTAGAATGTTCTACATTAGTAGTCAGAAAAGCGAGATATCCATCAACCAACACTGTTTAGGAACTCTGACGTTCTAGAAGGTCCCAAAATGCCCTTCAACTTGAAGTATGGAGGCAGAAGTGTACAATCGCATCGTACATAACTCTTGAATTATAGAAAAACGGCTCTGGTTGAAAGAATATATCATAGATGACACGTATCCCAGCAGCCTGCACCCTTCAGCATAAGCAGCCCATTAAATGTTCCCACTGCTGGGACTCGGGGCCTTCTCTCGCAAGGAGAGAGTTAAGGCCATAATCCACCACGCTGGCCAAGTGCGGGTTGGTGGATGACACATGACCTCGAAAGATTCTAGGTACATGTCGGCTTCCTCACGATGTTTTCCTTCACCGTATTTATGTTAGCGGCATTACGCACATGACTTCGAAAAGACAGTGGTGTGTGTGGTGGGATTCGAACCTGGGGCTCCGGATCGGCAGTCGCCGTTCTCCCGACTAGACTAGCCGTAAGCCGTAGCATTGCTGCACCTAAATGGAATCTCAGTGTTACATACCCTTCAAACAGCTATTCAGAAAATATCTAGAGTTACCTATGTACCTATTGCTCAAAGATTTGTTTATAAGTATAAAGCTGCCCCTTTTAAACGTAGCCTTGTCGAAGTTCGACATGACAACCTTCGGACGAAGGAAATGCCATAGTCTGCAGGTATGTCAGGTAAACGCCTGGGAGAACAGGATATGAGGATAGGTACATAGTTCTGATATCGTTCAGTATCAACTAAACTAAGTCGTTGTATTTAGATGGGGCCACCCAAGTCACAGGCTTAGCTTAGTTTTGGGGCTGCTGATACCTCTAGCTCTAGGTAAGTAAATGTTAATTCATTAATTTACTATCATGTGTAAGAATATTTTAATTTTTGAAAATAGACTAATATTATTATTTAATCAATGTCTTAGTTTTTCGGTTTTTTTTTTGCAATAAATATAAGAAATATACGTTATAAAAGGCTTAAAAACTAGGGTACCTACCACCAGCAGCGGGGTAAGGCCCAAGCTAACGGTGGTTAGGGTTGTATAGTGAGGAACCTCCTGCTATTCGCACTGTGTCGAAGGTAACCGGCGCGTGTGTCTGACCCGCTATCCAACCGTCTAGCGAAAATCTCTTAGGATGTTGATCGAGGCTTTTTGCTATAAGCCCGTTCGCCGACACGACTATCGGAACTATGGTCGTGGAATCGACATCGCACATGGCGGTAACCTCATGAGCCAAGAGTACTTGCTCAGCTTGTCCTTCTGATGTTCGTTCCTTCTTGTTATTAGCATTGAGGTATAACCAGATAATATTCAGAATCTTTGTAGTACTAATTTGTAAATTACCTACCTTGAAAACGCTTTAAGTTCATTCATTCATTAATCATGCTTGAAATTCCAAAATACTCGAACATCTAGGCAATGTCTATGTAGGCCTGTGCTGTGGTATGCGTTGTATAGGTATTTTTTCTGGATCGTTACAATATTGGTGTCTTCAAGTCGAGAGTAAGTCAGTTTTTTCTACATCACTGCTTAACATCAGGCAAAAATGTGAAAACGTAATATCGTAAAAAATCTGCTGAAAGTACGAGTATTTTAAAACTTTACGAAAAAGTTCATGTAACATAACCTAGTATCTAAAGCTGCACTAGTAGGTTCATATCAGATTTGGCTGGGCAGGGAGAGAAACACGAGTAGTGAAGGTGAGTGTTGATGTACGTCGGAAAGGGGCCCCTTAAACCTACACTCGTGTCACAAGTCTCGGGATCTACTCGGGATTTCTCTCTCTCTGCCACACGATGGACCCGGCACCCGCACGGTGAATCCATGGAATGCTAAGAAATTCGTTTCCCTCTCTAAGCTGCCCACCGCCCATTAAATGTTCCCACAGCTGGGACTCGAGGCCTTCTCTCGCAAGGAGAGAGTCAAGGCCACCACGCTGGCCCAGGTCGGGTTGGTGGATGACACATGACCTCGAAAAATTATAGGTACATGTCGGTTTCCTCACGATGATTTCTTTCACCGTTTTAATTTAGCGGTATTACGCCCTTGGCTTCGTGAAGACAGGTGCGCGTGGCATTTGAGCCCGGGGTCCCCTGATCGACAGTCGCCTTTCTCCCGAGTAGAAGAGCCGTATGCTGTATCATATTATTGTATTTTACACATCTGCCATTAAAATCATGTAGATTCGTTTAAATCGTTTAGATTCTTAATTTTCTCTCATAATCATAATCCTGGCAGTCAGTTACAGCATTTTTGAAATTAAAACTTCGTTGGGAAACGCGTTGAGCACTTTTGAGGTGAACAAAAATCATGGAACTGGCGTCATCGTCACCTAAAGGTTTCAGAAAAAAAAAATTACAACGCTATTAAGAAAAACGGCGTTAAGTAAAAAATCTAATAGAGTAAGATCCCACCAGACGTCACGCATTTTCTGATGGATGAAATGTGAAAGTACGTGAAGTAAGTAATTTTAAGCTATTGCTATTGCTTTTATCGCGGGCCTGGGGACCGAATTTTAGTGATCGTGCATCTCTTTCTTATGTTCACAAGAAAGAGGGATAGAACACCGTAACGCCATCCTCTCCACTCGGTCATTCGACTTTGAATCTTATTTGTATCAGCTTTACAGGCTAAATGCTCTTAGCAGTGTTGCCAACTTAACGGATTTCCCGTGATATTTTTTATGGTAAACAAATGTCACTCTTCAAAATAAAAGCAATTCCGAAAATTGTTAACACCCTATTGCTTATGTTGATAAAATGCATGCAACATGCAATAATAGCTTTACCTCGGCAGACCCCGAGTGCCACACTTCTTTTTTTTATGTACGAGTACCTTCTGGATTCCATATCTTGAAATTGGCCGTCTAAGCAAGTTAGCGGGTAAGCTGTTCTTAGTACATACTAACTCTACTCAATCGTCCATATTTCGTTCATTAAAAAATACGTAAGGTCTAGCGGCTCTGGGATCTTGGACTATAAGTTATAAGTTTCACTTCTGTCTTCTAAAATTGGTAGTCCCTATGTCTGCCATTTTTTATCATGTACAGGGACGGGTCGAGCAAGACGTGCGTGTGATGGTAAACAACATGCCTGCCCATAAAAGCACAGATCCACGCAGCTATTTGCATATAATCATGAACAGCTCGCTGAACTAGCTAAATGTTTCCACTGCTGGGACTGCCAGGGTTTCTTTCCCCAGGCGAGAGTCTAGGCCGGAATCCACCACACTGGCCCACCGCGCGTTGGCGGATGATGCATGACTTCGAAAGATTCTTGGGACATTCTTTCATGTTTTTTCACGATGTTTTCTTTCACCGTTAAATCTAATGATAAACTTGAACTGCACTTGGATTTATCTCTTTGAACAAGCATGCAGAACATACCGGTTTACTCACGTTGTTTTTCTTCGCGTCTAAAGTCAAAAATCTTCGTCTAAAGTCTTCGTGTTGTGGTATTGACAATTTTTTTTTGGTAAATCTACACGTGGGCATACTCAGAGGAGCATTTGCAGACGGGATTCAAACCTACGGCATCTCTGTAGCCAATCGGACGTGCTTGACATTGAGTTACCATGGCTTCATGACCGCGACAAGTGTAAACCTATTATTTATAAAACATATGCATAAGCAGCCGCTGCACTGCTGGGACTCGGGACAAGGAGAGAGTCAAGGCCACAATCCACCACGCTGACCCAGTGCGGGGTGGATGACACATGGGCTCAAAATATTCTAGGTACATGTCGGTTTCCTCACGATGTTTTCCTTCGCCGTTTTAAGTTACGCACGTTACGTTGTGCATTACGCACATGACTTCGAAAAGAAAGTGGTGCGCGTGGTATTCGAACCAGGGGCTCCGGACCGGTAGTCGTCATTCTCCGGACTAGACCAGCCATAACTTAGTAACGTAAAAAAAATATGGAATATTATCATCACCCTAAAGGAACAAGTTCGCGCTGAGACCGCGACACGAGACCGCGACAGGCACTTGACTCTATAGAATTGTATGGGCGGCAGTACTGTCGCTACATATATACATACATAATTACATATATACTATTCTATAGAGTCAAGTGCCTGTCGCGGTCTCCGGGCGAACCGCTACCTTAACAGAAGTAAAAGGTACCTACCGTCTTGTTAAACGGCATCTTAAGTATTTTTTATCAATAAACTTGACTTCCCATCTCGCCTGATGAAGAGCGACGTGGTCTGCGATGGAGTGCGCTTACTTAGAATAAACTGATTCACTATCGAAGACACCAAAATAGTTACAGACTTTATTAAGCTTAAGAGTTTATTTGTTTGGCGCGTCAATCTCAGGTCCTGGACAGATTTCAAAAGTTGGATATCGAGGTAGGTAGTTACGGGATCTATGAATGCTATAGGTATATGTTCTACGGGCAAAGCCGGGACGAACCGCTAGTTATGTAATAAATAAACAAATTTTGGTGGAGATTTCTCACACAACACTAGCCCAAACTAAGCAAAGCCTGTACTATGGGAGTCAGATAGCTGATATAATACTTAAATAGTTGTTATTATAAACTTATTATGCATGGGAATACCCAGGCACAGGACAATTTGTATTCATCACACAAAAATTTGCACTGGATGGGAATCGAACCTCTACCTACGGCTTCGTAGGCAGATTAACAAACCAACTAATCCTAGTGGATGGACCAGCGAAATGCCCAATCAGGCAATGACAGCAACATGCTAATGAAGCGTCGCTCGGAGCCTGTCGGAGCGATAGCACAGAAATGCCTTCGCCATATCTGCCCTATTCGCTGAAAAAAATTCAAATTGTGGGTGCGACAGTGTCGAATTTGACATTCATTCTTTCTTTCTTTGACTTGCTTGGAGTGTCGCAGCGACACTTCAAGCAAGTCGTTGAGAAGTGCCTGTACACAGAAGATTGGATCAATTAAAATTCAAATATTTCCGTATATAACAAAGTACGCTGTGGATTGAATCGCCACCGCCGCGCCGTGCGCGCCGGCGCCGGCGGCGGCGCGACCCGGTCCCGCGGCCGGTCCGGAAACGGGCGCGCCGCCGCTCCAGTATGCACAGCCTGGAGTTCTATTGCCAAACTAACGGCAAGTACTGTGCAAACTGTGTTCCTGTTTGAAGGGCAATGTTTAATTCCGATTTTGTAATAAGAACTTCGACTACACCTGCGTAAAAAGTAAAAACAATGGAATGCGTTTTCTAAGTAGGTTGTTGTAAGCCTCATAGTCGCTTGACATCAAACGAGATGGCTGTCAGACGTAAGGCTGACGGTAAGCCTACCAGGTATTTTGTAGCTAAAAGTAATAAGTATGTTAATTTAGAGGCTGTAATATTACTTAACAAAGGGTTTTAAAACACTGCTAGTTTTGCACTTGATGTTAAAAATACCAACTATTCTTGGATCATGAAAAATTTGCATCTCCATATAAAAAAATAAATTTGTTACGATGCCATGCTCCTCTATAGAATAAGTATTTTTCGGAAGTATCCCGCCTTGGCCAAGTATCTATGTTCTTTTGTGAATAAATAAATAAATATGGGTGGACATTTCACACACAACACCATCTGACCCCAAACTAAGCAAAGCTTATATTATGGAAGCTAGATAGCTGATATAATACTTATATACTTTTAAATACATACTATTTTAAATGGCATATGTCTATAGAGTAAGGGTGACACAGACTGGGTGGGCTAGGCTAAAAGGGGCATGCTATACCTAATTATTAGTCATCATTAGGGCTGATTTAGAAATGTGGACTCAGGACAACAAAGGAGTGGAGGCCTCATGACTACTAATTACTTATTTTCCAAATAAAATTAACCCACGAAAAAAAAACCAAACAAAAGAAAGTTTAATGTTTATTCGTCGGGTCTTGTAAGGTTTTTTATTGTGGAGACCCCAACGCTTTAATAAATACTTAAGTAACGGATGATGTCTGATTTAGAGATACGTGCCCCTTATGTGTGATCCGGCCTTGTTTAATCAAATCGGACTGTTTTTAATATGATGCTCGTCAATGCCGTCGCCAGGCTAAGTGCGAAAACGTAGCGCTCCCGTTATCGTCACATAAAAGTTGCAAAAATGTTTAAAAAGCGCTATTCTAATATTAATCCTTTTTTGCGTGCGTGCGCGTCCGGGCGTGCGTCTAATGGTACACGCTGCGCCACCCACGCAAGTTACGAGTATCTCAAAGTCGCATATTACTATGTTGTAGTAGGGCTTAAAAGTAATGTAAAGACATAGTGGAAGTATGACGATTGGTTTATGGAGTTAAGCTTTAAGCAAATTATAATCAAAAGGAGATCTACGGTTTAAACGACGCCGAGAGTCAGAATAAGTATATACCTATGTCTGACGGTACTACACGTAGACAGTTATTAGAGAGATACAAAGTACATATTATTATAGTTTACGGCGAAAGAGAATAAATTCATTGTTAGTTTCCTAAACAATATATTTAATCCACCATTTTGAATACGCTCTGCATTTAAGCTATGCTCCCGGGAAAGGTCCGAAACTTTTTCTATTTAACGATTTATTATTTTAATAAGATAATGCTATCTTATTAACGTAAATTGTAATTAATTGTAAGTGTATCCTGCGCGTGGTACACCCTGCTGCCAACTAACGAGGCTCTGACGACCGAACCAATGGCAGTATATCCATTTAAAAGCCAGTCCTAAATGGACCAGGCCGATGATGGGCAGCGGCGTCATCGGTGCTAGGGGCTGGCTCCGCGGTCACCAACCCGCCTGCCAAGCGTGGTGACTATGGCAAACACCCCCCCAATGAGAAACACAACCAGAAAACGGCCCCTAGTCCCCGGCGGCTCCGCTATTCCAGGCACTGTTGGCAGCCTTGGTTCCGGCGGAGCAAGGGGTGCGAAGAATCTCCGGCAGACGCCCCGCCACCAAACCCAACGACTGGACCTGGCAACGTATAACGCACGGACGCTGAGGGCTGACGAAAAGATTGTGGAGCTGGAAGAAGAAGTGGACAAGTTGCGATGGGATATCATAGGGTTATCCGAAGTCCGTAGACAGGGCGAGGACAGGATAACCCTCGAATCCGGCAACTTGTTCTACTACCGGGAGGGAGATCAACAATCCCAAGGGGGTGTCGGGTTTATCGTCCGCAAGTCTCTCGTCAACAACGTGGTAACGATCTAGAGTGTGTCGAACAGGGTTGTATACCTTGTACTTAAAATTAGCGACCGGTATTCATTGAAGGTCAAACAAGTAAACGCACCGATCTCGACACATCCCGACGAAGAGGTTGAGGCCATGTATGAGGACATCTCCAAAGCCTCGCCAACACATTTCACAGTTGTGATGGGAGACTTCAACGCGAAACTGGGCAAACGTAGCGGTGATGAGTTGAGAGTGGGGAATTTCGGATATGGGCAGCGGAATCCAAGAGGGCAACGTCTAGCGGATTTCTTCGAAAGGGAGATCCTCTTTATGATGAACTCCTTTTTCAAGAAACAACCACAAAGAAAGTGGACCTGGATTAGCCCAGACGGTTCCACAAAAAATGAGATCGACTTCATTATGACGACTAAACGGCAAATATTCAGCGATGTCTCTGTGATCAGCAGGGTCAAGACTGGCAGCGATCACCGTATTGTAAGAGGCACGCTGAATCTAAACATTAAGCTCGAAAGTTCACGTCTAATGAAGTCCACGCTCCGACCAAATAATGCTCAGATCGAAGATCCCGATAACTTTCAACTCGAACTTCAAAATCGCTCCGAATCCTTAGATGAGTGCGGAACGGCGGACGAAATAAACGACAGGGTAGTGAAAACTATTCATGCTGTTGGTAGAAAGTTCTATAAGAGCCGACGCCAAACTCAAAAGCTCTCCGATCAAACTCTAAATCTCATGGCGGTCAAACGAGATATGCGGTTACAGTCTTCGATTGACATGACGGCATACAGGCGGCTCAATAGACAGATCTCTACTTGTGTGCGACGCGACATACGCTGCTTCAATACTTCGAGTATTGAAGAGGCGATCAAGCAAAACAAAGGCTCGAAAGTGTTCGCAAGAAATCCGTCTCTTGGGCAAAGTCAGCTGACCAAACTGAGAACCGATAGTGGTAACATTGTCTCGTCGAAGCCTGAGATTTTGGAGGAGATTGAGAGGTTCTATGAACAGTTATACACCTCTACGCAAGCACAACCTGTCGTTAGCATGGCAAAAGACCCCAGAGCCAAGCTGACCCGACACTTTACCGAAGATATCCCGGAAGTCAGCCTGTATGAGATTAGGATGGCCCCTCCAACAACTTAGAAACAACAAGGCACCTGGCGACGACGGAATTACGACTGAGCTTCTGAGAGCGGGTGGAAAACCGGTACTTAAAGTCCTCCAGAAGCTGTTCGACTCCGTCGTACTTAACGGTAATACGCCAGAAGCATGGAGCAGAAATGTGGTGGTGCTCTTCTTCAAAAAAAGGTTACAACACCTTGTTGAAGAACTACAGACCCATCTCACTTTTGAGCCACGTTTAAAAGTTGTTTTCGAGGGTAACCACGTCTCGCACGCAGGTTTGGCGACTTCCAGCCACCCGAACAAGCCGGTTTCCGAAAAGGCTATAGTACCATAGACCACATCCATGCGCTTCAGCAGATTATACAGAAAACCGAGAAGTATAATCGGCCACTATGTATAGCGTATGTGGACTATGAGAAAGCCTTCAATTCCATCGAGACCTGGGCAGTACTTCAGTCTTTCCAGCGATGCCGCATCGACTATCGCTATATCGAAGTGTTGAAGTGTATTTACAACAAAGCCACAATGTCTGTCCGATTACAGGACCGGTGCACAAAACCTATCCAGCTACAGAAAGGCGTGAGACAGGGAGATGTTATATCTCCGAAACTGTTCACTGCCGCGCTGGAAGATGTTTTCAAGCTACTGGACTGGAACGGATATGGCATCAATATCAACGGCGAATGCATCACTCACCTTCGGTTTGCCGACGACATAGTCATTGTGGCGGAGTCGATGGAGGACCTCGGTGCTATGCTCAGGGACCTCAGTAGAGTATCCCAACAGGTAGGTTTGAGGATGAATATGGACAAGACGAAGGTCATGTCAAATGTTCATGTCTCACCTGTACCGGTTATTGTTGGGAATACCACACTCGAAGTTGTTGACGAATACGTCTACCTGGGTCAAAAGATCCAATTAGGTAGATCCAACTTCGACAAAGAGGTCCAGCGAAGGATCCAACTCGGATGGGCAGCGTTCGGGAAACTTCGGCACATCTTTGAGTCCAAAATACCCCAATGCCTAAAGACGAAAGTCTTTAACCAGTGCGTGTTGCCAGTGATATCTTATGGAACTGAGAGGTGGTCCTTCACTGTGGGCCTCATAACGAAGCTCAAAGTCACACAGCGAGCTATGGAGAGAGCTATGCTCGGAGTCTCTTTGCGCGACAGCATCCGTAATGAGGATATTCGCAAAAGAACGAAAGTGGCCGACATAGCTCAAAGAGTAAGCAAGCTGAAGTGGCAATGTGCAGGTCACATCGCTCGCAGAACTGACAACCGATGGGGAAGAAAGGTTCTCGAGTGGCGACCACGAACCGGAAGGCGCAGTGTTGGACGGCCTCCCACTAGATGGACAGATGACCTCACAAAGGTCGCTGGAAACCGCTGGTTACAGGTTGCGCAGGACCGTTCGTTGTGGAAATCTAGGGTCCCCCCTAGATTTGCCTATGTTCAGCAGTGGTCGTCTTGCGGCTGATGATGATGATGATACCTAAATTGTACATACATAGTAAACTTAAAATAAATTTCATCAGACGCAACCGCTACGCTAAAGGACTTTAACCAACTTTATAACCTTTGGTAAGACTAGATGTCTTAGAACTCAAATTTAGAGTCCAAATTTTGATATAATGTATTACCTATTATTTATGTAAATCGTTGTGATATTTTTGTAACCTCATGCCAATGAGGCCTTATTTTTGCATGCCCGCAAAGGGTAGAACTGTTGTTTTTATATGTCCTATTTATAACATCACCTTTGTACACAGTTTTGCAATAAATTATTCTGATTCTGAAAAAAAGAACCCACATTATAAAAAAATTTGCCGCAAAAAAGGAAGTCGCTCTTTTACTGTCAATGTCATGTATGTCTTCACGGTCTTCACGCAATCTTTACGATTCCCTCTCGTTCTCGTGTCGGGTCCAGTGTTGCCCATCATACAATTTAAATCGTATTTATACGATTTTTTTGGCTCATGTACGGTGTACGACCGCGAAGTCGAAATCGTACGTAAAAGTACGATCTTCTGCAACGATATTTAAACAACAGGGATTTTAGGTCAGCGTGCAAAGAGGGCACCGCTCAACAACCGCCAAAACGCCACACGCCAGGCAATTTTAGGTCAGTCGTTGTATGACTTTGCAACTTACCGGCCGCATTAGGTACTCCCCTATGATGGTGTCTTGCATTGTAATATCGTGCAAAAATTTCAACAAAAAAGTGAAAATGAGATGGTATATCATATTTTCACTACGCACATCATTATTTTGTCAATTAAAGGGGCGGTAATACTAGAAAAAGCAATTTATAAACAATTATTTATAATACTTCAATTCCAAGTACCTACGTAACGTGTCAAATAGGGATTACCACCCGGCAAAACAAGTCTAATATTCTGGTGGATCCCGGCATAAGGAGTTTATATGTGAAGTGAACATTTCTTTGGGCGCACTAATCAAAGATTTTTCGTGAGCTGTGAAGCATCGTGAAGCGGATCGGCGGCTCGCGCGGATCCATGACCCCCATGATCCCCCCCCCTGGGCTAGGTCCAGCACCTACTTATCGTGTACCAACACTATCATACACTCTCTCGCGAGATCGGAAAGACTGACTCACATTATGGGACCGGAAGCTTAAAACACTCTTCCTAAAATAGTTAAATCAGCACCGAGTTCGGGTAGCTTCAAAAACCGATTAAAAAGCTGGCTTATCGATCAAATATAATATAATGTTCAATTTAAACTTTAAAAATGTATACTCTTTGTATACTCTTATTTTGTTTTTTTTTATAAAATTGACGTGTAAATTGTACATTTATCAATAAAGAACTTTGACTTTGATTACGACTGAGCTTCTGAGAGCAGGTGGACAACCGGTACTTAAAGCCTTCCAGAAGCTATTCGACTCCGTCATACTTGATGGTAATACGCCTGAAGCCTGAAGTAGAAGTGTGGTGGTGCTCTTCGTCACAAAAGGTGACATCGTTGAAGAATTACATACCCATTACATACTTCTCAGCCACGTTTATAAGTTGTTTTCGAGGATAATCACAAATCGTCTCACACGCGGGATTGACGACTCCCAGACACCAGAACAAACCAGTTTCCAAAATTGCGACAGCACTATAGACTATAACCATATGAATGGCTTCGGTAGATTTTACAGAAAACCGAGGAGTATAATAATCGGCCACCATGTATAGCGTATGTAGACTATGAGAAAGCCTTCGATTCCATCAAGACCTGGGCAATGCTTTAGTCTTTCCAGTGATGCCGCATCGATTATCACTGTATCGAAGTATTGAAGTGCATTTACAGCAAAGCCACAATATCTGTCCGATTACATGACCGGTACACAAAACATATCCGGCCATATGGGTAGAATCCAAACAAAGATTCAACGAAAGATTTGACAAAGAGGTCCAGCGAAGGACCCAACTCGAAAGGGCAGCATTCGGGAAACTTCGGCAAATCTTTGAGTCCAAAATACCCCAATGCTTAAAGACCAAACTCTTTAATCACTGCGTGCTACCAGTGATGGCTTATGGAACTGAGACGTGGCCCTTAACTGTGGGCCTCATAATAAAGCTCAAAATCGCACAGCGAGCTATGGAGAGAGATATGCTCGGAGTTTCTTTTCGCGACAGAATCCGTAATGAGGATATTAGCAGAAGAACGAAAGTAGCTAACATAGCTCAAAGAGTAAGCAAGCTGAAGTGGCCATGGGCAGGCCACATCGCTTGCAGAACTGATAACCGATGAGGAAGTAAGGTTCTCGAGTAGCGATCACGAACCGGAAAACGCCGTGTTAGACGGCCTCCCACTGCTGGACAGATGACCTCACAAAGGTTGCTCGAAACCGTTGGTCGTGGAAATCTAGGGCGGAGGCCTATGTTCAGCAGTTACTTAGCAGTTCACTTATCGTACAGTTTTATGACTTGACTACGGTGTTACTCCCGCCCCCTCCCTCTCTGGAAGCATGTGACCCCCTGGTCTGGAAGTCTGGCCCCCACCAAGATCTTTTTCTTACGTCATTTTTTGGTTTAACAGCAGGACATACTAATTCATAACTGTTTATGAGAGTTGCCGTGAGATGCTGTACGTTTGATTCTATATTGACTGTACTAAGTGTTGTGTCAGTTGATGTATGTCACCAAGTGCTTGGTTTAGTAGTTTTGTGTACCTTGTTATATCAGTTTTACGGGGGTTACGATATGGGTCAGGGTTTGTTTCACTGCGGCTAGGTCTCTAGAACAGAATTGGTTATTGGTTAAGCAAGGTGGTATTTACAGTATTTACAGGTTCTTGGGTTTTCAACAGTCGTATCGACCATTAACTTACCGTTGATGTTATTTAGACCGCAGATTTTGTTGTTTCTGATTCAGGGTTCCTGCATCATAGCGACGGTCGTTTTATTTGTCTCCAGCACTCTGCGTAGCGTGGCCGCCGCTATTTGCTTGTGCTGGAGTTTGGTTTGGATGAAATTGAGGGGGCTAAGGACTACGCTGGACGTCATCTTCGTCACTGGAGCACCCCTCAATTCCTAGTGGTGAGACTGCTACCTCCTCGCTCTGACTTTTTTGGGGAGCAGAGGTGGGTGGTTCCGGAGCCGATGTCTCCGTTACCATAGTCTCAATCGCTGTGGTGATCAACTCGACTTTTATCTCGGCCTTTTTTTCTTCTCCTTCTTCGGAGAAGAAGCGGATGTACTCCTCTTACGAGGTGGATGGTGTGGTTTCGCGCTGCGTTTCCGCTGCTGCGACATCCGTACCAGTATTTGGTTTGATTTTGGGCTGAAGAGCCTCCCTTTTCACACGCCTGGGTGGGCTGTGGTCTGGGTTGCCTTTCGGACCCTTTTTGGTTTTCCCGAGTTTGTGTGGGAGGACCCCCTTTTGCAAGGGCGCTTTCCAGCAATTACGGTCCATTGTGACTCAAAGGTTGTTGTATTGGTGGTGGTTGATGTGGTGGTGTTTGGTATGGCCTCCATGAGGCCGGATAAATCTAAGCTGGAACCTGATTTGGAGCGCAAGTTGCCTTCCCCAGAGTACGAGGGGTAGACCGGGCTAGGCCCGGTGAGGGATTCTCCACTAGCGGTGCTAGTGGTACCCTCCTGGGTAGTCTTTTTTTCATTTTGTGCGTTCATCTTAAAGGGGGTTTGAGCTGATGGTGAAAAACTCACACACTATCCGCCCTTGATAGGTGTGGTACATGCTTTTTGGAGGAATTTAGTGCCCCATGGCCGTGTAAACCTGATGTGTGGTTATGCGCCGCCACGGTTCGGCTCTGCTCTGCGGGATCTGGGTGAGGAATGATTTCGGAGAGGAGATTTAAATGGGATTTAAAGTTGGGACAGGATTAAGGAGGTTGGGATTGGGTTCAGTATAGTTGGGATAGGCTTAAGAAAAGTTAGGATAGGCTTAAGGAAGCTAGGATAAGGATTGGGGAAGGGGTATCGGGGGACGGCCAGAGATTTTTGTTATACCAATAACAGAAGGTTCTTGGCCAAAACAAAACAAACAAACACACAACAAACATCTGTCATGATTTTATTTCAGTTGAAGTTGTTTTAATCAAACAAAAAGCTGAAGTTGTTTTCGGAATTAACCTAACATTCTTCTGATCTAAAAAGTTTGACTATGTTTATCTTAATGCCAGATGTTTTTATACGATAGTGTGATGGGATGAGCAGAACATGTGCTTGAAGCTAAGCAACACCCATAACAACCTAGCGTCACGCAGCTGTTGGAACATAAAGAGTCTAAATAATCATTACCTAGCACTGCAATGCGCTCATCACCCAGAGATAGTAGTAGTAGTGTAGGACTATTTGCAGAGTCCACCTGGTGAATTACCACCTTTGCTAGTTATTCTACGGCCAAGCAGTAATCCGATTTGAAGGGCAATGTTTCAATTTTTGTAATGATTTGGGACTCTTTGTTCCGTTTCTTATGTTCCAATAGCTGTGTCCCTGTTCTGTTACGTGTGCATCAGGCACATTGCTCGTCTTGTTGCTTTATATTACAAAAATAAACATTAACCTTTAAACCGGCATATTTATGGTGTTAATTAACAACAAATATTGATGTTGATATAATTTTCAATTAAAATTTAAATACATTTTTGAATTGCTTTACGTAATTTTACTGAAATTCCATTGCGTAGGTACTATATTTATTTATATTATGCTCATAAATGCTTGGCAAAATACGATTATTTTACGCTTATGGTACGATTATCTGAAAAATAAAGTTGGCAATACTGGTCGGGTCGCGTCTGGTCAGCAGTAGGGATGGGCAAATAAACAAAATATATCGATATAAATCGTATCGATACTTTCCAAATGTATCGATGTAATAAAAGACTCATTTATTCACTTTTGTCTATCGGGTCACTGTACAAAATCGCTAAAAGTCTTACTTGACGGGGTCCGGATTGAGCAGGTACAAAGCACAACATTTCTGGGGTTCGAGATTGACCGCTGCATGACATGGGAACACCACATCGACAAGATGTGTGCTAAAGTAAGCAGTGCGTGCTTTGCACTAAGATTGGTATCCCGAGTGGTGTCTGCAGATGTATCTCGTTCGTGTTACTTCGCCACGGTGCATTCCCGGTTACAGTACGGAGCCGAACTATACGCACGCGCTGCCGACTGGGAGCGTGCTTTCCGCGCCCAAAACGTGCCATACGCGCCATCGTGGGCGTGTCGCAATGGACATCCGTCAGACCATATTTCAAAGAGCTGGGCATACTTACGTTGCCTGCAATCTTGATCTACCAAGTAGCTGTGTATGTCAGAAACAACTTAGACTCATACGACAAGCGAGGAGAGAGACATTCGCGCAATATACGTAACGCTGACAAGCTGGATAGTTTACCTCACTCTCTCGCGAGATCGGAAAAACTGACTCACATTATGGGACCGGAAGTTTATAACACTCTTCCTAAAATAATTATATTAGCACCGAGTTCGGGTAGCTTCAAAACCGATTAAAAGCTGGCTTATCGATCAAACTTTTATAGTTACAGCGAGTTTTTATATAATGATGGCAAACTCACAATAAAGTTGTAAAAATTGACATTGTTCATTACAATTGTGATAAGTACATATATTTTAATTTTGACACTTATTTGTACGATACCTATTATCGTACAATATAAAGTTCAATTTAAACTTTAAAAATGTATACTCTTTGTATACTCTTATTTTGTTTTTTTATAAAATTGACGTGTAAATTGCCCATTTATCAATAAAGAACTTTGACTTTGATTCTATATATTTTTAAAAAATATCGATATTCCGATATATCGATATTCCGATATATCGATTTTTTTTTCAAGAGGTTACTTAAATATTTAGCACTTATTAATTAAATAATTAAAAATGAAAATACATAATATCTGGCATATTATTGACGTGACAACGTCTAAAAAATCGATGAACGCCGGCTGCATGCACGAAAAAGTGTCCCGTTACGCTCGTTGTACGCTTGCGCCGCATCTATCAGTGCTTTGTTATGACGTTGTTACGTTAAACTATCGTTCATAAACCAACCGACTGTACAGACCACCAATTTTATTATTTATTCATAATTAGCCGCTTGCTTGCCCGTGTCAACTAGTAGTTAACAAATCTCAAATGCTAAAATGCCCGTGTCAACTAGTAGTTAACATCGCGATTCAGTCTAAAATGCCCGTGTTAACTAGTAGTTGACATGGCGCCGCACTCCAAAATGCCCGTGTCAACCTGTAGTTAACATGGCTCCCGCGGTCGAAAAAGTTTAATTTACTCGTCTTTATTCCTCTAGGGTTTAGTTTGTATTATTTATCTCGTTCTATGTTAAAGTTCCCGTCATATTAATTCCAGTAGAGTATCTAAGCCATAGAAAAAAGAAAAGAAATTAAAAAAAAACGTTCCTTGTCAATCTTGTCATTGAGTGTTGATTCAGTGCGGGCTGTGTATGTTAGTTTTTCTGATTTTACTATTAAATTTAGTTTCAACAAACAAATGACAGATAATACACGTAATCAAAGATTAAAACCCATATGTCATCGCTTCAATTTTAGAGGCACTTATGAGCTTTTAAAAAGACGAGCTTTAAAACGCGCTATCTCAATTTCAACATACCATAACTCTTCACCAGAATCGTAAACGGAGAAACAAAATACAACATTGTATAGCTAGTTTCATATTAAATATAAAAAATACAACACTTTATAATCTTTCAAAACAAATTGATCCACAAGGAACGATTGCGTGAATCTCGACTCGCGCGCCGCAAGCGTAAAATCCGCGGGGCATAGCGAGGTGCGCAAGTACTTTTTGCCGGGCATTTTGGGTAGCAACGCTACAGGGGGCGGGGCATAGTGCGTCGCGCGGTTTGCAGCGACGGGCAAGCGAGCGGTTAGTACTTTTTTTTTGTTCAAAATTAACTATCACTGAAACCAGTATTCGTCTGTGTTATGTAGGTGTATGGATGCGCATTTAACCACCGTGTTGTCACTAGCTCCGCTCCGACCTACATATATAATAATCTGATATAGACATCAGCAGCGCTCTTTCTTTAATGTGCTTACCTGTCAATCTGCTCCTATTATCCGGCACTGTTAAATTAACGACTGAAGCTACCCTTTCGAATGAAACCGAGGAATCTTGACATAATATTAGATACTTAAGAGCGATTTCCTAAAGAACCGGAGTAAAAATTTAGCAATTCACCCAAAAATAAATTGGATCTGACTTCCTCTCAAAAAGTGGTTGGTCCAGATACTGGTTTAGCTTATTGGGGACAGATCCAGAGCTCGGAATCTCTGGCGTAGCTGTTTTCATATTTAAAAGCTGCTCATGTCTGCACCAGGTAGACATTTCATTTATTTTGCTATAGTTAATAATAAATATAGTTACTTGTGTTTCATATAGCATTTGATACTGCAATTGTAGAATTAAAGTGGATATATGCTTGAAAATTCGAGGCAAAATATATCGTTTTTGATATCCGAAAATAAATATCGAAAAACGGAATATCGGAAATAAAATAATCGTCGATAAATATCGATTATTTTCGAAAATAAAATCGATATTTCGATATATCGATTTTTTTTGCCCAAGCCTAGTCAGCAGTCAGCTGTGTTTTGTTTTGATATCGCAATGAGAGTTTGCGGCTTACCGTTTAGATAGAAATTGATTAAAATATTGTAATTAGGAACATTAAACTGAGTTCGTCATAAAACTACAAATGGCACCATGAATCTAAACAACACAAATTTACTCAATACAACTTCCACGCCGAAGCGTCGAAGACTGGGTACCGGAAGATTATTGCGACAAAATAATCATGAAAATGTTAGCTTCTTGGCAAATTGTGGTCAATCAACTTTAGATCACCTATTTTGCCTAGACAATGTGAGTCGCCGCCGTTACCATGTAACCAAGTTGAGTATTTGAGCGAAAGTAACAATACCAATAATAGTCCTGACGCGTCCTCTGCTGATATTCCATGCTCTCCCGGTGTTATGAACAGCTTAATGGTTAGGGACATCGAGAATTGGGAATCTTTAGTTGTAAGTAATAAAATTAATAAAAGTAATGATGTGCCAAAATGCTTCCCATTCAAGAAATGGACGATATTTCTGATGACATGTTCTATTCGAAGCTAGAACAATCAAATAATAAAGGAAAAAATCAATCAATAATAGCCAAAGAATATAAAGAATGTATTGAACAGAGTTTCAATGCAATAAATGAATCTATATCTAAGCTAAATGAACCAACAAACTTTAACAAAAGCTCGCTCTTTGAGACTAAAGACTCATTCTTGTTGGATATCAAAGAAAGTAGTATTATACGAGCAGATAATGAATCAAGGAACAAAGATGTTAAAACAGCTGTAGAGGGTGATTTTTTTAATACAGGGTTCTATGGGCTTCCAGTTAAAACCAAAGAACTATTCAAGACTTATAGAAACATAGAAAAATTTTATGGTAAGTGTTTTGTTTTGTTATCGAATGGTACAGTGATCCCAACACTATATAATGTCAAAGTACTGATAAACAAATGTACTTTCACATTTATTAAAGTACTATTTTAGTTTTTTACATTTTATTATTGTTAAACATTGTACCTTCATTTATTTTTATACATTTGTACACATATCTTTTTATTATTTGTAATAATTCTGGAAATGACCGCTAAAAGCATGAATGTTCTGATTTGAATAGTCAAAACTTGAAGCGATGCTATATCATATTTCAATTTAGCCTTGTAGTAAAATGTATACTAACACATTAAAAATTCATAAAAAACAAATATTATTGAGATGGCTATCAAGTGTAAACCTATTGTCGATAAACAGAATGGCAGGAAGAATGTTTAAACCTGGATGCCATAAAGCAGCGTCAGAACCTCATTTATGCTCTCCCCACAAGCGGAGGCAAGACCCTGGTAGCTGAGGTGCTCATGTTGAGAGAAGTGACCGTCAGGAAGAAAAATGCACTATTTATACTGCCATTTGTAGCTATTGTGCAGGAAAAGGTGAGCAAATCATAACATTATCAGAGATAAGCATAACTGCTTGATAGAGAGACGAGACGATTTTCTTAGCATTCCATGGATTCACCGTGCGGGTGCCGGGTCCATCGTGTGGCAGAGAGAGAAAAAAACTCGAGTAGTTCCCGAGACTTGTGACTCGGGCGTAGGTTTAAGGGGCCCCTTTCTGACGTACATCAACACTCACCTTCACCACTCGTTTTCTCTCCTGCCCAGCCAAATCTGATATGAGCCTACTAGTGCAGCTTTAGATACACGTTCTAGTATAGAACTTACTGCACTTCTGGATAAGCCAAGGTCTTTCAGTAGGTTATAGAGAGATTTTGCTGGTATACCTCTCGCTCCCACTTCTACAGCGTATCAACTAACTACATAGCCGTTTTTGTTAATTCGTTTAGGAGGTCGTAATACTTATTTTGTTTCATCGCGTGGTCTTTAGGTATATTAGTTTCCCACGGTACGGTAAGTTCTACAAGGACTATGCGTTTCGTAGCTCTAGAAAAAAGGAAAATGTCCGGTCTGGATGACGAAACACCCACATCCTCTGGGATTTTGTAGTGCTTTTCATACGTGTCCATTAAAATAGTCCAATCAGGTGCTGTACCCAGGATTGAGTAAGGCTTGTTCCTGGAGTTTGAAGTTGAGCCTTCTTTTACAAAGTTAATTTGTCTTTTGTTTGTCGTCAATCCTTTTGGGCTCTAGCTACTGAAAGGCTCATGGCTTCACGTATGATTTCAAGTACTCTGTCATGACGCCGTGAGTAATGACCCCATTAAGGAGCACCTTGCATCCCACCAATATGTGCCTTGCTGTACATATCGCCTCTCCACAAGTATAGCAACATTTTTCAGAGGCTTTTCCCCCTTTACCAAGTTACTCTGGTCAGGAGGGTCATTTGGAATGCATTTAGATAAAATTTTAATAAGGCAGGGGACCAGTCATAGATCAAGGTGCGCCACTTTAGAGCTAATGGGATACAGAACTCACCTATGGTTAACCACTCACTTTGCATTTCTAAATTCATAGCGTGCACTTTGTAACCGTCATTTTCGTCTTGTTGTAGAAAGTTTTTACCATGTCTCGGTCTTCCTTTTTTTTTCTCGCACCCAACCCAGCAGTATTTACTTGTGCACCTGCCATAAATTGTTTATGGAATTGAAGTCTAGATTCCAAGTCTGAAGCAGTTTTGTCTTTTGGGAGAGATGTAATTAATTCGTCTTGCGACTTTCCCAAAACATGCGTTTTGTAACTCTTAGGTGTTTGTAAAGTTCAGACGGTTTCTTTAGTTTCAGCCCAAAACTATTGTGATCCCTAAAAGAGTAGAGGATCAGCCGGATGTGCCAATCCGAACCATGACTTCAATATCTTTATGACATTGGCATCTAGCTTTGCCAGGAGAGTTTTACCGATGTCATATACTAGGAAAGGCCAAGTGAGACGTGATGTGAGGTAGTTGTCATATATCCATGCTTTTTGATATTGCTGATAGGCTGCTGGTCTACCTTATTGAGGTTGTTCATGAAATTTTCAACAACCACCTCTAATGATGGTGTACGTCCTTTGTGATCTATCTTTCTACCAAGAAATTTGAAAGGCACTGCCTCTGCAATTGTGGCAACTCCTTGGCCACTTATGGAGAGTCCCGGATCGTAAGACGTATATTTGGTATTTCTTCTACCCAGACAAAGACAATGACATTTAGATGGTTTTGTCCTCATTCCTCCGTCCATGTACAGAACTCATCGACTTCGTTCAACAATTCTTGACACTGTTTGGGATTACGTGTAAGTATTGCAAGGTCGTCCGCAAAGGCCAAGATTGACTCAGTGTACTTATTGTTGATTTTAAACCGGTAGCCCCATTTCTTTTCACGGGATATTAATTTGTCTACTAAAATATTTATAACTATATTAAATGCTATTGGTGATAAGCAGCACCCTTGGAATAGTCCTACATTGTATTCAAGTGGTTTTGTGTATTCCTTGTTTACTGCTATGACGAATTTTAAGTGGCAATAATAAGAATTAATTATGTCAATAATTTCAGCAGGAAAGATTATACCATTTTAGGGCAAATATCATAAGTTCATGCTGGACAGAACCAAACG
Organism: Ectropis grisescens; assembly: GCA_017562165.1. Lineage (NCBI taxonomy): Eukaryota > Metazoa > Arthropoda > Insecta > Lepidoptera > Geometridae > Ectropis > Ectropis grisescens. The sequence goes on from CM029779.1 coordinate 28,170,761, forward strand.
CGTTCTCTAGGTCTATCCAGCAGACTGTAATTTGCCTCTCATGTGTTCTGGCATCTTTCAAACTTTCTGCTAGTAATGTATTGTGTTCCAGGCATCCAGAAATACCAGGCAAGAACCCTTTCTGGTGATTGGGCCTGAAATACCTATTGCTAGTCATAAATGTGGTCATTTTTGTTTGCAAAATACTGAAAAGATTTTAGAAATTGTATTGGTTAGGGCTATCGGTCTGGTGTCTTTGGGATGAGTTACTTCCTGCTTTTTTTAGGGATGAGGACAAAATTGCTCTTCCAAATGCTACTGGGACTTGCTTTCTTGACCAGATCTTAATGAATATATTAAAGATATGTTTACGAACTGATGGACACTTTTATACACTATGTAAGGAATGCCATCTGGGCCAGGAGCTGATTTAGTAGTTTTCTTTTTAATTTGATAGTTTACTTCCTCTTCACTAGGTGGGGTGCCTTGAAAGCCTGTCAGAGGATCATTAGGTCTTTGGATGTTTGGTTCTACGTACGAGCTCCCGCGTTTAGGCACTTCGTATGTGCTTTTAAAGTGATCGTAAATTTGCGCGTTAGTCAAGATAAGCTTTCCATTTGCTCCCTGAAAATATTTTTGGAGTATTGAAAAGGGTTTTTATCAAAGTCTACTTCGTGTTTAGCTCTGTTAAAATTATCACGATTTTTACTAATTTGAAGCGATATTCCTTGTATTAATTTAAGGATTGATCTTAGAGCTCTGGACAGTTGGTGACTTAGATGGTTGTCGCCCATGGTTTTAGCTACACGAAGACGTTTTATTAACTCTCTTTCTTCCTCCGCAATTTCATTTTGAACATATTTTCCTTGCTATTTTGAGCATAACAAGTTGATGGTGGGTAATGTTCCGAGAAGTATGTATATTTGGTGTTCTGGAAAGTTTCTACTTGGCTGTTTAGGTCTTGTTTTGGCCCAGGATGTTCTAACAAGATCGCCAAGTTTTCGTCATGAACTTTCCAGGTAGAGTTTTTTAGACTGGGAATGCCAAGACGTGTCCTGATGACAATGGACTCCTGGTAATTTTCACTCGATGGTTCACCTTGGGATATATGAGGGTCAACTCTATCCATAGTGTTTGTCGAAGTACTGACCGACGGCTGTCGTGCTTCAACACCATCATGTGTCTTTAAATGCTTTTGGTACCAGGCTCGTCTCTTGTAAATTTTCCCGCACACTGGGCATCTCAAATCTTTGGTAACTATATTACACCGAATTACCAAAATTTACAAAATTAACTTTGCTTATTTTTTTTTCTTGCTTCTTTTCTTTTTGGTCGGGCTTATGGCGGGAAAAAAATTGTTTTGGTACTTTTACCTGAGAAGGTATACCCACTAATTTGGTTTTAATGGAACCGTTCTTTATTTTGAGAAAAACCACGTTAAAATTAAAGTTCGTTCGTATATAAAAATGAGACGATTTTCTTAGCATTCCATGGATTCACCGTGCGGGTGCCGGGTCCATCATGTGGCAGAGAGAAAACCGAGTAGATCCCGAGACTTGTGACTCAAGGCGTAGGTTTAAGGGCCCCTTTCTGACGTACACCAACACTCACCTTCACTACTCGTTTTTCTCTCCCTGCCTAGCCAAATCTCATATCAGATTTGGCTGTGCTATCATCAGCCTACTAGTGCAGCTTTAGATACTCGTTCTAGTATAGAACTTGCACTTCTAAAAAAAAGCCAAGGTCTTTCAGCAGGTTATAGAGAGATTTTGCTGGTATACCTCTCGCTCCCACTTCTACAGCGTATAAACTACCTACATAGCCGTTTTTTGTTAATTTGTTTGGGAGGTCGTAATACTTTTTTTGTATTATAGCGTGGTCTTTAGGTATATTAGTTTCCCACGGTACGGTAAGTTCTACAAGGACTATGAGTTTTGTAGCTCTAGAAAAAAGGAAAATGTCCGGTCTGGATGACGAAACACCCACATCCTCTGGGATCCTTGTGCCTTTCATACGTGTCCATTAAAATAGTCCAATCAGGTGCTGTACCCAGGAGTTGAGTAAGGCTTGTGGCTGGAGTTTGAAGTTGAGCCCTCTTTTACAAAGTTAATTTGACTTTTGTTTGTCGTCAATCCCTTTTGGGCTCTAGCTACTGAAAGGCTCATGGCTTCACGTATGATTTCAACTACTCTGTCATGGCGCCGTGAGTAATGACCCCCATTAAGGAGCACCTTGCATCCCACCAATATGTGCCTTGCTGTACATATCGCCTCTCCACAAGTATAGCAACATTTTTCAGAGGCTTTTCCCCACCTTACCAAGTTACTCTGGTCAGGGAGGGTCATTTGGAATGCATTTAGATAAAATTTTAATAAGGCAGGAGACCAGTCATAGATCAAGGTGCGCCACTTTAGAGGTAATGGGATACAGAACTCACCTATGGTTAACCACTCACTTTGCATTTCTAAATTCATAGCGTGCACTTTGTAACCGTCATTTTCGTCTTGTTGTAGAAAGGTTTTTAACATGTCTCGGTCTTCCCTTTTCTTTCTCGCACCCAACCCAGCAGTATTTACTTGTGCACCTGCCATAAATTGTTTATGGAATTAATGTCTAGATTCCAGGTCTGAAGCAGTTTTGTCTTTTGGGAGAGATGTAATTAATTCGTCTTGCGACTTCCCAAAACATGCGTTTTTGTAACTCTTAGGTGTTTGTAAAGTTCAGATGGTTTCTTTAGTTTCAGCCCAAAACTATTGTGATCCCTAAAAAGAGTAGAGGGATCAGCCGGATGTGCCAATCCGAACCATGACTTCAATATCTTTATGACATTGGCATCTAGCTTTGCCAGGGGAGTTTTACCAATGTCATATACTAGGAAAGGCCAAGTGAGACGTGATGTGAGGTAGTTGTCATATATCCATGCTTTTTTGATATTGCTGATAGGCTGCTGGTCAACCTTATTGAGGTAGTTCATGAAATTTTCAACAACCACCTCTAATGATGGTGTACGTCCTTTGTGATCTATCTTTCTACCAAGAAATTTGAAAGGCACTGCCTCTGTAATTGTGGCAACTCCTTGGCCACTTATGGAGAGTCCCGGATTGTAAGAAGTATATTTGGTATTTCGTCTAACCAGACAAAGACAATGACATTTAGTTGGTTTTGTCCTCATTCTCTCCGTCCATGTATATAATTTTAAAAAAAAAAAATTGGCGGGAAAATATACCAAAGTTTAGAAAAATTTAAAACAATCCAATTTATGCTATCGAGTGCAGTTTTTTTGTTTATCCGTGTTTGTTATACTGTATATAATTAATTTAAAATATAAAATCACTATGTCTTCCTTATAATTTAAAATGTAAAAGTTCTAGAACACTTGAACTCGAAAAAAAATCCGACACAAGTGTCAAAATTGTTAGTTTACATTTCAAGCACATTAATTTAAACAAACGATACGAAACGAAGTCTCTTGAAATGCTCTTGAGAATAATAGGCTTAAACAGGTACAGGTAACGCGGCACTTCATATGCCGAAGCGTAAACAAGCGCGCTTAGGTAACCTGACACCCGTTTTCCCGCCAAAATTATAAACGTGAGTCGCCGAAAGTGAATCCAGCAGATAAAGAGAAAAACACTAATAAGTTTGTCAGTTACATTATTAAAAAAATATTGTACACATATTTTTTTTTGTTTCACAAACAAAAAGTGACGAAGATATATGATTAGGAGTTTCGACGTCACTTCATGGTACGAATTAACAAAGGTGTGAAGTCACAACCCCCCACTCTAGTGATATATTCGATATCTTTGTTAATTTTTACCTGTCTGAAAGAAGGGTTATTTTTCGCGGGAATCTTGTATGTTTGTAAATTTCTTTATTCCCAAGTATCTTCCAACGGGCTGGATGGATATTGATAATTAAGATATTGTTAGATTCGTCTTTATCACCCAAGTGTCCTTAGATAGTATTACATACGTATTGTTTTTTTATCTGTTGATTTTTTTGCAGTCGGGGTTTTTATTAATTGTTTGATCAAACCAAAACCAAACTATCTACCAAAATTCTATGATATAATTTTTCACTTCTATTGGCAGCCCCCTATGACTGCAGTTTGTGTTTTTTTATAGTACACCATCTGTTAGGAAATATGATTGACAAAGAACTGATCAAGTAGTTCTGGTTTCAGATTTGGTCACTTTCGCCGTTTGCACTTCAACTGGACTTCTTAGTCGAGGAGTATGCGGCAGGCAAGGGTCACCTGCCTCCAAAGAAGCGGCGGAAAAAGAACAGCATCTACATGGCGACCATCGAGAAGGGACTGGCACTGGTCCGAAGCCTCATCGAGCTCGACCGCCTGGATGAGATTGGACTTATTGTGGTAATTCTGAATTTGGTAATTGAGGCAGTTTCTGAATGGAGCAATGCAAATCTGACCATGTTTACGTCTGCCACGAGAGAAAGACACAGGGCAATGCAAATCTGGCCAAGATGAAAGAAAGTAAGACACAGGCGTGTCTGTTCTCCGCAAAAAGGAGACAACTTTCAACTGTTTCCTACTATTCAAAGTGTATTTCGATTACTGACCATCTTGAACTTTTGCACGGTAGGCAGTTTGACATTTATGTACGCTCTTTGGCTCTTTCATTCCGAGGTTAAATAAGCTACCTAAAAACTAGGCATAGTCTCAAAGTTGCTAACGTTCTTCAACTCTGAACAGTTCTCGTCTTATACTCGTATTAACCACATATTCGCTCTTGTATAGAATATTGTTCGCAACTTTAGAATGGGTTGGCTCGTTGTCGACTTAGTACCAGTCGGAGGGTCTGGAATCGATCGAGAGACGGGCGCGAAGGCAACGCCGTATTTCACTGTTTAAACCAGTGATGATTTACTTGTAAGAATACTCGGTAGAGCCAGCGGTATTTGATCCTTATGATCGTGAAATCGAACGTTCTCTGGACGAACGGCCTCCGCGGTTTTTACGAGAACCTTATAACTTGAACCTTATAGTAGTGGTAGGGCTTTTTTACCAGAGTCCGTCTGGGGAAGTACTACACCTTTGTCAGGTCTTCTGCCGCCAAGCAGTACTGCGGAAACGTTGCTGTGTTTCGGTTAGAAGGGCAATGTTTCCAGAGAAATTACAGTGAAGGCCGTAATCCGCCACGTTGGGCCAGTGCGGGTTGGGGGAGCAAAACCGCGACAGATTCTAGGATTTTTTTTAAAACGTTATATAGGTTTACACTTGACCCCCATCTCTCCTGATGTTAAGCGACGATGCGGTCTACAATCGAGCGTGTTTACTTAGAAAAAACTAATTGACTCTCGATTTGAAGACACCAAGAGTATAACCGTCGGGAAAAAACCACTCAGGCAACTTATGCCATGTCGGTGTTCTCGCGATGTTGTAAGGTAAAGTTTAATTTGTTATTTTTACATTAGTTCACATTAACCCACAGATAAGATAGGAGTCACAAATGATTTAATCAGGATTATGATGTACGGCCTATCGTTTGTATGAAATTTTCACCCACTATAATATGTATGTACAACGAATAAAAAGTTTTATACAAACCTTTATCACTTATTTCAACCCCTTGGGCGTAGAATTTTGGTAAATCCTTCCTTAGTAGATCATAGAACTTAGTAGAAGTAATACGTGTGAGCTAGTTAGTTAGGCTAGTTCTAGCCCTTAAGGTTTATCCTGTGCATTTATGTAAAACTTTCATCCCTTAGTTTATCCTCTTAGGGGTTGAGTTTCGCAAAACCCCGTCATAGCGTGCGGCCTACGTGCTAAAAACACCTCCTAGCATTTGTAGTTTCTGAGATTTCGTGACCTTTCGCTTTTATAAATACTCGTACATATAGATTTTATCCAAGTCAGTGTTCGATCGCCGTGTCCTGAATGAGTTTGTTTACAGGTGGACGAGTTGCATATGATCGGTGAAAAGGGCCGAGGAGGGACCTTGAAACCCTCTTGACCACAGTCATATTTAAAAATAGTAAGTACCATACGAAATAATTTAAATTTGGAACTTTGGATGTTCGTTACTCAATTAGGTTATTGCGTTATGAATTAGCGCCGTACAGTCTGTGGACAGGCGCGGTCCCAGCCTCGAATTTTGGAGGGGTCACCAGTACGCAGCCTCAGGTTTTGGGGGGTCACAAGTAGACATACAATAAATCGAGCAAAAAATAGTAGTCCCCCAAGGTTTTACCCTCGTAGTTCCCGTTCTAGTTGTTTTCCCGCGTTAAAAAATAGTCTATGTACTATTAGATATTTTTAATTTTCTTAGATTTTTTGTTCAACGTATACGATTTTGGGGGGTCATGTTCCCGTGACCCCCCCTCGGACCGCGCATGTCTGTGGAGTGGCTAAAAAGAAGTTTACTCGTATCTATCTGATTCTCTGCCTTGTGTGGCTATAAACAGTTTTCTTAGTTAGTTTGACGGGCCCTTTTCCGCACTTAGCCTATCAATTGGGCCATTGTGCGTGGCTCATACTCCCCTTCTACTCCAACCATCCCAGGCTATCCCATACGGCAAGCAACCTATTCGGGTTGTTGAAGGCCTCCGAGACTGCTGCTGGAAGTTGGAGGGATTCTGCCCGAAACAGTTTTCTAATTTTTTAAACAAAGAGTGACGCGACGAGCAGTACACGTGCCTGATGGTAAGCAACATGCCTGCCACATAACAGCACAGTGACACGCAGCTATTGGACCATGAAGAGTCCAAATCATTATCTAGCACTGCACTGCGCTCGTCGTCCAGAGATCTAAGATGTTATATCTCTAAGCCCTGTAATTTCTCTGGAAACATTGCCCTTCAAACTGGAACACGGTAATGTTTGCACTTCACTGTTGTACTGTTCAACAGGCCTAAGTACAAACATATCTTGTAAGTACATCAAATAAAATTTAATATCAAATTGTAATGTGACGAGTCTGTGTAGTGGCGTTCATACTATGTACTTAATTTTTGTAATTATGTATGTGAATGTTACTTCCATGACAATAAATAATATTCTATTCTGTTTGGCGGTAGAATAACTGGCACAAGTGTGGTACTTCCCCAGGCGGACTCTGCAAGGAGTCCAACCACCTTACTGCTACCTTATTGTGTTCGTAGTAGACATCCAGATCGTGGGCATGAGCGCCACTATCGGAAACCTGCCGCAGCTGGCGTCGTTCCTCCGCGCCGCCGTGTACCAGCGCCAGTTCCGCCCGGTCCAGCTCGACGAGTACGTCAAGATCGATAAGATGCTGTACAAGATACACTCGGGGCCCGAGCTGGAGATAGTGCCGTATAAAGAAGTCGCTTTCAATGTATGTATGCAATCTTGTACACTTTGTTAAGTGTTAAGTTCTGTGTAAAATTGTTGATGAATTCAAAGACATAAATACAGTTTCAATAGGTTCCTCTTCCTCTTCACCTCTTCTAAACTTCTAATCCATTATTCCGCAACGCTGTACAAAAATCATGCGACAAAGAGAAATAATCGAGGGTTGCAACCCCCCCTCTTCAACTTGCACTCATTTGGGCAGCTTACAAATGCCGGCATAGTGGTGAATCTTATTATTTTATACCCTTCTATCATCCTACATAGGTCTGCCATTCTTTTTAGTCATGAAGCCTATTGCTTACTTATAACTTGATGTCGACCGTCAGTACAGCCCGGCCGAGCTGCGACTGGACCCCGACCAGCTGGGCGGGCTGGTGTGGGCCGGCGCCGGCCCTTGTCTCGTCTTCTGCCCGACCAAGAAGAACTGCGAGAACGTCGCCGCTCTGCTCTGTAGGATGCAAACTGGGTGAGCTAATACCGCTAATGTGATTAGGCTTAATTGTTATTGAAGTGAAAACGTCTTTTACACATATATTTAGACATATTTTTCGTGGTCTGTGAATTGAATGCTAGCCTCACGCTCGGGAATGATAAGAAATTAAATCTGGTAAACTCGGCACCATGGCCATTGGCTATCTAGAAATGCGTGAGCATTACATAATACCATGTTCATGGCCGCGTCCTCCGGTTTCACCCGCGTCGTTTCCAAAATAAACTATCAAATTCTGAGTTATAAGTTTTCACTTCTATCGACAGTTCCTAAGACTGCCAATTTTTCTTACTTTTGCACTCGAATTGTTTACTTTTCATTACACTAGCTTCGCAACAATAGGGATAAAGGCTGGGCCAAAAATAAACCTTTCTATTGAGTCTGTCACCTAGATCATGGAAATATATGTATGATACATGTATTTTTTGTTTTCTGTACGTATACAGAAAATGCAACTGTTATTATAAAACTGTGACTCATAATTTCCAAGCTGTTGACGGTATAACTATGTTCTACCGACTGTTATACTACATACTGTGATTTTTCAGTTTATCCAAGTTTGAATATTACCAAATCCAAGTACAGGTTAAATAACAAAGGTGACCACGGGTTGCCTTGTGCAACACCACTGCAAATCGACTTTGTCCGAGTTGTATTGGGGTGTTCCGGCTCAGTGTAGTGTTATGTGTACAGCCCGGTCCCGGAGCAGCTGTCGCGGCAGCGCGCGGCGCTGGCGGCGGCGCTGCGGGCCGAGGGCGCGCCGGCCGAGCTGGCGCGCGCCGTGCCGCGCGGCGTGGCCTTCCACCACGCCGGGCTCGCGGCCGACGAGCGCGCGCTCATCGAACACGCCTACAGGTCATAGCTCGCTTTTAATTACTCTACTACTTGCACCGAACGAATTGGTATTATGTCATGCAGGTCAGTGCTTTAAGATAAAAAAAGCTAGTTTTCAAAAAGGTGTCGTGGCGTTTTGGCACGTCTATCGTTCGATTTCAGAACCTACAGCTTCCTCCTAGTACTTAACCGATCCATCCCATAGGTACGAACAGTATCCCACAATAGAAAATATGTGTTTGATGTAACAGGATGATATATAAATCACATTTGAATCATAATTGAAAGCATTCTGTATTCTTGAAGCCTCGGCTTGAGTTGCCGCAGGTGGGGATGATTTTTGAGGTCTGTTGCGCGTTTGGATTGTGTGGCCAGGAGCGGAGTGATTTCTCTGATCTTCCGAACGAGAAGAGTTTTTTTCCTTTTTAAATAAAAAGTGACGAGACGAGCAGTACATGTGCCTGATGGTAAGCAACATGCCTACCACATAACAGCACAGTGACACGCAGGTATTGGAACATGAACAGCCCAAATTATTGCCTAGCACTGCACTGCGCTCGTCACCAGAGACCAGTACTGGTGTGACCGAGTGTAACGCAGGGTCGCATGACCAGTACTGGTGTGACCGAGTGTAACGCAGGGTCGCATAACCAGTACTGGTGTGACCGAGTGTAACGCAGTGTCGCGTGAGCAGTCCTGGTGTGACCGAGTGTAACGCAGGGTCGCATGACCAGTTCTGGTGTGACCGAGTGTAACGCAGGGTCGCATGGCCAGTACTGGTGTGACCGAGTGTAACGCAAGGTCGCATGACCAGTACTGGTGTGACCGAGTGTAACGCAGGGTCGCATGACCAGTACTGGTGTGACCGAGTGTAACTCCGTATCGTGTGACCAGTACTGGCGTGACCGAGTGTAACTCCGTATCGTGTGACCAGTACTGGCGTGACCGAGTGTAACTCCGTATCGTGTGACCAGTCCTGGCGTGACCGAGTGTAACTCCGTATCGTGTGACCAGTCCTGGCGTGACCGAGTGTAACTCCGTATCGTGTGACCAGTCCTGGCGTGACGTTGTGTAACTCCTTGTGGTGTGCAGGAGCGGCGTGATCTCCGTGATCTGCTGCACGTCGACGCTGGCGGCGGGCGTGAACCTGCCGGCGGCGCGCGTGCTGGTCCGCGCCGCGCGCGCCGGCCGCGCGCCGCTGTCGCTGGCCGCCTACCGCCAGATGGCGGGCCGCGCCGGCCGCGCCGGACACGCCGCCTCCGGTAACTACCTTACCTATTGCCCCTGCACTCGACACTTTAACAAGATTTGATCTTCCCACTTCGAATAATTGCTCATTTTATTTACTGAAAGCCGCATAAAGTAGCCGACGTTTGAAATTTTTTTTTAAATTTATTTAGTTTAATGAATTACGATTTTACTACTGATCTGTTATTTTTACCCGACTGAAAGAAGGGTTATGTTTTTCGCGCGTATCTTGTATGTTTGTAAATTTCTTTATGCCGTCGTATCTTCCAAACGGCTCGATGGATTTTGATAATTAAGATAACGTTAGATTCGTCTCAGTCGCCCAAATGTCCTTAGATAGTTTATTGTTCCACATATTGTTTTTATCTGTTGTTTTTTTGTAGTCTGGTTTTGTAAGTTAAAGTTATTAGGTGTGTAATTACCATGGCGTAAATAGTTTCTATTTCATTCATATTTGTAATGTTTTGGTACACATTCAATCCGTAATTAAATGTGACTGGCAATCCTACGATGAAATTCAAAAGTCTCAAACGATAATAATGCATGTCTTTTGTTTCACTCGCACACTATAAACATATTCGTACGCGTTCGCTTCAGTTATGTACGGCGTACTGAAACCGCGCGTGCCATGCATGTTACTTCAACTGGTCATTACGTGCTGTACATGTGCACTGCACATGAGTTACCACAATAATACCAACCTAATAGTAAGATTTAAGAACCTGCTGCCAACCAAACAACCAATGCTACAGGCCACCAAACTAGAGCAAGAGACATAGGGCCCTACTGATCTATATTTACGCTCATTCGTATAGTACACATGAAAGCTTAATTTCTATTTAACATGAAATATGAAATAATTATTTATTTGCCAAAAATGTAGGTAGAGAAGATGTTACAAATACGGTGTTTCCTTACACTCTGCCATTTCTGGCGTGCAAATTATTTTGAAAGTAAATACAATAATTTGGTTTTCCTACTTGGACACGCTGATTTAGAAAATCAACAGCATACAATTACACGATAATTCAAGACAATTTCTGATGTCTTAAAAGTAAATAATTTGTCAAATTACAATAATAAATGTCAATTTAAGTGATATCTAATCTATACTAATATTATAAAGCTGAAGAGTTTGTTTGTTTGTTTCATTTGTTTGAACGCTAGGATCTCGGGAAGTACTGGTCCGAATTGAAAGATTCTTTTTCTATTGGATAGTCCATTTATTGAGGAAGGCTTTAGGCTATAGAAAATAACTCTACTATTAATTGAAGCAAATATTTCCCTTTTGAGAGTTTCGTACGTTTCGTGCTTTGACATGACACATGACAGCATGTGTCAAAGATTGCGTCATTGAATTGCAGTAATCTGTGCATTGAATATAAACCTTTGCTAATTTTTTTTTTTTCTAAATCTGAGTTGGTACGACCAATTTCCGACAGGTGGCGTAGCAGATAGCTGAAGAGGTTTTTTGTTTGAAATCGATATTCTCAGGAATGAGTGAACCGATTTCAGTCATTCTTTCACCGTTGGATTTGTACGGGATCCCGATGAGAGCTATATAATATACCACGGGCGAAGCCGGGGCGGGCATCTAGTACAACATACAATACATACGTGTTCCCCACATTAGGTTCTAGGCTCCGAGTTGGATAAGACCCGCGTTTGTGTTTAGGTGAGAGCATAATAATCTGCAGCGCGTCCGAGTGGCCGCAGTTCCGAGCGCTGCTGTCCGCGGGGCTGGCCGGCGCGCGCAGCGTGCTCGCGGAATCCATCGACGGCCTGCTGCTGAGCGCGGTGTCGCTCCGTCTCGCTCGCACGCGCGCGCAGCTCTGGGACCTCGCCTCGGCCACACTGCTCCAACACACGCACTCACACGACGAAAGGTACTAGAACAAGAATGTCTTCATTGTACAAACTGTGTACATAGATGGTAGGTGGATACAATAATGGTTTTAACAGTTTTGTGCTCATAATTTGTGCTCGAACATACAATAATGTCTTACGTAATTTCATACAATATTTTTTCACCATACTCAAAATTAACATAGGTACAGTTAATTAACTCTGAAACACAGTATACATATAGATCTATAACACATTAATAAATTTTGTTAATTATAATTTTACTTTTTTATTAATGTACAAATTGAAATAAATAAGCTATGTTTCATATAATAAAAAGAAACACTTAATTTAAAACAACCACAATTTTATGCGAAGTAGGATCTCGACCATGAGAGCTTAAGACCTAACTTAAGACTATTTGATTTGCTCCCAGTCAAAGTAATTCTTTGAGGTCATAAAAAGTGTTAGGTGAGACACATTCTGTTGTCTCATTTCAGTGTCTTCAAATCAGTTTCTTCTGGGTAAGCGTGTTTCACCGTATACTGTTCTCTGTAGTCACTGCCGCTCAATATCAGGAAAGATGTCAGTTAAGTGTAAACCTATCAAATTTTTGGCAAATTGTGTAGATAGATAAAAACGTGTGATATGGTCGGTACCCTGTCGCTCCTAACTGCAGTTTTGTCAAATATCGGGGCTCGCTCCATCATATGTGCTTATTACATTCTGTTTTGTGTGCTCATTGAATGAATAAATAAATATCCACAAGAAATATTTCGTAATTAATAATACCCAATGTAGTGCTAAGTTACGGCTGGTCTAGTCGGGAGAACGGCGACTGCCGATCCGGAGCCCCCGGGTTCGAATCCCACCACGCGCACCGCTGTCTTTTCGAAGTCATGTGCGTAATGCCGCTAACTTAAATACGGTGAAGGAAAACATCGTAAGGAAGCCGACATGTACCTAGAATCTTTCGAGGTCATGTGTCATCCACCAACCCGCACTTGGCCAGCGTGGTGGATTATGGCCTTAACTCTCTCCTTGCGAGACAAGGCCCCGAGTCCCAGCAGTGGGAACATTTAGTGGGCTGCTTATGCTGAATGTAGTGCTTAAAAAAAGGTTTGTTTATGGTTACTTAGTTTATTTTCCGTTGCAGCTCCCCAGTAGACATAAAAGCCCTGTGTGACTCAACTCTACACTCTCTCCTGAAAACCGGCGCACTCGAGATACTAAATGAGGACAAAGACTCCAAACCGAATAAAAATGGCGCTAAAACAAACAATGGCGACCATAAATCTCTCAAAGACGACTCAAATTCTACTAAGGACGAGTCTAAACCTAGCAAGGACTGCTACGTTTACAAAGATAGCTTGCTCGGCGTCAGCGAGTTAGGACGAGCCGCGATAAAAGGTACACCAATGTTTATACGGATTCTAATGTTAGCTTTTTCAAATGGATTGTAATTTCACGTTTTACAAATGCGAAATTTTGGCTCGAAGGACCAATTTGTATTTGATATTTTTACAGCGAAGTAAATAATTGGGATAAATGATCAAAAGGAATGAAAGATTTGTAATACTGTATTAATGTACTGTTATATATCAAATGAAATCATAATACCCAAAGCAGCGAAATTGTCAAGTCAAATTAAACAGGAAAGATTTAAAACTATCTTTGATTTATGATTTTTTAGGACGATGACATTTTACTTAGTTTTAGCATTCAAAGAACAACATTAGCTAAACAATTAAAAATCTTAATTAAATTGCTTAATGATTTAATAATGTTGAACAAAGAATGCAATAGGTACGCAGTCCAGTGTCATCGTCCTAAAAAATCATAAATCAAAGATAGTTTTAAATCTTTCCTGTTTAATTTGACTTGACAATTTCGCTGCTTTAGGTATTATGATTTCATTTGATATCTAACAATACAGTATTGCAGTTTTTATTAATTACGTTAATGTATACCTACTCTGCAGGCTGCATGGACCTGACGACAGCTAAGCAATTGCTCAGTGATCTGATAGTGGCGTCTCGCTCCCTCGTACTGATGGGCAGCTTGCACCTTCTCTATCTGGTCACCCCACACGACGCGGCCGGCCTCAGACCGGACTATAGGCACTATTACTCGCTGGTAAGGTTTGAATTTGGTCAACAATTTGTTATTATAACTTTTTTATAGTCTAACCTTTATAAATCTGGCATAGTTGATCTCTACTGCCTACTACTAATGGATAGCACATAAGGCTACCTAAATTTGTTAACGAAGAATACGAACACACATACTTAAAGTAAAAAAAATAATATTACAAATGTATCACTTGGGGTACGTCAGGGTGATTCTTTAGCTCCCACTGTGTTTTGTAGTATGTGAGAGTGTACTAAGAACTAAACAGAAATTAAAAACTTCATCATATTATTATGATGAAGTTTGAATAACACTTAATTTAAGTGTTACACAAAAAATAATCTTTATTCTCAAAGCGTGTAAATTTTTCAGTATTGCAATTTAGACGAGGAAGGAATGCAGACCGCTAAAATACTCGGTATCACTGAGATGAACGCCATCCGAATGATGACTGGGAAACCTATTACTGTAAGTAAATTCTTAACAAGAACAAAATTAAAAATTTTGACTAACCCCCGACTACCTCGGATTTGTAATCTGTACAACATTATAGCTGCTATATTTTGGGCAGGTGTGGGAACCAACATGCTTACCATAGCATGTTTTGCTCGTCCCGTCACTCTAATGTATACAAATGTATTTCTCGATAAAACAAATTGTAAAAAGATTAAAATTATTTTGTATGTTTACAGAATGTGTCTGAAAAAGTAATTCACCGGTTTTACTTGGCCATGATGTTGCATGATTTGTGGAAACAAATGCCATTCGCTGCGGTGGCTGACAAGTAAGTGAAAAAATGGTTTTCGTGTTTTTGTGTAATAGTTCGATTTTTGGGTAAAGCTGGTGTTGAAATGTGAATAAATGCTGTTAGACATGTGTCAAGTAGAAGCTCTGGTGGTGTAATGAACTTAGTGAAATTGTCGTAGCCTAGTGAATCCATCAAGACCTAGTGAAACCGTCGTGGCATAGTGAAACTATCTCGACCTAGAGAAACCGTCGTGGCCTAGTGAATCCGTCACGACCTTGTGAAACCGTCGTGGTCTAGTGAAACCGTCCTAGCATAGTGAAACTATCTCGACCTAGTGAAACCGTCGTGGCCTAGTGAATCCGTCACGACCTTGTGAAACCGTCGTGGTCTAGTGAAACCGTCCTAGCATAGTGAAACTATCTCGACCTAGTGAAACCGTCGTGGCCTAGTGAATCCGTCACGACCTTGTGAAACCGTCGTGGTCTAGTGAAACCGTCCTAGCATAGTGAAACTATCTCGACCTAGTGAAACCGTCGTGGCCTAGTGAATCCGTCACGACCTTGTGAAACCGTCGTGGTCTAGTGAAACCGTCCTAGCATAGTGAAACTATCTCGACCTAGTGAAACCGTCGTGGCCTAGTGAAACCACCACGACCTAGAGAAACCTTCTCGACCTAGTGAAACCATCACGACCTAGTAAAACCGTCGTGGCATAGTAAAACCATCACGATCTAGTGAAACCGTCGTGGCCTAGTAAAACCACCACGATCTAGTGAAACCATCGTGGCCTAGTGAGACCATCACGACCTAGTGAAACCGTCGTGGTCTTGTGAAATCGTAGTGGCCTAGTGAAGCCCTGGTAGCTTAATGAAACCGGTGCGTTTTAGTGAAACCAAAGACGTTCAGGTCTAAATGGCATTAAGCATGTCCAATGTCTTAGGTACTGCATACCGCGCGGCACGGTACAGTCAGTGATGACGTCGGCGGCGTCGTTCGCGTCCTCTGCCCAGAAGTTCTGCGAGGAGCTGCCGCGGCTGTGGGCCTTTAGCGCGCTACTGGGGGAGCTGGCGCCGAGGCTGCAGCACTGCGCCGCGCCAGAGCTGCGGCGGCTGCTCGACCTGCCCGGCGTCAGGAAGGTGAGCGGTTCGGGGGGTGCTGGAACTGCCCGGCGTCAGGAAGGTGAGCGGTCCGGGGGGTGCTGGACCTACCCGGCGTCAGGAAGGTGAGCGGTCCGGGGGGTGCTGGACCTGCCCGGCGTCAGGAAGGTGATCGGTCCGGGGGGCTGGACCTACCCGGCGTCAGGAAGGTGAGCGGTCCGGGGGGTGCTGGACCTACCCGGCGTCAGGGAGGTGAGCGGTCCGGGGGGTGCTGGATCTGCCCGGCGTTACGAAGGTGAGTGGTCCTGGAGGTTGCTGGACCTGCACGGTGTCAGGAAGGTGAGGATCCTGGGAACTGCTGGACCTGCCCAGCGTCAGGAAGGTGAGGGATCCTGGCTCACCATGCACGGACTGCTTCAAACAGTCAGGATCGACTCCTTGCGATTGCATGGTGAACTACAGACTTCTACGTATTTACTCATACATATAGGAACCGCTCGAGCAGTTGCAACTGTTTGGCGGAGTTGGCAGCATCGTGATATTCCATAGTGCTGCCAAGCAGTCTCCAGACATACATACATACAGTGACTATCGATTCAGTTCTCCTGTACAATAATACATCACACACAACTTTATTTTTCTGCGGTACCGTCGTCATAAAAGCAAAATCAGCTGTGGTGAAGAAGCTTCTTCTTCGAAATCCCTGATGCTACTCATTTAAATCAAAATTGCCAACTGGTCGATCTGAAATTCTAATAGATTGAGTCTACATTTGATTAACCTTTTTTCAAGTTTAATTATTTAAACTCAAGCTAAGTAGCTAACCGTGATTTCACTTTAAAAATTCCTATTCTTCTGATCCAGGCCCGAGCCTTGCAGCTGGTGCGGGCGGGGTACAAGCGCGTCGAGGACCTGGCGAAGGCCGCGCCGGAGGACCTGGTCAACTGCGTGTCGCATCTCTCGCGCTCCGCCGCCGACCACCTCATCAGCGCCGCGAGGGTGAGCTGGCTTCCATGTTGTTGCATTGAAAACTTCTTCTGGCGTACAACACACAGATTTTTCGTGGGGCGTGAATTGAACTCGAGCGTCACGCGAAAGAAATGTTCGGGTGAACTTGGGACCAAAGGCATTTCTAGATGGCCATGCTTCGAAGACTTATCTAGCAGCGCTCTCCGATTTCACCCGCGTAGTTTCCAAAGTAAGCTGTCAAATTCTGAGTTTAATATGTTTTCACTTCTATCGGCAGCTCCTATGAATGCCAATTTTTTTCATTTTTTAAAGTAGCCTATTTCTTATCTCAGTTTACGCTCCGATGCGGCATTTGAATCCAATTTACTTAAATGAAAATTTGAAATTTCATTAAAATCAAATTTAATTGGATCAGTTAAGGTGAGAAAGCGTGACATAGTTAATTTTTCATTAATATTACCTAATTGGAAAATTGTTTGAACAGATGATGCTGATTGAAAAAGTAGAAAACCTGCGAGCGGAGGCCGAGGATGTGATGGAAGAACTGAATATATAATATACTTAATATTTCTCAAATACAATTATAATAATATACAAGCAGTGCCTCGCGGTTTGACCTGCGTAGTTCACGTTTTTTTTTCGGGATAAAAAGTAGCCTGTTTTTCCAGACTATAATCTA
Source organism: Ectropis grisescens (assembly GCA_017562165.1). Taxonomy (NCBI): domain Eukaryota; kingdom Metazoa; phylum Arthropoda; class Insecta; order Lepidoptera; family Geometridae; genus Ectropis; species Ectropis grisescens. The sequence continues at coordinate 28,188,118 of CM029779.1, forward strand.
TGTTCTAAATTTCAGCCTGACCCGTTCAGTAGTTTCTACGTGAAAGAGTCACAAACACCCATCCATGCTTGCAAATTTTGGCGTTTATAATATTAGATAGATAGAGACACTTTATTGAACACACCAAATAAAAATAATTTACAAGAATATAACATTTTATACTAACAAAACTAGTGCGACAATCGGCGGCCTTATCGCTAAGAGCGATCTCTTCCAGGCAACCTTAGGGTGGAAAAAAGATAAGAGGAGTGTTAATAGACGTGTTAATATTATTAGTTGGATTTACAATGCAACTTACCTACCTCAGAATAATTAAGTATATTTTGATATAATCATTACTACTTGTTAAATAGACCATTCACTGACCAGTATTCAATGTAATAAATATAATTAAGTATAATTGAGATACCTACCTCATAATAATAATGATGTAATACAATTGATTTGTTATTGTTTGAAATATAAAATTATTTTCGTAACGTTTGTGTTTTATTCATTGGAAGTTCAGCTTTATGTTGTATGTACCTAAACAAGACAAGAACAATTTTTTTTTATTTACCCCCGGCTACCTCGGATGTGTAATTTGTACAACATTGTACTAGTCAAGCCCTTTCATTTGATACCGATATTGAGGAGTTGTGAAAAAGAAATGTATTTCTCAATTTTGTTGTAGCTCATGGATTTGAAATTTGTCATAGTGCATAGTATTCTACTAGTCAAGCCCTTTCATTTGATACCTATACTGAGGCAGTAGTGATAAAAAAATGTAATTCGCCATTTTGTGAAGGCGGCCATCTTAGATTTGAAATTTTTATAGTAGTTAACTAGTCAAGCCTTTTCATTTGATACCCCCCGACTACCTCGGATTTGTTATCTGTACAACATTCTACTAGTCAAGCCCTTTCATTTGATACCCATATTGAAGTAGGTTATGAAGAAATATTTTGTCCATTTTGTGGAGGCGGCCATCTTGAATCGATATTTGCCAAACAAAGCTGAGAACACCATAACCCCGACCAAAAACGGGGTGTTATAAGTTTGAGGTCGATGTCTGTCTGTCTGTGGCTCCGTAGAGCTTAAACGGATGGGCCGATTTCAATACGGTTTTTTATTTTAAGGTTAATTATCCAGTGTTATAACATAGCTAAGAACATCCTTAGCTATGTTTGGTTAATATCGACTCAAGATGCCCGACTCCACAAAATGGCGGACGGCGCGGTGTGTGCCACAGACAGACACACACAGACAGACAGACAGACAGACAGACAGACATCATCGACGTCAAACTTATAACACCCCTTTTTTTGTCGGGGGTTAATAAAAAGATAAAACAGCAAATACATGTCATAGATTTATTTATTCATCGTTTCTTGTACAGGCAGGGTTTCAGAGTGAGGTGGGGGAGTTTCGCCTTCTTAGCGGGCGGGTCACGAATCTTCACGAACTCCAGGAAGAAGAACACTTTGTGAGTCTTGTCGAGGTTCTTCAGCTTGAAGCCGAGCCGCGTCACCTCCTTGGCGAATTCTTCCACGTTCTCGAACCGACTCTCCACTTCCGCTATGAGGAGGTGCCCTCTGGAAAATAACCATACATAAGCAAAAGCAGCCTAAATGTTTGCACTGCAGGGATTCAGGGCCTTCTCTTGCAAGATGATTCACGGCCATAATCATAGAGTTTACCTACTACGTATAGAGTTAGAACTTTACACCGAAAGCACGAATTGGATTGTTTTCGTCTTGTTGCACTTGTGGAAGTGTCATACTTTTGTCGCGGCACATCAGGACTTAATCATGATCTAAACTATTATGATGATCGGCATCGTTACACCTTTGTGATCACAAGAAGACTAAAGTAACTAAGAATCTATACTAATATTATAAAGCTGAAGAGTTTGTTTGTTTGTTTGAACGCTAGGATCTCGGGAAGTGCTGGTCCGAATTGAAAGATTCTTTTTCTATTGGATAGTCCATTTATCGAGGAAGGCTATAGGCTATAGAAAATAACGCTACTATTAATAGAAGCGGAGCATGAATCAAGAATGTAATAAAATCGGGAAAAAATATTCCTTATTGAGAGTTTTTGTACATTTCGTGTTTTGACATGACACATGACAGCATGTGTCTAAGATTGGGTCATTGAATATCACAGATTACATACCTCTTGAATATAAAACCTTTTGCTAATCTCTGAGTTGGTACGACCAATTTCCGACAGGTGGCGTAGCAGGTAGCTGAAGAGGTGTTTTGTTAGAAAGCGAAATTCTTAGGAATTACTGAACGGATTTCTAAAATTTTTTCACCGTTGGATATGTGCGGGATCTCGATGAGTGCTATGTATGTTCCACGGGCGAAGCCGGGGCGGACATCTAGTGTAAACAATATTTGAATAGCAGATGGAACGTACCCCATCTTGAGCACCCTGTTGGCCTCGAGCAGGTATTCAGTAAGACCAGTCCCCATGAGCGCCAGGCAGTAGACCGCGGCGTCCACGGACGCCGACAGCAGCGGCGTGCGCGCCATGTCGCACGCCTCCACGCCCGGCGCGGACGCCACCAGGTCGAACGACCGTACCGACTGGGGGACCAGCTTCGAGAGGGTCGCTTCTCCACAGCCCATGTCCGCTATTGTGTGCGTTTTAGGCCTGTCAACAGTATTCATTAGACTATCTGCACAGTTTGCAAACAATAATTCAATGACTTGGAGACAATAGATAAATATTGGTGGACATTCACACAACACCATCTAGACAAAGTGATATTCCCAGAATGTACAGCAAATTTTGGGTAGGGGAGTGGAAACTTGTCACATGCTTTTCCTATTATACCCCAACAGGCTGCAAGCCTAGCTGGTGAGTATCAGGACAAAATGAAGCCACACATTTCTCAAAATGTTATTTAATTTTTTGTTCAATAAATATGTTTAGGCAATATGCAATTTTTATAAGTTCTAGTTTAATGTTTAACAAATAAAATTAAAAAAGTAATAAGCAAGACAATTCAGTCGGGCCTGCATTGTTTTTTGCAAAATCTTAGTGTTTGTGGTGATTTGAAGTATAGGAATATAAGAATAGGGTTTAATTAAATTAATAGGGTTAAATTTTAATTCTCAAAATTCTCTCTCAGATTCTCAAAAAGACAGGTCATTTTGTTGGATCTTTCTACCAGCCAGGTGATCTAATGAAGTGAGGGATTAATTTTGCCCCGCTACTCACTAGCCAGGTCTGCACCTCCGTGTTGGGGATAGTAGGAGAGCTGTGTGACAAGCTTTCAGCTTACCTCGAGCTCCTACCCAAAATTTGCTACCAGCTCTCAGAATATAATAAAGCAAACATTGTACAGTGGGAGCGAGAAAGCTGATTTAATCCTAGTAATATTACAATTGTTTGGATGTTTGTTGCTCAATCACACTGGAATAGATAAATATAATACAACTGATTAAAAGCTTAAAATAAAATTATAATAAATATGATGATACAACCAATTAAATGCTAAAAATGAAAACAAAAGAAGACTTTATCAGCTGACTATTATTAACATTGTATAAATTCAAACCAATAGAAATTGTGTTGCTAGACATATTGCATGCCTCTAGAAGAGGCCAGTTTGTATGGGTCAAAACTTTTAAAATGTTTTGTATCACCTTTTTTACCTGCAAACTGCAATAAATATTTTGTATTTGTAAGTAGAAATTTGAAACATAACTGATTAGTCTGGAATAACAAATAGGTTACTTTTATTGGTAGAAAACTTATGGAAACTGTAAAACCGTGGATTGCTGCTAGTATTTCTAAATAATACTCACATTCTTCGTATCTTCTTTGCAATAACATGTAGAGGATTGACCGGCCATTTCTTCAGCTGTTGTTGGTAGCCCTGATGGTATGTCCGGAAGGCTGCAGGGTCATTTTGGAAGAGCTCCTTAGCATCCCCACCTGATGAGGTGTACAGCTTCTCGTTCAAGTAGCGGAACTGGGCCGCTGTAAACAATACATTGTTTAAAACTCTTTATTTAATTGATTTTATCTGACCTGTGATAAGTTCACTGAACGATTTATATTCAAATAGCTATACTGTGCTAAGAGAGACAAGGACTGAAAATTGGTCAATTTAAAACTCCAAATCTAGGTTTTGAGCGGATATGCCACTCATAAGGTAGATTAAACACGGTGGGGGCCTATTGCTGGCATGCAATGGTCTGTAGCTCCAGGCCCCTGCTTCCTGCAAAGCTCGCATCGGGCAACACTAACAGCCACACTTCCCTCGATGTATTGGGATTGTTATGGGCCAGTTTGTGCATCACACACATTTCATGCTGATCTCATCACTGTCATGAATATTAACAAAATAATATAAGGTTTATTTTAGAAGCAAATTTGGGTCGGGTCTTGAATCGAGCCGCCTGAATTTGAGGATTCTGCTACTGTAGAATGGTCAAAGGGATTTGTCTTGACCCTCCCAATTGGATTTTAGCTGCCGGAGTTACGCGAAAATATTTTAAATTAATATTTAATGTTTCTGTAAATTCGCACGAAAAACATGCAAATGCGTGAAATGGAACGCAATATCAGGAAATATTGCATAAGTTTGAACGTCTTCGATGTTTATATTCGTGAAACGAAACGTTTTCATGATGTTATATTGGTGGAGGCGATGCCTTTAAGCCAAAAAAGATTTTTTTAGAAATGATTAAAACGATAAATTATGTCTATAAATTATATAAATCATTTTGTGAACGAAATATAGTAATTACATCATTTTCCTGCCTTCAATATTTAATAAAATAGCCATACCCAGAGATCAACTCAGACCGGTTAGGTCGAAATTGGTCACAAACCGACACAGAGCACCCGACTCCACCTAGTCTTGTGGCCCCTACCCCTAGAGTGTTTCTAAATAATGCGGGAGCCAGAAGCTCAAGGAGGTCCTGAACGTTGCTTTGCCGCATGAAGCCAAGTTGAGTACCTCCGTAGACCTCCGTAGCGAAACGAAGGCTGAGTGTGGCGGAGCAAAGTTCAGGGGCGACCGCTAGAGCTTCTAGCGGGAGCCCACCCGGAGTCCAACTCAGACCGGTGAGGTCGAAATTAGTGACAGATACAACTAGCCCCAATCCCTACCCCCTTCCCCCTCCCTAAATTTAGGTATAAAAGTTATTTAGTAGAGTAGCAAAAATGATCTTTGATATTTAATTTTTAAAAAACTATGCGGTTCCGGCAGGAAAAAATGGTAGGGGGTAGTTCCCCTCACCCTTCCCTCCCCCCTCCACCAACTCCCCCCCCTAAATTCAGGCGGCTCGATTCAAGACCTTACCCGCAAATTTCTTTACCTTTTAATCGGTCCAGCATTCTGTCTCTTAGTTTATTGCTGGATACAGTAATTGAGTTTCTAGTCGGGTTGTTTTGCGCCAGCATTGCCCTTATCCTTTCTTTCTTTTTCTCAGCAACAGACAGAACTTGTTTTGCTTGTCCACCGAATAACACATCCTCTTCGTCGTCCCGTTTAATTGGTGCATAGAACTTCTTTTCTTCGCCTCCAGTATTAACTCATCAGCTTTGTCTGTGTCAAGGTTTGGTATGTTTCCTAGCTTTTTGTTTTTCTTTTTTTTCTTATCTACAATTTGCTCATTCAGTTTTCTTTTTTTGGGCAAGCTCTTAATTTCTTCTACTTTTGCAACATGTTTTTGTGGTGGTGTCTTTTGTTGGATTTTTTTCATGTTCTTTTTTGGCTTTAACAATTTTTTTGGGGATGGAGTCGTGTCATTTTTCCACTGCTTCTTACTCTGAAAAATAATTAATGCATTGTATGCAAGTCTGCTCGAAAGCATAAGCGCACTAAAGATGTTATTTTGAAAGAAAAAATATCTCTAATTGTTTTGTTTTCCTCACTTTTCCTTTTTTCTTTATGGATGTGTTATCTTCGTCCCAATCTGGTACTTTAAACATTTTACTGTTCTACTTATCCTAAATAAATATAAAAATTAATGATCTAAACGTTTTCTTAGTTTGTTTACTTTTTAGGTTAGATTTAAGTAGGCTTGGGCAAAAAAAATCGATATATCGAAATATCGATTTTATTTTCGAAAATAATCGATATTTATCGTCGATTTTTTTATTTCCGATATATCGATTTTCGATATTTATTTTCGGATATCGAAAACGATATGTTTTGCCTCGAATTTCCAAGCATATATACACTTTAATTCTCCAATTGCAGTATTTAAATGCTATATGAAACACAAGCAACTATATTCGCTCAGAATATTCTTCAGTGTCAAATTATTCAGGACATCGTTCTTCAGATGTGAGGTCTGACCGAGCAACATCAGCAAAAGCAAAATAAACAAAACGTCTATATGGTGCAGACATGAGCAGATTTTAAATCTGAAAACAGCTACGCCAGAGATTCCGAGCTCTGGATCTGTCCCCAATAAGCTTAACCAGTGTCTGGACCAACCACTTTTTGAGAAGAAGTCAGATCGGATTCACATCGGAGAGTGTGCAACTGATTTCCACGATCTAATACCACCTTGCCCTTTTTTTAACCCCCGACCAAAAAAAAGAGGTGTTATAAGTTTGACGTCGATGTCTCTCTGTCGGTCTGTCTGTGGCACCGTAGAGCTCAAACGAATGGGCCGATTTCGATGCAGTTTTTTTATTTGAATATCCGTGTGGATGTTCTTAGCTATGTTTTGTTAATATCGATTCAAAATGGCCGCCTCCACAAAATGGCGGACAAAGTATTTCTTCACAACCTACATCAATATGGGTATCAAATGAAAGGGCTTGACTAGCAGAATACTATACATTATAACAAATTTCAAATCCAAGATGGCCGCCACAACGAAATGCCAAATTGTATTATTTTTTTCACTACTACCTCAATATGGGTATCAAATAAAAGGGCTTGACTAGTAGAGCACTAGGACTAATTTAAATCCAAGATGGCCGCTACAACAAAGTGGCGAAATACATTTCTTTTTTCACAACTCCCTTAATATGAGTATCAAATGAAAGGGCTTGACTAGTAGAACGTTATACAGATAATCCGAGATCCAAGGTAGTCAGGGGTTAATCAAAATTTTTAATTTTGTTCTTGTCTATCGTAATGCTCGTAGCTCGAAAAAGCGACATCGTTTCATGGTTGGTGTCCCAAAGACACGAACGAAGAGATTTGACTCTACTTTTGTGATAAGAACGTCAAGGCTGTGGAATACGTTGCCTGAGAGAGGTTTTTCCCGATAGTTACAATCTTTGTGTCTTCAAATCGAGAGTGAATCGGTTTCTTCTAGATAAACACGCTCCATCGTAGACCGCATCATCGTTTAACATCAGGCGAGATGGCGGTCAAGTGTAAACCTATAAAAGTTAAATAAAATCCAATTGATTTTTGGGTGAATTGCCAAATTTTTACTCCGGTTCTTTTGGAAATCGCTCTAATATCCGAAAAGGTAGCTTCAGTCGTTAATTTAACAGTGCCGGATAATAGGAGCAGATTGACAGGTAGGCACTTTAAAGAAAGATTGCTGCTGATGTCTATATCAGACTATTGTATATGTAGGTTGGAGCGGAGCTAGTGACAACACGGTGGGTAAATGCGCACTCATGCACCTACATAACACAGACGAATACTGGTTTCAGTGATGGTTAATTTTGAACATTAAAATATGTACGAATTATAAATAAATAATAAAATTGGTTGTCTGTAAAGTCGGTTAGTATACGAACGACAACGTATAACAAAACACTGATAGATGCGGTGCAAGCGTACAATGAGCGTAATGGGACACTTTTTCGTGCACGCAGCCGGCGTTCATCGGTTTATTAGTCGTTGTCACGTCAATAATATGCCAGATTATGTATTTTCATTTATCTAATTAATAAGTGCTTAATATTTAAGTAACCTTCTCTTGAAAAAAATCGATATATCGAAATATCGATATTTTTGAAAATAAATATCGATACATTTGGTGAGTATCGATACTATTAATATCGATATATTTTGTTTATTTGCCCATCCCTAGATTTAAGTTTTTTTTTCGATTTGTGTAGTCTGTAGCTCTGTGGTGGGTTGCAGTGTTTCCACTTTAATATTTTCCATTCCCCTCGCCTCAATTTAGATTTCCCCTTTTTGCCCTCAAAAATTATTCTGGTATAGTTTTGGCAACCCCTCCTCAGGAGAAATTCAAACTTTAAAATTGCAATCAATCTCAAATGCCTCATCGAAAACCATATTATAAGATGCATCGCCATATGGAAACTGATATCTGTATGGACTAATTATAGGATTTTTTTTCTCAATATGATAAAGTTTTTGTATTTGTTTGATTAGGCATGATTTCCCTTTACATCTCTTTCCCTTTATATTCTCCTCTGGACTCTAATTTCCCTCAAAGGGAAGTTCCTCATTAATGGAAACACTGGTGGATGGTTCCGAATCATACCATCAACACAACAAAATTGTTCACACCGAAAGAAAAACAGATTTACAGACAAAGAAAAACAATAATAGCTAGTGCTACAACAGCCGGCATTATCGCTGAAAGTGATTTCTTCAAGGCAACCTTTTATTATTTAACCCTAGATTTTAGATAGTTGGATTGTAAATTGATAGTGATCTGTGGGAAACTGCCAATGCATAACTGCCATTTTTTAGAGTTCCCAAGTGGGATGGTGTTATAAGATTATTAAAAAAAATAAGGAAAATGTACCTATGTCATAGAATCCATACTAATATTATAAATGCGAAAGTAACTCTGTCTGTCTGTCTGTCTGTCTGTCCGTCTTTACCGCCTAAACCAACCAACAGATTTTGATGAAATTTGATACATAGATAGAATAGATCCCGAGAAAGGACATAGGCTACTTTTGTTCCGAAAAAAGGGTTGCAAGGGTTAAAATAAGGGATGAAAGTTTATATGAAAAACTTCGTCATTGTTGAAGAACTATGAAACTTTACGTCTAGATATTTAACACGAAACCATAAAATGTATATTTTAGCAGTTTTGTAGTTTCGAACTGTACCTACAGGGGTGGAATTGGGGTGAAAGTCTGGAAGTTCAATATTATTGAAGATAAAACCATGAAACTTTGTATCTAGACACTTGAAATGGAGTCGATAAACGTTTGTTCCAGCAATTTTATAATTTCTAACTATACGGGATACTTATATAACCGCTTGATACACTGGCCGCTTTTCGCGTTTTACAAATTTGGCGGGAAAACTGGTGTCAGGTTCCATAAGTGCGGTGTTTATGTTTCGGCATATGAAGTGCCGCCTTACTTTTATCCGTTTGAGCCATTTACTCTCAAGAACATTTCAAGACGCTTCTAGCGGTATCATTTATTTATAATTAATGTACTTAAATAAATTCAAGATGGCCGCCGCTACAAAATGGCGGATAATTTATGTTTTATTAATCCCATCAATATGGATATCAAATGAAAGGGCTCAACAAGCAGAATACAATATACTATAAAAAAATTAAATCCAAGATGGCGGCCGCTACAAAATGGCGGATAACGTAGGTTTTATCAATCCCATCCACATGGGTATCAAATGAAAGGGCTTAACAAGCAGAATACAATATACTAAAAAAAATTGAAATCCAAGATGGCGGCCTCTACAAAATGGCGGATAACGTAGGTTTTATCAATCCCATCAATATTGGTATCAAATGAAAGTGCTCAACCAGTATAATAGAATGTACTATATAAAATTAAAATCCAAGATGGCCGCCTCTACACAATGGCGGATAACTTAGGTTTTATCAATCCCATCAACATGGGTATCAAAAAGGGCTTGACAAGAAGAATACAGTGCACTATACAACCTCAATATTTAAGATGGGCGCAGCCACTAAATGGCGTATCAGACAGAATTTTGATAGTCGACGAGATTTCTATGGTGTCTTATCAAATGTTATGCATGATGGACGCTCGATTAAGGCAAATTAAGAACTGCGAAAATGAGTTTTTTGGAGGAGTAAACGTATTACTTTTCGGTAATCTTTACAACTGCCCTATAAAATGATCAGGAACACCTGTTTTCAATTCTAATATGAAATTATATACAGGGTGACTGGTGCAGGACCGGCCATAGCAAAATCACGCATGGAGGAGGTTATATGCTACCTATTAAAGCTTACTTTCCCTAACTAAAGTTTTATAGTTTAGGAGATAGGTTAATTTTTAAACCTTTTTAAAATTTTCCCGAAATTTGACCTTAAAGCTGCTATAACTTTTTTTATTTAAAGTTCTAGTGAATTATTCTTTTTTTTTGTTAGCACAGACAAATGTTTGATCAAACCTATGTCGGAACTCCGCTTAAACAAGGACAAAAAAAAAAGATATTACGCTTGAAAAAGAAAAATTACCGAAAATAAAAAAAATTAAGATCATTTTATTTTTTAATAATTAAAAAACCACTAACTTTCAATAATTTATAAACTCTAAATAAACTTCTCTAGTTCATCACCTATCCAACGGTACCAAATGTATAACAAAAAATGTACAAACTACATGTACATATCTAAAAAACCTCATCGTACAAACACACGTACTACAAAATGTGGATATTTAGCAGCTAGTAATTGATAGGATTTTCAGATTTCTAAAGCTAATTTAATCAATAATAGTAAACAAAATTTGGTCAGTGTTGGTATTAGTAATTAAATAAAACAAGTGCTTAATGGTACATTATTTATTTTGACGAATACAATGATACGAGTAAGAAAAATTGTGATTGTTGGTCCACCTCTCCTATCCATGACTCAGGAAATGTGTTGTTGAGTAGTTCTCGGACTTCCAGCCTGAAATGCTGGGCACCCATCGTGTTGAAACACAATGGGCATTTCGTCGTTTAAAACTTCCGACAGCAGATCAGGCAAGACGTCCATTAAAAATTCTAGATAATTTTCCCCATTTAAGATGTCAGGTAGAAATGGGGCCCAATGATAGTCCGACCAATCACACCGGCCCATACATTCACAGAAAATTTCCGCTGGAATGATGTTACCCCTTATTGTGTGGGTTATTAGGGACCAATGGTGTAAATTGTGGAAGTTGTGAATTCCTTCTCGGTTGAAATGTGACTCATCGGTCCACGATATGCGTTTGAGGAATGTTGGGTCGTCGACATCTCTGTGCAGAATCAAGCGACAAAAATTCGTCCTCCTTGCATAGTCACCAGTTTCAAGCCCTGTCAACAAGCCAAAACCAACTCTTAATGGTTATTAAATTTGATTCGTGAATGTACTTTTCACATAGTTGTAGCGACTAAAAAAAAAACATTGTTAAATACATTGTAACATCTAAGCTAATTAATCTAAATAAATTAATTAAAAATTACCTTGAACTGGTGTGTAATGATATGGGTGTTGATTGTCACGATGCATTACTGTCCAGACCTTCCATTGGCTGACGCCCAAAGCTTCAGCTACCACTCTGGTACTAGTAGTGGGTCCTCCTCAAATGCTGCCAAAATCTGCTCGTTAATTTCGACAGGTAATTGACGTGCACTGTTTCGGGGTTCTCTGGCGTTTAAGTTACCCGTTTCCCTTAACCGACGATATGTTGTAGAAAATGTGTTTCGGTGAGGTACACTTCTATTTGGAAATCGCTCCTGGTAAATACGCCGCGCTTCACGGGCATTACAGTCAGCAGCGCCGTACGCCAACAGCATATCGGCGTATTCTTCGTTTGTGTATTCAGGCATTTGAATACGAAAACAAACAATAACGAAACTTAACGAAAACAGTCAATAACAAAACAATCAACAAGATAACAGTTCACTAATAACAAGGAATGGTGAAACAGAACAGAGCACGGTCGGTAGTACGTAGGAGCGGTAAGACACGACTGAACATGATATTCAATGCAGTGAATTCTCTCCAAAATCAGATTGGCGTGGCCCTTCCTTTTTCGTAAGAAAGAGACAAAACATGACATCGCATTCCTAAGCTCTGACGTCATGCTAAGGGACCATTGCCGCTGTTTGTTTAACAATAGTAACAATAAACCTTTACCTGAGTAGACCGGCATTTACAATAGAAATCACGATTTTTTATAATTTAACAACTTTTTGGATACAAATTTGGTACCGTTGGATAGGTGATGAACTAGAAAAGTTATTTATAATAAAATAAATTATTGAAACTTAGTGGTTTTTTAATTATTAAAAAATAAAATGATCTTAATGTTTTTATTTTCGGTAATTTTTCCTTTTTCAAGCGTAATATCTTTTTTTTTATCCTTGTTTAAGCGGAATTCCGACGTAGGTTTGATCAAACATTTGTCTGTGCTAAAAAAAAAAGAATAATTCACTAGAACTTTAAATAAAAAGTTATAGCAGCTTTAAGGTCAAATTTCGGGAAAATTTTAAAAAGGTTTAAAATTAACCTATCTCCTAAACTATAAAACTTTAGTTAGGGAAAGTAAGCTTTAATAGGTAGCATATAACCTCCTCCATGCGTGATTTTGCTATGGCCGGTCCTGCACCAGTCACCCTGTATATATATGAAAGTAACTCTCTCTGTCCGTTACCGTCTAACGCCTAAGCCACTTAAAGAGTTTGTTACAATTTGGTGCACAAATAGACTAGACTTAGAAAAGGACAACGGCGACTTTTATCACAGAAAAGAGTTGAAAAGAGTGGAAATGAGGAGTAAAAGTGTGCATGGAAGGATTTTTGCACTCTTTGTATGTTATTTTCAACCGACTTCAAAAAAGGAGGAGGTTATCAATCCAGTTGTATTTCCAATTGATAATCAATTTAGATGGTCATTTTTTTTGGTTGGTAGATTATAGTTCAGAGGTGGTCTTATAAATTTTATCGAAATCAGTGCGGCGGTTTTTGACAAACAAACTAAAATTTGCGTTCATGTAATCAGACGATATATCTACTAATATCTACTAATAGACTCTAATAAAATTTGGTGAACCGTCCAAATATGATTTAAATTAAAGTCTGTTTTGATAATTTTTTGAGAACATAGTTTTTTTTGTAATTTGTCGTGTAAATTGTACATTTATTAATAAATATAAAACTTTGAGTTAGACCGATTTTGATTAGGAAACGTGAATTTGATGGTAGTAGACATACGAGTAGGTACTGCCTCAATTACTTTAATAAATATGTGGCGCGGACGAAGTCGCGGGTAAAAGCTAGTAGATAATATAGATAGAACGGACACTCCCCACCCCCCGCCAATTTCAAGCTTCCTCGCCCCTCAGGCCGTTTCGGATACGTTAGGAGCACTCAACGAAGGGCTGGTATCGAACATCTAATTCCTAACGAAATATCATCATGGTGGGTTGCTGTGCTGTTTACGGCTGTCCGTCAAATAAACGGGACAAGAATAAAAGCTTTATTTAATTTCCTAAGGATAAAGTAACGTAAGATTAGAAACTTTTAAATAACGTTGCTTTATAATAACGTAGTAATGTTTAACTCAAAGTTCGTAACTTACACACATTGAGATAATATTATTTACGTAGTAATAATTTCTCAAAGCTTACACAGCCAGTTTTGGGCACGGATTGGTAATGCCTGGAGGAATAATTATAGTGACAGAATAAAGTTTCCTTCTTGGGTAAGTGTAAAATAATATGCGAATGTGTACCTACTAACAAAAATAGATATCTAGGTACCTATCGATCATCAGTTTCGTTTGATAAAATCAAATATAATATCATCGCGGCAATACATACACACTTTTAATTAGAATAGTATAATTTGGCACCATTCTATTTTTGTAACTCAACATTACAGGAAGTTTATAAACTACTTTACGTCACCAAGTGATATCAAGGGGCACAACTATTCAATAAAATAATTCAGTAGCCCTAGCTCTAACGCACACATTCACGCGTGTGTACGAACAACATCTGCGTAGTTGTCTGAAGAGTAGGTAGCTCCACAGCAGCGCTTGTATGGAGTTTTAGTGGAGTGTCCGGGTGTGCCTATGTACACCTAGTGATTTTATGTTCTAAAGTTGTATATGATTTAACAAATATGAAAAAATGCATTGTATAGCATAAATTGGATTTTTTTAAAACGCTTTTAAGCTTGGCACTATTTTTTCGCCAAAAAATATGTACCTATTTTGTTTTTTTAATTTTACGATGTTTCTATGTAAATTAACTTAGTTTATGTCAAAACAAAGACTGGTTCAAGGAGATGCCATCAAACCAGTCTTGCCAGAAGGTTACTTTTGTAACTTTTAGGGGATTTTTGAACTGCTTTGGTTACTCAAATGAATGAAAAGGCTACTTTTAGGTATACGACAACTGCATAAATATCAATTCCCAATGCATCAATTTATATAGGATCAATATAAAGAAATCACAAAATGATCAAATACTCATCGATGTTTCTATAAGTCAAAACAACCAATATTCAATTCTGTCAACTTTTAGTTACTTTCCAGTAAAAAATATATGAAAGGTTACTTATCATATAAAAAAAAAAGGTTACATTTTTATATTTCAGGTAATTTTGACAAGATCTGACTGGCAGCACTGCATCAAACAAAAAAATATGGGTATACCTTCCCGAACGAAAATACAAAATTTTATTTCGCGCCTAAAACCCAACTGTAACAGATAAGCTTGTTTGGTTTGATTTAGTGGTCCCCAAAGTAGCCACTGGCCAGGGGTTTAGTCATGCAAATACCTAGGCATGTCCAAGGAATAATAAGTTTAATTATTCCCCCCTATCCTTATCCCCTATTTGCTATAGGCAGAATTTTGAGAAATAGGTAGACAGCTAGTAAAGTAGGTATACTTCCTTAGTGGACGTAGTCATCGTCATAAGAAAAATACACGTGCGAAAATTAATGTTTGCCCGAAGGATTTGGCCTGTGCGTTTATTAAAAATTTTCACCTCTTATTTTGCGTGTTTTAGGGTTAAATTTTGAAAAACGCTGTACTTAACTCATTATTTTGACCAAACCGAATCGAAATCTTCCTTAGTGGAAGTTTGAACTAGGTACTTAATCCTAGTTCTTAAAATGTAAAAAAGAGCCTTAATACTCGATACCAAAATCAATTCAGTCTTTAATTTGAATAAGATAGCGTTTACTTAAAAACGTATTGCAAGACTACGAGTTGTGTTAGTGTTCAGAATAATTATCACCATGAGTCTAATGCAGAAAATCCGTTACTTACCTCAGTTACCTATTCACAAGTCACAAGCGTCGCGTCCCAACTTTCTCTATTTTAAGGCTTTGCGGACAGTTTTCAGAGGGATAAAAAAATGTGAAAAAAGTAGGATGTGCCACCCATCTGACATAAATTGGTAAAATCCAAAGCTTCATCTTTAGCAAAATATGTTCCCAGAAGGAAAATATTCCTGTAAAAGATAATGCCGTGGTAATACCCAATTTATAAAGATAGTGCGAATGTTTTATTTTTTAGATACCTATATTTTCTAAAATGATAAATTGGAGCAAACTTTACTATAATTTAAAACTATCTTCGACAGGAAAAACTGTATTCTCAATGTACTTTACTCATCTGATTGATCTATATTGTATATTATTAATTTAATAAATGAAAATCCTAAAACTGATAACCATCCTATTCGAAAGGTGGCGGTTGGAGACATAAACCAAGAATCGGGCTGAGTGGCGTATTATGGGAGAGGGCTATGTCCAGCATTGGACGAATACAAGCTGATGATGGTGATAACTTTCTTCTGTTGTGATACTTATGCCACAGAAGGTATATAATTATGTGTTTCATAAAAGTTTGTTATTCCAGTGTAATTTACGTATTTTTACTTTAAATTAAATAAATGAATGTTGGTACTGAGAACATGGTAATAAGAATCCACTATCTACATTGTGAATTTTTGGAACTTTTTCTTCCGAAAAAAAACGGGTCATTCTACATATTATCCTTTCACGCAACATCCACGCCAAAATCATGGAACTTATCTATTTTTACATAAAAGACATTTCCTTTTACTTATTACTAAACAGTGGCGGCGGCTTTGTTCTACTAGTAACCCCACTGTGATGTGGCTACTAAGCCCACGAGAAGCCCACTATCGCTGTCTACACGAGGTTTGGCGGTTTTTCTTTCAGAAAATGGCTTAACCTTCTTATCCGTTTGTGCTTACTTGATGGATGAATGTTGACATTAGGGAATACGTTATTTGTGTCAATATTTACAAAATATTGCCTTCATCAAACCAGTGTACTACTTAGTCTGTGATCAAACCAAAAACTCATTAAAATTGTGAATGATTTTTTTCTGGAATAGGTGCAACAGTTCCTGCAGGTACCTACTTGAAAGTTGAACCGGATCGTCGTGGTCGTAAAGTGACTAATTCGATGTATAATAGTATGTCAGATTCCTTACGAGTGATTGAACATGGTAAGTGTATGGAATACTTTCAGCTATAGTGGCCGGCAAACAAGTTGACCAAAAGTGACGTGGAAGGGGAAAGATCACGCATGTGCACTTCCACCAAAGAGACCTTAAATACGTTTCTGCGCAACCATACGCAGCTAACTTCAACTTGGGTCAACTTGTTTGCCGGCTCTATGCTGTGTATGCTTTTAGGTATGCTCTACGCATGCATGAAGCAATTGTGCGAAAGTAGAGTAACTGGTAACACAATATAAAGAAATACGTAGTAATTTTAAAATAATAGGACCCTGTGTCTACTGTCCATCCCAGAAACGGTAGGCAGTACTTAGTAGGTAACCTATTAGCGTAGTAGCAGCCATGTGAAGCTAACTGTCATAGGATAGGTCCTTTCTAAAAGCTGGTGGCTGATCTTATCTGTATCACAGTTTAAAGTACTTATCTATTAAATTTAGCAAGTGAAGAATTATATTTTAAATGGACCATTGTTTTACCTACCTAATCCTACTAATATTGTAATATTATAAATACGAAAGTAACTCTGTCTGTTTGTCTGTCTGTCTGTCTGTCTGTCCGTCTTTACCGCCTAAACCAACCAACAGATTTTGATGAAATTTGATACATAGATAGAATAGATCCCGAGAAAGGACATAGGCTACTTTTGTTCCGAAAAAAAGGGTTGAAAGGGTTAAAATAAGGGATGAAAGTTTATATGGAAAACTTCGTCATTGTTGAAGAACTATGAAACTTTACGTCTAGATATTTAACACGAAACCATAAAATGTATGTTTTAGCAGTTTTGTAGTTTCGAACTGTACCTTGGTGGAATAGTGGTGAAAGTCTGGAAGTTCAATATTATTGAAGATAAAACCATGAAACTTTGTATCTAGACACTTGAAATGGAGTCGATAAACGTTTGTTCCAGCAATTTTATAATTTCTAACTATACGGGGATACTTATATAACCGCTTGATACACTGGCCGCTTTTCGCGTTTTACAAATTTGGCGGGAAAACGGGTGTCAGGTTACATAAGTGCGGTGTTTATGTTTCGGCATATGAAGTGCCGCCTTACTTTTACCCGTTTGAGCCATTTACTCTCAAGAACGTTTCAAGACACTTCTAGCAGTATCATTTATTTATAATTAATGTACTTAAATAAATTCAAGATGGCCGCCGCTACAAAATGGCTGATAATTTATGTTTTATTAATCCCATCAATATGGGTATCAAATGAAAGGGCTCAACAAGCAGAATACAATATACTATAAAAATTGAAATCCAAGATGGCGGCCGCTACAAAATGGCGGATAACGTAGGTTTTATCAATCCCATCAACATGGGTATCAAATGAAAGGGCTCAACAAGCAGAATACAATATACTATAAAAATTGAAATCCAAGATGGTGGCCGCTACAAATGGCGGATAACGTAGGTTTTATCAATCCCATCAATATGGGTATCAAATGAAAGTCCTTGGCAAGAAGAATACAGTGCACTATACAACCTCAATATTTAAGATGGGTGCAGCCACTAAATGGCGTATCAGACAGAATTTTTGATAGTCGACGAGATTTCCATGGTGTCTTATCAAATGTTATGCATGATGGACGCTCGATTAAGGCAAATTAAGAACTGCGAAAATGAGTTTTTGGAGGAGTAAACGTATTACTTTTCGGTAATCTTTACAACTGCCTCCTATAAAATGATCAGGAACACCTGTTTTCAATTCTCACATGAAATTATATGTATGAAAGTAACTCTCTCTGTCCGTTACCGTCTAACGCCTAAGCCACTTAAAGAGTTTGTTACAATTTGGTGCACAGATAGACTAGACTTAGGAAAGGACAACGGCGACTTTTATCACAGAAAAGAGTTGAAAAGAGTGGAAATGAGGAGTAAAAGTGTGCATGGAAGGCTCTTTGCACTCTTTGTATGCTATTTTAACCGACTTCTAAAAACGAGGAGGTTATCAATCCAGTTGTATTTCAATTGTGAATCAATTTAGATGGTTATTTTTTGGTTGGTAGATTATAGTTCAGAGGTGGTCATATAAATTTTATCGAAATCAGTGCGGCTATTTTGAAGAATGAAACTAAAATTTGCGTTCATGTAATCAGACGATATATCTACTAATATCTACTAATAGACTCCAATAAAATTTGGTGGACCGTCCCAATTTGATTTTAAATTAAAGTCTGTTTTGATTAATTTTTAAATATAAAACTTTGACTTAGACCGATTTTGATTAGGAAACGTGAATTTGTATGGTAGTAGACATACAGTAGGTACTGCCTAATTACTTTAGTAAATATGTGGCGCGGACGAAGTCGCGGGTTAAAGCTAGTAATATATAAAAACTGTACAATGTGGAATTCTCGTAATGGGATACTGTTAAAATGTAATCTTAATATATATAAATCTCCTGTCACGATGTTTGTCCTCGATGGACTCCTAAACTACTTAGCCGATTTTAATCAAATTTGGACACCGTGTGTAGATTGATCCAACTTAAAAGATAGGATAGTTTTTATTTCGATTAATGGGCTTTATGTGACCATATCCGAGCGAAGCCGGAACGGGCCGCTAGTTGTATAATAACTTCATGTACCATAATTTCCATAATTTCCACACTAAAAATATTTTGTGCGATTCTACAGTTGTGACGACATAAACGTACATACAAAACAAGCGGTTTCTGTATTACGGTATTATTAGATATAGATTAGGTAGTGGGTAAAAGTAGGTAGGTATCAGCTACCAGTAGTGTGCATGCGGGCTACTTGTTCATCAGTTTGTTTTTTTTTGTGTCTGTGAACTTTTTAGTGTATTTCTGGTATATTTTCAAGTACATTTTACCAATTGGTACGTTTTTTTATTTGTCGATTACTTAGTAATAAGCGAATCGGTAAACGTAGTGTAGGATGCCCGGAGACTAGATGGAGTGACGATGTACAAAACGCTGGTGGCGGTTGGAGACATAAGCCCGAGGATCGGGCTTAGTGGCGTATAATAAGAGAGGGCTATGCCCAGCAGAGGGCGACTACAGGCTGATGATGATGAATGAATATTTGAGTGATACACTGCATAATTTTAAACAATGACGCGGTCAACGATTGAAGTAGGCGTATCTAGAAGAAATCGATTCACTATAGACTTGAAGCCACCGGTTTTGTATCCATCAGGGAAAACCCACTCAAACAACGTATTCCGTAGTTTAGATATTCTTATTACAAAATTAGGAGTCAAATCTCCTCGTTCCAGTTTTGCAACATCAATTATATTAGTTATCCGGCGGCCATAGTACCTATAAGCTTTGCTTATTGCTTAGTTTCGTGTTAGATGTTGTGTGTGAAATGTCCACCAATATTTATTATTTACGATGTCGTTTTTTCGAGTTACGAGCAATTCGATAGAAGAAAGGCCAAGGTTGCATTACATCATACACACAAGCTGTACAACCTCATGAAAACATGCGTTGTAAATTCTTACAAGTAATACCTCTAGAGGTATAAGTTGTAAACTGAAATTCAACTATCGCTGCTTATGGACGTATAAAAGTCGGACGTAGTCTCGCTAAAACAAAAACCAAAAACTGTGTCCATCGATTCGGCCATATAATATGCACGTGTGCTGTCACATGCAGGTTGACACGCACACATCAGTGAGGCATTACACGCGTTACTTGTGTATATGTGTGCGTGTCTATCAGTGACAACCTGACAACGCATACGTGCAAATGTGGCCGACTCTTTTGGTAGACTCTTTTCTTTCAAAACTCACGAGACCGCTGATTTTCACGGTTTCGCAACCGCCGCGGCTGAGATTATCCCCCGCGAACGTGGCGGGTGAACAAGTCTACGGCTTTGCAGGCAGACTTGTTACCAACTAAGCCCCGAGTTAGGCTGGTTTTTGGGCTCCTTCTATTGTAATAATAGGAAAAAAATAGTTTGGAACATGATACTATCCACCTACACAAAACGTTAATAGATACTAGAAGCGCATCACGGTTGGCCCAGTATAATCCACTATCCCAAAAAATTGGTTGCCTGTAAAGTCGGTATACGGGCGAAAGTTTTACGTGACAACGACTTTGAGTGGTAAAATAATTTTACGGAAGGGACGCGTGCCTTTCACTTTTTATGTCTGTCTCTCTCGCTCTTAGGCGGGCTAACCATGCCCGAGTGGAAGGGACGCGTGCCTCTCACTCGCTCTCGTTGTGAGCACATAACGTGAGCGGAGCGTAACGCAGTTTCTTGAAGTGTCACCCGGCAAACCAATTTATAAGACGTTGTCACGTCAAAAGTATGCTAAGTATGACTATATTTAATCTAGGCTTATAGAATAAGCTATCGCAGTAGTAGGTAAGTACTAAATTTCATCTAGATCCATTCAGTAGTTTTTGCATGATCGAGTATCAAACATCTATTCAAACAGATAAACTTTAGTAACTTGACGGCTTGATGTTAAGCGCCGATGCGGTCCACGATGGAACATGCTTACTTAGAAGAAACTGATTTAATTTTAAGATTTTAAGACAGCCACATTATATTTATCAAGCAATATCCACACTGGCAATACATTACAAAGTTTAGATATTCTAATTATGAACATCAAAATATTTATGTAACCACCGGGGAACCTTACTTAGACAACGCATTCCACACCTTAGACCATTAGATATATAAATCAATGGATGTGCCCTCCCAAACTCCAGGCGCACGGAATTATGTTATCGTTGGGAAGAGTGAGCTCACTCTTTTCGTTTCGTTTTAGTCGATTGTAGGAAGTGGTGAACGCTGAACGTTATACTTATCGCTATTCGTTTTCAATAACCAAAATAAGTAGAACCGCAACATACCTCGCCGTTAGCGATTCTAGGGGTCAAGTAGATAGATAGTTGTGAACCACAGACGCTACACCCAGAGACGCAATTTATTAACCACTTCAAGGAGCTCAGGGCACATCCATTGATTTTTATCGAGGCTTAGACGTTCATATCACAACAGAGGTGCCAAACCTCCTTTTTCTTATTTTTGGAACATACCAACAAGACCTACAAACCTACATACATTCGCAATTTTACAATATTAAAAGAAAAAACGCGAGAAAGCCATCATTTATTCATGAAAAAAATATATTTAGTCCGACCAGCTCATTGACGAATCTATTTTGGTCAGGCACCTATTTAAAGAAACATATTTATTTAGTTCACTTACTTCACGATGCCACTGTTGTATTTTCTACGACCAGCAAGTAATTCGTAAATTTGTTTCAGTTCGAGTATTTACTCAAATGTTAGAGTATGTTGGTCTGTAGGCGCAGACACGTTTTTCGGGATATTAAGGTCAGTTCACATTTGCTGCGACATAGATTTGATTTTTACTTACTATCGGGTTAAGTTCAACGGGAATTAAACTAAGCATTACTTCCAAATAATCTATACTATCTATACTAATATTATAAAGCTGAAGAGTTTGTTTGTTTGAACGCTAGGATCTCGGGAAGTACAGGTCCGAATTGAAAGATTCTTTTTTCTATTGGATAGTCCATTTATCGACGAAGGCTTATAGGCTATAGAACATAACGCTACTATCAATAGAAGCGGAGCATGAATCAAGAATGTAACAAAGACGGAAAACCCTTTTGAGTTTTCGTACCGTGCTTTGACATGACAGCATGTGTCTAAGATTGCGTCATTGAACCTTTGCTTATCAAATTTGTTTCTAAATCTGAGTAGGTACGACCAATTTCCGACAGATGACGTAGCAGGTACCTGAAGCGGTTTTTTGTTTGAAAGCGATATTCTCAGGAATTACTCAACCGATTTCAAAAATTATTTCACCGTTGGACATGTCCGGGATCCCGATGAGCGCTATATATGTACCACGGGCGAAGCCGAGGCAGACATCTAGTAATTAATATAAAAAATATAATTTTTCTGAACAGTTGGAAATGCAATGTCAAGCAGAGATTCGCTCTTATGTGGAATAGGTACGAGTATTATCGTACCTTTAGGATGGTTCGGCTAAATACCAGCTGAGGGTTTTGGAATCGAGCAAGAAACGAGCCAAAAAGCTCTTAGGCAGTAAATCTATAACATCGCCGACAAATTTCTAACATATTAGTTTATTAAAGTTAAAGACAAAGTACTTTATTCATAAATGTACAATTTACACGTCAATTATTAAAATATAAAAACAAAAGAAAGAAAAAGTAAAGTAAAGTAAAGTATACAAATTGTATGCATTTTCAAAGTATGAAATGACTACTTTACTGTATTACAATGGTTATCGTACAGAAAACTGTCAAGCATTATAGCAGTCTAATATTTCTTTATTTCAATTGCAATTGCAACTTTGCTATCACTCTCTAAAAATTCGCTGTAGGAAAGTATAAAAAGTTTGATCGATAAGCCAGCACTTTAATCTGTTTTTGAAGTAGCCGAAACTTGGGGCCGATATAACTATTTTGGGAAGAGTGTTATAAACTTGCGGTCCCATAATTTGGGATATATCGGATATTATCGGATCATATTATGATCATATTATCGGATACATTTCGGAGAGTGTGGAACTGATCTGCGCAATCGAATACTTACCATCTTGCCTTTTTCTATAGTACTATTTATAATTCAAAAAAGCGACGCGGTTGATGTACGCTTGTTACTTTTGTGATAAGAACGTCTAGGCTGTGGAATGGGTTGCCTGAATGGGGTTTTTCCTATGGATGATCTTAGTGTCTTCAAATCGAGAGGGAATCGGTTTCCTCTGGGTAAATACGCCCCATCGAAAACCGCATCGTCGCTTAACATCAGGCTAGGTGGTCAAGTGTAAATCTATAATAAGTGATAATCCATTTTTTTCATGTGATAACGTCTTATAAATCGAAGAAAGCCGGCTGCAAGCCTGAAAAAAATGTAGCGGTCCCCCTGATACGAGCGTGCAAGCGAGGGCGCGGAAAAAATGATAGAGATACACGATCGGCCTAAGCGTTCGACTTGTGACGCATCTACGTTTTTACGTACATACGTGAAATTATCTTTCATACACCAACTTGACATCCATTTTTTTAAAATCATTATTTATCATTTTGGCGATAACAAGTTAGTTATCTCATTCTATTTTATTCAGCAAGTTACCACTTATCTTCTGATAAAAAAATTAAATCAATTAAAAAAATAACGAAGTTTCTAATTACATATTAGTGCTTTAGCATTTTGTAATTAAAAAGTCTTGTATTGCACGCTGAGAAAAGCGGTTTTCGCACGTTTGAACCCAGCAGATTAAGTACTTTTTTTAATAATCTGAGTACACAGAACAGATATTGTTCTGTGTATACCTACTTGGACGGTAGAACTAAAGAGTCGCTTACTTGGAACTAGGCGGAACGGAAAGGTATCTTAAAACTAAGCAAAATCTGAATTAAAGGGAGGTGGGCCGTGATTATGCATTTTTAAAACAATTTTGAGATCTTTAAAATAGTGTAATACTCTGAAACCGCTGCTAGGACTCGGGACCTTCTCAAGTCAAGGCATTATTCACCACGTTGGCCTAGTATGGGTTTGGTAGATGATACATGACCTCGAAAGATTCAAGGCACATCACGGTTTCCTCACGATGTTTTCTTTCACCGTTTTAAGTTAGCGGTATTATGCACACGACTTCGAAAAGACAGTGCGTGGGATTTGGCCCCAGGTTTTCCGGGCCGCGGTTCTCCTGTCTAGACCAGCCGTAACTAGGGACTCAGTTACCATACATTTTTTTCATCTACTATCTACAGTGTATCTAACCCCCAAGGGTGAGAGTGGGCCGCGTAAATACAAGGGTGAAACGAGGTCGTAATGCGCATGTCTCGAGCTCTACCATGCGCAGATCAGTACTTCCCCGTCTGTCAGTCCCATGGTACATCATCAAGTTATTTACACGTTTTTAGTACAAATGATACAATAATAACAGATAATAAACAGTAAAGTGAACAGTTGCATTTCACAGCCGCCAAAGAGATAATACGTAATGTCACGGCACCGCCAGTTCCCGTGATCACCGGGGTTAACCTAGAAATAACTGATACTTTTAATACTTAAATCATAAATTATGTACAATTAGAAAAAAAACTATATTTGGACAGGTTAGTACTTAATTTTATTATTTAGATAACGTATGTATCTCTTTCAAATATCCAAAATTATGTTTGATTGAATTACTAAGTGTTGAATTTCCATATACGAGTAAATACATGGAAACTGAGGCGTTTAATGTATGTATTACCTCACTGTCTTGTTATGACGTTAATATAAAAATTAATATTGCACGCCCGACATGGGCGAACCTTTTAATCAGTTTAATATCATGTTGAACACAGTTATAGCAAAGAAATGATTTTGCTTCCAAACTGTGGGTCGCGTTATCAATAACTGTACGTCATGGTACATTTTATTACCTACTATAACGTCCTACAATGAAGTTTAATTTAGTGATGAATCATATTTACTGTTTCCTACTGATATTAAAATTATGCCTATTAGATAGATAGATAGAAACTCTTTATTGCGACACAAACAAATTAAAATATTACAAATAAACACTTATGAACTAGTGCCACAAATGGCGGCCTTATTGCTAAGAGCAATCTCTTCCAGGCAACCAGCAAAAAAGGAAAATAGCCCACATATACGTAGGCGGGGGACATTAATTTAATGATACTACTACATATCTATATAACTATATAAAATAATATATACCTATAAACATTAGACTAAAATTTAACTAAATACTAAAATAAACAATTACCAACAAAAATGCGGACATAATGAACAATAAAACAAGAGATCAATCAGCGGATTACAGTTTCAACCAGCAGATTGTATATTATGTAACCTATTGTATATTTGAAAACAACAAAACAGTACACGAACACTGATTTTTAAAACAGTGTTTTTTTACCGACTTCCAAAAAGGAGGAGGTTGTCAATTCGATTACCATTTTTATGTACTTATGTTACCTGATTTCATGACAATGCCCGAACCGATTTGTTTTTTTATTTTATTTATTTTTTGTTTGAAAGGGTATGCTTTTCGAATGCTCCCTTATAAATTGTATCGACTGCGGTGTGGTGGAAAATAAATTAATATAATTAATTATTCACCTTTGAGTGCCCATTTGTGGTTTGAAGTCGGTTTATTTTTTTGTGTAAAAATAATTTATAACAATGCCTTATTTATAAACCTGACTGTTATTAAGTAACAAGAATACGTAATAAGTAGTTTCAAATATCTAAAACTTAAAAACTTTCAGTTTAAAGTGAGAACAACAATAACTCAATGCGCATCCCACAAAAATCTGTGTGTGGTGCGCCAAAGGGCGTTTTCACTTAAAATATATGTTTTCAGATTGAAGGTGCGACACGCGAGCACAGCATGGCGGCTGAGGGCAGGTAGTGTGGGCTGGCGGGTGGGAAGCAGATGGGTTACCGGGCCTCGCTCAGACGCCTCTACCCCATGGCTAAGAGGAGAGAGAAACTGGTACTATATTATATATATTTTATTCGATACCCATACAATAAAAAACCGACCATGGTGACCCCGCACCAAGTGGCGCCCAGGCACCGCGCTGTTCAGTTTGACTTAAGACCTTTAGAAAACTACAACCTACTTTAGCACGAATATCAACCAATAAGTCACATGGAACCCGTAGTCACACAGAGGCGCCTGGGGACCGCTTGGCGTGGTCGGAAAGGTGCCCATGTGAGCCCTTGACGCCTTACAATAGGTTTTCATTGACTGTCATCTTGCCAATCTACGTAACCTACCAGTAGTTTGGGCTGCAGACTGACCCCGAATCTAACCTCTAGGGAAACTCTTAAGATGTTGGTCGAGAAGTTTCCCTATAAGATTGTTCACCTACTTTAACTTTTGTAGTGGTTGACCGTATTGCAGAGTCCGCTTGGGGAAGAATTATACCTTAGCCAGTTATTCTACAGCTCTCTCTCCAGCCAGCTATTGTTTATACTGTGTTGTGATTTAAAGGGCAATGTTTCCAGTGAAATTATAAGGCATAGAGATAAAACATCTTATTTCTCTAGATGATGAGCGGCGTGCAGTAATATGCAATGATTTGGACTGTTTGTTTTTAAATTGATTCATCGAAATTCTTCTTTCTGATAGATGATTATAATTTAGATGTTATCAACCCAAGAGTGAATTGGTTTTATCAAGGTAATCTAGAGCTCATCGTCGCTTAACATCAGGAGAGATGGTGGTCAAGGTTTCAAACCTTTAAAAGTTAAAAAAAAGTATTAGTTACTCAATCAGTTATAACATTTCCCAACCTTAATCTTGAAATGTGGTAGCATGTTGGTGACGTGCGGTGTGTTGTGCTCCCAGTGGAACTGGCGCTGCCAGTGGAGTGTGGTGACGGGCGCGGCGGCCGCGCTGGTGGTGTACAACGCGGCCGCCAACCTGTGGCTGCTGCGGCCGGCGCCGTGCGCGCCCGCGCCGCCGCCGCCGCCGCCCGCGCCGCCGTGCGAGCCCGCGCCGCGCCCGCCGCCCGACCCGCGCGACGACCCGCTGGCCAGCCTCGACCTGCGTCTGGGGCGATGGGACGCTGCTAGGGCCTACAGGTACTAGACTACCTTCACATTTCCTTCCCTTCTTATCTTTCTTACGTTGTTCTAGATCAACGGACCCACAAAAATCTATAAGAGACAACCCTACTAACATAATTAATTACGTGCAAGAAATTCTGATTAAAATGTTGGGCCAGGGGTTTTCAGTAGGATTAAAGTACTTTAGATATGTCATAAGCCTGTGACAGAGTCTCACATGATAAATACGTATATAGCGACGATCCAGTCAGACTCTACCTGCGTCTGATGGACGCTGCAATGGCCTACAAACAGGCATCGTCTCGCTTTTACTATACTATCGAACTAAGAAAATAAACAAGTCTAACTTCCTTACTAATATTAAATAACTGTCAATATTTGTTGTCCAGTCACGTCGGTATTTGTTGCCGGTAATTGGAACTCAGGTAGAAAATAATCTGAAAGAGACATAGGCTACTTTTTTCCGGGCAAGTAACAGGAACGGGAACTACGTGGAACCGTGGGACGTTGTTTGTATATTGATAATAACTAGATCCTATGTATACCCAGAAATTCACCTCATAACCTCAAAACATAACATAGCTACTGAGTTCAAAATGTTGATCTCTTGTCAGGCGCGCTGTAAGTGTGTCATGTGCCGTGTCGTCAGGACGTTCGACAACGCGGCGACGGGCGAGCTGTTCCCGGAGAGCGGCTCGCGGCGCGTGTGTCTCGCCACGCAGAGCTCCATCGAGCGCCTGCACGAGCTGCTCCGCGTGGCGGCGCACTGGTCGGGCCCGCTCTCCGTCGCCGTGTTCGTGGCCGGCGATGAGATGCGGCTGCTAAGAGCTTTCGCCACCTGGCTGTTCCGCTGCCAGCCGGATGTCTACTCCAGGTACATATAGCACCTGACTTGTGATGAGATGCGGCTGCTGCAAACCTTCGCTACCTGGCTGTTCTGCTGCCAGCCTTACGTCTACTCCAGGTAACTACTGCGCGAGCCAAGTGATGAGATGCAGCTGCCATGCGCTTTCGCCACATGGCTCTTCCACTGTCGGTCTGACATCTATTACAGGTACCTACTGCGTGGGGTTGCCGACGATATGCGGCCATTACGGGCCTTCGTCCGCTGGCTATACCGCTGCTGCCAGCCTTACGTCTACTCCAGGTAACTACTGCGCGTGGCTAGTGCCAAGACCCGCCTGCTATAGACATTCGCCTCCTGGATGTTTCGCTGTCAGCCTAATGTCTACTCCAGGTACCTACAGCACACGTGGCTAGTGAGAGAGAAGAGATGCGCCTGCTGCGAATCACCGCTACTTGGCTCTCCCGTTGCCAGCCTGAGATCTGCTCCAGGTACCTACAACACATGGCGTAGCATGTACTTACGGAATGCCGCAGCGTAGCGGATCTACGGCCATTTTTTTTCTAATAGCCATCGTCTATCCTGGAGGTCTATCACAACCTGAATAGGATGTTGGCATTCTGGGAGAGCCATGGCTGGTTGGAGTAGAAAAGGGAAGCATGAGTCACGCACAATGACCCAATTAAGAGGTTAAGTGCGGAAATAGCCCCGTAAAACTAACTAACTACAGCGCGTAGTGAGTGACGAGATGCGGCTGCTGTGCACCAGCGCCACCTGGCTCTTCTGCTGCCAATCTGACGTACTCCAGGTCCTTTCACTTCTACTAACCCATGGACACCTTCAAAAACTGACCACTTCTTTAACGACAACTCTGCGATTTCGAAGGGTACCCAGGTGGTCTTCTTCTAAGTTCTTCGTGGCAGTCTTCAAAGGAGATTCCTCATCTTCCAATAAGACGACCCGAAATTTATTTACCTTCTAGTTGGAAATTTATACAATAGGCGCTTGCAATATAGCCTCGATAAATGTTGACTTCGGGTGCATGCGAAAGTGCAGGTGGCTTCATGGCGAACAATCGATATCTAATCCATGAGATCCTCTACATAATACGGCCAGGGTCATATAAATCTAATCGGAAATCCACTATTCCCGAAACTGGTGTTTCAAAATCAAGTGATTTTGTTTGCAAGCTGATTTCGCAAAACTATGCAATTTAATAAATAGTTTTTTTTATTAAATTTAGCAACTCCACAGACTCCGGGTCGGTGACCTTTGTCATTTGTTTTCTTTTTACATGAATCTTGGATTAGGAGCAGAAAAGGAAATAGGGGGAGTAGGAACATTTTCATTCTAATTCTCTGCTTTGGGGGTTTTTGACGTCAAAAGGGTTGATGAAGGGGATGAGATTCGGAGTACGCTCCTTGCTGCTGCGTTGAAGGCAGTCACGAAGGCCGTGATAGTGCCTCGGCTGCCGCTTTGATTGGCTGCGGCTTTCTCCGCGGCTGCCCTCTGCTGTGCTCTTTCGGCGCCGGTTTGGATGGTCGAATTAGGAACAGGATGTCCCCAGCTGTCAGTTGCATTTATTTGGTCGTGCAAAGGGACTCAGAGGAAGCTCAGATTTTCTCCCCTATCTTCGTATACGATAACCTCATGATGCTTAGAGGCCTCAATGCAGCCCAGCCGGTCTGCGACTTAGGGCGACGGAGGTCTTAATAAATAGTACTAAATACGAGTACGAAGAAATAAAGTGATAAATCATTTTGAATAGATTAATTTTTCCGGCTGCTCGGTAAGGCTGCTCTTCCCTCCTTTCAATAAGCCGTAGTAAGGCTTTAGTGATCCAGTTTTTCGTTCGTTTCGTCTTACGACCACTTTAGTCTAGGACGACTCCAACTTCGTTTAAATGTTGGACCCCAATCATGCTGTTTTCCTCACGATGGTTTCCTGCACCGTTTTTAAGCTATCGGTATTACGCACATGACTTCGAGAAACCCTTACGTTAGGTACCTACAGTTATGTACATACTACCTATTAATTAATGTTGTAAATATCAATGTTTGGATATTTGTTGCCACTGGAACATACTAGTAAATTAATTATAGCCTAGAAGCGCTAACTACTTTTTATCTCATGAAACGGAAACAAGAATATTGCGGGCAAAAAAAAACCAGCCAAGTGCGAGTGGGACTCGCGCACGAAGATTTCCGTCACATTAGCAAATAAATGGCGAAAACCTCTTTTATTGTATGGGAGCCCTCTTTATTATTAATTTTATTATAAAACTAAATATTCTGTGAATAGTTAAAACCTGTCACCGTTATATGTATCGAGCAAGATACGGTAAAAAATCAAGTTTGTGGTATGGGAGCTTAAATATTTATTTTATTTTTATTATTTGTATAGTGCCAATAGAAACACATCATCTGTGAAAATGTCAATTGCCTAGCTATCACCGTACTTGAGATACAGCCTGGTGATAGACGGACGGATGATCGGAAAGCGAATTCTCAGTCATAGAGCCCCGTTTTTACCTATGGGTACGGAACCCTAAACGTGAGGCACTGCTAGTAAGTGATATTTTTGTTTGTTTCCAGGATGGCGCTGCACGTGGCGACCCCGGCGGAGCGGCCGGCGCAGTTCGGCAGCATGCCGGGCTGGGCGCGCGACTGCAGCGCGCAGCCGCTGCCGGCGGGCGAGCGCCGCGCCGACACGGTGGCGTGGCGCGCGCGGCACCCTTACCCGCAGAACCACCTGCGCAACCTGGCGCGGAAGAACTGCCACACGCCCTACGTCTTCCTCGTGGACGTCGATATAGTGCCCTCGAAGGGCATGGCCGAGTCTCTCGATAAGGTGAAATATTCTGACTTTGTTCCTACGTTTGTAAATTCATTGTGAAATCGAAAAGTTGTGACGTATGTTCCCGCTGGAATAAAAACCATGTGCATGCTGTCATGGCAAAGCTAAAAATAGTAGCTGGACGTTTTCAAGCTTCAGATTAAAGACTTGCGAGACTTGACCACCATCTTGTCTACTATGGAGGCGCATGTTTATCTAGAAAAAACCGATTCACTCTCAATTTGAAGACACCAAGATTGTAGCCATCGGGAAAAATAGACTCGGGCAATAATATTTTCCACAGCCTAGAAGTTTTTATAACCTAAATAGAATCAAACCTCTTCGTTCAAGTCTATTGTATGTCAACCACGAAACGATGTCGCTTTTTACAGCTACGAACTACAGTTAGATGTGTCGCACTATGGCTTGAGGCTTGCGACAGCAGACTCTTTCTCTGCTGATCCAGTGTGGCTGTTCCGTTGCGTGATTGTGTTGATCTCCCTCCAGTTCCTGGCCACGGCGCCCCGCTGCCCGCTGTGCGCGTACGTGGTGCCCACGTACGAGCTGGACCGGCGCGTGGCCAGCTTCCCCGCCAACAAGTCCGAGCTGGTGCGGCTCTCGCGCAACAAGCTTGCCATCCCCTTCCACAGGAAGGTGTTCATCTACAACCAGTTCGCTTCCAACTTCTCCAGGTCAGTTTGAACTACACCAGAAACGTTTAATGGACTCTTTGAAAAGCAAGTAGCTCTCTATAGTAGAAGGATTGTAGCCTTGACTCTCACCTTGTAAGAGATGGGGCTGAAAACCACACACCCACTACTGCTTATTAACTGAACACTACTGTACTGTCAAGTTCAAAAGTGAGGGAAAGCTATTAATAATTAATTAATACATTCCCCACGCATGCCCTCGAAGATATTATTTTTGGAACATGCCGGTTTACTCACCATACTTTTCTTCACCCTTAAAGCTAGTGGTGGTGCAGGTGGGATACGAACCTATGACCTCGCCAATGTGGAACCGAATATTTCAGCCATTAAGCTGCTGAAAACTGACAACTTTGAATAAGGAATTCAGTAAATGACAAAGTGGTAGATAGTTAAAACTTTTTAGGCCTATAGCGGCCTAAGTTAGAATAGGGCCGATTTGGCCGATTTGTATAGGGTGAACGCAGAGAATTCGCAAACTTAGCGAAATCGGAGGAAATCGCATAGCGTCAACAAAAGTAACAGTGAGATTCCAAAAGCGCGATAGAATATTCGAGGTAGGAATGATAGCAGTGAACTAGTTACATTAGTTTTATCATTTCGTTCAGCGGGGCCGGCTCAAGCCATGCCCCGCGATATCGTTCCCTCAGTCAATATTGTGCAGTTGCCGTTATCGTCCAAAGTGCAAAAGCTCTGGACGTCTACTCTTTTTCTACAAAAACGTCATTTCTAAATAAACTCGTGACTTTCCTACTCCGATTCTACTTTGATCCGTCGTTTCGCTCGTTTAAATGTTCTTAGCATACTCTAATTAGAGTAGACTTAGAACATTTAAACGTCAAATAATGTTCTATCGGACAAAACGAAGTACCTACAACCGAAGTATCTCTACTTCTCTATTTTTCTATCTTGAGTTTATTTCGAAATTACGTTTTTCGTAGAAAGAGAGTACCGTCCTGTAATGCTTGTATCAGCATTCCTACAACTACCAGCCCAACGATATCGTGCAGATGTAGTGTAGCCGTCGTTATCGTCACGTGACACGTCCATTGCCGCGCAGGTGGGAGGCGAGCGGCGGCAACGAGTCGACGGAGGCGCACGTGAGCCACAACGTGACCAACTTCGAGCTGCTGTACGAGCCCTTCTACGTGGCGGCCGACACCGCGCCGCCGCACGACGAGCGCTTCCTGGGCTACGGGTTCACGAGGAACACGCAGGTACCCTTTATTCACATCATCCACTTATAACGAAACTACCCTCAAAAACAAAACAAAAAACGGAAAACGCAGGTACCCTTTATTCACATCATCCACTTATAACGAAACTACCCTCAAAAACAAAACAAAAAACGGAAAACGCAGGTACCCTTTAGTAACACTATTCTCTTGAAACAAAACTACCCACAATACCAAAAAAAGAAAGAAATTGCGTCTTGAGACGCTTTGCAGAAGGGGTAATTAAACCAATCTAAGTTGAACTATTCAATATCGAAATTGTTTAATTTGAGAAAGGATTAGGTTTTTGCTTAAATTCTTACTCATAATAAACTGACCATGTGAATGAAAAACCATACTCAAGTAGAGGATATGGTGGACTTTTCTTGTGAAAAGGATGAAACGCCGGACGCTGGCGAAATTGCGGTGATATAACCAAACGGGAGCCATTACAAAAAGAAGTGTAATACATGTGACAGAACTGATAATTATCTAGGTAACATATATTAATCCTATTTCATAATGAAATATTATTACGTATACGAATGGGGATCAACTATTATTCCAACTGGTGTTCAGAAAAAGAAAACTACAAAATCTAATTTAACTACTAATGACTCTGAGGGTACCCTCAGTGATAATCAAATTGCTCCGAATGTTGACACTATCCACACTTCGTCACTAACACAGACAACTCCAACTCCTGATCCAGCGGTTACTTCCCAGGATGATGCCAATCATACTGGTGGTCAGTGGGTAACAGTTGGGCGAAAGGGTCGTGTCGGAAGGAAGTCAACGAACACTGTTATTGTTGGTGTTGGTAAAGACGACAACAACGTACAAGCAGTAGAAAGGACGCGGTATATACAAGCCTGGCAATTTAAGGCCGACACTAAGACAGAACACGTAAAAACATTCTTAAATAAAATTGTTAAAGCAGAATACTTTTTAGAAAAGCGAGAAATTAAATCTAAAAATCACGCATCCTTTATCATAGGCATGCCAGAGAGTGTTTATTCCCGAGTCACTGAGCCGACTGGATGGCCGAATGGAATTCGCTTTGCTAGTTGGTTTTTTCGCGCTCGCTCGCACTTGCCAGCTACGGTGAAGTAAAAGCGAATAAGCCTAACCCTACTACGTCACTGTCCGAGCAAGACGGACCAATAGTGCCACTACGGAATGGGGCGCTCAACAATCTGACAGCCGCCTGTTATCAACAAATAGGTGTCATAAATATTTGCCATCAAAATATTAGGTCTCTAAAAAATAAAACAGGTAAGGTCGAAGTGCAGTTATTAAATAATATGAAATGTGACGTGTTGTGCTTTACGGAACACCACCTTAAAACTCATGAGATTAAGTCTGTAAGCATTAATAATTTGATACTTGCGTCTTACTATTGTAGACCGACGATTAAAAATTTGGAATGCTATACGAAATTGTCTATAGAACAAGTATGTGAGATTGCCGCAGTGGAAATTCTAGATAAAAATCTGACCATTGCATGTATATATAGGTCAAATGTAACTAGTTCGTTGTTGTTTTTTCCTATTTTGGAACGCTTGTTGGATAAGTTGGTAACTGATGATAGACAATTCGTTGTGCTCGGCGATGTTAATATAAACGTCGATGCGCACGGTTTATTCACATCAGATCAAAGGAAATTGAATGATATCCTGTCAACGCACAATTTAGATTAATAGTTGTTGACTTTCCTACGCGGATTGATAAATCATCAAGTTCGAATCTCGATCACGTGTATGTGAGTAGCGAAATCGCGAATGAGGCGCGAGCGCGACCTGTGGTCACTCTGCTGTCGGACCACTACGCCGTCCGGGCGACCGTCCCCTGCGCCGGGGCCCGGCGCCGCCGGCGCGCGCGCGCCCCGCCCGGTGCTATAGCCGCGCGAACAAGTGCAATTTTATGTTAGCTATAGATAGCGTAGATTGGGAATTGGTCCAGCGGAAGCACTCAGCATCAGCAGAGTCTTTAGCTTACGCTATAATAAACATTTTACGGGACAAACATGATGCCTGTTTTCCAATTAAACAAAAGATTATGAATAGTAAAAGTACTATTTGGGCAACTGACGAAATAATAAATTTGAATTATTTATTACTTGACATGTATAATGTATCTATTAGAAATCCAAATAAAAATGAATTATTTTTAAAATTACAAGACATGCAAGATAAATATGAGGAAAAAATAAAAATTGAAAAGGGTAAATATTACAATAATTTAATTAGTAATTCTGACAATACTACCAAATCGATGTGGGAGGTCGTCAGTTCGGAGACGGGCCGGGTGAGGACGCACTCTGACTACACTGAACAACTGACGCGACCTGACGGGTCAAGATTTACATCCAAGAAAGATGTGGTTAACTTTGTGTGCTCTCATTTTATTGGAGCCGCCGCTAGCTCCGGCGCGCCCGCCGCCGACGTCACCGCCGCCGCGCGGCTGCTGGCCGCGGCGCGTGCGCCGGCCGATTGCTCGCTCAGGGTGCGACCTTTCACATCGACCGAGGTGTATTGCATATTGACTCGCGGGGTAGCGCGGAAAAAATCTAAAGACGTATATGACATTTCTATAGCTTTACTTCATAGCGTAGCGCGGGTTATATCGCCTATTCTAGCAATTTTGTACAACAAATGTGCTAAAGAAGGGAAGTATCCGACCGCACTGAAGTCCGTGAAGGTGATGCCCATATACAAAGGGAAAGGAAAACAGGAGAATATTAATAGTTACCGACCGGTATCGCTAATTCCAGGTATTGCAAAGATTTTGAATACGGGTTGAGTAATAGACTCACGGAATACTTAAATGACAACGGTTCACTGAGTGATAGACAGTACGCCTACCGTAGGGGCAGATCCACTACATCTGTGACTATGGAGATGGTTCGACGGATCCTCAGTGCTCGTGAAGAGGGAAAGCAGGTCGCAGTGATTTTTTGCGACTTATCAAAAGCCTTCGACGTCGCGGACCATGGTATCTTAGCGGTTAAACTTAAGCACTATGGTATTGAGGGACCCGCGTTGAGGCTCTTTACCGACTTCATGACAGACCGTAGTCAGATCGTAGCAGGAGACGGAGGAAGGGAAAAATCTGACCCACAAAAGACAGTGATCGGCGTAGCGCAGGGTTCTTCGATTTCAAATGTAATGTTTTCTCTCCTCCTAAACGACCTGCCAGAGAACATTCAGGATGCACATATCCTGATGTATGCCGATGACGTAGCTGCTATTGTCACAGCTACAACTTTAGAGGAGCTAGAAAAAAAGCTGACTAAAGTGGCGAGTAATTTAAATGTGTGGTTTATGGTAAATGGTTTACTAA
Organism: Ectropis grisescens; assembly: GCA_017562165.1. Taxonomy (NCBI): domain Eukaryota; kingdom Metazoa; phylum Arthropoda; class Insecta; order Lepidoptera; family Geometridae; genus Ectropis; species Ectropis grisescens. The sequence goes on from CM029779.1 coordinate 28,224,030, forward strand.
TGAACCTAAGTAAAACACATTTTATACACTTCAACTTAGCAGGGCGCACTTACAGACTGCTTAGCGTTGAAATCAGCAATGGCACCTTGAACCAGGTGAATTCAGCCACTTTTCTTGGTTTCCGTATAGATAGTGGTTTGAAATGGGAAGAACAAATTAATAAAGTATGCGACAGAGTAGGGCGGGCCTGTTTTGCACTGTGGAGGGTGTCCTCAATCCTGCCGTACCATATGGTACGGCAATGCTACTTTGCCTCTGTTCACTCGATTCTCCAGTACGGCATCGAGCTTTGGGGACGAGCTGCCGACTGGGAGCGCGTCTTCAAAATGCAGAAACGAGCCGTACGGGCGATCGCTAGAGTGCCACAGGACGCCTCGGCACTGCCATATTTTCGAGCTATGGGCATCATGACAGTTCCGAGCCTTGTTTGTTGTCAGGCTGCTTTGTACGCTAGAGACAACCCTGATGAGTTCGCACGGCTCGGTGACGTAAGCCCGCGCTCGCGCCACCCGCAGCGGCTGTGCCCGGTGCCGCATAAACTCGCAAAGACTTCGAAACTGATGCATGTAACTGCACCGGTAGTCTATAACAGACTACGACTAAATGTAAGAGATGCTCCTTCCAGGATGTCTTTCAAATTCAAGTTGAAGAACTGGCTGGTCGAACAAGCGTTCTATAGGTTTGATGATATGACTAGAATTAAATTGTCTAATTGAAATTTGATTTTGATTATTGAAATGATTAATATTATTATGTATTATAATTATGTGGTTTTAAATTATGAATATAACTATTGACATTTACTTTACATGTATTTTAAAATGTTTGTTAATTAAACTTAAACTTTATTGTTTAATAGTTGAATTGTGACAATTTGTTTAGTAATAATTAATTAGTGTATGTAATGCGAATTATTTTTTGTGACGTGTAATGTAATGTATGTTACCAATAAAGAATCTGAATCTGAATCTGAATCCGAGGGGGGGGGAAGCGTCTGTCCGAAATACGACTAACTCTGTTGGATTCGAATGAGAGACGACGAGTCTGTCTATCGTTGCCGTATGTGTGAGAGAAAAGGAAGCCCTACAGACTGGCGCCGTAACGCGTTACGTTACGAAGCAGTTTACCCTCACATAAGCAGTTATCACTTTAAAATAGTTAAATTGTCCCGTAACGTTGTATAAGGTATACTTACGTGAACCAATAAACGCCGCAGCTGGGAATCATAGCAGCCGTAACACAGGTCCCCAATCTAGCACGGCTGCGAATGGACTACCTACATAAATTAAGTTATTATTTATTTTAAGGTAACTAAGAATTTTGATGTTGTTGAGGTCATTGAATTTAAGAATAAATAAATGTTCATTCATTCATTCATAATTTAAGAGCGACGCTCTTGTCGGTGGAGTTCCTTCCATGTACTTCTACACTCTGCCTTCTCCTTGACTTCCTGATACGACACTACATTTATCTTCTCCTTCACTTGGTTCATGTAACTTCTCCTAGGTCTACCTCTCTTCCTCCTCCCTTCTAATTTACTTTCCATTATTGTTCTAATGAAGTTGTCGTGTCGTATCAGATGTCCCAACATCTTCCCATCATCATCAATAAATTTAATGTATTTCGTCGAAATTTGTTTTGTAGGTAAACTATCCCATACTCGTGCATTAGTACTTACTTGGTAAAATTAGAACGGATGGTTGTTATATTTTGTTATATGTATATGTGTATGTATTTATATAAGTCAATAGTCAATAAAACGAATGTGCAATTTTGACTATCTTTTACGACAGTTTATAACAATACAAAAACTATAAAAATACATTTTATCGAGTAGTGTCAGTAGTCCGGTTGTTAGTTCGGTTAACCGAACTACTGCAACTTTTTGGTGTCAGTAGTTCGGTTGCACGTCATCACCGAACTGTTGACACTGGGGAGTGCCAGTAGTCCGGTTGTTAGTTTAGTTAACCGAACTACTGCAACTTATTAGTGTCAGTAGTTCGGTTGCGTCATCACCGAACTGTTGACACTGCGGAGTGCCAGTAGTCCGGTTGTTAGTTTTTTAGTGTTAAAAAGATCTCATCGTGCATGATTACTACAAAAAAATATAATTCGAATATCACCATCAAAATAATCTGCCAGTAGAATAACAGAAAACAACATGGGAACTTGCATCTCGGAAAGGGATGTTGGGCGTATTTTCTCTACTTCCGCAATTTTATGAATCTTACGATAAATTGTAGATTTCTTTTGAGAGAATGATGGATTTGGGTTGGGAGCGGCTAAATCTAGACCCTTATTTTTTATGCAACTAAATAGTGGCGATGTACTCTGGGTGCAGGTTTTCTCCCTTCCGCAACCTCTATTATGCTTTTATTTATCAAAACATCAATTTCGTTTTGCGATTGATCCGAATTACATGTATGCTCACTGGATTTCTCGATTTTATCTGCTTCCTGAAACACAATTGATGTCATTCCACTTGTATTATATTATACAGTAAGTAACTACAAACCATAAATTAAAAAAGAGGAGATGTATGCATGAAACGCTTACTTTTGATAATGTAACGTAGCCCTTACATTGCACATTTTCGGTCTTATTATATTTGCAACGGCAGTAACTGCTTTTTGAGGCATATACGGAGTTCCTATAAAACTGGTATCCAGAAAAAAGTAACATCCTTCCTCGCTGCTTAATCTTAAAATCGGCGTTGTCGTTCATTTTACTTTACAAGTTTACTTTATAATTTTAGATTTTAGATATAATCTATACTAATTATCAACATGGAAAAAAGCTACTTAATTCATATGTATATGTACTTACGATAATTTATAAGTAATTATCAAATCGACACCAGCGGCGCCAAATAATGGGTTAAACACATCAAAGTGTACCTACTTTATGGATGGTACGTTTAAAGCCAGCCCTATTCCATTTTGCCTATTATTCAGCATACATGGCGACTTGGGTAGTTCAATTGAAGCTATAAACATGATACCACTGGCATTTGCGTTCATGTCCCATAAAAACACGAAGGCTTATAACATCGTCTTTGAATTAATAAAGTCGAAAATTCCAGAGTGGGATTCCAAGGAAATACATGTGGATTACGAAAAAGCTACCCTGAATGCCATAAAATCTGAATTTCAAAACTAATGCACTAAAAAACTAATAACCGGACTACTGGCACTCCGCAGTGTCAACAGTTCGGTGATGACGTGCAACCGAACTACTGACACTAATAAGTTGCAGTAGTTCGGTTAACGAAACGAACAACCGGACTACTGGCACTCCGCAGTGTCAACAGTTCGGTGATGACGTGCAACCGAACTACTGACACCAAAAAGTTGCAGTAGTTCGGTTAACCGAACTAACAACCGGACTACTGACACTACTCGCATTTTATTGAATCAGAAAGGATTCCTGGCGTCTATAACTGGACTTCGGTTACTCTAAAATGGGTCGGGAACTTTACCGACAGGTGACAATAATACGCAAAAATTAAATTAATAAAATCGAATAAGAACTAAAACTGCTGTAAAAGCTGCATCTCATTGACGTGGCTTTGTCATAGTCAAAACAACAAAAAATTATATTAATCAAAGTAATGAATACAAATAGGTAGTAGTATCAAGATTTATATGAATGTGTAGCATCTTCAATAATTCTAATTTCAGCATTTCCTTTTGGACACATTATTGTTTGTAATAAAACCATCAAAGGTATAATAAATATGCTTAGCCAATTAGTTGGCTTCGTATTTAATTACAAACCTGATATCATTTAAACCTAAAGGTAGCGGTTCGCCCGGAGACCGCGACAAGCGACCGCGACCGCGACCACATGTCTCGCGACACGTGTCTGGACGTCAGGAGACCGATCTCCTGTCGCGGTCTCGGCGCGAACTGGCGCCCATACAATTTTATAGAGTCAAGTGCCTGTCGCGGTTTCCGGTCGTGGTCTCCTGTCACGGTCTCGTGTCGCGGTCTCCGGGCGAACCGCTACCTTTACAGTTGTGCAGGGTGCAAGTATTTCATCTGGGATAGAAACGAACAATACGAGTAGGGTGCTACGTTTCAAAGAGTTACTTGTTTTGTATTCGAAATTAATAACATTGAGACGAAATTAATTAATTATCAATTTCCAGTCAAATAGTGTTTTATATTATTTAAAAAGCCCTCATTCTTTTTTTACATTTCGTCTCGATTAGTTCCGTGAAATTGTTAATTTAGTTCGCTGCTTGTGCGCAGGTCATAAGGCCAAGGTTGGGTAACTTTTTATGATTGACCTTCATTTCTCATAATCGCGCCTTTGAATATTTTTACTAGCGAAAACCTATGTGCAAGAATACCATAGATATGCCGTTTTTAGAATAATAAGTGTGTGTGTGTATTTGAGTACGCAACAAGTTTAATACTTCTTTGAAATTTTGACAAGTATGAATTCCTCTAAAAGGTGCGAAGGTATTTCAAGTCTGACCAGTTGCTCTCATAGAGACGATCTTCTTAGCATTCCATGGATTCACCGTGCGGGTGCCGGGTCCATCGTGTGGCAGAGAGAGAAAAACTCGAGTAGTTCCCGAGACTTGTGACTCGGGCGTAGGTTTAAGGGGCCCCTTTCTGACGTACATCAACACTCACCTTCACCACTCGTTTTTCTCTCCCTGCCCAGCCAAATCTGATATGAGCCTACTAGTGCAGCTTTAGATACTCGTTCTAGTATAGAACTTACTGCACTTCTGGATAAGCCAAGGTCTTTCAGTAGGTTATAGAGAGATTTTGCTGGTATACCTCTCGCTCCCACTTCTACAGCGTATAAACTAACTACATAGCCGTTTTTTGTTAATTCGTTTAGGAGGTCGTAATACTTATTTTGTTTCATCGCGTGGTCTTAAGGTATATAAGTTTCCCACGGTACGGTAAGTTCTACAAGGACTATGCGTTTCGTAGCTCTAGAAAAAAGGAAAATGTCCGGTCTGGATGACGAAACACCCACATCCTCTGGGATTTTGTAGTGCTTTTCATACGTGTCCATTAAAATAGTCCAATCAGGTGCTGTACCCAGGATTGAGTAAGGCTTGTTCCTGGAGTTTGAAGTTGAGCCTGCTTTTACAAAGTTAATTTGTCTTTTGTTTGTCGTCAATCCCTTTTGGGCTCTAGCTACTGAAAGGCTCATGGCTTCACGTATGATTTCAAGTACTCTGTCATGACGCCGTGAGTAATGACCCCCATTACGGAGCACCTTGCATCCCACCAATATGTGCCTTGCTGTACATATCGCCTCTCCACAAGTATAGCAAAATTTTTCAGAGGCTTTTCCCCACCTTACCAAGTTACTCTGGTCAGGGAGGGTCATTTGGAATGCATTTAGATAAAATTTTAATAAGGCAGGAGACCAGTCATAGATCAAGGTGCGCCACTTTAGAGCTAATGGGATAGCTAGCTTATCGGGTTTATGTCGGATACACTTCGGAGAGTGTGCAACTGATCTGCGTAATCTATTATCACCTTGCCCATTTTTCTATCGGAATGCTCATGGCTCCAAAATGCGACATCGTTTCATGGTTGAGGTTCAAAGGACACGAACGAAGAGATTTGACTGTACTTTTGTGATAAGAACACCTAGGCTGTGGAATGCGCTGCCAGAAGGGGTTTTCCCCGATGGTTACAATCTTAGTGTCTTCAAATCGAGATTGAATCGGTTTCTTCAAGGTAAACACGCACCATAGTAGACTGCATCGTCGTTTAACATCAGGCGAGGTGGCGGTCAAGTGTAAACCTATAAAAGTAAAAATAAAGTATTGCTGACTAGCATCGCCCCGCGATTTTATCCGCATAGTACTCGTTGTTTTCAGGGATAAAATAGCTTATGTGTTCTTTCAGACTATTATCTAACTGTGTTCTAAATTTCAGCCCGATCCGTTCGACGTTACGACGTGATTGAGCAATAATCATCCAAACATGGACATTAGTAATATTAATAGGGCGTTAGCGCGCCACTGACGCTCTTCCTGCGATTGCGTCAAGTTGGATAATCCGCCACGCCATGGCAACTAGCATAGGTCTCTAAAAAAACAACGGAACTTATGTAAATTTAGCTCAAAAATTGAATTTTGAAGTGAAAACTTAGCTCGCTACAGACTATTCGTGATTTTTCGTGGACTGTGAAATGAATTCTAGCGTCACGCTCGGGAATGATAAGAAATCTTACAATACAATACAATACAATAACTCTTTATTAAAAAGCCACAAAGTACAAAAAAACATCAAATAATACAAAACAGAAAAAAAACTCTTAGCAATTTAATTGGCGGCCTTATCGCTTAAAGCGATCTCTACCAGGCAACCGTGCAAGGATTGGAGATGGCATACCAAAATGGCCCTTATACACTATTATAAATAGTAAAAGTAAAACACACTTACAATAAAAAACATACTATGCTATGAAACATAATATCATACGTTAATCCATCGACATAAATATATAATATATATAACCTTACATAAAATATACCTACATATACATTACGCGAACAATAACTATTGCGGATAATACTACATAAACGTACATAAACTAAATACCTAAATACCATAAACAAATATACTATTAAAACTATACTTATACTAATAAATACCATATTGTTGAATAACAATTGTATAAAATATACAGAAAATAAAAAATAATTTAAAAACATACAGAGACAGCTTGAGAGTTGTACTATGAGTTCAGGTAATGATCCTTTACCCTAAGCTTGAAGACTTCAAGCGACTGGGCACGTTTTATCTCCACAGGTAGTTCATTCCACAGCTTGACTGATTTCACAGTGAAGGAGGAAGAGTAGTAACATGTGCTGTGTTGAGGAATGTCAAGTATGAGATTGTCTGATGTTCTAAGGTTCCTAGTGAGGAGAGAGTGGCGAAACTGGAACCGTTCCTGAAGATAGCGAGGAGAAGGAGGATAGAATAAAATATTGTAAAGAAGGGAAAGTACGTGAGCATCCCGGCGACGACGAATCGGCAGCCACTTGAGCTTAGTGCGGAAATCTTCGGGTAAACTCGGGATCAAGGGCTTTGCCCATCTAAGAATGTGTCAGCATTTCTCATTGGCCATTCCCATTTGGATACGCTGACGCATTTCTCATTGGCTATATAAATAAATAAAAAATTAATACAAATACAAATATCTTTATTGCTGTTTGCAGGTAAGATAAGATGATACAAAACATTTAAATAGTTGACCCATACAAACTGGCCTCTTCTTATAGAGGCATGCAATATGTCTGGTAACGCAGTTTCCATTGGTCTGAATTTATACAATGATAATAATAGTCAGCTGATAAAGTCTTCTTCTTCTTTTTTCATTTTTAACTTTTAATCGGTTGTATCATATATGTCATCTGATTCATCATGTATTAATTTCTGGCTTCTTATTCAATTAAATTTATTTCAATAAAGCAACTGTACAATATTTTGGCTATTTATGTAGATAGATGGCCATGCTCATGGCCACGCCGTCCGGTTTGACCCGCATAATTTCTAAAGTAAGCTATCAAATTCTGAGTTATAAGTTTTCCCTTCTATCTGCAGTTCCTATGACTGTAATTTTTTTTATATAGTTTGAGTGGCAAACATACGGTCCGCCTAATATTAAGTGGTAATCGTTGCTAATTAACGTCGAACATCTGCCACTTCAGAGATGCTGTCAACGTTTCGCCCAGACAGGTGTTTATAGATACCACCCATTTTAAATTTTTCCTTATCGAAGTTCTTCAGGAATACTTTCGGAGAAAGGAAATTCCATTTCGTTGCCTATAGATCCGCGGTAGACATGATCGGGAAAACCGGACTGTTTAACATTTCCAGGGTTTGCGGGTTTTATCTTGGCGTCCGGCTGTGCGGCAGTGAAATTCAAAGTCTACGTGTTTTATTAATAGAGGTACAATTTACGCGTCAGTTAATATAAAAAAAAAAAAACAACAAACGGAGCATACAAATAATATACATTTTCAAAGTTTAAAAGTTTAATTCCCCAAAACAAAACCGGTCTTAGAAGATAAATAGTGAGCCCAAATCATCTCTACGGAGAAAAGGTGGGTCTAAATATTTTTTAATTTTTTTAAATAAAGAGTGACGAGACGATCAGGACATGTGCCTGATGGTAAGCAACATGCCTGACACATAACAGCACAGTGACACGCAGCTATTGGAACACGAAGAGTCCAAATCATTACCTAGCACTGCACTGCGCTCGTCACCCAGAGATCTAAGATCTTATATCTCTAAGCCCTGTAATTTCTCTGGAAACATTGCCCTTCAAATCGGAACACAGTAATGTTTGCACATTACTGCTTGGCGGTAGAATAACTGGCAAAGGTGTGGTACTTCCCCAGGCGGACTCTGCCAAGAGTCCTACCAAAATATCCACTAGAGTCCGTACAGATCTATATTAAGCCGTTCAGTCGTTTCAGCGTGATTGAGCAACGAACATCCAAATTTTCTAATTTGTAATAATAGTAGGATATAGCGCAATAAATATTATAAATATAAATATTGGTGGACAATTCATACACCACACTATCTGACCCCAAACTAAGCAAAGCTTGTAATATGGCGGCCAGATATATACGCTTCAAAAAATCAAAAAGTTCTGCACCTATCGAGCTGAAATTTTACAATGATATATAATCCGCATCAAGGATTGTTTTTATCTAATTTTTGCATCACAATGTGCTCCAGCGAAGCGTGGCAGGGTACAGCTAGTAATACTAATATAGTTGTAAATACATACTTATTATACATAGAATATTTTAACATTGAGACTGAGAAGTGATCGGGTGCTCGTACTATGTTCTCATTCACTGTTTTTGGCGCGCCACCAACGCCGCGGGTGTTGTTTACATTCCTCTCTCGAATGACAGCGGCCCACTCGGAAACTAAACAATGTCTCTCGTATTTACCTAGCTGGCAATTGATTACAACTTTCCTTGCTCGATTGCTATAAAACTACGTTTGAGGCTAAGAGTTCATAGAGCGATTTTCAGCCGCAGCGGGCGCGGGTGAAAATTCATCCATGAAAATCCATCCTAGTAATTAGAGTAAGTGTTTATTTTTCTATCGATATCAGATTTTTACTTGAACCTGGGGTACCATACTTTTGCCAGCTATTTTACCGGTAAGCAGAAATGCGCATACATATCTGTATTCCGGTTTGAAGGGCAATGCTTCCAGAGAAATTGCAGGGCAAAGATATAAATTATCTCATACTATGGGTGGCGAGTGCAATGACACGGATGTGTTCTCTTTATGTTCAAACTAGCGACCCGCCCCGGCTTCGCACGGGTGCAATGCTGATACTAAATATAAATACCTACTAATAAAATTCCGGTCCGGCTGCAAGACATATACAGATACATACAGATTTTCTCAAAGAAAAAAATTGGTTGCCTGTAAAGTCGGTATACGGGCGAAAGTTTTACGTGACAACGACTTTGAGTGGTAAAATAATTTTACGGAAGGGACGCGTGCCTTTCACTTTTTATGTCTGTCTCTCTCGCTCTTAGGCGGGCTAACCATGCCCGAGTGGAAGGGACGCGTGCCTCTCACTCGCTCTCATTGTGAGCGCATAACGTGAGCGGAGCGTAACGCAGTTTCTTGAAGTGTCACCCGGCAAACCAATTTATAAGACGTTGTCACGTCAAAAAGAAGAGAAACTTGAAAAAATAAAGGCGGCCGGCTGGATTCGAACCCGAATCTACAATAATACTATGACCGCCCAACTTCCCGACTGAGCTAATATACTGTCGCGCGACGTCGCGAAATTTACTGTTGCATTCTAATGTTTTTGTAACAGTTTCTCATTGTCTAAAAACGCGCATAAAACGGTTTTATTAAAAATAAAACCTGGCTAGCTCGATTTATCGTCCCCTAAACCTTCTGTATATATATTATAATATTCTGTATACATATTATTATATATAGAAAATCGTTCGAGCCGTTTCCCGAGATTCAGATTCTATATATATACATACCTACAAGAATTGCTCGTTTAAAGGTATAAGATAAGATTAATTTAATTCACGCATGATTCATACTGAAAATTCCACAAACCGTAACACTATCTACCAACATCTGAAGCGTAATGTTTACTGGAGAATTTTGATTAGTATAACTGCGCCGGAGCCGACAGCGGCTCGTAAAGCTATTTCGATACGTTACACGAATCAGCCGCGACCTCCACGGGTACCCTTCAATCTGTTCTGCATTAACGGCTAATTATGATTAAATTTAGACGAAGTAATTGATTCATTAATGCTTTGATACTCGGTGAGCGCGGGAGTCGTGAGGCTCGTTTGATTTCTGTTTTCTATGACAAGAGATCAGGGATGCTGAACCATGCTGAGGCCATGATATGATTTTAATAATCGAACTAATAGTTGGTACACATGTGAAAGTATCGATGTTAAAATGTTTGTATGTTGTTGTGTAATAACTAGCTTTCCGCCCCGGCTTCCCCCGTAATACATATATAGCCTTTATCACTCAGGGTTCGTGTCACATATCTGACGATGAAATAATTTTTGAAATCGGTACAGTAGTTCCTGTGATTAGCGCGTTCAAACGAAAACTTCTTCAGCTTTATAATATTAGTTAGTATAGATACTGTCGGCTCCCGTGAAAGTCATAAGACTGGTTTGATTTCTGTCTTTCAATGAATAGAGATTCGGCGTAATCGCCTAGAAATGGTTTTGATTTTAACGATTATACTAATACTAGCGACCCGCCTCGGCTTCCCACGGATGCAATACTGATACTAAAAAATATAAGTACTTACCTACTAATAATATTCCGGTCCGGCGGCAAGACGTTTCGTTTTACGTAGTCACAAAAGTCACAGTTTTTTGTGATGGATACTTTTTTGGCGCAACGGACGCACGCAGTGTGTTGATTGATAGATTGAAATGTGCTTCACACCAAAGATGGCGACAGCGCGGTTTGTTTGTCAGAGCCATCTGAAAAAATCAAGAAATTCTCCATAATCCGAATTTTGTTGACATGAATATGTTGTCGACTCAAAATCAATATTTTTTATGTTTTGTTATTCTTGACGAAATTATTAATAATACAGATTATAAGCTAGCAGCGCTTTCACCCGCCATATCTTGTTATTTTCTCGGGATAAAAAATAACCTATGTGTTATTTGAGACCATTCTCTATACATTTACGTATTTTTTTATCGGATACACTTCGGAGAGTGGGAAACTGATCTGCATGATCTAATACCAGCTTACCAGCATACCAGCAGATACGAGAAGTTCGATAGAAGAAAGGGCACTTTCTAAACCGTCATCGTTTCATGGTTGATGTTCCAAAAACACGAACGAAGAGATTTGACTCCACGTTTGTGATAGGAACGTCTAGGTTGTGGAATGCGTTGCCTGAGTGGATTTTCTCCTTGAATCTTGGTATCTTCAAATTGAGAGTGTATCGGTTTCTTCTAGGTAGGCACGCTCCATCGTAGATCAGCTCTAACATCAGGCGAGATGGTGGTCAAGTGCGAACCTATTACAGTAAAAAAATAATAATAATTATAGGTTACTACTACTCTTGGTTGGTAGATTTGTAGCACTATTTAATCAAATGGTGTTGAAGAGAATAGTTTATTTGTTTTGAATACGAGTAAACGGCAGATTGTAGTGTTGTATTGTTGTAAATCGTGCTAACATGTTACGGAAGCCGCAGCCATGAATTACTTCTGACGTCGGCGTACGCGCATCTGACGTCAATAGACAGGAAATTAGGAATTGACTAGATTGTCTTTGTAAATTTCTAGTTCAATTTCTGAGTGGTAAAAGGCTTGTTTTGTCTTGGAAAATTGCAATGGGTTTTCCGAATAAATAATAATAATTATTTTTGTAGCAATATTTATTCATTTTAAAATTAGGAGTGCTCTTGAAACGTATTTGTATTAAATTTTATTTCTTTCTTGATTTCACGTATCTGTATCACATAATTATGAACATATTGACAGCAGATCGCAGATCAAAAATCCTATAAAGTTTTGTCCCCTTTAATCTTTATTTTCATAGAACAGTTAAAGACAGGGTTTGTATCTACCTATGCAACAAGTTATATCGGCTCAACAGACTAAAGTGCTGGCTTATCGATCAAACTTTTTATAGTTACAGCGAGTTTTTAGAGAGTGATGGAAAGTTCCCATAAAAATGTAATGAAGTAAATTTGACATGGGACAGTACACAGAACTGACAGTTTTCTGCACAATGATTATTGTAATACAGTAAAGGAAACATTTAAAATTTTGAAAATGTATATACAATTTGTATGCTCTTTCTTTTGTTTTTATTTTTTATTAATTGACGTGTCAATAAAGTACTTTGACTTTGACTTTGAGGACCCTCATCTGGAAGACAACGGTAAAAACATCACTGCACCCCATGCCCACAATAAAATGATTTTTTGTATGTTGAAAATAATTATTTGATACATCAATCAATTATTATTCACTAGCAGTGCCCCACGCCCCACGGTGTTACCGGCACAGTTCCTGTTTCCTCTAGCTTCCCAGGGTAGTAGCTCATGTCCTATTCCAGTCTGTATTCTAAATTACAACCTGATCTTTTCAGCCGTGTCGACTTCATTGATCAACAAACATTCAAACTTTAACATTCTACTTATGTTATAAATGATAATGTTATGGGCAATGTTTCCAGAGATATTACAGGGATTAGGGATATAACATCTTAGATCTTTAGGTGATGAGCGCAGTACAGTGCTAGGTAATGATTTTTACTCTTCATGTTCCATTAGCTGCATGTCATTGTGCTGTTATGTGGCAAGCATGTTGCTTACCATCACGCACATGACCTGACCGTCTCGTCACTCTTTATTAAAAAAAAAAACAAAGTTTGGATGCTCAATTGTATCGGAACCCCTGAACAGACGGAGTTGAAATTTTGAACGCAGATAGATTACAGTCTGCTTAAATTTATTTATGTATATTTATATATAATCAGTCAGAACGGCACATCGCCAATTACACTAACGAGATTTAAACAAATTAAATTTGTAACAGAACATTTTAAATAAAAATTAAATTGGAACAGTTTATGTCACGCTAATTACACATCTTAAATAGTAGATGAATAGTCAAATCAAAATTAATTAAACTAAATTATAAATACAAAAAAGATGTCCTAAATTAAATGTCAATATCAAAAACAAAATCAATAGCGATACATACAAGTACAATACAATACTCTTTAAATTAATGAACAAAACCAGAAATTCGAATTTAATATTACAGGAAGGTAAGAATCCAAACTAGTCATTTGTTCTCATTGTATTCTTTCACAGAACAATAAACATTCTGACATCAGTTCCCTCCAGTCATCGTTAAATACATCGCATTTTGATTTCGCATCTAGCATAGCATTGAGCGCACCAAGAGATCGCGGCACCGGTGACGTAGCACGCGCTACCGTTCTGCACTTAGGAACGGCAAATAGCTCGTGCTTTCTGGAATAACACATAGGTTTATTTTCTTCTGGGGAAAATAGCGGAGATGGCAACTACGTAGGTAAAGTAAAGTTTATAATATAAATTAAAGTAGGATTAAAAAAGACATGTTTGACACGCCAGTGTATTCGTGCCTACATTGTGCACGGTACGTTGCACGCCGCTGATAGATTCGTCACGAGCTCTGCCAAATGGTGCGCTTTGGCAGCACGCCATCCCGGCCGGGCGGCGCGCTGTTTATCATAACTTATACTACTGTTCTCTACTTCACTGTGTCGAGATTTTTTTTTAAATAAAGAGTGACGAGACGACCAGGACATGTGCCTGATGGTAAGCAACATGCCTGACACATAACATCACAGTGACACGCAGCTATTGGAACATGAAGAGTCCAAATCATTACCTAGCACTGCATCTCTAAGCCCTGTAATTTCTCTGGAAACATTGCCCTTCAAACTGGAACACAGTTATGTTTGCACATTACTGCTTGGCGGTAGAATAACTGGCAAAGGTGTGGTACTTCCCCAGGCGGACTCTGCCAAGAGTCCTACCACTACAGAAATAATACTAACAATGTCTTTACACGATCAGTAATTTCTTTAAGTATCCGTTGTATGTTGTAAAGCTTTTGTTATAGTACCTAGCATTCAAGTGCCGCTATGGAACTTATTATGTAAGTTTGGACATTTCAGCCGACAGCCCTAATATTAGTAGATCTACTAATATTAGGGCTGTCGGTTACGATTTCACACCTAAATTACTGAATCGATATAAATGATATTTGGTACAGGGATATTCTTGAGCCTCAGAAAAGACTTGAGCTAATTCAAAGTCAAATAAATAAAAATAATAGTTAACATCCGTTAACAATTTTTCGGAATTGCTTTTATTTTGAAGATTGACCCTTGTTTACCTTAAAAAATAACATTTTATTTCAAAATATTAGTATTTTCTATGAGTAAATATACAATATTAGACAAATTTTGAATTTTGCCGCTAAAACACTAACGACTGATATGACGTCACTAGTCGTAAAACATTGGTCGCTATTCATGACTGTATGTCCAGTTTATGTGTTTTTTTATCATTATTTGAATACGTACAATCAAAATCGTCGTCGCTAAGATCGCAAACTATAATAAATATGCAGAAAAGTAAACAGTTTAATCAGTTTCGACAGTTTGTTTTGCGACAAGTGACGTAATGATTCATGTTGGTGTTTCCAGTCACGTGACAACAGATTAAAAATATGCCATTTAAAATCATTTATAATAAATTTATTACGCAATATTCAATTATAGTAATGTGATTTTCGATATTGTATTAATGCAAACTATCATACAATTAACATTAAACATTAATGTGTGATTAGTGTTAACATCCCTATTGATAGAACACATATGGAATTACAACAAAATAAATGTCTCTGTATTAAAATATTCACAATTTTGTAATGTCAAGAATTAAAACAAAAGACTTCCAAATAAAATTGATAATGTCTTAAAAAGAGATTTTCAGTTTTAATTAATCGTGATTGTAAACGCAATATTTTTTCAAACTACAAAAAATGTGTCAATAGCAGTTTTTTATTCCGGCATAGGCTGCGTTAATATTTTATTTTGCTAGAGATATTTGGTAAGCACACGCGTAAGTTATTTAGAAAACAAATTATTACTAAACACGAGGAATTATAAAAAAATAAGTACGTCTTCCCCGCTTCCCATACATCACGAGTTTTTCAGCTTACGGGTATAAAATACGACATCGAAGCGTTCAACAGAAGAGCTATGGTGCCCAACGGCCAGCGTCCACTTGTTCCGGATCAAACTCATTAATCCGATGTTGTTTCAATAGCGCCATCGCTTCCATCTATAAATTTGGCCGCTGGCAATTACGGTCCTGTCCGATGCCAGCAAAAAACACGATTATTTATTACAATGACATAGCCCAGGCTGGGAAATCGAAGCAGCAAAAATGGACGACGCTCCAAATTACCCTGAAATTCTTTGTGAATTGCAGCGAAAGAATGCAATTTTGTTTTTCAACAGCAAAAGATTTATTAAGATGTATCGATTCGGAACTTTCTTTGTTTTGTCTATAGAAATAGAGGCTTGATAAATCTAATCTGTCAGCCCTAATCTCAATGTATCTATCTATGACATTATCAAAACCAAAATCGGGAACAAATTTCGACGAATATTTGGTTTGACAGCTCTGCTGTGGTGTTTGTTGTTGTTACTTTTAGCAAATGCTTTTTCAGAAAAACAGAAGTGGGTGATAATCATCATGAGTCTGTATTCGTCCACTGCTTGACGTAGGCTTTTCCTATAATACGTCAATCAGCCCAGTCCTCGTCATTATGCTTCAAACTACCACCAGCTACATTTCGAATTTCGTCACTCCATCTATTCACAGGGCTTTCTCCTACGTCTTCTACGTTTTCAGCTTCGCGGTCTCCACTTACTCCGACGGTTATAAATTAATAAAAATATCATTATTTACATTGACTTATAAAATTCCTCAAACATTTAAAAAATTGGCGTCTTTGATGAAATTAAGATCTTATCTTTGACTAACCACTAAACTTTCGAAAGAGTTCAATGATTTTGCCGATTATACAATAATAAATCCTCTGGCTAACTGTTTCACTTGTAAACCACTCTGTTGCTGAGGATGTGATGTGCAGTATTTGTCAG
Source organism: Ectropis grisescens (assembly GCA_017562165.1). NCBI lineage: Eukaryota > Metazoa > Arthropoda > Insecta > Lepidoptera > Geometridae > Ectropis > Ectropis grisescens. Next base: position 28,240,262 of record CM029779.1, read on the forward strand.
TGATGGTGCGTGGGACAACTGGGACTTATGACGCCGACTGTTTCTATTATGCTCTAAGGAGCATAATAGATCTGTCTCTACACGCTCCTTATGTGAGGGAGATTATAAAATCCATTACACATCGTAAAAATTCACTCTGGAAAGACAGGTGTAAACCAACTTCATCATGTTGTTTTTCGGGTTGTCGGTATGCGCGCGTATCGTTAAAAGTTTACACTAATTTTTTTCGAGTTCACCAAAAGAAATATTGCTTATTGTTACAGCTGTGTCTCACTCAATAATAGATAAGATCAAAGTAGTAACAAAACAAGCCACGTTACCTTCTCTTAACTGAGGCACAAGTTTAGTGTTTCTTATGGAAAGAGGAAATCTACTACGATGACTAAAGGCGGATTTGAAAATAACATAAGTATATGTTTTACTTAGCATACATTTGTCCCTCACCTTACGATTATTTCTTTCGCTGTCAACGTGATAATTTTACGTCTATACAAATAAATAAAGTTTATGTGTCTGTTTAATATTAAAATAACCGAATTTTACTACATGCATAATGTTTATATTATACGGGGCTTAATCACGATATAAATCATTGTTTATAAATCATAGGTACCTAGAAACATATACCGAAATAGCATTTTTAACAAAAAAAAAAACAGTGTTGTTCCGGTTAATTATAACGAGGCTTTCACGTAGGTAGCTAATGTTCTAATGCATAACTTAGGGTTTTCTTATTTGAGGAAAATAGACAGAGTTCCGCTAAAAAATTAAAAAAACCTTAAACTACGTGGAACTACGAACACAGCTAGTATGTACATAATATAAATCATTGGCAATTTAGCAACTATTCTAAATTATTACAGTTAAGTTGAAACGTGAGTTTCATTTATTGCGAATGGATTCGATTTCACTAACTAAACATATTTTGCTAAACTTTTTATTTGTGTTGTCATAGCACGATTGCTGGTGCAAAATATTAAATTTCACAAAACACCGATTCTAAAATACCTAAGGTTTGTCTATGTCGTCGTTAATTCTTCAAGTCAATCACTGATGTTTTTTTCTATTTTAAATCCCCATAAAAGTGTACTGCATTATAGCCCAAGATCCCAGAGCCCCCAGACGTCACGTATTTTCTGATGAATGAAATGTGACGATTGAGTAGAGTTAGTACGTACTAAGAACACATGCTTACCCGCTAACTTGCTTAGACGGCCAATTTTGTGATATGGGGTCCAGAAGATACATTACTTACTTCATGTATTTTCTGATAACTGTTTTCCACGTATGTTTTAGGCAATATCTTTAAAAATAAGGTCTCAATACCGTTTTGTTTAACAGACGCTTTAAAACTCTATTACTACTCAATCGTCCACATTTAATCCATCAGACAATACATGACGTCTGGCGGTCCTGGGATCTTACTCTATTATCTCTAATATATAAAATTCTCGTGTCACAGTTTTCGTTGCCATACTCCTCCGAAACGGCTTGACCGATTTTGATGAAATTTTTTGTGCTTATCCGGTATCTATGAGAATCGGCCAACATCTATTTTTCATCTCCCTAAATGTTAGGGGTAGTCCACCCCTAAATTTATTATTTTATTTTTTTGGCAAAAAATTTAATTTCTATTTTTTTATGATACAACATACAAAAATACATACAATACTCAATTTTCACCCTTCTACGATCAACCCTTATTTTTTAATAGCCATTTTAGTAATTTAATCATTTTTCCTCTCTGGTCGAAAACTGATCAATCGTCATTTAATTAGTTATCCCCGCCAGATGTCTACATGTGTCACTTCTGACCCAGTAAGCAGCACGATAATTTGGGGATCAAAAGTAGCCTATAGGATATGTATAGTTTGAACACGCTAATCTCGGGAACTACTGGACCGATTTTCGATTTAAAAAATCGTTCACCGTTCTTTCATATGTTCGTAATCCTTGAACGCTGTAGGTTATATATATGTACCACGGGCGAAGCCGGGGCGGGCCGCTAGTACAATATAAATTTCGACAGGCCTTTTTTACCCGACTGAATTTTTCGCGCGTAATTTGTATGCTGTAAATTTCTTTATTCCCACGTACCTATCTTCCAAACGGCAGGATGGATTTTGACAAATTAGGATTTCGTTAGTTTTGTCTCCATCACCCAAATGTCCGTATATCGTATATTGTATTACCTGCATTATGATTGTTTATCTGGTATTTTTTTCTGTTGGGTTTTTAAAATTAAAGTTACTGTCAATTATTTTTTGGGGCACGCTAATTCTCGAACGTTGAAAGTCCACAATTTATCGGAGACGTCGGTGTAAATCTATAAGAAAATCCCTGAATTTCGACGTCTCTGCTTCGATAAAGATGTTGATTTGTAAACAGTATAACAAACCACCAAACTACTGTTGCTCTAAATGATTTTTAGATAAAAGTAAACGTTACGCATGACTAGACTAAAAGAAAGACGCTTTCTTGTGGACTTAAATATAGAATGAGTTCTACAATATCTATAACACAAGGACTCCTTATATTTTGAGAGAAAATACTCGATAATATCGACCTCTAAAGTCTTTATTGTGTCGTGCACCATTACAGACATAGGCGTCACATCTTTAACCACAAGACTGGAATAGGTTTTTTTTTTAACTATAATAGGTTCGCACTTGACCACTATCTCGCCTGATGTTAAGCGATGATGAGATCTACGATGGAGCGTGCTTACCTAGAAAAAACCGATTCACTCTCGATTTGAAGACACCAAGATTGTAACCATCAGGGAAAACCCACTCAGGCAACGCATTCCACAACCTAGACGTTCTTATCACAAACGTGGAGTCAAATCTCTTCGTTCGCGTTTTTGGAACATCAACCATGAAACGATGCCGCCCTTTTGTGGAACGAGAATTCCGATAGAAGAAAGGGCAAGGTGGTATTAGATCATGCAGATTAGTTGCACACTCTCCGAAGTGTATCCGATAAAAACCCGATAAGCTAGCGATTTTGCGGCGATGATCAAGACTTTGAAGTCTTTTACGCACAAGAGCGTCATTGCCTATGAGTCTTTTGGCACAATATGTCTTATGGCACATAGGTTGTTTATTCGGAAAATAACTGGAATCCAAAGAGTTTACATAAGTATTACTACGTATAGAGTTAGATTTTCCGCACGGTTCCTTTGTGTCAATCGTAAGCAGATGACGAGCATACTTTCTATGGCGACAGAGTGATGTGCCGCGATAAAAGTACGACACTTCCACAAGAGCGACAAGGAAGTCAAGAAAGATGCTACCCGTGCTTACGGTGTAAAGCGTTTCTGGCCACTCTATACGCAGTATATGTAAACTCTTTGGTTGAATCCTTCTAATATAAATGTGAAAGTTAGCATGTTTGATGTTTTTTGCTGAATTACGTCGTAACGTCTGAATGCATCCGGTTGAATTGTGAACCCCTAAGTTATGTTAAGACCATAGTTAAATTATAGTCTGAAAACACACTTAGGTTACTATCCAGGGGAAATAACGGGAACCGATGTGGTCTAGGATGGAGAGTGCTTACCGCAAAGAAATCCGATTCAGTCTCGATTTGAAGATACCAAGATTATAAACATCGGGAAAACCCACTCTAATCGTTATTAGATTTTCACTTGACCGTCTTCTCGCCTGATGTTAACGATTCGAATTCAATAAAAAGTATCGATTTTATTTAAAAAGGAATTATTGTTGCAAAGGCAAAATTTAGCAATTGAAAGCGAAAGTGTCGGAATCGAATGATTTCGGTAATTAGTGTCGCCAATTACACTTGTTTTTGTTACTGATTTCACATTACTCTATTAATTATATTAATAACTATTTCATTCGTAAAAAATATGCGTTTGTAATAAATAAATGTCGGAACGCCTGAACAGATACGGCTGGCTGGCCTGGTAGCTTAGTTGGTAGTAAATCTGCCTGCGAAGCCGTGGGTCATGGGTTCGATCCCCACCCAGTGAAAATATTTGTGTGATGAATTCAAATATTTGTACTGTGGCTGGGTGTTTTCTATGTATAATAAGTATGTATTTAAAAATATATAAGTATTATATCAACTATCTGGCTTCCATAGTACAAGCTTTGCTTAGTTTGGGGTCTGATGGTATTGTGTGTGGAATGTCCACCCATATTTATTTATTTAAAGATAGGGCTAGAATTTAGAATACAGTAGTTATTTTATAGCCTGGAATCAAAGACAATATAGCCATTTGACTGATCGTATTACTGCCTCTCAGCGTTGTAAGCATAATTGCACTATACTTGTTGCAAGTTCGGTCAGTCAGGCTTTTGATTTCGACCGAAATAATGATAGCCAAAACCGTAAAAAATATAAAATATGGATTTCTACTAACAATCTACAAAATTATAACCTTTCTTTGCATCCTGCTCTGTCGTTAGAAGTTTGCACAACTCTATCTCGTTTTGCCCGATAATTGGTTTACCTCGTCCTGCGCCCCCGCTGGTGACTTGTGAGTCTAAGCGAGGTTCGTTTCGTTGCCGATCAACAGGCTATTTAATCTGTGTCTGGAATAGACATAACTTACTTTTCATCAAGGAAAAAATAAGGAAATGGTGCCTACGGAGGTAAAGCCGTGGGTGTGGCTAGTTTTATACAGCGTTTAGTTATTGCTCTGTGCTTGGAAGCGTCGCGTCACCGGACGATATAAATAAAATACATTGCAAACAATGGCGAAAATAGCGCGTGTCGTAACGTACTATGTCTGGTCCGCTAGTCGGCACTCGGAACTGTACCGACTTACATTTTACATTCTACGGGCGGTAAGTTTGTCTGACTTTTAAGAAGTGAAAACTTATTTTGGCGCGATACATATGGCGCGAGATTTTTAAAGGGCTGTCAAATACATTTTTGCGTCACAAATGATAAGAAATCTTGGGGTAAACACGGGACCATGGCCATTGGTCTACTAGAAATGCTGATTTCTAGATGGCCATGGTCATGGCCACATACATAAAGTAATGAAAAACTTTAAAGCTACAGCGGTAAGTTGGCGGCTTTTACGCTAAAAACGAAATCTACCAGGCACTCATATAAATAAGGAAATCTTATTATTTTATACTCATCTGTCATCCTACATAGGTCTCCTGGTGGTTCACTTGACCCATAAATGTTGTTCACGGGCTTGTATTATGTGTGTATTATAGACATAAATGTCAATTACCGCTTACTATCAGACGGACAGTTTTTTTACTATAATAGTTTCGCGCTTGACCTCCATCTTGCCTGATTTTAAGCGACGATTCGATCTATGATAGATCGTGCTTACCTAGAAGAAACCGATTCTCTCTCGATTTGGAGACACCAAGATTGTAACTATCGGGGAAAACCCACTCAGGCAACGCATTCCACAACCTAGACGTTCTTATCACTTACGTAGAGTCAAACTTTATTATCCGTGTCTTTGAAACATCAACCATGAAACGATGTCACTTTTTCGGGCTACGAGAAATACGTTAATGGCCACTCATTGTTTAAAAAAATGATTCGCGGTATTTCTTCGACTCCATTTCAGAACCTGTCTAACCTATATTTGTTATCGGTTCTAACGGTACACGAGTTTGACGTACCGCCATTCGCCAGGTGGAATCTACTTGTATTGCTACAACAATAACCCTAAACCAAATACAATAAAACACACTAATGACGCTATAGTTTATGCGTTTGTTTGTTACTGCTCCTTACTAATAAACCATCTGTTCTAAGCATAATATTCTTGCATGTTATATGTTACATTCATATATATGCCTGTTATATGTTCCCAATTTTGAGACTCAGGTCGCACAAGAAGAGTCAGGCGAAAATCTACCACGCTGGCCAAGTTGTCGGATGACGCATGATATCGAAAGATTTTATTTTAGCTGGTTTTCTCACGACGTTTTCCTTCGCCGTTGTTTTTTTAAAGTTGGCAGGATTATGCACATGACTTCGACAAGATAAATGGTGCATGTGGAACGAGGGGCTTCGGATCAGCAGTCGCCGTTCTCGCGCCCCGGAACGCATTTTGTTCTATGAAATGAGGTGTTTACAGGATACAAATAGACCTGTGAAAGATAGTTCTCGATTTCATCAAATGAGGCACTAATGTATAATTTTGTAAAATTGCCGTTGAGCACTTATTGGTAGGCGAAAACCTAATAAAATCTGCTTTTTAAAATCTATTGCTGTCTCTGTCATTTTAATAGAAAAAAATGAGAGGGTAATAATATCGAAGGTAAGCTAAAGGTACCACCTAGGTACTGGACCTAGCTCAGAGGCATAGAATAGATAATATAGATAGAACGGACACTCCCAACCCCCCGCCAATTTCAAGCTTCCTCACCCCTCAGGCCGTTTCGGATACGCTAGGAGCACTCAACGAAGGGCTGGTATCGAACATCTAATTCCTAACGAAATATCATCATGGTGGGTTGTTGTGCTATTTACGGCTGTCCGTCAACTAAACGGGACAAGATTAAAAGCTTTATTTAATTTCCTAATGATATATATAACGTAAGATTAGAAACTTTTAAATGACGTTGCTTTATAATATTACAAGCTTTGCTTAGTTTGGGGTCAAATGGTGTTGTGTGTGTATTGTCTACCAATATTTATCTATACTAATATTATAAAGAGGAAAGATTTGTTTGTTTGTTTATTTGTAATGAATAGGCTCCGAAACTACTGGACCGATTTCAAAAATTCTTTCACCTTTGGAAAGCTACATTATCCCTGAGTAACATAGGCTATACTATAATAATATTATAAAGAGGAAAGATTTGTTTGTTTGTTTATTTGTAATGAATAGGCTCCGAAACTACTGGACCGATTTCAAAAATTCTTTCACCTTTGGAAAGCTACATTATCCCCGAGTAACATAGGCTATATTATATTAAAAAAAAAAATTAGGAATCCTTACTAAAACTCTTATAATGTAACATAAGGTGTAAAAAAAAGACCTGAAAAATTCCTTACGTCGCGTGCGCTGCGAAAACTATTGATGATAGAACAAAATCATTTACTACGACTTTGCAGTACTCATCATTATCTACAAAAAGTGTCGCGAGTCAATGTAATAAAATAAAGTGCCGCGCGGCTCACTCGCGCGATCGGCTCCCTACGCAGCGGTCGTGTGCGTGATCGTATGATTTTAGCTTGAAAAATTTTTGAATTCGCTTTAAATTCGTTTCGTAGGTAAATAAGTATATGATAATACGAGTAAATATTATATTTTAATGTAACTTTTCAAACTGCTTATAGTAGTATTTTATGGGTATTCATTCCTGTTCAAAATTTAAGCAAAAATTTAGTAAAAGGTAGTTTTCTACGCCCATATTTTTTAATTTTCTTTCAATAAGTACCTACTACTTACCTGATAATAAATATTATATTTTAATTATTCAAACAGCTTAGTACTTCATATAGTTCAATAAGCAAAAATTTAGTAAAAGCCTGTTTAATTATTTATTTCCTTCTATTTTTCATTTTATAATGCCCTAAAATGCCAAAAAGATCAAGATATCAACTTTCTAAACATAGTCCCCAGGCGAGGGCAATAAAAATACGGCGTAATGAGGAATCTTCATCAGAAACTGAAAATCGCCTTGCAAGTCGGAGAGAATACGCGTCGCAATCGCGTGCTAGAGAGTCAAGTATCGAGCGTTCGCAGCGGCTTGCTGAACAAAATTTTATCACTGGCCCAGCAGCTGGTCAACTAGCTCATATACCGAGGATACCGATGATTCCAACTGATCTGCCAATCCCTTTTAAACGACTTCAGTTTCCGGTGAAATCATCTTTCGCGTTAACTATTAACAAGTCCCAGGGCCAAACCTTCGAATTATTAGGGATCGACCTACGAAAAGAATGTTTCACTCATGGCCAACTGTATGTTGGCCCACGTGTCGGAGCTCCTGAAAATCAATTTATTTTGCTGCCACAAAATATAACTACTTCAACTATCGTTTACAGGGAAGCTCTGACTCACTAAAACTAATGGTTTTTTTTTGTAAATAATATTACATATGTATAAAATTTTAAAATAAAAAATACAAAAAAACATTAATAAAAAAAAATCATAAAAAAATTCAAACTCCCTTTTTAATTTAACTTTTTTTTTAACCCGATACAAAAAAGGGTGTGTGTGTGTATGTACCCGTGCGAAGCCGGGGCGGGCCGCTAGTTTATTTATAATAACGAAGTCAATTTTAACTCAAAGTTCGTAACTCACACAGCCAGTAACTTATGTGCCCAAGCACGGATTGATAATGCCTGGAGGAATAATTGTAGTAACAGAATAAAGTTTCTTTCATTGGTAAGTGTAAAATAAAATGCGAATGTGTACTAACAGAAATAGATATACTAGGTACCTGATCTAATCTATCATCGGTTTCATTTTACGCGGCAATACAAACACCCACAGATTTCTGAAACAATTTAGAAATCTGTGCAAACACCCTTTTAATTAGAATAGTATAATTTGGCTCCATTCTATTTATGTAACTCAACAACGTAGTCTATAAACTTGCTATAAGTTTATAGACTACGTCACCAGGTGAACTCAAGGGGCACAACTATTCAATAAAACAATTCAGTAGCCCTAGCGCTAACGCACACATTCACGCGTGTGTACGAACGACATCTGCGTAGTTGTGTGAAGAGTAGGCAACTCCACAGCGGCGGTTGTATGGAGTTTTAGTGGAGTGTCCGGGGTGTGTCAGAGGGGAGTCAACCCATGACCTCTTGGCTAAAAAAATATTTTTACATATTTTCTGTAAAGGTTTGCATTTGTGTGCATTTGTGTGAGTGTACATGGATAGTGTAGGTGTGACAACCGGCCTTAGGCGCGGCGCCATTCTGTCTCGCCGCGCTCCTGCCTGATTGGTGATCACTCACACTAATGCAAAGCTCAGCCTATACCTCGCGGATAAAATTTCAAGCTCCTGCCTGATTGGTGATCACTCACACTAATGCAAAGCTCAGTTTATACCTCGCGGAGTGTACCTTTACATTACCTTTGAAATGGCTCTCTCTCTTTTTTTTCTATTAAAATGACAGTGAGCAATAGCAAAGCCAAAGCAGATTTTATTAGGCGGTAGACCCGCCGAACCCATACGGTTTTCGCCTACCAATAAGTGCTCAACGATATTGCTCTTCTGGATCCGCCCTTGTGCGTCACGGGGTATATCTATAGCTACATATCACTGATGTACCCTGGCAACATTAGCATTGTTCGGTACTAAAATTCTAAGTTATGAGTGTTTTCATGTCCATCGATAGAAACTGAGAAATGAAAATACACGCTACGCATTTTTTTTTGAACGAAACTCGATCCCGCGGGATCGCTTCCGATCCCTTTGTATAACTAACGTTTTGTGATACTACGGTATTACTGTGCTCGAGACAGGGACGACCTTCTCGAGTTCCCCGAAACATGCGGGAATGTTGCTACTGTAGGCGATGTGGGCTGTACTACTCTGGAAATTAATTAAGAACAAATCGTTTGTGTGTGTAAGAGAAAGAAACAATAATACCTTGCTTTTTCTAACAAAGATAGGTATAATATGCTTGACTGCTGTATTGTCTCGTAAAACATAATTTGTTTCATCACTGTTTTCTTACGTTACCTATCATGTATTTTTTTTTCCTACGGATGATGATTAAAATTATCAATAAAATAAACTTAATACTTTTAAACTTGGTACTTTTACTTCGTCATTGGAAGACTCGACCCGCCGTATGCGACAAAGGTGGAACCTCGTCTGTCCGTGGTGTCGAGTTTCCTTGGCCCGCTGATCGCATAGTCACATTTACAACCTATATTTATGTAGGCGTCTAACTAACGAGTTTATTCTATTGAAGCTTAACGAAATCACGTTTTTTCTAGAAATTAGTTAGAGTTCGGTCTAGGTTTATCACAAAAAGTGTCCCCATTTTTTTGTTGTAAATCTTTTGCCGCTGATCAGTTCATTGTCCGCGTCGATAGCCTAATAATTTGTGATTTAACACAATCTGATTGTGTTCCAGACTATTGTTGACGTTGTGACAGGCAATAGGTAATTACAAGAACTATTGGATAATGTCGATACAGTTTGGACATAGTACGAATACCATTTCTAATACTCTGATGATACTCTTTTACAGGCAGCGGTTCCCAAAGTTTTCTGGTTTCAAAACAGAAGCGGTTAAATACATCCATATATATTTTTTAAACTTTGTCCCGCGGTCTACCCGCGGATTGAACGGTATAAAAGTGGCTTGTTTATATGTTTTTAAAAGGTACTTATCGCTGTTAGTCTGATGGTAATATCTGAAAATATTCCACATACTTACCAAACTCTCTTCGTAGCTCAAATGGGTAATATACTTTACCTACTACGTATTTAATTTAATTAAAATCCATTAAGCCGTTACAGAGATACCTACGTGGGAACAAACATACAATACTTGCGTACTTACAATACACAAACTTTCCCGTTTGTAATGTTAGTGTGATGTGTAAGTTTAATGGTTGTTGTTTTTATCACGACGGGACGATGTCAGTACCTCACTATTACTATATCCTTACTTTACTTTATCCGTATAATCAAATTAATTTTTGACTTTAATATTGCACTTCTTTTATTTTAGCAATACAAAAACTACAATCGTTTTAATTAGACGGTCGAACGTTGGGTCTTTCTGGAATTCTGTGGGGTCCTTTGAGAACCACTGGTCTACAGTACAATGATTAAGCATTCACAAAGAAGTACATAATTGGAGTAGCGCAGGAAAAAAATACAATGGAAGCCATTTCATCGATATTATCTCGCCTCTTCTGTCTGGTTAAAGCGGAAAATAAACTAGTATACCTTTAGAAAATAATTATGATAGTCAACAATGCTAACATTGATGACACCTGATTGGCTTTTTTTAAGAAAAAAGATTTTATTTGTCGATAACTTAATTTAAAAAAAAGCCTACTTAGATTATATTCCCCAGGAATTTTTGATTTTTTCGGAATAAAATGTAACCCATGTACTATTCTACACTGTAAAATATTCAAACTGAGTTCCCAATTTCAACCCGATCCGATGAAACGTTCCGACGTGATTGAGCAACAAACATCCAAACTTTTTCAATTATATTACTAAGTAGTATCACAAAAGTAGAGTCAAATCTCTTCGTCCGTGTCTTTGTAATATCTACCATGAAACGGTGCCGCTTCTTCAAGTTACGAGAAGTACGATAGATAGAAGTCCGTTGGATATGTGCGTAGCGTAATCTCTGAGTGCTTTAGGCTATGTACCATGGGACACGGGAGAAGCCGGGGCGGAACGTTGTAGAAAACCAACCTAAGCATTTTGAAACTTAACTACTACAAAATAAATGCTTTAAAAAATTAAAACATTTTTTTATTGACGTGGGAAAGTCACTTTGATGAAATGACAGGTGACAAACTGAAATGTCACGTGTCTTTCAAAATTTTATTTTTTATTCTTCAATGTAATTTCGAAAGTCTTACGACTTCACAATATTTTTCGAAGCTGATGATGACGTTTGATATTTGGATTCTAATCTGCTTCACTTATTTTAATTTTTGTATACTGGCCGCTGTCACAGTAATAATTATTAAAATATAAGTTTTATATAATATTTATATTTTTATACTTATTGTAAAAAACTTAGAAATGAAGAGAAATAAATGAATGACTGGATTATAATATTACCGTGCCGCTGCACTCTTAAAATGTAGGCTTACAACAAAAACTCATATTTTTTTAATGTAAGTGAAAACCAATTTAGGTGTGTTGGACATTGTGTTTGAAAACTTGCGACACTGTTATCGTTGTCGTTACGGAGACCTCTTCATACAAGTACTAGCAGTTTTCCGCGGTTTCACCTGAGCAACAAGGATCTTATTTTACACATTTATAGGTAATAGGCATTAAGATCGAAATTTTAAATTATTTATTGTGACATGAACAAATGCAAATATTACCGTAAAATACTAATAATCTAGCGCCACAAGTGTCAGTCATATTGTTTACAGCAATCTCTTCCAGACCTACTTTGACTTTGACCAGTGTGCTAGCCAGCAAGCCAGCAACCAATACCTATTGTTAGGATAATTATAATGATCTTACTTAGGTCAAGGTTGCTTAGGTTTAAGCTGGTTGCCCGGAATAGACTGAGTTTAGCAATAAAGCAGCTACTTGAAGCGTTAGCTTATAAGTATTTTACTGTAATATTTCTGTTTGTGTTTGTCACAAAAGAGTTTACAATTTGCATATCTATCGAATATAAGGTTTACGATCGAGCGAGAGCCTCATAAGTAATATGTTTTACCATTACCTTTGAACAAGCAATTCTATATTTATATAGTATATAGAACCTGTACCTTGAAAACGGTTCCGACGATTTTCATGAAATCTATCTAGCTATGGTTTAATTTTAGTACACATTTTTTTATCCATGTTCAACCAATAAAAAACAGAGTAGCGCAGCGCTCGGTCATCCAGGTACTGTTTAACAGCACGGGTGCACGTAATTTAAAATATCAAGTGGGCGTATTAACCGCCGCATTGATAACATGTAGTAGCTAGATCAGCCGTAGGTGAGGGAACCCGCCAGCATCCCAGGAATCCGGCCGAGGGTGTGGGGACCGAACCACGGTATATTTAGACGACGCGGGACGCTCGCTCTATACGTAGACCAAGAATAGCCACCGGCATGCCGACCGCCAGATTATACAACGCAGAAGCTCAACTCGAACCAAATCGTTAAGACTACTCACTGCGATAAGTCAGTGTTCAACTTTGACTACTAATTTACAAGCAGTCTACCTTCTGTTCCCACTTCTTGGTCTCGAAGCCTCTGTTAGGGAGAGTGTTAAGGTCATAATCCATCACCATGGCCATAATCAATATTTATGTGAGAGTACGCGATTGATGTCCTAAAAAATGTATTTCTCGGACCATAGATAAAACGAGATGCGATTAATTTAATTTGCTGTTAATTTAGAAAAAAAGAAGATAAATTAAATAAGTAGAGTTACACAAAGTGATGCTTAGTTTAATAGTGGTTCTAAACACCATAGCCTTGTGCAACTTAAATGGCGCTGGGCAGGACTCGAATGTGGTGATAACCCAATAGCCACCGATTCGGGACAGAAATACCAACCAACAAAAAACAGATGTTTCAATGACATCACAGGATAGAACGTAATTATGTGGAGAAATGGTGGTAGGACTACTATAACAACACTATACAAGAAGTACCACAAATTTGCCAGTTATAACTGGTAAATTTGTGTAGAAAACAATAATATCCTGTCACCAAGAAGTCATGTGTTAATTGTACCCTGTTCTGGTTTGAAGGGCAGTGTTTCTAGAGAAACTACAGAGCACAAAGATACAACATGTTATTCGAGTATTTGTGTCACAGGCGCAGATTCTTTATGTTCCAATAGTTGCGGGACATTGTGCAGTTACAAGTAGGCCGAAGCCGAAGTTGGCCGATTGTCTCTTTCCAGGTGTCGATATGCAATATTTATCGCCGGGTACTGTATGTGCTTAGTGATTACCATCACATACATGTTTTGATCATCCCTTCACGATGTATGTCAAGTAAAGTTCAGAATTGATATCATGATACAATGATAATAAAGGCAGTCGTTTCTTTATGTTCTACTCTGTGTCAAATAGTCCGTATCGCGCGCAAATCCTAATAAATGTTTTTGTTATTAGGTATTGAAACATACCTATAGTACCGTTGATGACAACTAATGTGAACCAACATTTAATGAAACATTTTAAGAAGATTATTAGACAGCGGTAACTGATAGCTTTTTGCTACTGTATTGCTGCCACCGATTTTGTTCATGATTCATTTTATTTACCTACAAATACAAGTAGGTAGATAAATTTCGACGTGGACAGCAGAATTTCCCATAACGTTGACGTGTTTGAGTGTGATGATCCATATAATTAAAGAGAGTATCAAAGACGAAGCTCGTTATAACATAGCTGGAATGTGAATCTCAGGAATGTAGTAATTCCTACTAATATTATAAATGTCATATTTTGTGTGGATGTTTGATACTTCATCACGTCGCAACGCCTGTACAATATTTTAATTTGGAACACAGATTCATCAAGTGTCTTCCTTCCTTGATATTGGGGAGGTTAGCTATCGGCGTGGAGACGAACAATCCCCTTACCGGGGCTGGACGACTGACGACACTACCCCAAGGGAAGTGAGGCGCGAGTGTCACGAGTGAGCGACGAGTATAGTACGGCGTCAGTAGTCATGTGACCATGTGAGTGCTGATGCTTGCCCTCTTTGACTCTGGCTGCTGATGTTTCGCGTCCTTGTTGGCCGCGTCAAGGCTTAGGGATAAGACGTAGCCCATCCGGGCTTAGTGGTACCAAGGGGCCTTACATTAGACTTGGTGGTGCTCTGGTCTAAAGGGCTGCAACTTGGGCCGTCGCTGTTGTCCCTTTGCCTTCTTCCTGTCGAAACGGGAAATACGAGGGAAATCGCGGGACGGATCTAATGTTTAATATAAAAAATAACTTTATGAATTTTTGAGGCAATTAAAATTACGACCACGAGTTTTAAAAAGCCTTAAGGACCATAATACTAAAAAGCACCATTTACTTAAATCGTAAAATCGTAAACAAAACACATCTCGTTGGTAACAATTATTAAAAATAATAAAAAAACGTCGATTAAAATAATTTCACCTCTCTGGAACCTTCATAAAAAGTCCAAAAATTGAGCTCGCAAAATATAATAAACATGAATTTCATTGCGTCCAGGAGCACACTCATAAAATAATTTTACTACCTGTCCAAATTGTTTGTGGCTTCGTCCGGTCAAATTATTTATTTTATACGTGGCCCCGTAATGGACCCGCGCTCCTATCTAAGGGAAGTCTTAAAGTACAGAGAGTACTACGAGAATTTCTGTTGAGTTTGTTTTGACGACTGCATTTATTTTAATTCTTTTTATGTGGAGGAATATTCTTAACTAGATGACCGCCCCGGCTTTGCCCGTGGTACATATATACCACTCAGTGGGATCCCGTACATATCCAACGTGGAAGAATGACTGAAATCGGTTCAGTCATTCCTGAGAATATCGTTTTCAAACAAAAAACCTCGTCAGCTACCTGCTACGCCACCTGTCGGAAATTGGACGTACCAACTCAGATTTAGAAACAAATTTGATTAGAAATTACGCCATCTTAAACACATGCTGTCATGTCAAAGCACAGTACGAAAACTCTCAAAAAGGAATATTTTTTCCCGTTTTTGTTTTATTCTTGATTCATGCTCCGCTTCTATTGATAGTAGCTTTATGTTTTATAGCATATAGCCTTCCTTGATAAATGGACTATCCAATAGAAAAATAATCATTCAATTCGGATCAGTACTTCCCGAGATCCTAGGGTTCAAACAAACAAACAAACTCTTCAGCTTTATAATATTAGTGTAGATAATTAATTGATGAAAAAATGAGTTTGAGTTTTTTACCGTGTATTGTAATGGTAGAGTAAAACATGTGGTTGATGGTTAGCAACACTTTTGCTGCTAACAGCAGAGTCACGTACCTATGTAGCTTTTAGAACATGAAGAGTCCATCATCAAATAATCAGTACCTACCTATGCAGTGCGGTCGTCAGCCGGTGATGTTAGTAAGATGATTTATCCGTATGACCTGTAAATTATCTGGAAACATAGTCCTTTTAACTGGAATACGGAAACTATGGATGCACAAGTACAATAGCGCTTTTGTTTATAATTAAAACCTGTGGTCAAAAGAGGCGGCGAGGTTTTGGAGTAAACGAAAATATCATCAACAAATGCCAAGTTTAGATTTGTGATTTTCCAAAAATCGCTGAATGGAATTAAAATTTAGATAAAATGTATGTAACTTTTGAAGTATGATCTGCCAAAAGAAAATAAATAATAGTTGGCTATTATTGATTCACCAACTTTGACGGAGCTATCGCTCTACATACATACAAGAAAACACAAACAGCCGAATTGAGAACATCCTCCTTATTTGAAGTCGGTAAAAATAATGAAATATCAATTGAAATCGGTTAGTTTGTTGTCAAACTATCAAGGTACGTAAAAGGTCGCGACCGTGATTGTCCGTGCGAAATCGTCTCATTGTGAAACCTCAGATCGAGGACATCTGAACTGTTCTGACCCGCGGTAGACGCTAGTTGACACTCTTGAAGCGAGTTGCTTGACCACTGCAGAGTTGTAGGCGGCTGTTGATAGCATATACCTAGTAGACAGCACTGGAGCGTAGAACTGTTGTCTAATGCACAGATGATTTTGATCACGCATGCGTTCATGCGGTTTAAAAGATTTGCGTGATACTGTCCAAAAACCTTATTATTTTGATCGGATTTATACAGTTAAGGTTTGATACATTAACAGTGTACTTTTGTGTGGTTCGCGATGTGGTGGCATACTTTGATTCTGTGCTATCTCCTCGCCACAGTGGGTGAGTACTTGTTAATATTATCCATCTATTCTCCCTATCTGATGTCAATTTTGTCCCAGTTTTGCTTAAAAAATGTTTTCTTAAAGAACATTTAGTCCAAATTAAAGTATTTCCATGCTTAAACTTTTAAGCTTTTATCCAATATCTAGGATAAGTAGATTTAAGAGAACTTGTACAGAAGTAAAAGTTATAAAGTTGGTATTTGTTCGTTGGTTTCCATTGTTTGAATGAACAATTTGTAGGCGCTTTATTATGTAAATTTATTTTTATATGGTTGCGTAAATAACTGTTAAGTTATTAACATTGTTCTATACCTACATTTGTTTAAGCAATTAGAATAAAATAACGACTAGAAATTAATGAAGTTTTCATAGGCTATAGTCGTTGGCAACCGATGCACGGTTCTGGAGCCGATGGATTTTAATACTTTTAAATTCTATACCTTTGGGTGACGAGCATAGTGCAGTGCTAGATCATGATTTGGACTCGATTTCCAATAGCTGCGTGTCACTGTGTTGTTATGCAAACCATCACACACATGTCTAGCTCGTATCGTCACTCTTTGCTGTAAAAAAAACTAAAATTATAGTGTTAATTTTTTTTTTTTAATTTCTGCTTAATTTAAATATCTGTAATGTTTAAATCAGTAGTATATAGATAGAGTCTTATTCTGTAGAGACCGCCGAGTGTTTTAGACCTGGTATTGTGAGTTTTACTGTTTGTAGATCTGCAAGAGACAGACTGTGACTGCGCGGAGCCAGCAGAGCCTGATGAGAACGAGCTGCAAGACCTAGAGGAGCAGCAGCTAGGGCTGCTAGAGGCGTGTCCGGAGCTGAGCGGGCAGATCATCGGCGGGCGCGCGAGCTCCGTGGCGCGGCACCCCTACCAGGTCTCCATGGTGCTGAATGGGAACTCCTTCTGCGGCGGCTTCCTCATCAGCCGCGATTACGTCATGACCGCCGCGCACTGCGTGCAGAAGTAAGTAGGCTCACACTACTATTACCTACTACTAAAATTTACCCTCTTAGTTCCCATGCCCGTTATTTTACTTTGATTAAAAGTAATAATCTGATTGTGTTCCAAATTTTAGCTCGATCTGTTCTGTCATTCCGATGTGACCAAATAACAAACATACATTTTTTTTAACTGGGCCGGGCCTTTATTAACAAAACTAAAATACAATGAGAACTACACTACAAGCCTACCTAACTAACTACTTACACTAAGCACACCTGAATTATCTAGAGACCACTGTAGATCTACAGATAATCAAGATGTTCAAGCCCACTACCAATCGGAAGCGTACCCAGCATGCTGGCGGCATTACCACGCTGAATGGCAATGCTTATGCGTTGGGCCAAATAAACGCCAGCATTTTGGTCACGCGTCGCGCCGAACAAGCGCTCGGATAGACTTTTGAAGATGAGGTGAGCTCTCGGCCCCCACACGGGCCCAATGTCTCAACCCCAAGGGGCTCAAATATGTAACCACTTCCGAGGGTTGCATATTTGCGCCGTTTGAGTCGCTCAGCTGAATTAGCCGCTGCACCGGCCCTACTATGTGCCTCTGGAAGATGTGATGGTGCTGGAGTATCGACGCAAGTTTCGTCCCACACTAGGGGCCGACCCAACTTCCAAGGCACAACGGTCATGCCGTCAGGTCTTTTGCCATCGTCACGCGCAAGACCACTCGGTTCGAGTATGGCTGGGACATTGGCGGTGGAAAAAGCCCGGCGTATGATGTCGTTCAGGCAGGCGTGGCGGCCAATACGACCCGCGCTTTTCGAGCAAGAGAGACCGACATACATACTTTGACATTTACAATATTAAATGATGTTTGGTGCTCAATCAATTGGGTTGGAATTTGAAACAGAATAAGGTTTTACAGTCTGCAATTACTTTTTATAAACTTTCGCGGAAAAATAACGGGAACGGGAACTACGCAGGCAAAACAGCGGGCCACTCCTAGTACCTACTATCTACGTTTATAAGGTTGGTCAGTCTCACACCGACAACAGAACTGTGTCTCACTATTATAAATAACTTGAAGTGGTAGAACTTGAGAACTTGAGATGGACCTCAAGCAGACGAGCGCAATGCTGTACTATGTAATGATTTGAACTCTTTATGTTCCAATATCACTTTGCTGTTGCAGGGGCTAGCGTATTCTTGACCATCAGTCACATGTCCTACTTGTCCCGCCACTCTATAACTATTCTAAAAAAAGCTTAAAGTTATTTTTTATAGTAAATCCAACAACATTTCTTCTTTGTTGCGATTCCAACACCATTAGGGTTGGCACATGTATTTCTAATCATATCGTGGACAAAAAAATATGCGATAAACACTATAAAAATGATCCACCATAAAATGTTAACGAGCGCGGGAAAGGCTATAGTTTTTCATTTTCTGGGTCTAAAGGACACTTCCAATAAAGATATAGATTTTATTACTAAACACATATCGTAGTTTTATTACGCTTCGTGATAAAAACGCGAAGTTATCCCGGTATTCCGGCGCGCGGCTGAGGACCTGCCACTCGTGACTCTGTGTTGCCAGCGTGCACCAACGAAAACTATGTAAAATGTGTTTTTTTTGTCAAGGTCTCAAGCATGTCTTCATCGCTCTATCACTCGATATTATAAATTTGTATAGGGATTGTTCTTAAAAATTATACCGTGACATCGTTTTATGGTTGATGTTTCCAAGACTCGAATAGTTTGATACCACTTTATAGTTTAAATTAATAAGAAAAACTTTTCAACTACGGAATACGTTGTCTAAGTGGGTATTTCTTTATGAATTTAATTTGTATATCTTTGTACCCTAAAGTGAATTGGATTCTTTTTAAAATTATGATGAGATGATGAGACATACCTGCCACATAACAGCACAGTGACACGCAGCTATTGGAACATGAAGAGTCCAAATCATTATGCGCTCGTCACCCAGAGATTTAAGAGGTTTATATTTGCGTGCTTCATTATGGACCGCATCATAGCTTAACATCAGGCGAGACGGCGGTTAAGTGACGACAAAGGTTATAAAATAACATATAATACAATATCACCGATAAAAAAGGAACATAAAAGAGAACTATCGCATCAAGATAATAGCGCATCAATCACAAAATAATGAGTAAAATAAGTCAAGTTTGCCAAAACATTCGTTTATTGTTTATTATTACTGCCTCGAAGTTCCATCCGCGTAGTTCCAGTTGTTTTATCGGGATAAAAAAAGCCTATGTGCTATTCCATACTTTAATCTAACTGTATTCCATATTTCAATTTGATCTATCAATTTGATCGATGACTGGCCTCGTGGCTTAGTGGGTAGTAACTCTGCCTGCGAAGCTGAGGGCCGTGGGTTCGATTCCCACCCAGTGTAAATGTTTGTGTGATGAATTCAAATATTTGTACTGTGTCTATGTATAATAAGTATGTATTTAAAACTATATAGTATAAGTATTGTATCAGCTATCTGGCCGCCATAGTACAAGCTTTGCTTAGTTTGGGGTCAGATAGGTAGTGTTGTGTGTGTGGATTGTCCACCAATATTTATTTATTATTTATCTGTTCAGCCTTTCCGACGTTATTACAATAAAGTCATTTATTTCCATAATAATACGACCACATTAAAAACAATGGCAGTCTGTAAAGTCGGTTTGTTTACGGACGATAGTTTAACGTGACAACGTCATAACAAAACATTGATAGATGCGGCGCAAGCGTACAATGAGCGTAACGGGACAATGAGTGTAACGGGACATAACGGGACACTTTTTCGTGCATGCAGCCGGCATCATCGATTTATTAGACGTTGTCACGCCAATAAATTAAATAATGTCACAGCTGGCTCCGCTTTTTATATGATTGTCCCAAACTAGGCTGCGCCTGTATTTTGGGCACCCAAGAGCACAGTTTATTACAATATACTTAGCAAATACAATAAAGTACATAGAGCAACAAACATCCAAACTATAATGTTTTTAATGTTAGTAGCGTATTATACAGCCAAAGAGTTTACATATACTACGTATAGAGTTAGATTTTCCGCACGGTTCCTTTGTTTCAGTCGTAAGCAGATGACGTGCGTACTTTCTATGGCAACAGAGTGATGTGCCGCGACAAAAGTATGACACTTCTACAAGAGTTACAAGGCAAGAAAGATGCTATCCGTGCTTTCGGTGTATAAAGCGTTTGTGCCGGCTCTATACGTCGTATAAGTAAATTCTTTGTATACAGCGTATATATATTTACATACGCTTCAAGACAGTAAACAAATATTTTCCAAAAAAAGGTAGATGTTCAGTTGAAACTGTAGAATAGGCCATAGCGGTCGTAACACTGCTTAACTTTACGGCTGTAGCGGCGGTAAAACCGAAGGAAAACTTACATTTTATGTTAGTTTTACGCCTTCCGTAGTTATCCTCGGCCTAGAAACCCGCGCTTGTTTTTTCTATCTCTACAATAGACGTACAATGAAAAAACTACGAATTGAGGCACAGATTTTTTACTCCTTGGTCTTGTACTTCTACTAATATTAGCATAAGCAGTCTATTTCATGTGCCCAGTGCTGGGACTCGGAGCTTTTTCTCTTTAGGAGAGAGTCAGACCATAATCCCCCACGCTGGCCAAGCGTGCGTCGACGGGTGACGCATGACCTCGAAAGATTCCAGGAATATGTCGGTTTTCTGACGATGGTCTCTTTTATCGTTTTTAACTTAGAGGCATTATACACATTAGGTGCTTCGAAAAGAAAATGGTGCGCGTGGGATTCGACTCAGGGACTCCGGCGTTCTACCATCATGAACAGCCGTAACTTCAACCTAACATTATTTGACGTAAACATATGCCCAGTAAATTGTTTTTTACTACATAAATACTGATATATTATCTTATGTGAATGAATGGCTTCTTTGTAATTTTGACTTATGTTATAATTACAAATAAGCCGTTATTAATATCCAGAAACGCTTTAGGATGGGCTACTTCAGATAATAATATGATAATGAAATACAACAAAATAGAGAAAGCACTGTACTTTTTAAGTCAACTTCATCATAGAGTGTAAATAAATAACTAACAAAATAAAATAAAAAAACTGCGGGAAAGGCGTGAGGAGTCTATGGAAATAACCCCACTGGTATACAAAGAAGTGTCGATAAAAAATCTTGTTACACTTTTTGACTCTAACTCTTAAAACGTCTTAAATTCGAGAAGGAACTTCGTTCCATTAGTATGAATACAAAGAAACTAATAAAATGGGTCTTATTCCAATTAAAAAAATACTGTAGAGCTACACGTCCTCAAACAGATGAAAAACGTTAGGAGCTACATGCTACTATGCTCGATTAAATGCAATAAATAGGGTTTAAAATCCACTGCACTTATTTTGAATAGCTACACATTTGCAGTACCTTATCAGTAGTGGTAGGACTCTCGGCAGAGTCCGCCTGTGGAAGTACCACACCTTTGCTTAAGATACTGTTTTTATACCTTTTTATACACGAAAATCTGTACTTGTAGGTATTCTTTTTGTACGGGGGTATACTCAAGCTATGGTTCGCAGAAACATTTTTGATCTTGAGTTATTTCTCGTCAGTATATTTATAAGATGAGTATATTATCTAGTAATAGAACATCTAAATATAACATTTCATCAAATTGTGCCGAAAGTTATAGGCAACGAATAAAATCCGCCGTTCATAACGTACATATAATAATTTGATTTAGCGTACAGCAGTAAACATGCAGTGTAGACGTCGCAGTATGGACGCAGCTACCGACAACCGGTCGCTACTTCATATTTTTATCTAAAACTCAAACGATAAATTTAATTCATTTTAAAAATGAAACTCCGACGACCAACGGTATTTTCTAAGGTTTGTGAAACCGAATCATAATATGTTTTCGTTTATCGAGGTTTCAGAGTAAGCGAAGATATTTTATCGATTTTATTTTAACTTTTATAGGTTTACGCTTGACCGCCATCTTGCCTGATGTTAAGCGACGATGCGGTCTACGATGGAGCGTGTTTACCTAGAAGAAACCGATTCACTCCCGATTTGAAGACACAAAGATTATAACCATCGGGGAAAACCCACTCAGGCAACGTATTCCACAGCCTAGACGTTCTTATCACAAAAGTAGAGTCAAACCTCTTCGTTCGTGTCTTTGGAACATCAACCATGAAACGATGTCGCTTTTTCGAGCTACGACCATTCCGATAGAAAAAAGGGCATAGATATATTATTTGTTTAGATTTTTGCTATTTCGAAAATCACTCCACCAATTTTGATCCAGTTCCCAATAATTATAGATCGCTATTTCGAAAAAAAAAGCGATGAACGAATCATACTCAAAAGAATAATAACGAAATAATCCTAATTCCATTTTTAACCACCGACCAAAAAAGGGGTGTTATAAGTTTGACGTCGATGTCTGTCTGTCTGTCTGTGTGTGTGTCTGTCTATGGCACCGTAGAGCTCAAACGAATGGGCCGATTTTGATGCGGTTTTTTATTTGAAAGTTAATATCTGTGCGGATGTTCTTAGCTACGTTTGGTTAATATCGATTTAAGATGGCCGCCGCCACAAAATGGCGGACAAAATATTTCTTCACAACCTACCTTAATATGGGTTTCAAATGAAAGGACTTGCCTAGTAGAATACTATACACTATAAAAAATTCAAATCCAAGATGGCCATCTTGGCCATCGCCATTCGCCATTTTGTGGTGGTCATCTTGGCCACCACAAAATGGCGAATTATATTATTTTTTTGCACTACTACCTCAATATGGGTATCCAACGAAAGGGCTTGATTAGTAGAATACATTGCACTATGACAAATTTCAAATCCAAGATGGCCGCTTCCACAAAATGGCTAAATACATGTCTTTTTTCACAACTCCCTTAATATGGGTATCAAATGAAAGGGTTTGACTAGTAGAATGTTGTACAGATAATAAATCTGAGGTAGTCGGGGGTTAGTCAAAATTTTTAATTTTGTTCTTGTTATAGCATTCGTTGCAAGCCCTTAGCTTATATTATTATCCTATTGATATTAAAAAGGGAAAGTTTTTTGTGTTCGGATGTAGTTTGCTCGATCACGTCGGAACGTCGTAACCAATCGGGTTGCTACAAGTTGGAACACACACTTTTATCTCGGGAAAGCCACGGAAATGGAAACTGCACGGGTAAAACCACGGGGCACTGCTAGTGTGCTATACACCTAACTATTATGACCAAATATTAAATGTAGGAATAAATAACAATAATCTATAAATTAAGTAATATTTGTAAAGGACTATTCATTTGTTGCGGATACTAATTACTAATATTAACTTAAATTTATCAATTCAACATTATTAATTTAATTTTCATCATAGCTGTAGAACATCTCTCAGTGAGCCAGTGTTCGAGTCTAAGTTTGAAGCCACACGCGTTGATTTTGGGGCTTTAGAATGATAAAGGCCATTTGGTCAAAGTGAACAGGCAAATATTCCGTTCCGATCCAGGCCATATTTCAAAAACATTTTGCACAAATTCTGTGAAACAGCGTCCCCACATTGTGTCCACATCAACTATTACGTATTCATATAATGACGGTCGACAGTATACAGAGGGTCTCCCAGTGCCCTATCTACTTATTCCTAAATACAATGTTAGCTGGAGTGCCCGGACTCTTGGCAGATTCCGCCTGGGGGAAGTACCACACCTTTGCTAGTTATCCTACCGCCAAGCAGTAATATGCATATATTACTGTGTTCCGGATGGAAGGGCAATGTTTCCAGAGAAATTACAGGGCTTAGAGATATAACATCTTATATCTCTGGGTGACGAGCGCAGTGCAGTGCAGTTCAAATCATTAGGTACCTAGGTAACGATTTGAACTCTTTATATTCCAATAGCTGCGCGTCACTGTGCTGTTATGTGGCAAGCATGTTGCTTACTATCAGACACAAGTCATGCTCGTCTCATCACTCTTTATGAAAAAAAAAATAGCGCCTTCACTGAAATGTTCCGGAAAAAAAATTTAAGAAGAAAAAATCTGATTTTCAACCGCAAAGGGTGCGGTTGAAAATCGCTCCATGAGTAATAACCCTAAGGCAGGGCGCAAACGTTGACACATTTTGTACCCGTGTCAGATAAAGACTACCGATGAATATTTATTTTCTGTAGAACAGGGGGTATGAAATCATTTTCTATGTAAATGTAAACACTTTTTGTGTTCGTAACTATATACAAAACACGATCAAAAATGTTCAGTGTCGGTAATTGGAAACATAAAATGTCTACATTTGCGCAGCGCCTAAGAGTATTATAGGGGAGTGCCGCCACGGGTATCCGTGAGTGCCGCGTCAACGTAAATTCGCAGTGTCTTTCTTATTCATTACTTGTGAAGCAGTTCAGGTTAGCATCGACTTCACATACATCTTTAGTTTGCTGATAATCACTACATAGTACGAATATAAAACAAAGTCGCTTTCTCTGTCCCTATATCCCTATGTATGCATATATCTTTAAAACTACTTAACAGATTTTGATGCGGGGTTTTTAAATAGATAGCGTGATTCCAGAGGAAGGTATGTATAACTAGCTGTACCCTGTACCCTGCCACGCTTCGCTGTGTGCTGTGATGCAAAAATTAACTAAAAACAATCCTTGATGCGGATTATATAATTATCATTGTAAAATTTCAGCTCGATCGGTGCAGAACTTTTTGAGTTTTTGAAGCGTACACAAATACAGAAACAAAAATACAAAAATCTTTATTGCTGTTTGCAGGTAAGATAAAGTGATACAAAACATTTTAATAATTGACCCATATAAACTGGCCTCTTCTTGTCTTAGAGGCATGCAATATAATATACAAAGATACAAACCAACATAACATTTTTATATATAGAGACATGTGCATACAACAATAGAGGAACACTACTAATTTTAAAGGTGTCTAATGTGATGTCATAAATCAACACATTTTGCTTGCGCTTACTTTGCCTTCGCTGGCTGGATCCTACGAGATGGATAATAATGTAATGCAGTATTGTACCTCTTAAAAAGGTCTACAAGAAAGTCAACAATGGTATTTGTCTATCTCTTAGGGATAAGCTAAATAACCATTTTTATTCGTAACTGGCTGTACCCTGCCACGCTTCGCTGTGGCACATTGTGATGCAAAAATTAGATAAAACAATACTTAATGCGGATTATATATCATTCTAAAATTTCAGCTCGATCGGTGCAGAACTTTTTGAGTTTTTGAAGCGTACACAAACCAACATAACATTTTATACATAGAAATTTTAGTATCAGCATTGCACCCGTGCGAGGCCGAGGATAATAATAATACATACGTGCCTTCGTATTTTCTGAGTACTAGAGTAGCTATTTTCATTGAATTTTAAAGTTTGTAAGTATTGTATTTCTAGCAGGACCCCGCGGTTTTACCCGCGTAGTTTTCGTAATTTTCCTGCGACGAAAAACTAGCTTATGTGATATTCATCTCTATAAACTATTTGTGTTAGCTTCAACACTATCCGTACAACCGCTCTGACGTGAATGAGCAACAAACATCCGAATTGTTGGCATGTATAATATTAGTAGAATTAAGTATTACGTAATTAAATTAGAGAACTGTCGATCAACTCTTCTAATATATTTTGTCTAGTATTTTATTTACCAGTTTCGGGTTAAAATACCGGCTCTGTGTGGAACAGTATTCATCAAGCCCGACCAACATGCGGCCCGCACTAATAATACCTGGGACCCTAACTAATTAATTAACTAATTTAACTAACTAATTTAAATTTTGTAACTGTACCTTTAGATTTAATTAATAACTATCCCGAAAGCGTTCTTTAAAAATACTCGATAATTAAAAAAATAAGTTTTACCAAAATAAACATAATTTTATTTCTCGAAAAACACCATATTATAAACCAGAAGATGTTTTTTGTGTGAGCGCTCTAATTCAGGAACTACTGGACCGATTTTAAAAAAATTATCACTGTTAGATGTGTACGTGATACCTACCTGAGTGCCATGCAATATATGTAGATTATGCATCACGAGCGAAGCCGAGGCGGACCGCTATGCATATAATAAAATGAGAAGATTAAAAAAAAATACATCTACACAACCAATTGTGAAAACTACTCTGAAGGAAGACATGAGTATTTCATGTGGAGAAAGATAAGCAAACATGGCACTTTAGTTTATTTATATATTGAACTTACATACGTTTGTTGGCATATAAAATCAGAGAACAAAAATAAGGTTCGAGTAGACCCTGCGTAATGGGCGCCACAATAACAGTAGGTAATTTGGTCGCGGACCAAGCCTTAACGTTATAACAAGACAGCATGATTACAATTTAGCCTGTAACGGTTAGAATATACAAATGTGCGGTTCTCCACAAAATAAAGTTGGGCGTCGCTGGTATAGGGGATAAGAGATAAGTGAAGCCATCGACGTTTAGTGAAGGTAGTAAGCGAGGGTACAGTACGATCAACTTATCTGTAGAATATAGCGATGGCGCCACTATCGAAAAGTTTTGACACCTATTACAAAACTAGACAACTTATATGTGTTGTTTAATAAGCGTAACTTTTGGCCGTTGTACAGATATGTTGGTGGCAATGTACGGTGTCGCTGAGGGTAGACCTGTATCCGGGAATAAATAGCAATAGCCTTAGCTGATCGTTGGATCCTCCCAACGAGACATAATTAGATCTGTGTGACGAAATGTCCGTACCTAATATTAACTTCAAAAATTGACGATTGTTTTTTATTCTTTAAATGCTCTATTCTTGGGAACTGTTAATAGAATATTTGCTCGATCATTCAATATCTTTATGACTAGACCGATTTGATTTGAATCAGATTTCACTAACATTTGTAACTCGGATAGATTTACAGTTTCATGATATTCATATATAACAAGTATTCGTATCAGAAAAAAGGCTTTTTTAAATTTCACTTAGATGAAGTCGCGGGAATGTGTACCTACATAAATATAATGCTAAAAATGCATTTAAATGTTTAAAACATATATTTTTGCCCTTTTAAAGTTTCATCTTTTCGTGCGGCGTAAACATTAAGGTACAAGTTCGCGCTGACTCTATAGAATTGTATCGGGCGCCAGTTCGCGCCGAGACCGCGACACATGTCTCGCGACACGTGTCTCGGTCTCCGGTCGCGGTCTCGGCGCGAACTGGCGCCCATACAATTCTATAGAGTCAAGTGCCTGTCGCGGTCTTGCGTCGCGGTCTCATGTTGCGGTCTCCGGGCGAACCGCTACATTTACACAAGACTTAATCGCGATCAAAATAAAATTAATTTTAGTTTTATCATCATCCATAGCCTACTTTATCCTACTGCTGGTATAGGCCTTTCTTTTATCATGCTATCTTCCTCAGGTCTGTACCAATCGAGTCCAAGCTCGACCCACGACAAAAATGATATCGTCAACCCGTCTGGCAGCTGGACGTCTTGACTTCGTAACGTCTTGACTTCTTGACAGATGACTTCGAAAAGACAGTGGTGCATATAAATTGATGTTTTTATAAAAACGCACATAAATTGATGTTTTTAAAAATAAAACCTAGCTAGTTCGATTTATCGTCTCCAAAACCCCCTGTATACATAATTTCACTAAAATCTTTCGAGCCGTTTCCGAGATTTAGATTCTATATATATATATACCTACAAGAATTGCTCGTTTAAAGGTATAAGATTTAATATTTTCAGACTCCAAGTCTCGAAAGTTTACAAGCTATAATAATAATCAGTTCACGTCTTGTGATATTACCCAACGTTGTACCAAGTAATCGTGACCGGCTAACCCTGACTCACAGAGACCAGCTGTTTTTTCCGACAATGAATATTTTATGTGCGCTATTACATTACTAGGGTTTCATGGCCGGCGTCTACTGAAGAATAGATGAAAATGTGTACCATTACTGGGATCTAAAACTGGAGGTTTATACCTGCGGACACGATAACCACACTCATAGTTTAAAGGCGCAAGTTAGTGTGTTTGTATGTGTATAACAATCTAATGTCATAAAAGCAAAAAAATAATATACAAAGTAGTAGGACGTTCCATAAAATAATTATTGTAACTTCTGCACTAGACTATGTCTGTATCGCGGAAGCAGTCAGCTTTGATTTTTATAATGTTAGTATACCAATATTTTAAGATGTCAACTACAGTTCCCTAGAAAACCTCAAACAACTTCACTTTCTCGAGCGAAATTAACTAAAAACATAAAGGCCTTTGAACCGCTCCTCAGAGGGTCTACCCCTAACAGAATTGCTTATTGCATTACTATATCCCTCTCTTTAAGTTGGAGCCAAATGAAAGGGAAAGCAATAGACCCCGCAGGGATCTAACGTTTTACTAAATTGTTTATCCTTGCTATTGCTTTCCGTAATTAAGCGACACCGTTTCATGGTTGACGTTCTAAAGACTCAAACAAAGAGGTTTAACTCGAATTGCGTAATAAGATTAATGCTTTAATAATTTGTACTTGAATATCTGAATGTCCTCAGATTGAGAGAGAATTAATTTGTTCTATGTAAACTTCACGGTAGTCCGTATCATGGCACAAAAGTGTTGCTTAATGCCATAGGAACACCTGAACGGTTCAGGTTGTAACCTGGAATACCAATTATAGCCGGAAAAGCACGTATGTAGCTTACACACAATTACGGAAACAGGAACCATGGGGGTAAAGGTGTGCGTAATACTTGACTTCCCTCATTATAGTTCGGAATAGCATTGGAATAGCACAAAGTTTAAACTAAAACTATATCCTGGAACATTTAATAGTCCAGACTAAAATTATAACCTGGAATAGCACATAGTCTACACTAAAATTATAGCCTGGAATAGCAAATAGCCTACAATATAATTATATCCTGGAATATATTATAGTCAACACTAAAATTATAGCCTGAAATAGCACACAGTCTACACTAAAATGACAGCCTCGAATATCATATTTTATAGTCTACACTAAAATTATAGTCTAGAAAACATATACTTTACACCAAAACTATAGCCTGGAATATCAATTAGTCTAAACTAAAATTATTGTCTGGAATAGCACATAGCGTAGACAAAATTTCGCGAACAGGAACTATGTACGCTACTTGACTGATAGCCGCGCCGTAATACATGAGCGTTCAATGTTTGTGTGGTAGCGTCTCTCCAAGTGGCATCCGTCTGCGCGTGGGGAGCACGCGGCGGGACTCCGGCGGGCGCGTGGCGCGAGTGGCCAACGTGACCGTGCACCCGCGGTACGGCCGGCCGCGCTTCGACAACGACATCGCCGTGCTGCGCCTGGCGCGCCCGGTGGCCCTCTCCGCGGCCGTGCGGCCCGCGCGCCTGCCCGCGCCCGGGCAGGCCGTGCCGCTCGTGCGGCTCACCGTCACCGGCTGGGGACTCACCGCTGTAAGTATTTTTTTTAATAAACAGTGATGAGACGAGCATGACATGCGCCGGATGATAAGCAACATAACACCACAGTGACACGCAGCTAGCTATTCGCATTAAGAATCCAAATCATTACCTAGCACTGCACTGCGCTCGTCACCCAGAGATCTAAGATGTTATATCTCCTGCCCTGTAATTTCACTGGAAACATTGCCCTTCAAACCGGAACACAGTAATATTTGCACATTACTGCTTGGCGGTAGAATAACTGGCAAAGGTGTGGTGATACTCCAGGCGGACTCTGCCAAGAGTCCTACTACAAAAAAGAAAAGTGCAGGCTAGACTAACCTGCGGCTACAATTCTAACTGGCCGATGGTCGGATTCAGTGAACCATTAGGTTCACTGTAAGGTACTCGATATAGGTACGTACCTACTCGACTGTAAAATGAGGCTCCATTCCAATAGTCTTCGCTGCGGATGCTTGCATTTTCTGAACCACTGGGTTCTTTGCTGTCAGGTACTTACTCCACATAGATGTTTGGTATAGGTACTTGACTGTAGCCTGCGGCTCTATTCTAAGTCTCCGCTGTCGATGCTACCGGTTTGCACATCAACGTTTCCAGTGAAATTACAGGGCATTGAGATAAAACATCTTATATCTCTGGGTGAGGAGCGCAATGCAGTGATAAGTAATGATTTAGATTCTTCATGTTGCAATAGCTGCGTGTCACCGTGCTGTTATCATCGAGCAACTCGACCTCCCGCGCAAGCACGGAAGGGAGTAGCTTTAGCTAAAAAATATTATTCAAATCTTTCTGTCATTTCTTGCGGTAGAAGAAA
This sequence comes from Ectropis grisescens, assembly GCA_017562165.1. Lineage (NCBI taxonomy): Eukaryota > Metazoa > Arthropoda > Insecta > Lepidoptera > Geometridae > Ectropis > Ectropis grisescens. The sequence goes on from CM029779.1 coordinate 28,271,082, forward strand.
GTTGTACACTAGCGCAAAGCCGCACTATTACATACAAAATATACCTGTACCGATCCATTGCCGATCATACTCACACAGCGAAATCACTAACAAATAAAAAATAAAGCACTATTCACAAATCTAGCCCCGCCCTCAGCCACAGTATATTATCAAACTCCATGGTCCACGCGGACTTGTACTTTGACAGAGGGGAAACGCTGTGAATGTCTACTCCCTTCCGTGTTGCTTGCTGGGTGTTATAGGTAGGCGAGCATGCCGCTTATCGTCATGCATATGTCCTGGTCGTCTCATCATGCTTAACAATAAAAAAACTCGAACTAAGTTGTAGGTTGAAAATGTACAGGTACCATTTACCAAAGACAGTTTAATTATTGTTTACCGATTTGAAATAGGAGGAGGTTCTCAAATCAGTTTGTTGTTTTTTTTTGTATTTATGCTACGCGCTAGCACTGCCAATTAATTGTGATAGATGTTGATAGTTTTTTTTTATAAGATAGTTCACTGGTTATCCCATTTTATTGAATTGGTGATTATATTTTATCGAAATCGGTGAGGCGGTTTTGAAATATCAACAAAAAACTAAAATATAATTTATCAGGTTGATTTAGTAGGCTGTCTGAATATAATATACAATTGAAGTCGATTTTTGTTTTTGAGAAAATAAGGTCATTTCTGTAATATCAAACAGATTTTGTGTGAGGCTTGAAGGTATTTCGGCGCTGAATGTGGTTTGTCCCCAGCCCCGCGGGCGCCGCATCCCGCGCACCATGATGGAGGCGCAGGTGCCGGTGGTGCCGCACTGGCTGTGCCAGCTCTCCTACGGGGACGCGCTCACTAACAACATGTTCTGCGGGGGACACTTCCTCATCGGGGGCGTCTCCTCGTGTCAGGTAACTCCACATCTCAAGCAAGGACGAATCCAGCTTTGTAGGCCAGTAATATAAAATTTTTATTCGGTCCCCGCGCTCAAGGCTCCCGATAAAAGCTATGCAATAGCTTAAAAACAAAAGAAACGTCAAAAGATTATTTATCTTCGTTGTTGCAGGGTGACTCCGGAGGCCCGGCCGTGTTCCGAGGGACGGCGTTCGGAGTGGTTTCCTTCGCCAGGGGCTGCGCCCTGCCGCTCTCCCCCACTGTCTTCACCAACGTGGCCTCTCTCAGAGACTGGGTCACACAAAACACTGGCGTTTAACAACGCACTCTACACCGCAAAGAATAAAGTCGATTCTTAGTTGTAACATTCAGCAAAATGTTGATATAAATATCAACATTTTGCTGAATGAATGCTCATGTATCGTTACACGTTGTGTTAATTTATTTTTGTTACGTTTTAAATAAAACTTTCCGTAATAAAGTTGTTTTCTTTGGATTCTTGGTATGTTGCGTACGAGTATGGGATTAGTCAGAACTTAACATTTCAAGGTCTTCGATGTTACAATCTGTGTATGTTTCATTAACTAAGTACCTACACATCGAAAGTATATCTGATACTGAAATTAATGCACCATTCCTGCAGACTAGGGCAGTTTGTACGTGTATAGTATCATCATCCAAATTATATAATGTAATTTAAATTAACAATTCATATTATATTTCATAAGTAAGATATACGTAATTTTATACATTACTACCTTATATGTGTGATATAATGTGTGAAGTATTGTTACATCATGGACCCATTATAAAGCATTGTAATCTTAGATAAATAATTTAAGGATCAATTGAAAGTTTCAAGGTTATTTATTGCATTAAGAAAAGATAAGGTGGCTAGCAAGTTATTTTAACTCTTCTTGTTCAAAATAGCTTCTATTGGTGTAAGGTGATTAGGTACTAATTTGTATGTCCTTTAGTTGCTGTCTCACTACGTTGGTATTGATAAGAAAGTGATGTCTCTTCTTGGTATTTTTGTACTTCAATAGATATTATATGCAGTAGATATTATATTTACTTTTTGTTTCGTTCAGTTCAATTCAACACACACCTACATTGAAATTGTAAAAAACAGTTGTACACATTTCACTCTTTTTTCACATTTCCCACTCCCGTGGTTTTACACGCGTGTCCCGTGTCCTTTATTCGGGATAAAATTAGTTTATGTGCAATTCCAGACTTTATTTTGGGTTCCCAATTTCAACCCAACCTATTCAGCAGTTCAGACGTGATTGAGCTACAAACATCCAAATGACAAAATTTACATACCTATTTATAAGTTTAGTTAGAAATCTCTTCGAGGCATCTCTGCACTGGTATTCCTCTCTGTTTTACCTTGAAAAATATATATAAAACTCAGTTTTCTCTGTTCTAGGTATACGAAATGTTTCTGATCGGGTACCAGTTCAAGGTGCTGTCTCCCATCTTCACGATCCACTGGGGCCTGCAGGCGCGCCGCAACAGACCCCTCTGGCGAGAAAAACAAAACGAGAAGAACAGAAAACACTTCGAGACCTTCAAGCGAGAACTGTTCGCTCGGTACAGGAAAGACCCTTTGCACCTTTTGAGAAGACCGCAGCAGCAGAAGAAGACCTAGGCCTCGCAAGGCCGTGCGATGAGTATTGCCGGCCTCGTTCTTTCCCTCGCTGTAGCGACGATGCTTTGACATCGTGTGTGGACTAAATTAATGTGATAGTGTATAGCTTCTAATGTGATAATGTGTCTGTATGTCTGTATAATACATCTCTAAATGTGATAGTGTGGAGATATATCTTTGTGGTGTTGTGAATGCATGTAAATAAGATGTTTTATCAGTAATGCTAGATATCTGTTTATGTTTAAGTGATCTTATTATGATTTTGTGAATTCATTCATAAGTAAGGATAAGGTATTGAAGAAGCCGTGGTAGAAGAACACTCGAATGTACAATTATACGGTTGTAGGTTCGAAGCTGGCCTGCACTTTTAAATATTTTTCGAAGTGCACAATTTCGTCTTCAGCACTTACATCGACGGGGAAGGAAAACATCGTGAGAAAACCATGCGTCATCCACCAACCCACACTTGGCCAGCGTGAATCATGGCTGTAATAACCTTGGCTTGTTGAAGAGACTCCGAGTCCAGTACTGGAATCATTAATTGGGCTGTTGGCGCCAGGATATCATTTCAGACCCAGAATATTTGCTGCTTGCTTGTGTAGGTAAATTGTAACAATGAGGTTATAGTCAGGTGAAACAATATGTCATATCTTTATCTTTTAAAACCTCTTCGGGCTGGCAAAATGACGACAGCATCGCTAATGTTGCAGAAATTTAATAAAACTAACCTTCATAAACAAAATGAAAACTGCAATAGTAAGGTATGTCACTACATAACTATTCCACTTAAACTCGTACAAGTCCGTTTGAATTATCCATGGATCATTGAAAGTCTAGAAATAATATAATTGTAATTGATGTTGTATGATCACTAGCAACGGCTACAGCTTACCATCAAACGGAATGGATCTTTATAACCTCGCATCCTATTAGAAAGTACTGATCTTTCTTGCAATTATTATGTTTCATAGATGTTTTATGTTCCGAATATTTTATTTATAACTATTTATTTTTTACTATTTTTTAAATAATAATTTATCTATAATCTAATCAGCACCACTGAACCTCGCAGAGGCTTGTCTATGTGCTAAGTTTATTTATTTTTGTAAGAATACAATGAGCTATCACCATAATTAACATGTTTCATTCACAGTCATTATTCGAGAATGTCTAAGCAGCAACGAATGCAACGCTATTAATACAATTCCTGTGTGAATCTCTGTTTTAAATGCAGTTTTTGTTATGGAATGAATTTATCTATGATTTTTTTTAAACTTGTATAGGCTAACTTTTGATCTCTCGCTTGATGTGCAGCGACGATGTGGTCTACAATGGAACTTGCTTGTGAAAGGATACTGGTTCACTCTCGATTTGAAAACACCAAGATTGTAACCAACGGGACAAGTGTGCACGTCATCTGCTTGCGATTTGTATAAAAGAACCGTGCGGAAATACCTGATCTATTTACTAATTCACTATCTGAGGGTACTCCTTAATCTGAGTGACTTAAGTCTAGGTAGAGCAAGCAGGTATTTGCTAGGTGAATATGGAGTACTCCATCTGTGGGTTCTGAAAAGGCGTAGGTAGAACTTTTTTTCTATTCCCGTTAACAAAAGATACCAGTCTCTCTTCCACGTTTTCACGGCTGAGTATTTGTACTTGTGCAGATATAGGTACTAGTATATTATGCACTGACTTTAATGGCCAAGAAAGATTTGAGCAGTTGCGGTATGCTTCGAGAAAAACATATTTTTGATATAGATATGTATGTGTCATCCTTCAACACAGGCCTATTAAAATCTTTCCTTATGAGAGAATGCCCCGAGTCTGACAAGCATGTCATGCATCTGATAGTAATAAGCTTGACTGTCACAGCTCAGTGTCGTGTAAATTCCAAATACTCGTAGTTATTTAGAATTTTGCATTTGCACGATATTATTTGCAACAGACTCGACAGTGCGGGAGCCATAGCAGTTCGAATTGGTTCAAGCCCTTGTGCAGTTCGCTTCCAACCCCATTTTTCAGCGTTGTGATAAAATCCAAGCCAAGTTTGAACCTGGTGGTACACTCTGAAAGAATGGTAACGTGCCGTATCTCCTGTTGATAAAACGTGTTCTCAAGATGGCGGCTGAAGTGAACCCTCCCCCCCCCTGCCGCGCCCACTTGGATTTACATTCAGGGGATCATCCTTGAACATATTCCAACAAAAAAATACCAGGTAAAAAAATACCCGGTTCTTGGCCTAAATAGACATCTCAACATTCAAGCTTTCAAATGTATAATATAGTAGGATAAATTCGGATTTGTCTCTTTGCCCTGTTATTTCTTTGGAAACATTAACTTTCAAATCGGATCACAGTAATATTTGTACTTTCCCGTCTGGCAGTAGAACAGTTGGGAAAAGCAAACATTTCACCAGACATACTGTGCAAAGAGTCCTGACACTACAAAACGTTTGAGTTAAAACAATTTGAGTAATATTTGAAATATAGTATGTGATATGGGCAATACTTTCAGAGAAATTACAGAGGAAAGAGGTAAAACAGACGACGCGACGGGTTGACGAACGCAGCGTGGTTGGTGGTCGACAGTGAGTAGAACTCACTTGAACTTGTGGCGCTGCACTGTTTTGGGCAGGCTTGTTTGCTTGCAATCGGGCAAACTTCTTGGTGGTCCGAGTATATACCACCTTTTTTTTTTTTTTTTTTGACGGGGAATCTTTTGCGGATACCCGGCTTTGCATTGGGGTGCGGCCGAGTTATGTGAGATCTTACTCACTAAAACCCCCTCGGTGGCCTATATCTGTGCCTAGGAGGAGGACGCCGGGATCTCCGTTGGAACGCACCGGCGTCCTCTTGACACTTTGCCTAAGGCACCTTCCTTGGGTGATAGACTAAACGACATGGGCCGCACCATGCCGTAGCCTTTCCTTTGATGGGTTCAAAGGAAAGGCTACGTAGTAGTAGTAATAGTAGTAAGTAGTAGTAAGTATATACCACCTAAGGGTCCGTTCCAAATAGTTTACATATATGTACTTACTACGTATAGAGTTAGATTTTCCGCACGGTTCCTGTGTCAATCGTAAGCAGATGACATGCTTTCTATGGCAACAGAGTGATGTGTCGCGACGGTGCCGCGACAAAATTATGGCATTTCCACAAGAGCAACAAGCAAGAAAGATGCTAGCCGTGCTTTCGGTGTAAAGCGTTTGTGCCGACTCTATACGTAGTGTATGTAAACTCTTTGGACCGTTCACACAGACCGGCTCGAGAGCATCGACACATTTTTCTTTTCACCAGAAACCTTCACCTTTCACCCTTCTACCGCCTAACTAAATCGGCTTTCGCTTTGCTATTGCGCTCTCTATCATTTCAAGCGGAAAGAAAAGAGCGAGAATTATCAAAGCTAAGACATTTTCCGTTCGGCGGTAGATCCCAAGATCGTATACGCTTGGAGTTGGTCGGAGTTGCCTATCGCTTGGTTTGTTTATTTTTTGCTTTAAAAATATATCACTGTTTAGGTACTAATAACGTAATGACGTGCAAATAAAATCAATATCTAACAAAGTCACATTCATCGTAAATCTAAAATTAATATTTGTTATGTATACGATATTCAAATCAAAATCAAAAAAATAAATCAAAAACAGTTTATTTGTTTTTCATAACATATCACTATTTTAACAGTTGTTGTAATATTGATGTGACTAATTATTTCAATTTTTGTGTTAATGAACTAAATTTAAATGTCAATCTGTTATGTTTGATAATGAATCGTCTCTGTATTAAGCGCTGAAAATGAGCGCAAGAATGCAAAACTTGATTCTGCTTTCTCTCTTCTACAAGCGGACAGCAAGACAAACCAAGCGTCATCGTTTCATAGAAAAAAAAAGCTGTAAATTCGAACAACATGCATTTAGTCTAAATTGTGGAACCTTCTACCTCAGGTTAAGTTTCCCGAACGCTGAACACGCGGTCCTACCCACTACTTACTACCTCACGTTTGTAAAATGTTTCCGTCATTGGGCCACCACAACTTTTTAATTTTATGCCGCAGACGTATTGGTCTATCGTAGTATAACCAGCCCACAAAGTACTCCCACTGTCCTACCTTTTAGGGGCCTTTTCTGTGAAGGAAAAAGTCAAAACAGCATTCCACCCCACTGACCCAGTGTCCGTTGGCCAACGATGTATGGTGCATGATCTCGAAATGTTTTGGAATATCCCAGTTTTCTCACGATGTTTTCCTTCGCTGTTAAAGCCAGGGGTGATGGTGTACATCGGAACTTAGAAAAAAAATGCTTAGAAGTGCAGACGGGATTCTAATCTATGACCTTGACCTCACGGTTGTGAATTGCACGTTCTAACCACTAATCCACCATGTCTTTACGGCCCCCTTCTTCTGCAAGCAAAATTTCCCGCCTACCTCGGTCCGCAAAACTCGCCGGCATTGAAAGGCAAACCCATTTTTTAATGACAACTCTTTTTTTGGATGGCGAAAACTATTTCCTCCTCAGCTCAGCTATTTTCCACTTATTACTGTTTCGCAGTAGAAGACGGGCATCAGAGTCTTTCGTATACCAATAGTTTACTGCGCGACAAACATTGTACGTCCTGCTTGGTGTAGTTTGTGAGTATCCCACCAGCGGTCACCCCACCCCACCCTAGCCATGCAACAAATTGAATTACTGAAGTGAGATTCTGAGCTGCTGTTATACACGCTTTAGTGGTAACAAGAACTTACAGCTTTATTCTTAATATTTAATGCTTTAAGCAAAGAGTATATATTTCTATCTATGTATAAATATCGGATTTTCCCGATGCTTACGATCTTGGTGTCTTGAAATCGAGAGTGAATCGGTTTCTAGGTAAAGAACGCTCCATTGTAGACCGATCCTCGCTTAACACCAGGTGAGACGCCGGCCAAGAGTAAACCTACATACACATGAAATTTAAAAATAAATAAACTGTAGAACATCGCTAGCAGCGGAGCAAATCAAGCTACTAGTGCAGGCTGGCTGAGTGAGTATCCTTCTTAATCGAAAATAGGCACGGGTTTAACCCCATCTAGAATTAATATTAGATCGAACAATGCTTCTATGATTACAGGGAATTTTATTGTTTTGAAATTTAATTGAATATATATTTATTGTATGCGAATTAATTGATTACCAGTGAAACATCTTTAGTATGTATAGAATGTAATTAATTTGACTTAAATTTATTAATTTGACTATGTACCTACAATTTTCTTATATTATGGCAAATTACATTATTGTAATTATTTTTATTTGACATGTAAAATAATATTTTATCAATAAATAATATGAATATGAATATTAAGCGAAAATCCACCTATTGAAAAATCTTATTTGTGTTGTTTTATCCACTAAAATGATCCTAAAGACTTGGATACTTTGTAAGTTAAGTAAGTTTTTAAGTGTAAGGAAAATATTTTCTATTTAAAATATCGCTGCACCTAACGCTATCGGTGAATTAAAATAATGTTTATTTTAACGCTTTCATTTGTAAATGAAAACGGTGTACGGCTTGAACTGTTAAATGCACAATGTAAGTTAGTCTCTAGTATTAAATTAGGTAGTAAAAACTATTTTGTACAGTATTACTACAGTCAGGACGGTTGATGATCACTTAAGGACGTACCCCGAGCAAATGACCTTGAGTATATCTCTCCTCATCGCACACCGCAAGAAAGAGCAAGAGAGAATCCAAATAATGCTGGTTTTTCGAGTAGATGCATGATAATTTTATTTATATTTTTTATGGTTTCATTATGAGGAAATTATTTAAGCAATAAATTTATTATCAAAGAAAAAACTACCAATTTGAAGCCTAGAAATTGTAGAAATCAAATGTATTTTTTACGATTTTGTAGCGAGATGCCTACTATCGGCCTTGGTTGACTGTTTTTCAATTTCAAACAATTAGGAGCACAACGACTACTTCAGATAACCTTCAAACACGTAGTCTCACTATGCCTACTTTTTATTTTTTATTACTGTCATATCGCAGTTTACCAGTTGATGTTTGTTTTGGCTTATGAGTAGATAACTCTGAAAATAGAACAAAAAAACTCGTTTTGCTGGGGACGCACCTTAAAATATTTTATAAGTAAGAAGTGTTAGTTTTATTTGATGTCTACTAAATATGTATAATGCAATGGATTATGAGCACTGTGCTTACAGCTTATTTGTAGGTCTCATAAAAAAAAAAAGTTAGATGTCGGGAAAGGAAAACTAAAAGTTACTACGTTTGCGGACCGCCTTAAAGGCTTATTATATTTAGCTAAATTTAGTCGCGAATTAGAAAAAAAAGAATTCAGTAAAGTGTAATAGGTTTCAGTAAGGTAGTATACTAAATTCGTAAGTCGAAATTGTTGTTTCTAATTTGCTTTTAAACTTGGTTTTTAATACACTCGACTAACCTTGGTTCTGAATTCAGGCACTAAAATTAGACAAGTGTAATAAGCCTTTTAGTCGGACTTGACTGACTATACAACTTATGAGTGCCCCATTCATGTACACTAAATATGTATATATAAACCGCGCCCATCTCTTTCTATAACAAGAACAAAATAAAAAATTTTGATTAACCCCCGACTACCTTAGATTTGTTATCTGTACAACATTCGATTCGACAGACATCGACGTCAAACTTACAACACCCCTTTTTTTGGTCGGGGGTTAAAAACCAGTTAGCAAGAAAAGTCTTAATTTCATGTAAATTTATTTTTATTCCTAAAAAATCACGTTGTACTTAGTTATAAATATTAATGAATATTGTCGTCGACTGTACTTGTAATGTTTAAGTATTACTAGTGAGAATGGAGCTTAACCTGCAATGTGTACCTTGTGTGTATGTACCTTTATAATTATACGACAATGGGTCCTTTATAGTCTTTTGTATTGAATTGTTATCCTTGTGTAAAACTCCCCAAAGGATTGTAGGTATGTGATGATCATCATAGACTATTTGTTATCACAGATCTAGAATATTTTATTTAGTATTTACTAGGTCCTATTCTGTCGGAATTTTATCCTTGATTTTAAAATAAGAACGTTGAAATATAATGCTTGTGCTTATTGAGTTTGTTTCGGTAAATGAAAACTATTTGTTTTCTACGAAAAAATGAAACCCGACTTTGATTTAAAATTAAATTCAGAATCTAGACCAAATTTCATAAGAATCTGTAACTCATCATCATCATCATCAGCCGCAAGACGTCCACTGCTGAACATAGGCCTCCCCCCTAGATTTCCACAACGAACGGTCCTGCGCAACCTATAACCAGCGGTTTCCATCGAACTTTGTGAGGTCATCTGTCCATCTAGTGGGGGGCCGTCCAACACCGCGTCTTCCGGTTCGTAGTCGCCACTCAAGAACCTTTCTTCCCCATCGGTTGTCAGTTCTGCGAGCGATGTGGCCTGCCCATTGCCACTTCAGCTTGCTTACCCTTTGAGCTATGTTGGCCACTTTCGTTCTGTCTCGCAAAGAAACTCCGAGCATAGCCCTCTCCATAGCTCGCTGTGTGACTTTGAGCTTCGTTATGAGGCCTACAGTTAAGGACCACGTCTCAGTTCCATAAGCCATCACTGGCAACACGCACTGGTTTAAAGACTTTTTGTCTATAATCTATAACTACTGTCGTCTAAATACATAAGTAATTTGATTATTTTTTTCAATCGATTTACAACTGGCGGCGCTATCGCGTAATATCCACACGTAAATAAACATACTACACCGAATTGTGCACTGAATTTAGAATCTCCTCCTTCTTAGAAATTAGTTACAAAAACGTTACTGTTTTTTTTGTTAACATTAAAATACAAGACATCGTCAACCTGCCTGAAGTGGCAAATTTTTACAAACAGTCACCCAGTGGTGGACTAAGCACGTCACACTCCCGGGGAGGATTCCTGGATGCCCCCAACGCATTGGACGCATACTATAGTAAAGTTAAAATGATGTAAGTTTAAAAGTAATAATTTATTTCCAAAATAAGGTAATAAAGTAAGTATTAAGAACATTTTTAAAGTGGCTGAGGATTTGATCAGGGTTTGAAGGAATTGGTGGTTTTGGTCCTGGACCGGAGGCCCGGGGCGGGCCGCCCCTTTCGCCCCCCCGCCACTGTCTCTTACCACCAATTGGTACCGTCTGTTAGTTTGTAGCTGTTATAAAAAGTAGCCAAGTAGCCTACCCTGCAAACATTGTTCTGCCTCATAAAATTATCAACCGAATGAAATGTAAATTTAAATATTGGTGGTCAATTCACACACACAACACCATCTGACCCCAAACTAAGCAAAGCTTCTACTATGGCGGCCAGATAGCTGATATAATAAATAAATAGTTTTAAATACATACTTATTATACATAGAAACGCCCAGACACAGTACAAATATTTGAATTCATGACACAAACATTTGCACTGGGTGAGAATCGAACCCACGACCCTCGGCTTCGCAGGTAGAGTTACTACCCACTAACCCACGAGGTCAGTCAAAGACTTATTACACTGGCTAAATTTAGGAAACTGAATTTAGTCGCTACTGTCAGTGAGGTGTAATAGTGTTCAGTAAGCTCGCCTACTTAATTCAATAGTGAGGATTGCTTGCTTATAACGTACTTCTAACCTTTTAGTGACGTAACACTTCGTGTCCATGACCGACAATTAAAATATTTAGATAGAAAGATAGATAAACTCTTTATTGCACTTAAATTACAAAGGAAAATAACATTAACACAGAAAAAAACATAGAATGAAGTAGCAATTGGCGACCTTATCGTTAAGAGCGATTTCTTCCAGGCAACCGTAGGATGGTAAAAAAATTATTAATAATGGAAGACGGGGAGTACAATCAAGAGTACATATAGATACTTCCGAATGATAATTTGATAATAATAACTGACAATTATTTGGATATTGTTCAAATAAAACTACAGACAGCGATTATGAAACAACGGAGGTATGACGGCAGGAGGAAGAGCAAAATATTTTACGACTTATTCTCACACCTACCGAATACATAAAAATATCATAAAATCTGTCGAGTCGTTTCGGAGGAGTATCTACGAATACATTGTAATACGAGATATATATAAGATACTAGCAACGCCGCGGTTTTATCCGTTTTATTCGTAATTCTATGTAGATTAACTCTAACGTACTGTACCTAATTCAAACGCTCTGCGACTCCAAACTGAGCTGATTTTTAGTTCGAAATATCGAGGTTCTACTAGGTACATTCTGTGTACTTAATATCGGGAATTTGTCAATAAAACAAAAAATACAAATTATTCATCTAAATTATTTTATCGCCTTCAAAGTAGGCCCCATCGCTTGCAATACAACATCTCCAACGCTTCACCCAGTCTTCCATACATTTTCATAGGGCTATTGGCAGTAGGCCTTTTAACTCATTCAGCGAATTTCTTTTTATGGCTTCTATCGACTCAAAACGTTTTCCTCGAAGTGGTAATTTTAATTGGGAAATAAAAAAAAGTCAGACGGAGCCATATCAGGTGAATACGGTGCTTGGTCGAGAACTTTTGTTGAATTTTTCGCTAAAAACTCTTTCACTATAATGGCTGTGTGTGATGGTGCATTATCATGGTGCAGCATCCATGAGTTGTGTTGCCACAAATCTGGACGTTTTCGGCGGATACTCTCACGCAAATGCTTCATGACGCCTAAATAATATTTTTTATTCACTGTTTCTCCCTCTGGAAGGAAATCGAAGTGAACCACACCACGGTAGTCGAAAAAAACTGTCAGCATCACCTTGATTTTGGAGCGACTTTGCCGCGGTCGGATCCGTAGAAGCTCGGGAAACCATGTCTTCAGCGACATGCTTTCGCTGCGCTTTTTGAACAAAATTTAGCTCTTTTGGAACTAGTCAAGCGGCGACGCGTTTCATGCCTAAAATGTCAATGAGAATGTTGTGGACGGACATAAAAGATAGGTTCACCTCACTAGCCAACTCTCTCAGACTCATACGTTGATTTTCGAGTACTAGCTTCTTGATTCTGCCGATGTTTCCTTTGGTCGTAGCGGTTGAAGGTCTAACGAGGCAAGTCTACTACTACTTCTCGGCCTTCTTTAAAAGCCTTAAACCATTCATAAGCCCTTGTTTTCGATATACACGATTCGCCGTAAGTATTTTGCAACATTTTTAGTGATTCACCACATGAAATATCATTCGAAACACAAAATTTAAGGCACACTCTTTGTTCAACAATATTTTCCATTGTAAAAATCACCGAGAACTCAAAACTATGACCAACAAAAAGTGTAGTTTAAAACAAATTAAATGACAGATCCCGCTCAAACTTTGCGCGCTAAATCAGTACAGTGCTTGTAAAAAAAACATGCAGTAAAAAATATTTGAACGACCTCTTTTACACGGGTCTTTTTTTTTTTTTAATCTTTATTGAATTTTGAGGTTTTGTCTTTATAGACAATGCCACCCCGTAAAATCAATTACATATTTTACATTGCTAATAATAAAAAACCTTAGTTAACACCCGACTAGCTCTTTTAACTTAACATGTCCCACAAGGACACTTAAAATTAACAAATTTGAGGTAGATTTGCAGCAGTGCCCTGGCCTGCGCGGAGGCCGGACACGCCAGCGCACTGTTGCAGTCGCCCACGGCGGAGCTGTCGCGGCGCGCGGGACTCGAACCGCTCACACTCCAGCAGCACGTGCTGCACGTCCTCCGCCACACCGCAGTAACAGCAAAGTGGGATTCTGCTATTTTCATCAAATATTTAAACTTATTGCCAGGAATGTGACCGGTACGAAGCCTGAGCAGAGCGACCACATTGCCTCTCCATCTCCATAGAGTCGAACCAAGGGTATCGAGGAAGGTCATTTTGTATTGTCTTATACCAAATACCTACAGCTCGAGATCGCTCGTCGAAATGCTCTTTCCATATACTTCTGCACAATTCTTTTACATTTTTAAGAAGTTCACTGTGTGTTGAAGGCAATTGAGTGGAATCCCATCTGTAATGGCTTCCTTTGCGGCTCGATCTGCTTCCTCGTTACCGACGATTCCTACATGAGAGGGCACCCACTGGATAGTGATAGACTTATTACTAGTCGTAAGTTTATAAATACTGTCCAATATAGAGTAGGCAATCGGATATCCTCGAAAAGTCGAGGTTATACGAGCCAAATGCTGCAGTGCACTTTTGGAATCCGTTATTATTACAAATCGCTCAGAACTCATGTCCGCCAAATACGACAGCGATTCCGCGATTGCTATCAATTCGCTGTGCATAGTGGAAATAGTTTCATTTATTCGAAATTTTGCACTAATGTTTGCCTGCGGATCATAGAACGCTGCTCCAGCGATAGAGTCCATTTTAGATCCGTCGGTAAAAATAGTGTAGGATTGGTTATATGTCAAATCAAGATAATTATTGCACATAGTAAGTAATTCTCGGGGATTGTAGCTCTTTTTTGCAGCATCAATGCCCTCAATTTTACAAACTATGTTCTGTGAAATGCTAAAATAACTATTCCAAACATTCATACTGTAGACCTGTAGTTTAGGCCAGGACTGAACTTTTTGGTTTTTCCATTAGGCATGGATTTCTATTAATAATGGGTTCTTTTTCTTTCGCCAATATTCCTCGCTTTGACAAAGGTCACACAACTCATTAATGATGTTTATGGTTACGTTCGCATCAAATGAACGCGATTTAAGCCAAAATTTACCTGCAAGGTATAGTCTGCGAATATGAAGTGGCGGTAGACACAGTTCTGCTTCCATTGCATGTGTCGGCGTGGTTTTGATAAACCCTCCTATGATTCTCATGCATTAGTTTTGAACTTTATCTAGTTTGAAAAGATGATATTTGGCACTTGTGTCATATAAAAAACTGCCATAGTCTAGTCTACTTCGGATGATTGCTATATAAAGACGGCGAAGATGCTTAGGATGTATTCCCCAGTTGGATCCCGCTAGCACTTTAAACACATTCAAAAATTTTAATGTTTTGTTCTGAATTTCATTTATGTGTAAGCCCCATTTTAAGTTATTATCAATCCACATACCCAAGTACTTCACGCTATTTACCTGTTCTATATCTTCATTATCTATTCTTAAATTCATACTTTGTCTAGTTTTACCCTTTGTAAATAAAATAGCTTTTGTCTTTGTTTTAGACATATTTAGTCCCAATTCATACAAGACCCCTAGAATAGTAGTTAAAGCAGTTTCTAATTCAGTTACAGCATCCGGTATTTTTTTATGACAGCTATATATCACAAAGTCGTCTGCGTATTGTGATATATAAACATTATTAATAATTTTGCAAATCTTGTGAGTAGCTGCATTAAATAGAGTAGGGGACATTGGATCTCCTTGCGCGATTCCTATACTTGTTAACCTTTGAAAAGTACTGTCATTAACCCGTATCTTTAATATTCTTTCATGAAGAAAATTCCACAAATATTTGCAAATTACATCACCAATGCCAAGACCATCTAAAATTTTCATCAAACTAGTTAAATTTACGTTGTTATAAGCATTTTCTAAATCTATAAAACAGGCTGCAGTAGGGAGGTCATTTGAGAAACCGATTTGTATACGTCCGACCAACCTTGATAAATTGTCCAGGCAAGATCTTGCTCGTCTGAACCCTACAGTCTCGTTAGAGAAGCAATCGTTTCTTTCCAAATACCATTCGAGTCTACGATTAATTATCGTGTTAAATATCTTACATGAGAGCAGTGCTATTGGTCTTACATTAGAAAAAGAACTATTGTTGTTTCCTGGTTTTGGAATTGGCACTACCTTAATATTTTTCCATTGCACTGGAATAGAACCCGATTCCAATACTTTGTTATACAAGGCTTTCAATACTAATTTGCCTTCGTTAGGCAAATTTCTAATCTTTGAATAAGAAATATTATCATCCCCAGGCGCCGTGTCTGTTTTTTTGACACAATTACTAAGTTCTGCTAACGTTATAGGGATTGATAATCGACTATTTCGAGATACAAAACAGGGCATGTCCGTCACCACATAATCAGGAGCTAAACTACACAAAAGGGATTCAGCTTTTTCACGATCAATCGTGACATTATTTGATCTAAAACCTTTTATCCATCATATCATTTTATCCCACATTTCACTACAAGTAGTGACGCTCCCCATGCTGCTGCACATATTTTGCCAAGATTCTGTTTTTGCACGTCGTATGGCCAACTGAGCTTGGCGAATTTTGTCTTTTAGAAATGCCAACTGTGTTGGGGTGGGATTCTTTCTAAACTTAGCTAATGCCAAGCGACGTTCAGCAACGATTCTAGATAAGTCCTGTGACCAGTATGGTTTCGATACAAATTTATTTTGTTTAATAGGGCAGTTACAAGTTTTAATATTGGGTATATTTATATCAGCTGCTTTGTTTAATATTTCTATAAATTTATCATATGCGTCCTGAACGCCTACTGGCATGTCACAATTAGTTAGTTCAGTTTCAATGTATTGCCTGTATCCCAACCAATCCGCATTTTAAAGTTTCGACGTGTCTGACGTGCCGGAGTCGTGTACAATTCAAAGTTCATCTTAATAATTAAATGGTCACTTCCTAAATTTTCACTTAATACCCTCCACTTAAATCTAAGTGCGACATCCGAGGTCGCCAGCGAAATATCAGGAGAAGTTTTTTGTAAAGTACCCTCAACAAGTTTAATTACAGTATGACTGCCATCATTTAAAGTCACAAAGCTATTATCAGATATCGCGTCGAAAATTTGAGCTCCTCTTGTATCTTGTTTAGACGACCAATTAGGATGGTGACCATTTAAGTCTCCCGCAATCAGAGATTTTTGGTTAAACTGTGTGAATATTCGATCCCAGTCAGATGAAGTTGTACGTGGTGTTACTGTAGGTGGACAATAAATACATATAATATTCTCTAGATCTTTACAGTTTAACAATTTAACGTGAAGTATCTGTGGATTAGACATATTAAATACACATTTTTGGACTTGTAATGAACGGTGTGTTATTATAGCTATTCCAGCGTATCCATCGCTACGGTCTAGTCTAAAAACATTGTATCCGTTGATTTTAAAGGAACTATCTGGAACAAGCCACGTTTCACACACAAGCGCTATATGTACTTTCTCTTGATTTAACAATAACTCAAATTCGTCTTTCTTAGGTCTAAGACTACGCGCATTCCACTGAAGTAGGTTAACTACTGGAATGGAATACCCGGTATTTACATTTAAAATATTTGAAGAATTGCTATCCATAATTGTTCATTAAGTTAAAAACAGGCCAGTCGGGCATATTATGCAGAATAAAAACTACAGCCTCCTTAAAAATAATGCTCAAACAATCCCTGATCTTTACATCCCACGAAACGTTTTTCTCCAATATTTTCTCCTTGAGTTTCTTCCATAATATGCTCCACGAAGTCGATTTTCTTTTCTTTGTATCCTTATCTGTTAAATCTTCATCTTGTGTAAAATTTTCTTCCTCGATGCTTTCGATATCCATATCTGTCTCCACGTCGTTATTGCTCTGCGCCAGTGTGACATTCTTTGCCTTTTCCGTTTTTCTCTCTTATTTTTCTTCTTAGTAATTTCTGCATACGAACCAGTATTTTGAGTTGCGCTTCGACTTGGTTGTTCCTGTGTTTCACAATCAGGCAAGCGAGTGTTCTGCTGATCTGAGTCATAATATACAGGGGGAAGATTATGTTCAGTTTGAGGTAGATTTTGCGATTTGTAAATGGCAAGAGCTTGCTTGTATGTACAGTTGTGATATGCCATCAACTCGCGTATGTTTTTTCCTTTTTTGAAAATTGGACAAATTTTTGCAAGTGCCATGTGTCTACCCCCACAATTATTACAAGTAAATGCAGTTGTTTCACAGTTATTGTGATTACCTCCACATTTAGGACTAACTGGTTTTGTAGCTGAGCAGGTTCTAGCCAAATGGCCGTATCTCCAACATAGTGAGCATTGAGTTACTGGGTAAATATAGGAATTTACGGTTACTCTCATATCAAAAATATATACATGTGTAGGTAACACATCTGCCTTGAAACATACCCTTACTGCTTCACTTGGAATCCACTGACCATCAAGGGAATTTCTGCGTTTCAGTCTTTTTACACCCAAAATGAAAGTGCGACAAGATAAACTTTGTAAAACCACTTCGTCTGAGAGATCTAGGTCAATGCCGTTGATCACACCATATGTTTGGTTTATTTCCATAGTTTTTTTGACATCGATATCCTTTCTCATTAAATAGTTTGCACTTCAATAACAACTCTGCACTTTCTTCGTTACTTAGACGTAGCAATGCTTTATAGGCATTTATATATTTAACTTGCACTACATCCTGTATTCTTTGCTCTTTTAATGCTTTTGCTAATTTGAACTGCTTGGGTAGTTTTTCTGTCCAGTATTCAATATATTCTTCCGCAATTCTAGTAGTTTCGTCTATTTCGGTAGATCGAGCAAAACGTTTACCTTTTCTTCCAACTGTCGCCCAAATCTCTTCGTTGTCTACAGCTCTGTTCCTCTTTTGTGATATTCTCTCATTTTGAATGTGGGTATTCGTCTCAGTATTATCCGGATTCACCATAGTCTCGCCGTTTATTTGTCTACCTTCATCTGATCGTGCTGCCTGCGATTCATCTTTCAATTCAGAAGTCAATGCATTGATTTCATCCATTTTTCAGTATTTGCATTGTAAGCGAATAAATAAACTTGAATTAGGTTAGCCGCGCGGAACTAGATACGGAACCGGTTTATCGACGACCGATACGCGTCCCGCCGTGACAAGCGCCCGCGCGCGACTGACACGGGTCTTGTTATTGACATATTCCCGATACTTTTTACACCGAGTAGTATAATTAATTCAACGCTATCTATCGGCAATTTTCGTCATATACGTCAATAACCGTGTCTACTTTTTATAACATTAAAAAAGATAAGGACACCTATATCTTAGTATTAATAGAAAGCCTGGAAAAAAGAATTTTCTCTAGGCTTTCGTGAGCCTGAGAACCTTTTCTGAACCTATAAAATTTTTGATATCATTTTTTTTTATTAAAGTGATAGGAAGAGCCAGGACATGGGCTTGATGGTAAGTACCACGCAAGCCCATAAAAGTATAGTGTCACAGATATTGAACATGATAAGTTCAAAACCTTGGCTAGCACTAAAGCAAAAATACAAGCAAACAATTGCGAAGATGCAATGTTAAAAGGTTTCTAATGACGACACGGAATTATTTACATTTTATGTAGGCAGGTGATGTGTGTTGATCTATATATTAAAATTTAATTTTTAAAAACTTGTTAAAACTTTTTGTTTTTAAGAGTCCCGTATTTTTCCATGACCTACTTGACGGACTTAATGCTTATTAGATTGGTATATTTTTCACCCAGTCGTCCACCCAATTGAATATACAAGTATTAAAGTTATTGATGATGTTAAAGATTGAGTATCAGTCTGGTTATCTACACGATGGTTATTTGGTGTAAATCAGTAAGCATGGATTAATGTTTTTATAGAAATAGTAGATGTTTATTTTGTGAATAGGTAGATATCATTGTATTTAAGTAAACATTTCAAAATTGTTTCACGACCATATTGTTAGCCAAGAAATAATTACCGCAGTCTTTGTTTGTAAATATTTTGTGTCTGTGTTATGTTTATATAAAAAAATAAGATTTCGGGGTAAACAAAAGTTTATGTGTTCTTTCAGACTACAATATAATTGAGTTCCAAATTTCGACCCGATCCGTTCAGACGTTCCCACGTAATTGAGCAACAAACATCCAAATATCCAACCATTGATTGACATTATTTTATAATTTATATTAGTAGGATGTATAATGTGTGCTCTTCCATTTAAAATATATGAAGCGGAAATAACCTGCGTATCTAATTTTGTCGTTTTCTCGAGCATAATTAAAAAAAATCTGAATCTCTATATATAAAAATGTTATGTTGGTTTGTGTACGCTTCAAAAACTCAAAAAGTTCTGCACCGATCGAGCTGAAATTGTAGAAACAATTACTCGATACGTACTTAAGTCGCTGAGTGGGAGTCGGGTTTGTGGCTACAGGCTCTCCCGTCGCCTCACACCGGAACCCTCATGGATTCCTCTACTTTTCGTGTTGCCACTTCCCTCCGTCTGGGCGCATCGTGTTGTGCACCACACCTTTGCCAGTGCGGTGTTACAGTCGACCGGCTCGGTCACCACGGTCTCTCTTGCACCAGAAGTGCTGGACGAAAACCCCGCCACGCCAGCTTAAACGATATCATCCGTCGTTTACCACTGCTAATTGCGCAGCTGTTTTAGAGCCGAGCGGCTTAGTTCGAAGGTGATGGTAAAATACCTGATGGGATGACTTTGATTCTGTGTAAAATGGGACGGCCCTTGGTCTGGGATGCAACCTGCGTCGATACTTCGGCGCCGTCTCATCTTTCACGGACACAAGTTAGAGCTGGCGCGGCAGCTGAACAAGCTGAAGACCTCAAGAGGCGCAAATATAGCTGTATTGATAGCGGATACATGTTTGAGCCTTTTGGGGTCGAAACTTTGGGACCGTGGGGACTGAGTGCCAAAAATATTTACAAAGATTTAGCGAAACGTCTTTGTGATGCAACTCGTGACCAAAATGCTGGCCTTTTTTTTGCTCAGCGCATAAGTATCGCTATTCAACGTGGCAATGGGGCTAGCATTTTGGGCACGATTCCTGCTGGCATCGGTCTTATAGACTAATATCGTGTACATTATGTAAATAAATGTATATTGTTAAAATTTTCCTGAAATAAATGTCTACAAAGTTTTTTACCAGAAAAAAAAAGTTATACCTTTAAACGAGTAATTCTTGTATGTATGTATCTTTAATTATAAATATATAGAGGCCGTTAATAGAATCTGAATCTCGGAAATGGTTTCAACGATTTTGATGAAATTCAGTAATCTATTAGTAGTACTACTGAGTCTGTAGTTCCCACTTAAACCTACGCCCGAGTCACAAGTCTCGGGCTCTACTCGGGTTTTCTCTCTCTGCCACACGATGGAACCGGCACCCGCACGGTGAATCAATGGAATGAATGCTAAGAAAATCGTCTCTGCAGGGGGTTTCGGGGGCGAACAATCGATCTAGCAAGGTTTCATTTTAAAATACGGCATTTTAAGCGCATTTCCTGGCAATGAAAAATTGCTACCATATCATTAGTATACGAAAGCAAATTTGGTATCATAATAGCACTGTCGAGAAATTGGACAGTTTCAAAATTTGAAAGTGCCGGTTTGAACCCTGTTCATTCACTTTTTATTTTCAAATTCCTCATTTCCTTAAAAACCTGGGAGCCCTTTATCATCGCATTTAACTTAATAAAATCTAAAAATACATGAAAAAAAAGCTATTGGCGTTGTTTCTATACAAACTGATGTACCGACACAGCAACACTAAAGCTACTTAACGATAGATGGCGCTGTTAAGCAAGAAAAAGTAAGCTATAACTAATTGGACTCGTGATCTATCGTGATGTTTTATTGAAATATTGCGTTCAATTTTTTTTATATTGTGCTGGTAAGATTGAAGACTATTATTCACTAGCGACCTGCCCCGGCTTCGCACGGGTGAAATGCTGGTGAAAATGTTACATTGCATTCCATATTAAATCTGTAATATCTTCGAAGGCATTCATTTAAATAACATGCTGTACCTAAGAGCTATATTGCTCTATATGAAACGCACAATATGCCTATTATATTTTAAAGCGACTTTGTTTTATTAATAAATTATATTTCATCACTACGTAATTCGTACCTGCCTAAATATCTTTTTAAAAAACCGAGCAAAGCTTGGTCAACCAGGTACTAAGCATTTTTATATTTATATTGCACTAAATCCTGTATTCTTTGTGCTTTCAATGCTTTTGGTAATTTGAACTGCTTGGGTAGTTTATCTATCCCAGTAATACTGACTTCAATATATTCTTCCGCAATTCTAATAGTTTCGTCTATTTCAGTGAACCGAGCAAAGCGTTTACCTTTTCTTCCAACTGTCGCCCAAATCTCTCCGTTGTCTACAGATCTGTTCCTTTTTTGTGGTGTTCTCTCATTTTGTATGTGGGTATTCGTCTCAGTATTATCTGGATTCACTATAGTCTCACCGTTTATCTGTCTACCTTCATATGATCGTGCTGCCTGCGATTCGTCTTTCAATTCAGAATTCGATGTCTTGCTTTCATCCATTTTCCACTATTTACATTGTAAGCGAATAAATATACTTGAAATAGCTTAGCCGCGCGGAACTAGATATGGAACCGATTTATCGACGACCGACACACGTCCCGCCGTGGCAAGTGCCCGCGCGCGACGAGTTATTGAGTTCCTATGGTCATTTTCCAACTTCATCATCAGACCCTGCTCACCATCAAGCGACAAAGTACTCACCAAGACAAATAAAACGAGTGCAAACTCGATGGGGTTATGTCGTTTAATTACTGAGTTCCAATGGCTATCTTCCGACGCCAGCTTTCATAATTCGCTCGCGTTAGTTTTGTTCAGAATACAATATATTGTGATCGTCGTAAATTTTTGGAACACTTTCCCATAACATTGGCACAGTGTTTTACGCTGTGCACCATATTCGATATCTGTTTGTCTATCACTCAGTCTGTCTGTGGCATCATAATGTGTCAGAATATGTGTACATTTTCGTTCTTATTCATACTACACTATTGGTCGTTTATGAACCCCATCTTGTCTCTATTAATGTCAAACTTATTTTTATACCATTTGGCAGTTGAAGAAATCAATTTAAACAGAACAGCCGCTATTTGTGCCACTTGATTGTAATTATTGTTTATACTGTTTTTACTTTTTGCGTGTCAATAAAGATATTTCACTCTATTTAAAAGTAATGTTCAATTGTTCGTGTTCTGTTGAAAAAACTTTAAAACACTCATTTATATTCGTATTCTTTTGTTCAATATAAAGCCAGTCACAATCGTAAGAATATTAACTGTACCTGCCTACTTACCCTGTAAGCGGCAATTCAATACATTGCTCGTACGTAACTTCTAACGACTACAAGCCCTCAAACAAAATTTATGGGTCCTATAAACTACCAGGAGACCTATCTAGGATAAAGGGTATAAAATAATAAGATTCAGCGCTATGCCGTCATAGACCAGAGTCGATAATTTTTAAAACCAAAAAAAATAATTGTAGGATGAATCCAATTAGAAAAGGAGGAGAATATTATAAAAATGAAAGGAAATAGTTATTTGTTATACAAGAATGCAAAGTTGATTTTTAACCGCGTGCTCAATTTTGATGACCGAGCAAGCGAAGGATTCTAAAATTAGAATCCTGAGCGTAGTAAGGGAATCATCAAGCACAATCTTTGCACTCGAGTGCAACACGTAAATTTTCATTCCACCTCAGCGAGGAAATTACTAAATACAAATTTTTAAATATTTTCGCGCTAAGCAAATTAAAAAAAAGTAAGTACACCGGAGTACAAGGAGGTTCCGAGTCTGAGTTTTTAACATATTAAAAAAAATGTATGATGCATTCGGCACCAAGGAGGTAGAAATATATAGGTTGAATTATGTTTTGAATTCAAACCTCAGTACACACGATGTTCTAAATTCAAATTTACTTTAACCTCTAGACTCTAGAGGGTAAAAACGACTTTTGCGCCCTGATATCGAGAAGCAAAAGTACTCTTTCCGAGCTGGTGGGATGAAATAGTTATTTGTTATACAAGAGTGCAAAGTTGATTTTTAACCGCGTGCTCAATTTTGATGACCGAGCAAGCGAAGGATTCTAAAATTGAATCACGAGCGCAGCGAGTGATTCAAAATTAGAATCCTGAGCGTAGCAAGGAATCAAAAGAGCACAGGTGAAAAATCTTGCACTCGAGTGCAACACGTAACTTTTCATTCCACCTCAGCGAGGAAATGACTAAATGCAAATTTTTAAATGTTTTCGCGTTAAGCAAATTAAAAAAGTAAGTACACCAAGGAGGTTCCGAGTCTGAGTTTTTAACATATTAAAAAAAATGTATGATGCATTCGGCACCAAGAAGGTAGAAATAAATAGGTTGAATTATGTTTTGAATTCAAAACCTCAGTACACACGATGTTCTAAATTCAAATTTACTTTAACCTCTAGAGAGTAAAAACGACTTTTGCGCCCTGATATCGAGGAGCAAAAGTGCTCTTTCCGAGCTGGTGGGATGAAAAATAATTTACATTACATTATCGGACAGAAAATAGTCGACCTTTTTGCCGATAACTTTTCCAAGGCATTTTCATCTCGCGTTACAGATAGTCGCGAGCCCAGCGAAACTATATCTATGTGTAATAACAATTGTATAGGCACTATAAGATTTACGGAGCGCGAAATTTCAAATAAAATTAAACAGTTGGACGAATCGAAGGGACCGGGTCCAGACGGCATCCCGCCACTGTTTGTTAAGCGCTGCGGCTCTGCGCTAGCTCTGCCCTTGTCCTTGATTTTCAATAGTTCTCTATGCGTCGGAGAATTCCCCGATGAATTTAAAAGGAAAAATTGTTCCTTTACACAAAAGGGTAGTGTGGACGATATTAAGAATTATAGACCTATATCCATGTTGTCATGCTTTTCTAAGTTATTTGAAGCGCTAGTCTGTCCTCTGCTTTCTCGTCATCTAAAACACCTCTTGTCGGAGCAGCAGCATGGGTTCATAAAGGGTCGATCAACTGAGACTAATCTAGCGGTTTTCGTATCTGAATTATCCAAGGAAGTGGACAGGGGGTGCCAGGTTGATGCAGTGTACACTGATTTTAGCAGTGCTTTTGACAAAGTCTGCCACCCCTGTTAGTAAAAAGTTGGAAAATATTGGTATCCATGGGTCATTTCTGAGTTGGTTCCAGTCTTATCTCCAAAAAAGGCAACAAGTTGTATGCGTAAATGATTTCGAGTCCGACTCATTCATTGCAACGTCTGGCGTGCCACAGGGTTCGCACCTCGGTCCTATACTCTTCTTAATATTCATCAATGACATCGTATGCCATATCAAGTACAGTAACGTAAAATTGTTCGCGGACGACCTCAAAATTTATAGAGTGATCAAAACCGCTACAGATGGAATTCTGTTACAAAACGACCTCGATAGCATTAAGACTTGGTGTGACGAGAACAGAATGCACCTCAATGTACAAAATGTTTTTTATATCAAGTATACTCGCAAAAAATCCTATCGACACCAAGTATATTCTAGACGGAACCATTCTGCAAGAGGTGAATGAGATACGAGATTTAGGAGTTGTAATTGATAGCGGGTTAACTTTCAGGTCTCACATTGATACAACAGCAAAAAAGGCAGCACAATTACTAGGCTTTATTAGGCGCAACTCAAAACATTTTAAACATCCTCACACTAAAGTATTACTTTATAATTCGCTGGTTAGAAGTCATCTGGAATACGCGAGTGTGGTTTGGAATCCTTTTATTCCGTCCATTCTCAACGCATTGAAGGGCTCCAACGCGCTTTTACGCGATCACTGGCTTTCTCTAGCCAGAGTATCTCTCAAAGCCCCTACGAGAATCGCCTCAAGTTTTTTAAAATGCACACCCTGCGTGACAGGAGGAGGATCCGTGATCTAACATTTCTTCACAAAGTGATCCATGGATCCTCCGACTGTCCATCTATCTTAAATGAAATTTCTCTGCAAGTTCCTCACCATTATCCCAGGCACAGAATTCGTCGAATTCTGGATTGGCAACAGGTCGCTAGAACCAATTTGGCATGTAACTCCCCGTTGCGGAGAGTATGTCGCACGTACAACGAAGTCGATGCCTCCTCTGACAACCTCGACTTATTTAATGATAAATTAGCCGTATTTAAGCACAAGCTAGTCAACATGTTGAGGACGTCTAATTTGTGAGAGTATAGTTCTTTATTATTGTTTTTTTTCTTGTTGTTTTTATTGTTTTCTTTTTTTCATTATTATTTGTATAAAAATAGCCACAAATTTTTAAGCAAGCTGTATTCACCTATAATAGGCTAACATATCAGAATTTTTATATTTTAATTGTTTTGATTATAAGTGTTGTATTATGTTCGCTGTTGGTGTCTCTAAATAAATAAATAAATAAATAAGTGGGGAAAGGGATGGGGGTGAGTTTTAAGGGTAAAAAACGGGTTTTCTCGATTTCCGGCATAACTAAAAGTCCTATAGTGTCATGATTTCAAATTGTTTTAAAAAGACGTTAGTTCGATTCAGAACCGGAACGTGTTATTTCTTTAACATACAGGTAGCGACCTCTAGTGGTAGCTAACGGAAGGGCGAAAAGGTAGGCCAGTTGCAGTGGCAGAGGCAGAATAATTTTAGCCTCCGGGCAGACAAGTTGAGTAGAGATCAGTGTGAATATATGTAGCTAGATAAAAAGTGACAGTGGTTTCATTTAACATCACAATTCAGAAGAGGGGTATATCCAAAAAAAAAGGTATGAAATTGAACAAATTACTATTATCCTTTTTTTTTCTTTGCGCCCACTAAATTAAAATTTATTGAAATGAGCACAATGTATGTAATCAATATGTTATTTTGAACCCCTGCAACGCTTCTGGTAAGGGCCACACCCTGATGATGTGTTGTAGGAGTAAAAAGATTGATGTAACGGAATGTAGGCAAATTCTTGACCAAGGCTACTCTTTGGGAGAAATCTGCGTACATTTTGGTGAAATAGATCCCAATTCCATTATTATTGGAGCTACTATAACTGTGATTATTTTGAGATTTTGCTAATTGATTTATTTTAGTGAAAAAAAAGTACCCTCTAATACTTTGCATTCACTGAGCGAAAAATGTAATAACCCGATAATATGACGAAATTTTGAAAAAAGAAACGGTTAGAATATGCGCATGGATGTTGGGCCAGGGCTACACTCTGGTAATACGAGAATGCGCGTGTTTTATGCGTCTATTCTGGTGTCTATGGATTTGATTGAAGTTAATGAAAAATGTTTTCAGGATTCGATTTCTTTTTGGATTTAATAAGTGTACCTTCATTTGTATTATGACCAACTGATACTTTACCTAGTACTGAAGAGTGTTATAACCTTTACGTGATTAGTATACCTGATGATCTGATTGTTTTATTTTTATAATCTATTATTTAATCTTGGCGGCATAAGTATGCTTTCCATTACAAAGCGCATGAATTGCTAATTTTGAAAACAAGAAACTAAGTGCAAACGCGGGCCGGCGGATATGTCTTCCGCCGGATAAGCATGGCTCTTAGTCGTAAAGTGTGAAAGAAAGTACTTACTAAGTGCAAACGCGGGCCGGCGGATATGTCTTCCGCCGGATAACCATGGCACTTAGTCCGAAACTATGAAATGATGTTTGTACTGACTGTACTCACGGGCCAGCGGATATGCCTTCCGCTGGTGAAGCGTGAGCTGTTGGGTGTTTCGTCATACGTTTGGATCAGCAGATATTATGATGCCTTTTGTTGAAATTGAGTGTAATATAATATACATATATTACTATTTAGTTCAAAAGTAACATTGACGATGAGTGTGTTAATGTTTAACCGTTTCTTATGTTGGAGCCTTTTCACGGTTTGAACTTTAAAAGAAGCTGATAATTTATAGAATTATGAATGATTTTTAGAGCCAATATAAATAATTCTATATAATCAAAGAGATCAGGTAAAGGCCACTTAAGAGCTTTTGGTTAATTATTCATTGTTGCAATTGTAAAACTTTCAGTTTGCATAAGAGGTTTTGACAATGGAATTTGTAATCCATTTTATACATGCCTTCGAATGAAAAAGGCAATAAAGAGAAAGAGATCTGCTACATCCAGTTCAGGCGATGAAACTAGCAACGGTTCGTACTCGAGAGATTCCAAGTAAGCTTAGTATTAAGGATGTCTTAGAATTGCTAAACATGAAAAATCAAGGAAGATTCTCGCAAAAATTCGTTTAGTGATAATAATGTTGTTCCGGAATTTGACCCATCGAAACGTGCTACTATTTATAGTTGGGATGAACTGTCCATGTTTCCTTACAAAAACTAGTTGGTCTAGCTAAGTGATGGTTAGAGGCCTTGTCCTCGGTAATTTTTACTTTGGCAGCTTTGAGTGGCAGGTTAAATTGCGAAAAGCTTTTGCTAGTGAAAAGAATCACCCCCGTCCGTTAGAAGAAATGCTGCATAAGACCCAAAGATTACGAAACTTATCGTGATTATTTCTACGATAAGCTAGGAAACTTAAGTAAATAGGTGCGAAATTACTGTTAGAAATACTCTTTATCGGCGGCAAACTATCTATATTAATAATTTTGTCAAGGGGTACGATGGACTTGGTCGAGGCCTTATATGAATGACTAAACAAAAAAAAAATATATTGATTTTGAGTCGACAAAATATGTCAACATTCGGAATATGGAGAATTTCGTGAAGTTCTGATGGGACTGACGAACGAACCGCTGTCGCCATCTTTGGTCATCAAAGAGAACAAACATTTCTAAAATAATATAATGAACCTGGGACTTTAAGACAGAAAGTAGTTTCTCGTTGTACAGATGGTAACAAAATTTCGTGGTTTAATTTTATTGTCATGTCAAAGGTCACTCTTTCTTTCAGAGCCCAAAACCTATTGTCAGCTATAAACGTTGCGACCAAGTTGGTCACGCTGATAACAATCGCAAATAAGATTCCCGTTTTACAACTAAACTGAACATACACCGCATTGAAGACGACTCTGAAAGGAAAACGTTGAAAATTGATTCTCACAATAAAGGATATGCTAAATATTTTAAAACTATTGAAGTAAAAAGGTCGTTCATTCGAAGCGCACCACGAATTTTGGTTACGAAAGTACGCTCTTGTGCGAAACCGAGGGAGACTTATTAAAACCCTCGAAATATTTTGATGACGTTAAAGTAGTGAAGAGTTTTGGCCAGTCGTCGGTCATTCCTTTGTATATGTCTCGGGTAGGAATAAAGATAGACGAAGTTGAATCCACCGTAGAGGCGTTGATAATAAAAGACTTGTTCATGCAAACTTCAGTATTGGTAGGGCAAAACTTCACGGAACTCATTTATCTCCGCGATGAAAAAATATTTCCCATATTATGTCATATCAGTCTAATCCCAAACGAAAATCTATTCGACAATGATGATGAGGATGTGAAATCTTATCTCACCAAAATCCTTCCAGATTTCATAGAGGACCATAACATGACAGAACCTGGAAATGAGTATCGATTACTTACGGGTACTTTTAGTATAATAACCCATAATAATAAAACTATAAAATATCGTTTCCTCGTAGCAATCGTAGATGACCAAATTTCAATCTAGTTAAGGTGTATTTGTTAGGGGAAACATTTTAATGTTTCCAGTCTGTGCTGCCTTGCACACCACATTGACAAAAAGGAGTCTAGTCCCGAGGATAAGTAGGTGGTGCCTGCAAATATCTGAATTTACATTTGAGATTGAATGTCGAGCTGGTGTTCAAATGGCACACGTGGATGTCTTGAGTTGAAATACCAAGCAATTGGAGAGAACCGATGAAAATCCTTACGTTTATGTATATAACATTGAGAAAACATTTTTGACATTACAGTCCAGATCCCAAGATATCGTGCATTTTGAGAGTACTTTTACCAAAACAAAAACAGGTTATCTTTGTCATATAGAAAAGTACCGATACTTTTCCACATCTTACACTTGATAACCTCGAGCCATTTGTAGAGCAAAAACGGTAATACACAAATACACATATTCTAACTATAGTCGATACTTTTACAAAATAAGTTTTGTAAGACATATCAAAGATCTAAAAACCAAAAGCCCTTCTAGAGTTCTTGAGGGGGTATTCGACAATTTCGGAGTACCAGCTAGGAATATCTCTGGTAAGAGATTCACGTCAGCTGAATTTAAAAGATTATGTGATATGCGAAGGTTTGGCTGCACAAAATCATAATGGTCACACACGTGACGGGATAAGTGCGTAGGTAAAGTTCAATGCGGTATCAATAATATAGTTAACGCTTCTGCTCGACGTACTCTTACTGCGACAGAATCTGTTTGGAGTCGGAATGCGGGAGATTACTTCACAAGCACTTTACAAGTTTAACATACCCCAAAATACAGTTTCCGATTTGGATGTCATCTGGAAACACATGACTGAGAGTATAAAGTCTCAATAAGTTTAACAAAAAGAGCGTTATACCGCGGGTCTGCTTCCAGAATCGGTGATTTAGTAAAAATCACCCGCAATAATTTAATAGCGGAAAAAGTACAAAGCTTCTGTCAAAATTTGTCGGTCCATATAAAATTACCGAACTCTTGGGGACTTAGAATGACTGACATAAACTAGGAAAATTCCCCGGATTTATGAAAAAAAAAGATTAAGCCATACAGCAATGTATTAGCAGCTGGTAGTATTTGTCTGTGGATCCACATTAAATCATTAGAAAGACACGACTTTGATGAAAACAGCTCTAGCGATGACACAAAACAATGTTTAAAAAGGTTTAAAATAAATAAGTATAGTTATTTCTGGGTGAATGGCAGTATGGACACTTCCATGACATTGTTTTAGGGAACAAACGCGGTAGGCAAAGTGGAATGTCATGATTTCTGATTATAGTAATTTATTTCTATTAGAGTCCCTAGCTTTACAAGTTACCTTAAATCTAGCAATTTATGATATTTTATGGTCTTATTGTGTAAATATTTAGTGTAACAACATGTTAAAGTTGCTTGCTAAACTTTGTTAGGGTATCTGATTAATTTTTCAAACATGTGCAAGTGAAAACCACAAGCTGTATAACCTGTACAGTTGTTTAAGCATTTCATCAAGCGGTATAGTCTGTCTTACTTGAAATCACCTACTTAAATAAAATATGACACAATGAGAAATAATATTTAAATATATGTAGAATATTTCACAGTACGTGTATTTTCATCTAGCCATGTAACATTGTTAATTGACAAAAATAATTATCGTTTTGATAATCTGAATAGGCAGAATTAAATTAATTGAATACTAAGATATATGAAATACAGTTGAGTCAAGAAAAGCTTTGTTATGATATTCTATGAAATTATTACGAATATTTTGATCAATTTGTAAGATTTGTTAAGTTTGTTATAGTAATGTTTATAATAAGTTTAGCTACTACTAGGTAGTTTATGTATTTGTGATTTGTTGGTGTATGCCGGGAGACAACACGATGTCGGATGGCCGAATGTCATGATTTCAAATTGTTTTAAAAAGACGTTAGTTCGATTCGGAACCGGAACGTGTTATTTCTTTAACATACAGGTAGCGACCTCTAGTGGTAGCTAACGGAAGGGCGAAAAGGTAGGCCAGTTTCACTGGCAAAGGCAGAATAATTTTAGCCTCCGGGCAGACAAGTCGAGTAGAGATCAGTGTGAATATATGTAGCTAGATAAAAAAGTGACAGTGGTTTCATTTAACATCACAATAGAAAAAAGTCAAATGGCAAAGTTGTATGTACTTAATAAAAACGATAAGATCTCGCAAAGTTTTTTTTTGTAAAAATCTTAATGCGATTCACAAAATACTTCAACTTACCAAGTTTCAACAGTGTACTTCTCATAGTTTCGGCAAAAAAGTGGCTGTGACATACGGACGGACAGACAGACAGACAAACATCTATAAGGGTTTTTACGTTTTACAGAACCCTAAAAATTCAGTCATAACTTTATCGTGTGCAGTGAGCTTAAGAGAAAATACGTAATTTATTTATACTACCTACTAATCGGTCCTAGTGAGGCTTTAGCCAATGTCGCCCGTTTTGACGTCCGTAGGAGTGTTGTAATTTACTCGAATTTATATCAATGGTAAATATCTGAATGGCGTCATTAGTTTATATAAGGCAGTGTGTTGTCTATGACAATTAACATTTGTATCACAGAACCTTTGTAATGAGGTGATACTCTACGTGATAGTCATATTTTTCATGAAATCTTCGTGATTAGAGATACCTTGTGACAATAAAATAAAACAGCTCACATAAAGCTTAACTCAGTTCAGAAATGAAACCAACTTGTACTGTAATTATACCAAAATTGTTTCTGAGAGGCTACTGAGGTAGTTAGTAAAATATATTCAATTTATTATATGTGTATCGTAGCGGACCTGGCAGCGTCGGCACCGATGGAGTGCAGTGCTGGCAATTATCATCATTCTGGCGATGTACAACGCGTCAACGACCATGTGGCTGCAGCAGCCGATCTCTCGCTTCCTCCAACCTTCCACTCAGGCTGCCGAGGAAGCGTCGGAGACACTGGTCCCTTTCCTCAAACCAACAATGGACGACCTCGATTGCGATCCTTTCGCGAAGATGGATTTACGTCTCGGGCACTGGGACTATACCCTTACTTTTAAAACCTTTGACTACGCGGCAGTTGGAGACTTGTACTCTGACGTTTCATCATCACGTCAAGTTTGTTTGGCCACACAGAGCTCAATCGAAAGCTTGCGGGCGATCTTAAACACGGCAGCACACTGGAGTGGGCCGATATCACTAGCCGTCTTCGTCGTTGGCGATGAAATTAGCCTTTTACAGGGCTTTGCAGTTTGGCTCATGAAATGTCAGCCTAATATATATACGAGACTGGCCTTGCATCTTGCGACTACAGCGGCTGTACCAGCCGTGTTTGGAGATATGCCAGAGTGGGCTTTAAATTGTAGCGCTCAGCCCTTGCCACCAGAATCGTTTAAAGCTGAGCCAGTGAAAACAAGCGATTGGAGAGCAAGCCATCCATACCCTCAAAATCTCTTAAGAAATTTGGCTCGCAAAAATTGTCAAACTGCGTTTGTGTATATGGTGGATATAGATATTGTACCTTCGAAAGGCATGGCGGAAGATTTAGACAAGGTATGTCGATTTGGATTCGTTTATCAGATGTAATAATTGTTACACTCCTTGTGGAAGGTGTTTAAGTTTTTATGTATGTACGAGTAAGTAAGTAGGTGTTAATTAACATCAACATACACACTTCTTTTAAAGTCGATGTTTCTCTGTCTGTCCATTGCACACAAAGAGAATGTGAAATACTAGTACGTTGCACACTTTGAGATTATATTTGTAGGCGCAGAAATAGTTTAAGACCTGTCAGAACATTAAGCATTGTCTTTTTTTAATGCGAAAACAAGTTTTAAAGGGTTGAATTATGGCATGTAAGTTTAAAACATAGATTTCGAATTTGTTTTGCTAGTTTGAAAGGAAGTTTCGTCGTTTTTGAAGCTTGAAAAATGTATTTGGGCTTAGATTGAATAAAAATAAGTTTGTATGTATAATTAATAAAAATAATTGTAAAAGTAGAATACCATTTCAGTAACAACTGCATTTGCAAATACAGAGTTTTTATGATAATTTGCTAGATAAGTCACTCATTACACAGCGGGCCGCAACAAGTTTCATTACAAATGGCCTTCATCATCATCATCCGCCCCAAGATGTTCACTGCTGAACATAGGCCTCCCCCCTAGATTTCCAGCGACCTTTGTGAGGTCAAATGTCCATCTAGTGGGAGGTCGTCCAACACTGCGTCTTCCGGTTCGTGGTCGCCATTCGAAACCTTTCATCCCCATCGGTTGTCAGTTCTGCGAGCGATGTGGCCTGCCCATTGCCACTTCAGCTTGCTTACCCTTATGTCTTGCTTGCTTAGCTATGTCGGCCACTTTCGTTCTTTTGGGAATACGCTTATTATGGATACAAATTGCGTTGCCGATATCAAAATGTAAATTAATTCGTCGTCTTAAACATAATATAAATGAAAACCATGTCTTTACACCGAGTTTTAAATTTCCAAATATTTTTAGAAACACATTACAGTTACATTCATGTCTTAATTACCAGCCAAGTGTTTTAAACCCGACAGGATTATATTCTTGCGATTTACAAGGAAGCTTGTACTTTATTTTTTTGCGCATAGACGTGCGTAAGAACACTAACTCGCCTGGTAGTAAGCGACGGTATGGTCAAATACAACGCACGCTGATCTATAAAATAATAAAATATCTATATTTAATACTATTTGCATTTGTCGTAGTTCTTACTATCTAACCCAGATTGCGAGAAGTGTGCGTACGTGATACCGACGTACGAGTTGGATTGGACAGTCCCCAACTTTCCTGAGAACAAATCCGTACTACTCCAACTGGCCAAGAAAAAACTGGCGATACCGTTCCACAAGAAAGTATTTGTTTACAATCAGCTGTCTTCAAATCTACCGAAGTAAGTATCAAAACTAATGCTTTCTTCATTTCTCGGGATGAAAAGCCAACCTACCTTTCCAAACTATACTCTAACTAGTTGTAGGGCAAACTTACAGAAAAAAACGCTGCGATATAGCGAAGGATAGCTCTTTAAATTCTGGAATATCTCCTGGTTTGGTTAGTTAGAAGTTTTGCTAATGCATTGAACTGTTTATAGCTGATTTGATCTATCGTTCTATTATTGCTTTGGCGTTCGTTGTTCTGTTAATTTGCTTACAATATCCATATAATATAATGTGAATTGCATTAAACCAATTTAAAAAGTGTTTTAATAATTTGTTTAGCGTCAATAAAACGCTATGAACTATCTTTCTCAGCAGCGAGAACAAAATGACAGAATGTATACCTAGTTACAAAATCTGACTATACTTCCCAGATGGGAAGCGAGTGTCGGGCAAGAAAGCAATGAAACTCACGTGAGCCACAACGTGACCAACTACAGGCTGTTGTACGAGCCCTTCTATGTGGCGCGAGACTTCGTTCCGCCGCATGATGAGCGGTTCTTGGGGTATGGCTTCACCAGAAATTCTCAGGTAATCAATATTACTAAGTAACATCTACAGCCTAGAAGCAAAGCAACACATAAAAATATCAAAAATTTTCGGCGGGCTGTGACTCAAATATCATCATGATTCTTTTGATGATCGTCATAACCTTGTTAACTTTACGAACTGCTCCAATTTTGTGCCTGACGAGTTCTATGCAACTTGATGTTTTGATGTTGATTGACAAACAATTGAAGAAAGTCGACAGAATTTTATGCAAGCTGCTTACAACAGTTAAAACAAATGTTTAGAATTATTTCCACTGATACATTATCAATTTCTAAGAAATTAGGCAGGGATTTGGTCCTAGATGAGTGATCAGTTTGCATATATCTTCTCATATTAGTTTTCTACACTATAGCTCAGAAGGCTGTTTGTTGAAATCGAACTGGGTAGGAAACTTCTGTCGTATGCCAGAACAACTGTAGACAAAACCACCACTGACTGGGTCTTGGAAGGTAAACAACCCCCAGGTCGGCCCAGAAAAAACAAGGATTAACTCACGATAGCTCTTGATAGAGGCCAATGGTGCCAACTGGCAAGGAAAAGAGGCCTTTGCTCAACTTTGGGACAAGGTGTAGGCTAATAATAATAATTACTTTACATAAACATAAGTAGCCCACTAAAAATTTCCCCTGCTCGGACTCGGGGTCTTTTCTCGCATGGAGAGAGTCAAGGCCATAATCCACCACGCTGACCTAGTGCGGGTTGCTGGATAACACATGACTTGACTTCCAGCCGTAACATCTAATAAAAATAATGCAAAACGCCTAAATTAATTGTTACGTTATTTTATTTCCAGGTTTACGAGATGTTTTTAAAAGGTTACACGTTCAGTGTTCTCTCCCCCATTCACGATCCACTGGGGCCTGCAGTCGAAGAAGCGGCCACAGTGGCGCATAAAACAAGTCTCGAAAACAATCAACATTTTAAAATTTTCAAAAAAGAACTCTATGCTAAGTATGGCAAGGATCCTTTAGGCATATTTAAAAGTAAGCAAATCTACATCAAAAATTGAAAGCCACAACGCAGTACTTACGTTGTGCCGGTACACTCCGCGAGGTATAAGCTGAGCTTTGCATTAGTGTGAGTGATCACCAATCAGGCAGGAGCTTGAAATTTTGTCCGCGAGGTATAGGCTGAGCTTTGCATTAGTGTGAGTGATCACCAATCAGGCAGGAGCGCGGCGAGACAGAATGGCGCCGCGCCTAAGGCCGGTTGTCACACCTACACTATCCATGTACACTCACACAAATGCAAAGCTCAGCTTATGCCTCGCGGAGTGTACATCAATCATGACTGATGTGATTTTTTTTGGATCTTAGAAGATTTGATAACTATCTGAATTAAAAGTAAAAATGAAATCAATCAATAATTAACTTTTTAACTATAATCATAAAAAACTTTTTTTTTTGTCTTTTTTTGATATTCAATTGATACTATATTTTAGTCAGTTACGATGTATTGGCACAATGTAACCTGTCATTTCACCAGTAGGTATTATTCAAAGAAGTTGGAAAATTATTAA
This sequence comes from Ectropis grisescens, assembly GCA_017562165.1. Classification (NCBI taxonomy): domain Eukaryota; kingdom Metazoa; phylum Arthropoda; class Insecta; order Lepidoptera; family Geometridae; genus Ectropis; species Ectropis grisescens. Next base: position 28,307,029 of record CM029779.1, read on the forward strand.
TAACTGGATATTAACTGTGATAGAAGAACGAGTCGCGGATATTTCGACGCAATTTAGTGCACCATTTTGAGGGTAAACTAAGAAATGAAATCAGTTAACACAATCATATCTTATCACAGGACACATCGAACTCCCTCACTCAGTCTTTTGGTATAATTAGTACTAACTACTGTAACTCGAAATCGAATGTAAAACTTGACAAAGACACTCGGACTCACTATATTGTTTGTTATTTGAAACACAATTTGGGCGCGTATTTTTATTTATGAAATAAGACGACGGAATAATTCTTAGTTATAATATTAGTGAAGTGAACAACCATGATATGATTCTTTAAAACTATGTTTTAGCTTTCACTTAATTGGTTTCTGAATTTCATTTTCGGCGGCATGAGAATTTTGTATACTAGGTAGTTTTAGCCAATTAAAAAAAGAGGACGTCGGCATATTTTCACTGTGTATTTGTTTTTTGGGAATTCGAGTATACTTATTTGTAGACCTTCCTACTCTATGGGTGCGTGAACAGTTGGTATCAGTGTATTTACATTATGTATCAAATTTGATTGTGTTGTGTGTCTTTTAAAGTAAGTAAATCACATAATTTTACTATAAAGTAGCTAAGTAATTACCATGTTTTTATGCTAGTTGGAAGAATAAATGACTGTTACAAACATTTTGATCATATGTCAGTTTTGTAATAATTTTAACATCGGTGAAGTTTACAGTTACTTTCAAACATTTATTTTCATTGATAAATTGATAAATAATGTGTTTGTACTTGACTCATCTTGTCTTATGCTTGCGCAACAAAGGGTTAAAAATATTCATATAAAACCTTTTCAAAATTATGAGAAAAGTTTAATAATTATTTACTATTTTGAAGGTTTATGACGTCAATGGAATTCAAAGACACAGATGTGGCCTTAGGTCAGGTTTTATAATACAGCGGAAAGTTATATTTCATAACTAGTTTTATTTTTCATTCGAGTATTTAGACGCAAACATGTTAATATACATGTATATCATCTACACAAATAAATCAAATTGGAGTGTCTGAACGTAATATCAAAGTAACAGCTTTTTACTAACTACTAAGTTCAAATGAAAATGTACACGGTACCTAAAACACCTAAAACACGCGCTTCTAAAACACTTTTTTTTCTTTCTGTTTGTTCCGGCTAATCTCCGCAACGGCTGGACCGATTTTGACGCGACTTTCACTACCAGACATCTGATCTTCTAAGGCATAACATAAACTACTCATCCTTAAAGAAAATAATTGGGGCTCCGTGAAAAAAATAAAACTCTTAAAACGCGCGTGAAATCGCGAGTAGAGCTACTCGAGAATAATATTGATATAGAGTACGTAGTCGTTAGATCAGACAATTGTTCATGTTATATCATGTAGGTATATATCTGCTCTTGTATGTACACTAGGTCAGCTACCAGGGCGAACGAGCATATTTGTTCATATATTTTTTTGTCTTTTGCTTGTATCCATTTTATCTTGATTTTATCTTGGTGTCTCTAAGTCAAAGGTGAATCAGTTTCTTTTATGTAAACACGCTCCAATATATACAGTATCGTCGCTTAACATCAGGCGAGATGGCAGTCAAGAGCAAACCTATAATTAAAAAGATGATATATTGTCACTAGTAACGTAGTTAGTTATACATAAGTTTAAGTCTAAGTTAAATTCGAGCCTTTTACTGCGTTGAAGAACCATGCCAAACATGACTAGCACTTTTGTGTTACAATGAGTATGTATTTTTACTAAAAATATAAGTTATTTCAATGATCATTAGAATAATAATGCACTTCAGTAACTACGTTTAATTTCCGCAGTAGTCGTTGTACTTTTTCCATGCGTAAAATGTTATTGTAGGTTGAAGAATATATTCATTATGTTATTTATTTAGCTGTGAATGAAGCAAACACTTGTTTAAATCTATACATAGTTTGTAAGTCAGTGAGTTATGAAAAAAGTGATTTATTTACGTTAATGTGTTTTTTCTTTTATGGATTCTATGAGCGAAACATCAACCACGGCTTAGCTTGGTCCAGAGAAATTTGGCGAGAGAGAACGCCCAATAGGCACGACAACACATTTTTGATTTAATATGCCATCAAAAGGCTATTCAATAACTGAAACAAAAGTGAAAAAAATACTTAGTTATCTTAAAAACTTCATGTGATATCATGATTTTAGAATCATACAAACCACTATACTAAAGCGTGACGATGACGTCACTATTGGATATTTTCTACGCGTGGCGCGTAAAGTTTGTATGTTAGCTAGATATTAAATGTTACGTGTAGGAAACTGGTTTTATAACAAAAGTCACTTGAAATTGAATGGATTATCCAATATTAAATACATTTTCTAATAATTTCGTACTTTTAAAATGGACTTGCCCATCCAACTTTGAATGATCATAAAGTAAGTTAGTTTGTATATTTTATTATATTTAAATACTGTCATTATATTAGATAATTTAATATAATTGCAAGATCTGTCGTCATGCCTATTTCACAAACCTGCCGTCGTTGGTTCGAATTCCTCCTACAACTGAGTTTTTTTAAAGTTCAGATGTACTAGATGGTCGTAACCGACAAAGCCATTAATAGGTTTCAAACGGCGAGTGTCGGCTGCATCATTGAAGACCATCCGAGAGTTTAACTTACTGGCGACCATCAGAGAGAAATGAAGATAGCTTCATTTCGAACATATTCATATTTACTAAAAAAACTATTTACACGTCAAGCATATATAAAAAGAAATATGTCAGAAAATAACGTTAATATATTTGTTAAGCTTATTTATGAACCGTGAAAAACTTAAGAATGTTTTAGTTCTTAAGTTTTTCACAATAGTAATATAAAAAAGTATGTAGTTACAGTTGTACCTAACTCCAGGAATTCCTTCACGTCTTAAAAGGAGAGCTCGACAAGCCAGCGCTGAAGGCAATATCTGAAGCTTAACAAGCTGGGGGCATAGTGCACACAATTTCGTTGAATTTTAAAGCAATCGCGCTCTCAAGTGACCGGCGTAAATAAAAACAAAATAGCTAAACAACAGTTTATGAAATGTATGAAACATATGACCATGTGTTTATTTCTACAACTACTTTTTCCTTGTATAAAGTTCACTACACACTCGACTACAATTGACATGATAACTCATTTTTTATTGTGTCATCAAAAGGCTACTCATAACTGAAACATAGGCGAAAGAATTACTTTTTTATCTTAAAAACTTCCCGTGATATCACGATTTTTAACCGACTTCCAAAAAAAGGAGGAGGCTATCAATTCGACCCCTATGTTTTTTTTTAAATCACAATTTTGGACTCTCCCAAAAAGCTTCATACAAAAACACTACTGAAGCATGACGAACACTGTGTCGTATTTTCTATGCGTCGCGCGTAAAGTTTGTATGGTAGCTATATTAAATATTGCGTTTAGGAAACTGGTTTCATAACAAAACTCACTTGAAATTGAATGGGTTATCCAATGGTAAATACACTTTCTAATAATTTCATACTTTTAAAATGGACTTGCCTATCTAGCTTTAAATGATTATAAAGTAAGTTAAGTTATAAAAAATATCAAAATTAAAATTGGTATATATTTTATTCTATTTAAATACTGTCATCATATCAAATAATTTAATATAATTGCAGGACCTGTCGTCACGCCTATTAGAGAGGAATCGAATCGTATAGATATATAAATACAGATACTGTATAAATAATATAGATATTCTAGCTAGCAGCAGTCCGTGATTGTACCCGTGTAGTTCGCGTTGCCATTATTTTCCCGTAAGGAACATCAAATTGTATTCCAAATTTCAACCTGATCCTTTTGAGAACCTCCGACTTTTTGAGCAACAAACATCCAAACTTTTGATTTTCATAATATTAATAAGATCTGTATCAGCATCAAAATGAAAATTATAGCAATTCAAATTGTAATGCTAGGTATAACAGAGACAATATTATTTACCTTCAGTTTAATAGAGTAATAGGTAGACAATAAATATAATTAATATATTAGGCTATCTGTGTGTGTGTCTGTCTGTAGCACCGTGGAGCTCAAACGGATGAGCCGATTTCGATGCCCTTTTTTATTTGAAGGTTAATTTACGTGCGGATGTTCTTAGCTATGTTTGGTATATATCCGCCGCTTGATGGCCGCCTCCACAAAATGGCAGACAAAATATTTGATCACAACCTACCTCAATATGGGTATTAATTGAAAGGGCTTGACTAATAAAATACTTTTTTCTAGGTAAGCACGCTCCATCGTAGATCTCATCATCGCTTAACATCAGGCGAAATGGTGGTCAAGTGCGAACCTATTATAGTTAAAAAAAATAAAATACTATGCACTATGACAAATTTCAAATCTAAGATGACCGCTACCACAAAATGGCGAAATCCATTTCGTTTTTCACAACTCCCTCAATATGGGTATCAATACAATATAGGTAATGGAAGGGTTTGACTAGTAGAATATTGTACAAATTGCAAATTCGAGGTAGACGAGGGTTAATCAATTTTTTAAAATTTTGTTCTTGTTAGTATTTTTTAACTGTAATAAGTTCGCGATCTACAATGGAGCGTGCTTACCTAGAAGAATAGTATTGGCTTTCATACAAAAATTTTAGATTCAGGTTTTTATTACCCGACTGCGCAACGCAAAGGAGTGGTAATGTGTTAATTTTCATTTGTTCTTGGTTTTATATAATTCTGTTTATCTATCGACATAGTATTTTTGAGCAATTCATTGTGTTTATCACAATATAATGGGGAACAAACCTAATGGCCTAGGTACACATAGTGAGAAGGTTCGACAGGTTCCCCTTTACATGCAAATAACATCCAAAATAATGTGAAATAAAGATTGTGATCCAATGATAGATTTTTTTGCGTCTCGGTTTATGTTCTGTTGGACGTAGTTCATATTTTTTTTATTGATAATTCGTTAGCACTTGACCGTCATTTCGCCCGATGTCAGGCGACGCTGCAATCTACGAAGGAGTGCGCTTGCTTAAAATGTAACAACTCACTCTTGAAGATTAAATACATCCAAATTATCCAGAGAAATTAATATGCTAAGAGATAAAACACCATATATATCTGGGTGACGAGCGCAGCGCGATGCTATTTAGTGATTTGGACTCTTCATGTTCCAATAGCTACGTGACACTGTTATTATGGGCGGGAGCGTTGCTTATCATCAGACACATGCTTTGTTCGTCTCGTCGATCTAAAATTAAAAAACAACACAGTAATAATGTCGCATGTATAGCTGTCCTATGAGATAAGGTAATTATTACGCTAACTGTTAATTAATATAAATAATCAGTAGGATTTGCAGCAACGTGGATACTTTTTTTCGTTAGTTGAAGCGTCAGAATCAAACCGCATGTATTGATGGTGAATTTATTTTGTGATGAGGTGCTGGTGAGGAACCAATAGTTTGTTTAAGAGTTTCATGACGGAGAAATTAGAAATGGTGAGTACATTGGTGCAAAAATATGATTGTTTTTGTATTGACGGGACGACCAGGATATGTGCCTGATGGTAAGAAACACGCCTGCCCATAACAGCATAGTGACACGCAACTATTAGAACTTAAGATTTTAATTCATTATCTAGCGTTCCACTGCGTTGTCACCCTAAAGTATCAGACGATTCATCTCCATACCCTATAATTTCTCTAGAAACCTGATATTTCGTGACTCTTTTATACTTCCAAAAACATGTTAGTCATATAATGTCTATAGCTTGTTTCACAATATCTCACATTATACTAACATTTCTTACAATTTGATACTAAAACAAAGAAGAAAAGAAAAAATCTCAATGAAAACAGTTTTTCGGTTTAATCATTTTAATAGACTAGTGAGTTATCAAAAAATAGTTGATGGATATTTTGTTGCATATCACAACGTTCTCTTGCATGTATACCCACCTTGCATGAATGCATACTTATGTGTATAGAAGAATTAGTATTCGTGCCACAGCTACAGTGGTGCAGCCTCCGCCGCTGCCGATGGATCGTCGTCATGATAGTCGGCGTCAATCTGCTGTTCTGCAATGAATCAGTCACTACGTGGCTGTCCCCGGAACCTATTGTCAAAATCCAGCCGCCTTACCAGCCAACCAGCGAACCAGCGACCTTGACTACAGACGCGACTGACACTGTTGAGGAAGAAACTAAATCAAACGAGGTTCAATACAATCCTTCGAGGTACTCGACCTGCGTCTTGGAACGTGGATTCCTCTCGAACCTTTAAGACCTTCGACTACGCTGTGGTCGGAGATACCTACCCCGAGATCTCGACTCGCAGGCGTGTCTGCTTAGCTACCCAGACTTCCATCGAGAATCTACGAGAAATTTTAAACACAGGTGCTCACTGGACTGGGCCAATATCAATCGCAGTATTTGCTGGTGGAAACGATATGGTGCATCTACAGGGGTTTACGTCGTGGCTGTACAAATGTCAGCCTGAAATGTATTCGAGATTGGCTTTACATCTCGTGACCCCGGCGGACAGGCCCGCTGTGCTCGGAGAACTTCCACATTGGAGTTTCAACTGCAGCGCACAACCCCTGCCTCGTGAAGATATGAGGATTAAAACTGAATTGTGGAAAGCGACCCACCCGTACCCTCAAAACCTTTTAAGAAATGTTGCTCGCAAGAACTGTCACACACCGCACGTGTACATGGTGGATGTTGACATAGTTCCTTCAATAGGCATGGCGGAAGCTTTAGACCAGGTATGAAAATAATTACTTCAAACCTTGTTTCAGTCATTGAAGTTTATTGAACATTTAATTAATTCTGAATTCGTTTCAGTTTTTGGCATCAGCTCCACAGTGCAATTTATGTGCGTATGTGATACCGACGTATGAGCTGGATTGGAGCGTGCCTCACTTTCCTGCAAACAAATCAGAACTGCTCCAACTGGCCCGTAAGAACTTGGCAGTACCGTTCCACAAGAAAGTGTTTATTTATAACCAGTTATCATCAAACTTACCCAGGTATTTGATTAAAACAATGTTGTTTGACCAGACTACTTCAATTTGATGGTTTATTTCTGTCAAAAGTGCGTTTCCGTGTTAAGGTAAACTCTGTTTTCCAGATGGGAAGCGACGCATTTACTAGAAAGAAAGAGACCCACGTGAGTCATGATGCCGTCTACAAGCTGCTGTACGAACCGTTCTACGTGGCACCAGACAACGTCCCGCCGCACGATGAACGGTTTCTGGGTACGGCAGCACTAGAAATTCTCAGGTGCATTTAATCGACGGAACCATTTGTCGTATGAAATCTAATTTTAAAACAATTTATTATCAGCGTTACCGAACAAAATTATTGCGCATTCTAATAGTTCATTTTCTCCGAATAAACAAAAAACCGACTTATTTTAAATTCTGAAAAAATTTCAACTGAATCTACCATTAAAATTTTTAGACTATCGTCTAAAAACATGAAAGAAAGTTTTATATTTTGTTCATTCAAAACCGCTACAGCTATTGCGATAAAATTTACATGACTACCTCTGAACTATGAAACAAAACAAAAAAAGATTGGATTGATTTAAAGATTGTATGGTTTTATTTTCAGGTGTATGAAATGTTTTTACAAGGATACCGGTTCAAAGTCCTCTCTCCAATATTCACTATTCACTGGGGTCTTCAAAAGCCGGATAGACCACGATGGCGTATGAGACAAATAGCAAAAAATAACAGAAAGTTTAGTATTTTCAAAAAGGAACTGTTTGCTAGGTATGGTGTAGATCCTTTAGGTTTGTTCACAAACGCTGAGCCGCAAACCACGCACAAGCAGATCAGTATTAGTTCCCAAAGAGCGCCAACGAGACCCTTTATGAAGTTAGGGCCTCCTTTGTACCCATGGTTGAGGCCTGGCGTTAGACAGGTAGGGTCAAGGTAAATTTCTTCCATCTGCACTTACTCTGTTTTTATAACCACCTTCTACTATCACTACAATCTTTCATAAACATGTAATATTACGTTGTCACGCTGTAAATAAGAGATCAATATTGTAAAAAGTCAATAAATTTAAATGAAGTCGCCGTAAAAATACTTTGTTTTCTTTTTATTAATTTTTCACTTACGAAACTAACAGTTTTTACAGTACCTAGTATACTAAATTCTACTTACTCTATTCTTTGTATTATCTAAAAACATCGGAACAGTTATTTACAAATTACCGCAATTAGAAATGAATGTTTCAGAACAGTTTTAAAAAGGAATTAATTTAAAAATATACATTTCTAACAGTAGCAAAAACCCAGGTATTGAAATAATGTAACATTTATAAAAATTAGTAAAAATCTCTTTGCCCACATTTGAAACCGTTATCGTGTCAAATGATTTCTTGCTACGTATTTGTAATTAATACAATGCTCGTGATGAGATAGCAATAAAAATTATATAATCATGCGTTAAGTTTAGTTAGACTACCAGCTACCAGGCAATCTCATACTTTTGTAGCTACTCCAACTGAACTGAATAATTCTATAATAGTAAATGGGATATATCATGAGGATAAAAGAGACTTTGAGAATCTAAATCCCGTACAATGTTTAATTTGAATCATATAATTGAAAAATTGATGGTGCATTTTTAAATAGTGTATAATATGTCGTGGGTTGATCGTTGAATTGACCAGACCCTGATTTGGTGTGGCCAGTAATATGTCGGATGGATCGACCGACGAGAACAGCGTTTTTGGCGACACTCCCAGCACTGGTCCGATCGAGAGGCCGTGAACACATGCTTAAATATCGCTGTAATCATTTTCATACGCTTAACGTTGAATGATATAGCTGGTTGATAGCTAGATTGATAAAGAAGAAGATAGTTCGATACTGTACCGTCGTGTCACGATATGCCTGGACATATATAGAAGTGCCCAATTCAACGATCTGCCTACGACGCATACAAAATAAAGAAATACTACAATTCTTCTTCGGTATAAAACCTTATTTAAACATGTTTATAACATCGTCTTCCTTGCATTCGACCAGCGTCCGGTGCCTCATAAGGTGGCGTTGTCTGATTTTTGGGAGATGTGTTCGTGCACCCAGTTCCAGATCCTCTCCTGCGACAGCCGCGTGTAGACGCCGGGGAAGTTTCCCCGGGCGCAGCCCAGTCCCCAGGAGACCACCCCGATCAGCACCCCGTCATGGACTATCGGTCCGCCGCTGTCACCCTACAAACGATGCGAACCACTGAATTCACTGTGAAGTTTTTTTTCGTTATTTACAATTTTGTACTCGACAGACTCTGGGGTTCGTGATCTTTGTCATGAACATATTATATCTTGAATTAGGAGAAGAAAACGAATGTAGAGATTATTTTCAATCTAATCGAGTGGGGTCATAAATTTTGAGATTGAGGATTCATAAATACTGATCCGATTTCAAAAAAAAAATCACTGTTGCGTAGAAAATATGTACGTGATTCCAAAATACGAAGATAGCTTGTTGTCATATTTATAGGCTATGAAAATGGTTGCCTCACTTCCGACATCGTCGTTTAATTTGCTTTTATTGTACATGACAAAACAAGGTAAGCAGGGAATTATGCCAGTGAGAAGAATATCCAAATCACTTTCCACCAATTTTGTGATTGTGATTTGTGGTCAAAACTGGAAATGGTTTACCATTTCCAAATCAAAATAATTATTTTTCTAGGTTAGACACTGTACTAGCAATGTTTGTCCAAGTACAAATTGATAAGGTTGCCATTATTAATTATCAACAAAAGATAAAAAAAACAAATCAATTTTAAGGAAATACTTTTTTGAAGGACCCGTGACATCAACAAACCTACAATCGACCATTGTGTGCCTTTCGAGTGTGGTTTTTATGATGAGAGCGATTCCAGTCTCTGTAGTAGAAACACACGATGGGCTTTTCTTGTACCTGACACGCATCTGGCGAGGAATGAGTGAAGGAGCCAGCACAGAACATGGAGACGGGGTCTATGGCCTTCCGGTCGAGGCCGGAGCGCTTGCACAACTTCATGGCTATGGTCTTGATAGTGGACGATTGTAGGTACACAGCACTAGGGCCACCCTCCTGCAATTAATACCACAATTACCCCTGCGTTCCCTGTCTACATGAGTATCCTTTTTACCCATGAAATGAATGACAATTCGATGTATACATTAATTTAAGACTTTATATTAGAAAATACGTTTTTGCTTACAGAAGAAAGTTAATATTGGTAGGCCATCTTACAGTTACTAATAATCGTTCGGTTATACTGAAGACATACACAGTGCGTGCCTTCTAAGTAGAAATATAGGTTTCGTTTGAAGAGTTTTGTCATACGGAGATATAAGGTGTTTTATCTCTTATCCCAGTAATGAAACATTGCTATTTCAAACCAGAACACAGTAATGTTTGCACGCTACTGCTTGGTAGCAGAATAAATGGAAACGGATTTTCCTGCCGGATTCTTCAAAGAATCCTACATACCTGTTAACGACCTTGAAACAATAGTAGGAGCTCGTATTTACGATATCAGATTTATATAGTAAATAGGCGGATGATAGCGGAAAGCGAGCAGTCTCTCGCCCCGCGTCACTTGTACAGTAAAAACAATATAATCAGCAGTTTATACAGAGACGTGGTTTCATTTCATCTCTAGTATCAGTTACACTTACAGTGGTGACTACATTTGAGTAGTTCTAGTAATTGGTTTGATTAGTTTGATGCAGTTTGAATTATCATTTCGGAAGAGAAGTGAACCTTGAGCTTCCCCCAGCCAGAGACGATGGCGGCCTCGTTGGCCGGCAGCTTGGTGTCGCGGCCCACGATGCGGATGGGCAGGATCTTGGCGGAGAAGCGCAGCGGCGAGTACAGCCGGACCAGCCCCACGTCATTCACCTTCAACGGGGACATATATTTTGAAAATATCTGTCTTTAACACGAACAAAATTAAAAATTTTGAATTACCCCCGATTACCATATTTCGGTACTTCGATACTCCATAGTGTCAACTGGTCTAACCGGTAGAAAGGCTACTGCCGATCCGGAGCCCCGGGTTCAAAGGCCCCATGTACTCGGGGCCTTCTCTCGCTAGGAGAGAATCAAGCCCATAATCCATTAGCTGGTTCAATCTGAGTCAATGGATGGCGCGTAACCTGGAAAGATTTTAGGAAAATGTCGGTTTCTTTACGATGTTTTCCTTCACCGTTTAAAAATAAGCAACATTACGTAGATGACTTTGAAAAGACAGTCGCACACTGGACTTTGGACTATCCGGATCTGCAGTCGCCGTTCTCACTAATGCCTGGGCCACACTAACGGGAAATGCCATTAATTATCGCGTTAACGGACGTTAACCGTATTTGTAAAATAAACCTTCGGTACACGTTCATTAGGTGTATTTTACATCTACGCTTAACGTCCGTTAACGCGATAATTAATGGCATTTCCCGTTAGTGTGGCCCCAGCATAACGGAGACTGTAGTGTAGTCAGTAGCTTTGAAGACAGGTACCTTGGTCTTGCTGGCATACCGTGGGTGCACGAAGCTTTCCTTCACGTCATACATCTCTCCTCCGTGCGTCTTCCACGAGGACCCCAGTCTCACGCTCAAGTCGCTTGCTCGCGCCCTGCAAAGCACACCCTTGTTCGAAAAAGAATTGAACTTGAACATGGTCACAAAATTGTTAGCTTATCGAATTTTATCAGATACATTTCGGAGTGCGTGCCACTGATCTGACCTAATACCACCTTGCTATTTTTTAACGGACTGCTTGTAGCTCGAAGCCACCGCATGCGCCGGAAACTTAAGCCTGACTGGATCGACCATTTCACGCGTGAATTGCCCATGAATTAATGAATTCATGTAGGTACAATGTTATTTAATAAAGGGCGACGAGACGATCAGGACATGTGCCTGATGGTAAGCAACATGCCTGACACATAGCAGCACAGTGACACGCAGCTATTGGAACATGAAGAGTCCAAATCATTACCTAGCACTGCACTGCGCTCGTCACCCAGAGATCTAAGATTTTATATCTCTGAGCTCTGTAATTTCTCTGGAAACATTGCCTTTCAAACCGGAACACAGTAATGTTTGCACATTACTGCTTGGCGGTAGAATAACTGGCAAAGGTGTGGTACTTCCCCAGGCGGACTCTGCCAAGAGTCCTACCACTACAGTATGAATATAATTAACCCACTTATGAACGAATTACTGAATCGCACTTTTTTCTGCCCGCTTCGAGTGATGTGCACTAAACGTAGGCTGGTTACTGATCTGTTTCAGCCAATTACAAACTGACTGAGAATGTAATATAACAAGGCAGTTGTAAATCGAACACAACTAATTACTCAACTAGAAAGCGATTCTAAAGCACGTAATCCCCAGCACAGTTACAATACAGCTAGTGTTTGAAGTTACAGACATTGCACACCTGTCTCGCTCGCCGACCTTCAGCTGACTTCGGCTGTACTTCTAATTGTGATACTAATTGAGACCTGTGGTACTGATTGCGCTCAATTTCTAATTAGTCACAGAGTTCGCTTGAGAAACCGTCTTCATAACTGAATTCTAGGTAAGAGGCTTAACTGCAGTATTTCAATTATTTACTATAATATTAATAATGGTTTACGCGAATCAGATCATTTATTTTTTGCGATAAAACGAATACTGTCATCAATTTAAAACTAAATACTCAACCAAACTTCATAAGAATCTATCTCCACGTCGTCTTTAGGTATAGCTTTAAGTTACGGCTGGTCTAGTCGGGAGAACGGTGACTGCCGATCCGGAGCCCCCGGGTTCGAATCCCACCACGCACCACTGTCTTTTCGAAGTCATGTGCGTAATGCCGCTAACTTAAAAACGGTGAAGGAAAACATCGTGAGGAAACCGACATGTACCTAGAATCTTTCGAGGTCATGTGTCATCCACCAGCCCGCACTTGGCCAGCGTGGTGGATTATGGCCTTAACTCTCTTCTCGCGAGAGAAGGCCCCGAGTCCTAGCAGTGGGAACATTTAGTGGGCTGCTTATGATATGTACCTTTAAACTACGATCTACCAAAAAAATAAAAACTGTCAATATCGATTTACAGTTGGTGGCGCTATAGTGTAACATACAAACAACAAAAATACATACAAATTAATTGAGGACCTCCTCTTTTTTTGAAGTAGGTTAAAAAGTGACGAAGTTTTAGAGTAGAATCGGTGAATTTTTCAACGTTTGTGACGTCACACAATTCATAGAGACCATTTTTTTCTCACGTGATGTTTTGCAATAAAAGCAAACTGTTCGATGGTTCAAACTTATGAGGTCACTTACTCGTATTTTTACTTGAAAATTGCTACATTCTCATTCGTTTTATTCGTCGTATCATGCTGATTCATAAGAATAGTACTTTTTTGTCCACGTAACACGTAGACATTCTGAATGTAGTCATATTTATTTTGTATTTTTAGGAATTTGTCTCCATTTTCAACTAAATTAAATTAAAATTAATTTATTTCAGGCCATTATACCCATAAATATACAATCAACAAATAAAATCCATAAAAATCCGAAAAAAAAAAAAAAAAATAGTATTAAATTGTCACATAAAAATATAAATTAAAAACTAAGTAAGTATTTCCCGGAAGAAAACGTGCCAATTCTGATTAAAGTATAAATATCTAAGTTTGAAATTAAACTCAATTTGTAATCGTTTCAGTGCAGGCACCGAACCTTTGGAATATTAACCCGTTAAAGTTTGTGGTTTTAGTGGTATATTATAGGTAATAAAATGATACATTTTCGTGAATCATTTTTTGCAAAAAGAAATAGTCGTAAAAAACTATAAAAAACTCATGTTACACCGCAGACGCGTCAAAATAATGTATTCGCCAAAAATGTTGGTTACAATTTAAGAATCTTAAAACTATTAAAAGATTTTATTCAAAGACACAAGTACATCCAAAGAAAAAAAAAAACACCGAGTAACGCCTCAATTTCGCACAAAACGAAACAGAAATCGTACAAGATTCAGAACAAACCACGTTTATTCATATTAGGAAAAGAATAAGGCAATAAATAAGTTGCCGTCCGCTTTTACTGCTGTAATATTGTCTCTTTTCGAAGAAGCATATCTCGGTACCTGAGCGGGAACATCCCGCCCGCACCTCCCAACTACATTCTAATACACCGATACTATTCGAAACAAGGCTACAGTGCTTTGGGGCTAACCAGTTAGGATACACCATGCTGAAAGGACCAACAAAAAATAATAAAATGTCCTTTAAAGTTTTTTTTAGCTTTTATGGGCTTACACTTGATCGCCATCTCGCCCGATGTTAAGCGAGGATGCGGTTTACGATGGAGCGTGAACCCTATCTAGAAGAAACCGATTCACTTTAGTTTTTTTTTAAACTTTTATAGGTTTACACTTGACCTCCATCTCGCCTGATGTTAAGCGACGATGCGGTCTACGATGAAGCGTGTTTACCTAGAAGAAACCAATTCACTCTCGATTTGAAGACACAAAGATAAAACAAAGTTATACTTCTTTTAGCGCGCCAGGGGAAAATGATGAGTGGACATTTTTACGACGTGCACGCTCACCGCCACAAAGACACCCGGACACTCTTAGTCAGTCAACATTTTAGCAAACGTTGTAACTAGCTTCAGACTAATAGGTACTTCTTGAGTTGAAGACATTGTCTACTATGGGTGAAGTTGGATTTCCTTGCTCGAGGAATAAAGTGAAAGAAGTAAAGTGCGTGCGTACATTACGACACACGATGCGAAAATGACGGGCTGTTATGAGTTTCGTACTTATGTCTTGGTCTGATGTGGTATCGTAGATATATAGATAGATAGATACGCCTACCCTCAAATTTGATGAAATTGTGTTCGAGCTATATACTTACTTCTAATAGTAATTACTACATACAACAGGCGTGGTTGCGCGCGTGCGCGTCCTTGAAAAAGGCTGCCGGATGCGGCTGATTAAATGATGTGCTACAACCACGTTAAAGTCAAAGTCAATGTTCTTTATTGATAAATGTTCAATTTACACGTACATTTTTTATTAAACAAAATACCTAAGTGCATACAAAGAGTATACATTTTTAAAATTTGAATTGAATATTCAATTTTACGATAATAAGTATCGTACAAATAAAGTGTCAAACATTAAAATATACGTATTTATTACAATTATATGTAAACAATGCCAAATTTTTGCAATTTTATTGTGAGTTTGCCATCACTCTTTAAAAACTCGCTGTAAATATTAAAAGTTTTATCGTCAGTTTTAAAATTGCAACTGAACAAGTCTTTAGCGCAATCCTGTACGCTCGGCGTACCCTTTCTGTGGGACCCAGTTTACGTATCGTTTCCGAACGCCTATAAATTTCTGGAAGCAATCGTAACTCCCAGAAGAGCTAGTGGTTCCCAGCCGCCGCGTCGTATCGGCCCGAAGGCGATCCTGCTTTGCATCGGAAAAAATACGGAGAATAAATTGAAATTGTCGAAAGGAACGAAATTCGCCGAGGGAGGACCGTGGAGCCCGTAACGAGAGAAGGCGTGTGGACCGCACACGAATTTATTTCGGGGCTCGTTTTGTTGTGTGCCGTAATAGTTTGACGACAATTGCGGATATGGGACGAGATACACGAACTCTGGTGCGAGAGACTTTGTATGAGTTTTTTCTTGTTAGTAGCAGCCCGTACCGGCTTTGCTCGGATATTATATAAAGACACACAACATCACTGTAATCTAGATACTACTATTTAGAAAAAAAAACGATTCCATGAAAGAATCGAAAAATTTAAAGAACAAATAAAATATCCTTGTTTTACATTTAATACTTAGTTTAAAATGTTTCAAATGTTGGTACAGATTACACCGCGGGGTTCAACTAACTAATCCTACTAATAAATGCGATAGTTCGGACGTTTGTTGCTCAATCACATTGTTAACATAATCTATTTGCTCCAAAAAACAAAAAATAAAAGTGATCAAGTGCGAGTCAGGCTCGCCCATGAAGGCTTCCGTAGCAGCAAGTAACATAAAACAAAAGTTCTTGTATTTCGTTGTTACTTTAATCAGTGTTTTAACAATAGTCAATTTATGACGTATTAAAATAAAACTACTTACTAGATATCATTCAAACCAATTTTCGTTGATAGTTTACATAGAAACGTACATCATACACTTTTTTTATTTTTGTCATTCTCTTATTTTAGAAGTTACAGGGGAGAGGGACACACACTTTTTACCACTTTGGAAGCGTCCCTCGCGCAAACTATTCAGTTTAGAAAAAAAATCTGTTAGAAACCTCAATATAATTTTTAATGACCTATCCATAGACAACCCACACTTAGGGTATCGATAAAAAAATGAATTTCAGTTCTATGTATGGGACACCCCTAAAAATTCTTGTTTTTTTTTCTAGTTTTTGTCTCAAAATCTTAATGCGGTTCACAGATTACATCTACTTACCAAGTTTCAACTGTATAGCTTTTATAGTTTCGGTGAAAAGTGTCTGTGACATACGGGCGGATAGGCAGACAGACAGACATGACGAATCTATAAGGGTCCCGTATTTTGCCATTTGGCTACGAAGCCCTAAAACGACTTCAATTTGTAATTAAGTTCGGACATTCGATCAATTTGCATATGAATCTATCATCTATATCGTCTATAAACATGAAAGCAAATTTTAGTTTTTTGTTCATAATATTTCAAAAACCGCCATACTGATTTCGATATAATTTAAATGGGATCACTGAACAATGACCTACCAAAGAAAAAAATAACCATCAACATTGATTCATAATTGGCGGCGTAATCGCGTACCATACATTAAACAAGAACAAAATTAAAAATTTTGATTAACCCCCGACTACCTTAGATTTGTTATCTGTACAACATTCTACTAGTCAAGCCCTTTCATTTGATACCCATATTAAGAAAGTTGTGAAAAAAGAAATGTAATTTGCCATTTTGTGGTAGCGGCCATCTTGGATTTGAAATTTGTCATAGTGCAATGTATTCTACTAGTCAAGCCCTTTCGTTTGATACCCATATTGCGGTAGTAGTGAAAAAAATTATATAATTCGCCATTTTGTGGTGGCGGCCATCTTGGATTTCAAATTTGTTATAGCGTATAGTACTCTGCTAGTCAAGCCCTTTCATTTGATACCCATATTGAAGTAGGTTGTGAAGAAATATTTTGTCCGCCATTTTGTGGAGGCGGCCATTTTGAATCGATATTAACCAGACATAGATAAAAACACCGCATAGCTCGAAATCGAAATCGGCCCAACCGTTTGAGCTCTACGGTGCCACAGACAGACACACACACAGACAGACAGACAGACAGACAGACAGACAGACAGACAGACAGACAGATAGACAGACAGACAGACATCGACGTCAAACTTATAACACCCCTTTTTTTGGTCGGGGGTTAAAAGAGATACATATTATGTAAATACACCCAAATTGAGAATCTCATCCTTCTTAACGTTGGTTAAAAACTAAAATGTAATCAGAACTACACTAAACAGTTCCAAATTTCAGAGTGACCAATTCAGTTCTTATCACATTGTAGGAACTAAACGAGCCTGAGATTTTAAATTTAGATAGACTATACTAGCCCATAAACAACTTTTTATTCCGAATTTGTTTGGCAGATGCTAGTTAAAAATAAATCTCAAAAGAAATAATGAAACAGTGAGTTACCGGAGTAGACAGTGCGCGGCCGTGAGCCCCCACAGGTCGGTGACGACGGAGCCCCCGCAGATGGGGTAGGTCTTCTCCCGCAGGGACAGCTGCCACGGCACCGCCGATATCGTGGTGTTCTGCCCTGACACGATGCGCCGCGTCGAGCCTGCAGACGAGACCAGGGTCACACGCCTCAGCATAACCAGCCCACGTTGTTCCACAGCCGGGACCCAGGGTCTTCTCTCGCAAGGAGAGATTCAATCCAATTCAAGTGTCATTTTTTTTACAGCGTAGAGTGACGAGACGAGCAGGACATGTGCTTGATGATAAGCAACATGCTTGCCACATGACACGAAGCTACTCGTATTGGAACGTGAAGAGTCCAAATCATTACCCAGCACTGCACTACCCTTGTCACCCAGAGATCTAAGATATTATATTTCTAAGTCCTGTAATTTCTTTGGAAATATTGCCCTTCAAACTGGCAGACGGTAATGTTTGGACATTACTGTTTGGCGGTAGAATAACTGGCACAAGTGTGGTACTTCCCCAGGCGGACTCTGCAAGGAGTCCAACCACCTTACTGCCTTACTACCTACCTTATTGTGTTCGTAGTAGATATTCAGATCGTGGGCATGAGCGCCACTATCGGAAACCTGCCGCAGCTGGCGTCGTTCCTCCGCGCTGCCGTGTACCAACGCCAGTTCCACGCTGTCCAGCTCGACGAGTACGTCAAGATCATTAACTGGCAAAGGTGTGGTACCTACTTCCTACCTCCCCAGGCAAACTCTGCTAAGAATCCTACCACTACAAGGTAGAGTTACTCTTAGTATAATCCGCCTGGGAAAGTACCACACCTGTACCGGTTGTTCTTTCGCTAAGCAGTAATGTGAAAACATCACTGTTACGGTTTGAAGAGCAATGTTTCAAGAGAAATAACAGGGTGTAGAGATAAAATACCTCAGATTTCTGGGTGATGAGTGCAAGGTAATGATGTGGACTCTTCATGTTCCAATACCTGCGTGATATTGTGCTGTTATTGAGGTAGATCGCTAACTCTTGTCTCGTCAATCTTAATGTAAAAAGGGCGAAGGCTCTAATAATCTACAATGCTGACCCAGTACGGGTTGGTGGATGACCACGTGATCTCGTAAGATTATACGTAATTGTCGGTTTCCTCACGATGTTTTCCTTCACCATTAAAACAGTGGTGATGATTAATGTACCAGATAGTTAATTAGGGTAATTCGTAAAAAATCAAGTAATGTGATGTTTGATCGAACGAAAATAAGTTTAGGTATAAAAACTAAACTACAAAAACCTGTGGCGACATTAATTGATTTGATGTACCTAACTGTGAAGGGAAACATCGTAAAGAAATTGCCATGTTTAAAGAATCTTTAGCTGGTTCGTTGATTTCGCTTGAAGAAGATTTTATCTAAAAGTCGTATAAACAAATACAAAAAAGCAACGTTTTTCCTTCTTGTAATTTCTTCTAAAGAGAGATTCTACGTTAATATTGCAAATATATTGAGTTTCTGTGCACCTACCTCTGCGGTGGCTTGTCACGTTCTCTGAAAAATAACATTTTGTTAATGATCACAATCTTTATTAAACAAAATCATAAGGAAAACTACACTTATACTTTAAACCTAGCTAACCACTTACACTGAACACATATGAGTTATCCCTAAATCGATGAAAGTCTAAAGATACTTAATAGACTACAAGCCCGTGAACAAAATTTATGGGTCAAATGAACCACCACGAGACCTATGTAGGATGATAGAAGACTATAAAATAATAATATTTAGCACTATGCCACTTCTAAAATATTATTTCGCAATGCTGGACAAAAATTATGCGCCGAGGAGAAATGATCGAGGGTTGCAACCCCCTCTTTTCAACTGCGCTCAGTTGAACAGCTTACAAGTGACGGCAAGGCTAAATATTATTACCTTATACCCTTCTGTCATCCTACATAGGTCTCCTGGTGGTTCATTTGACCCATACATTTTCATCACAGGCCTCTAAGATTAACAAACCCATTACCAGACGGAAGCGTGTCCAGCGTATTGAAGGCATCCACCACGCTAAATAGCAATGATTATACATTATTTACGGACTATATTAAAATTATTAACTTTGAGCCCTAAGATAAAGAGTCAATCTTGTGCAAAAGATCGTTTATTCTTACGCCATATTCTCTGAACAACAGTACTTTAATGAAATACCAATCCTCCAATCGGAGACTGGGTGCCGTAGTTGATAAGGCGGGTTAGTGTTTCTGAATAGGTGACCCCCTTGTGTGAGATAAGGATAGGAGCATAAAACAATTTTGCTGATATTATGCGATAGATTGAATATTGATACTCATTCACGTCAGAACAGTAGAATGGAACAGGTTGCAATTTTGAGTACAGTTGTATAATAGTTTGGGAATAACACTTAAGCTCATCGATATCAATCAATGGATGTGCCCTCCCAAATTTCAGGCGCACGGAATTATGTTATCGTTGGGAAGAGTGAGCTCACTTTCCGTTTTAGTCGATTGTAGGAAGTGGTGAACGCCGGACGTTTATACCTATCACTATTCGTTGTCAACAACCAAAATAAGTAGAACCACAAGATACCTCGCCGCAAGCGATTCTAGGGGCCAAGTAGATTGGTAGTTTTGTAAACCACTTACGCTACACACAGAGGCGCTGTTTAGTCACAATTTTAAGGTGGCACATCTTGTGATTTATATCGATGCTTAAGCTACTATTTATGGCGGGAAAGTTACGAATACAGAAGCTACACGAGAAAAACCGAGTGATTCTGCTAGCGACATAAAGTGCATCATTGAAGCTAACGCTGATACTCACTTAGCAAGGTATCGAGCAAGCATTGGTACAGCTTCTTATATTTCTCCTGCACGTCTGATTTATTGAGGAAGGCGAGAACATCTCCCTTGTGCATCTCCGCCTGCCCAGCCAGCCCGGTGTAGTCTATCTCCTTCCCTATCACACTCTCCTTACCACTGAAACTGTCTACCGCGACTTCACATGATACAGACACTATTAACATTAGAGAGAGTGATAATAACATCTTCAAAGCCACTGTGAGTCTTCAGTAGGTTTTTAAGTCCAGCCGAGAGGCCTTGGAGATATATTTACTTTTGTTTGGATCATTCAGGAAACTATTCGATAAGTTTTTAGACAAAATATGAAGTTTACTTTTTTGTAGGACAGTTGTTACTAAAACTTCTTATTTATTTACTAAAATTGAGTACTCAAAATTTAGTACGCTTAGATTAAATTTGATAGTTTTTGTGAAATAAAGGTTGATGAGACTTGTGTAAGTTTCAGAAGGATCGTGTGCGTTTTATTATGATTACTTGAAGTCACTCAGATGAAAATCATAAAAAGCAAATGACCGTGAAATCGACGAAAAACTCGACAATGTGCAGTGTAATTCTTGAACCCCTCAGTTCTTAGAACAATAAGCGCCTGGAAAGTTTGTGAACGCAGAGCGCCCGCACTTAGTGCTATTGTGCTCGCGCCAGGCGCTAACAGTTTTCCTTGATAATAACCATTTTATTATCCGGGATTACTTCTCACGGCGCGAACAATGGACAATGTCCTTTTTAACCCTCCAAGGCCGCCTCGGGCTGTTATTATCTGCGAAATATAAAAGTCCATTACGCGCACGTAAACTTTACTCGCGGTGGGCGCGCCCCAACTTCCCGCCGTTTCTTCGAGACTTATAAAACTTAGAAAATGGCGTGTTAAACTCGAATTAGCGAGCGCTCCAGGCGGCGTTAAAAGACCGCTGATTTCGGCGAAAAAATTGAAACGTGCTCACTTTCCGTCATGAAAAAAGTTAGCGAAATGTGTCAAGTTTTCGAAGGTTCGTCCGTTAATGGTTCATTGTGCGAGGTGAAGACGAGGCGTGTTTGCTGTTAAAATGGCAGTTGTAGAGAGTCGCAGGCCTGTTTTGTTGTGTAAATAGGGTCAAAGGAAACTTTGTAAGTGGCGCGGGTCGGAGGGTCGCGTCCGGAAGGTGCGCGGCCCTTTCCTTCGCCACATACCTACCTACCGCACTCCTACATACTTTTGTGAAAGCGGACTTTAGTTGAGAGACAAACTTGCCACTTGCTGCAGGAAAGTGGTCACTGTCCTCCTCGTATTAGTAGACGGACTTCCGAACAATGTGGACAAAATACCTACAACTTGGTCATCGACGACATAGAACGCAAGTTAGTTATAATTTTAACAAAAAAAGAACCGACTTTCAACGGAAAACTTATAAAGTAAAAAAGTTTTCCTCGATTTCTCTAGGATGTCATCATCAGATCCTGGTTTCCTTATCATGGTACCACCCTTGGAATATCTTCTTTACAACAAAAAAAAATTCATCAAAATCGGTTCATTAACGACGAAGTTATCCGCGAACACACATAAAAAAAAAACATACATACGGTCGAATTGAGAAACCTTCTTTTTTTGAAGTCGGTTAAAAATAATACAATATGGACTGAGATTGTTTTTAACCCCCGACCAAAAAAAGGGGGTGTTATAAGTTTGACGTCGATGTCTGTCTGTCTGTCTGTCTGTCGGTCTGTCTGTCTGTCTGTCTGTCTGTCTGTCTGTGTGTGTGTCTGTCTGTGGCACCGTAGAGCTCAAACGGATGGACCGATTTCAATGCGGTTTTTTTTATTCGAAGGTTGATATCCGTGCGGATGTTCTTAGCTATGTTTGGTTAATATCGATTCAAGATAGCCGCCTCCACAAAATGGCGGTTAAAATATTTCTTCACAACTTATCTCAATATGGGTATCAAATGAAAGGGCTTGACTAGTAGAATACAATACATAATAACAAATTTCAAATCCAAGATGGCCGCCACCACAAAATGGCGAATTACATTATTTTTTTCACTACTACCACAATATGGGTATCAAATGAAAGGGCTTGACTAGCAGAATGTTGTACAGATTACAAATCCGAGATCCGAGGTAGTCGGGGGTTAATCAAAATTTTTAATTTTGTTCTTGTAGTTTATTCAAGCGTGAGGAGTAAATAGTATCATAGGTTAAATATCAACTTAGAATTTATCTACCTAATATCGATACCGAATATCAATAGTGCTGACATCAAACTCTACATTTAAAATAAAACATTAGTGCTCTTCTCAAAATAGCGGTTATAATACCGTAATGTTAACGGGATAAGAAACATTTTTGTTTGTCCAACAAATTAGAAACAAACTATAAATTCGCCGAAGATATCGACGCACATAAGAAGCAAAAGTCAGAGCCTTTCAAATTTTCGAAGTCGCCAATATACGAAGGGTGGGAAGTAAAGGGTATTTTGTAGTGCTCTTTTCAGAGTCCACTTGGGGAAGTACCACATCTATGCCAGTAACTCTATCGCTAAGCGGACATGTGCTAATATCTATACTAATATACTAATCTATACTAATATTATAAAGCTGAAGAGTTTGTTTGTTTGTTTGTTTGTTTGTTTGTTTGCTTGAACGCTAGGATCTCGGGAAGTACTGGTCCGAATTGAAAGATTATTTTTCTATTGGATAGTCCATTTATCGAGGAAGGCTTTAGGCTATAGAAAATAACTCTACTATTAATTGAAGCGGAGCATGAAACAAGAATGTAACAAAATCGGGAAAAAATATTCCCCTTTTGAGAGTTTTCGTACGTTTCGTGCTTTGACATGACACAGGACAGCATGTGTCAAAGATTGCGTCATTGAATTTCAGTAATCTGTGCCTTGAATATAAACCTTTGCTAATTTTTTTTTCTAAATCTGAGTTGGTACGACCAATTTTCGACAGGTGGCGTAGCAGGTTGCTGAAGAGGTTTTTTGTTGAAATCGATATTCTCAGGAATGAGTGAACCGATTTCAGTCATTCTTCCACCGTTGTTGGATATGTACGGGACCCCGATGAGTGCTATATAATATACCACGGGCGAAGCCGGGGCGGGCATCTAGTGTTTATATATAATTACTATGCCCGAGCTACACGAAGCTAGTTTTTCAAGCTAGGATAGCAAGCTAGTGTTAGTATACTAGCTCGCCCGACCCCACCCCGGCTTCGCACGGGTGCAATGCTGATACTACATTTAAGTAGGTACTAATAAAATAGCTATTGTGGGTTATTCCTAAGAGATAGACATATACTATCGCAGACTGTTTTGTAGAACTATTGCCCGTGTTACTACTGGTAGTAAGACGGGTAGTAACACAGGCAATAAACGCTTTTGAAAGGGTACAAAATTTTGCTGTATATTATTTTGATCTAACTCATAGGGTTCAGCCAGCGTTTGCAGTGTAAACGCAAAAAATGTGTCAACTTATGACATTACTTTGGAAACTTTTAAAATTATCTGTGTATCTTTGCTATTTTATGAGCGTTTTATACACATACCTTTCTCTTGAATCACTCTATCTATAAAAAACCCGCATCAAAATCCTTTGGGTGGTTTTAAAGATCTAAGCAAAAAAAAAAGATAATTGCAATGACAAAGATCACGGACCCCGGAGTCTGTGGAGTGGCTAATTTAAATAAAAATTATAAAAAAGATCTATGTAAATCTATATAAATATGATTTAGATCTTTGGACGAACAGACGCGGGAAGTGACTTTGTTTTATACTATGTAGTGAAGTGATGACAGGTATTAAGTAGTAGGTAATGCTTGCGTAGGTAGTATAAACGGGTAACGTTTGCAGAGTAAGCTAGTATTCGAATAGAATAGCGTTACAGTAAGTAATTCAATAGACAAGGGTAGATTTCGAAAATGTGAATCCGTGTTACTAGTAATGTTTTCGGAGTCGTTAATCAGGTAAGAAGTTCGGGCTGGTTCGGTAGAGTGCGGCGCTTGTCGGCAGAGGATCAACAATTCAGTTAGTTTGCGGGTAATTAGATACATCGCCCCGCACTCCGCACCCCGCACCTCCCCGCGGGTACAAACTTACTCGAAGAACTTTATACGGATTGCTGAGATAACCACGCGCATGAAAAATTGTAAAATAAACATGGAACCAATTTCACATTTACGTAAAGTTTTTTTTATAGTAAAGATAATACCTGGTTGACCGACCTTTGCTCGTTTTTTTTAAATGATACCTATTTAAGCAGGTACGAATTACGTAGTGATTACTTACTTAGACCTACTTAGATACGAATTAAATGCGTTTATAAAAGAATCTAAGTATAAAATTTTTTCAGAAAAAAAATAACAAAAAGAAAACTCCCTAGTTTGAAACCATCAGGATTCGAACCGGGGCCTGTTGACTCCGAGGGCGAGCATATTCCGTCTGAGCCATTTAGACTTAATGGACAGTGGCGAAATAAGTTATCGCATTCTAATAACATTGTAGGAGTTTTTCATTGTCTAAAACTCGCATAAAATTATGTTTAAAAAAAATAAAACCTAGCTAGATCGATTTACCGGCCTCGAAACCCCCTGTATACATAATTTCATGAAAATTGTTCGAGCCGTTTCCGAGATCCAGATTCTATATATATATACCTACAAGAATTGGTCGTTTAAAGGTTTAAGATAAGATAGAGTGGCGAGACATATGAGAGAATGACTTAGGTATGCCTGATGGTAAGCAACATGTCTGCCAATAACAGCACAGTGACACGCTCTTCATGTTCCAGTAGCTTGCTTGTCTTATAGTCTATCATAAACGGACAGCCTTAACTAAGAATCCAATGTATAGAAATACATGTATTAAGAACAGCTCATAAAAATTAACTTTGTGTAAACAGTGTGAGAAAACTCATATCACTAATATTACAAATATTAAAGTTAGGATGTTTGTAGCTCAATTACGTTGTAATGCTTGAACAGATCGAGTTGAAATGTGAAAAATAGCTAGTTTAGTCTGGAATAAGACAGGCTACTTTTCGCCCACCAAAATGATGGAATGTGCAACTACGCGGGTAAAGCAGGGTGCTGGTAGCAGAATATAAAAAAAAACCAGCAATAGTTTTAATACAATATTAGTACAAAAGTCTAAATTTCATGACATAATTTTTTAACTATAGGTGATTAACTATTACGTAGCTCCTGAAACTCCTATTGGTAGTTGGAATGTTGGCAGGTTCAAAAAAAAATAACATAAATATATACGGTCGAATTGAGAAACCTCCTTTTTTAAATTATTATTGGAAAATATGTAATTGTTAACTCGTTTAAAATTTGTAAGACTTTGTGAAATTATATTAATAAATTATAATTTTCTCGAATAATACTAACGTTCAACAGACATCGAAACATTTTATATTAGGACTCACATTTATTTCCTATGTGGGTACTTACATTTCATAATATAACGAGTTACCCTCATCTGTCCAGTCAGTTACAAAAATGTCTTTCTTGTGTTGAAACGCATTGTTAATTGAATAATTATTTGTTGTTTTTTTGTTAGTCATTTATATTGTACAATTTGTAAACGTAAAACATTTGGATTCAATAACAGCCCCTTTACAGCTGACGATTTAGAATTGGTAAATTTAGATAAACTTAGTTTTGGATTACTTAATACTTTTTGTACGGAATTCTTGTTTTAAACGTTGAAATATTATTTCTTATGTAGTAATATTATATAATAAAATGTACCTAATAAAATAATTTCGTAATTTGACGAGTCTATACAGAAGCATTCTAAATGTTTAGTCTTAAGTACCTAAATGTTTAAGAGTGTTGTAACTTAGTAACTTATATGACAATAAAGATTTTCTATTCTTCTTCTATTCTATTCTTTTGAAGTCGGTTAAAAATACATCATTGGGGGGTGCTGTGATGTCACACTCTATAGAAAAATGGAACCATAACCATAGAATAGATAATATAGATCGAACGGACACTCCCAACCCCCCGCCAATTTCAAGCTTCCTCACCCCTCAGGCCGTTTCGGATACGCTAGGAGCATTCAACGAAGGGCTGGTATCGAATCGGAAATTGACCGCAGCAATGACTGCCATCGCTGCGGTCAAACGGGCCACAAGGCCCGAGAGTGTTCTGCTGCACCCCATTGCACGATCTGTGCAACAGCTGGAAAACCGGCAGACCACCTCTTCGGGGGCAAGGCATATGCCAAGCCCCCGATCAAAGCAGGGGCAAAAAAGAAGTCCACTGTGACTAAGGCCAAGGCCAAGTCACAGTCGACTCGCTCCACGGTGGAGCAGGTAGCTAGCATGGAAGAAAGTTAGTATGGCAACGATGCTAACTTTCCTCCAGGCTAATATAAACCACTCAGCTCGTGCACAGGATCTCCTGCTCCAGTGCATGGCGGAGCGGTTAATCAAAGTTTGTATGGTGACTGAACCATACCGCGTCCCATCCAGGTCGGATTGGGTTGGAGATCTGCACGATTTAGTTGCAGTCACCACGCCTCCTACCTTCTCCCACTCTCGACAGAGTCACAAGGGGCCCTGGATTGGTTGCTACTGGGGTAGGCAATCTGGTGGTTGTGGGTGTATATTTTTCTTCCAACAGGACCCTTGCTGAGTTCGAGGAGTTTCTCGGCTTGGTGGGGGCCCTGGTGAGACAAAATCGGCCCTTCTCTATCATCGTCCTCGGTGACCTCAACGCCAAATCCACGGCGTGGGGGTCCTCGAGGACTGATGTGAGAGGAAGAGTGTTGGAGCGGTGGCTCACAGAGGTGGGACTGTGCGTGCTCAACCAAGGAATTGAGAACACGTGTGTGCGACGATGGGGAGGGTCGGTGATTGACGTGACCTTCGCCACCCCGGAGCTTGCACTCCGGGTTCAGGGTTGGCAGGTATTGGTGGATGAAGAGACATTGTCCGATTATCGATACATCCGGTTCAATGTCTCCGCGTTGGCAGCGGAAAGGTCCCATTTCGCGCCGCGGAGTCGAGCCCAAGGTGGGCGTTGAAACGGCTGGACCTGGAGAAGCTGCAGGAGGCGGCAATCGTCCAGGCGTGGAACCCCATTCCCACACCACCGGTGGACTCAACGCGGAGGCCGATGCGCTGTGCGTGGCGATGTCGCATGTCTGCGACGCTGCCATGCCTCGCATTAAGACCCTCCCTCAGAAGCGTCAGATGTACTGGTGGTCGGAAGAGATTGCGGAGCTCCGCCGAAGTTGTGTAGCTAGGCGGCGCCACTACCAACACTACCGGCGAAGGAGGCTCCAGGAGCCGGCGGAGTTGGACGCCCGCTATGCCGCCTATAGAGAGGCATCTAAAACTCTCCGTGTTGCCATCGATGAAGCTAAGTCGGCTTCATGGAAACAACTGCTGGAGACACTGGATCGGGATCCTTGGGAGCGCCCCTACTTACTGGTGAGGCAAAAGCTTCGCCCCTGGGCACCTCCCGTCACCAGCACGTTGGAACCGCATTTTTTGCGGCGGGTGGTCGAGGGACTGTTCCCGGCTAGCCCAGGAACCGACTTTGTCCCTCCCACTTTGATGGCTACACAGACACAAGACTCTGGCGAGGAGGAAGAGGAGGCAGATGAGCCTCCTGACGTCTCTGAGGTAGAGTTGGGAGCAACCGTCTTGAGGATGAGGGCCAAAGACACGGCGCCAGGGCCTGATGGTATTCCTGGCCGTGCTTGGGCCCTCGCTCAGGACGCCTTAGGCCCTCGCCTTCGGGATCTCCTGAACCGCTGTATGCGGGAAGGGAGATTCCCGAGGCGATGGAAGAGGGGGAGGCTCGTGCTCCTTCGAAAAGGGGGGCGGCCCGCGGACGAACCCTCAGGTTATCGTCCAATCGTGCTGCTTGACGAGGCGGGCAAGCTCTTAGAACGCGTAATTGCAGCCCGCCTCGCCAAACACCTAGATAGGGTGGGCCCGAACTTGTCGGAAAGACAGTTTGGGTTTCGGAGAGGTCGTTCGACAATCGATGCGATTCGACTTGTCCACGAACTCTCCAAGGAGGTGGTGCGCTCACATGGTGGGGTGTTGTTGGCAGTGTCCTTCAACTCCCTGCCCTGGATCACAATAACAGAGGCGCTGGGTTATCACAGAGTACCCGTGTACTTGCAGCGTCTCGTTGGGGATTATCTCTCTGATAGAGAGATAGTCTACCCAACAAAGGACGGGGAGGAGGTTAGCCCCATGTCACGCGGGGTTCCACAAGGCTCAGCTCTTGGGCCACCCTTGTGGAATCTCGGGTACGACTGGGTACTAAGAGGCGCTAACCTTCATGGCGTCAGTCTAGTTTGCTATGCTGAGTCGGCGTTGAGTCGACTCCTGCCAAATGTGGGAGGAGGTGGAGGGCACTGCCGCCATCTTTACATGGCGGTGGTGCGCTCCATGGCCCTATATGGTGCTCCCATATGGGCAGGAAAGTTGAATCGCGTGCAGGAGGCCCTCCTCCACAGAGCCCAGAGGATAATGGCCGTGAGAGTGTGTCGGGGCTACCGTACACTCTCACACGAGGTATCCTGCGTCCTCGCCGGATCGCTGCCTTGGTGCATAGAGGCCGAGGTTGTGTCTTCGGTCTACTGGCGCCGGGTGCAAGCGTTTGAAGAACTGGAACAACGCCCCGCCCCACAAGAAGTCGTGCGGTGGCGCAAGGATGCCAGGGCCAGAGCCTAGGTGGAGGGAGCGGATCCTCTCAGGACCCACTCAGAGAGGAGTCGGCGCCAGACGGCTTCTTGTAGCGATACGGCCCATTCTCACTGAGTGGGTCCAGAGAAGACATGGGGTCCTCACTTTCCGGACTACACAGATGCTCTAGGGACATGGTTGTTTCGGGAGATATCTGTGTAACGTCGCCGGAAGGGAGGAGACCCCAGTATGCCAGCGGTGTGGTTACGCGGAAGATACCGCACAACATGCGCTGGAGTCATGTCCGGGGGAGGAGGAACCGCGGCAATCCCTGGTCGCGGTCGTGGGACGGATTTCATTGCCGACCATCTTGTTTAAGATGGTCGACGATGAGAGGTCGTGGGAAGCTGTTGTCTCCTTTTGCGAGACCGTAATCTCGCGGAGGGAGGCGGAGGAGCGAGAGAGGGAGATGGACCCTCTCGCTCCTCCATGGAGGAGGAAGCGGACACGGGGGCGAGCCAATCGAGCTCGCTCCCTGTCTCTGCTTGGAGGGCCTGGGCCGTCGGGCGAGTAACCACACCCGATGTCCCACTTAGGGATAGGCTCTCCCGAGGTGATAACGCGCTGTAATGGTTTCCGGCGCGTTCCTGGAGCCAAAGGCAGGGGTTCCAATTCCTGCGAGGCGGACCCGAAAGGGCGATGGAGGTGTCGGAGTTGCGTGAGCGAATGTGACAACGGTTCCGTAACTCTGACAGTTGCCATGCCGCAGCAACCTGGGGAGGGTTTTAGTCGGTAAGGCTGCCACTCTGGTGCCGAGTCCGACACGTCGTGCGTACAAGCATTTCCCGCCACTACAAAAAAAAAAAAAAAAAGGGCTGGTATCGAACATCTAATTTCTAACGAAATATCATCATGGTGGGTTGTTGTGCTGTTTACGGCTGTCTGTCAACTAAGCGGGGCAAGATTAAAAGCTTTATTTAATTTCCTAATGATAAAAAAACGTAAGATTAGAAACTTTTCAATAACGTTGCTTTATAATATTACAAGCTTTGCTTAGTTTGGGGTCAGATGGTGTTGTGCGTGAATTGTCTACCAATATTTATTTATTTTTAATAACGAAGGTATTTTTAACTCAAAGTTCGTAATTTTCACAGCCAGTAACTTATGTGCCCAAGCACGGATTGATAATGCCTGGAGGAATAATTATAGTGACAGAATAAAGTTTACTTCATGGGTAAGTGTAAAATGAAATGCGAATGTGTACCTACTTAATTAGAATAGTATAATTTGGCTTCATTCTATTTATGTAACTCAACATTATAGCAAGTTTATAGACTACTTTACGTCACCAGGTGAACTTAAGGGACACCACTATTCAATAAAACAATTCAGTAGCCCTAGCGCTAACGCACACATTCACGCGTGTGTACGAACGACATCTGCGTAGTTGTGTGAAGAGTAGGTAGCTCCACAGCGGCGTTTGTATGGAATTTTAGTGGAGTGTCCGGGGTGTGCCATAACGTGACGTCACTCGAAACTTCTAAGTAATGTATTTTCGTAATTTTTTGTTTATGAAACAATAGAAAAAATACTTATGCTATTTTTTTTATGATCTAGATGACGGACCAATTAGTTTTTTTCAGTCGTCTCGTCAATTATATTATTTTAACATAAAATACACAATAAGCACATCAGCATAGCATATAAAACAAAAAAAAAACGATAACATTAAAGTAATGTGCAAACATTACTGTGTTCCGGTTTGAAGGGCAATGTTTCCAGAGAAATTACTGGGCTTAGAGATATAAGATCTTAGATCTCTGGGTGACGAGCGCAGTGCAGTGCTAGGTAATGTAATGCTAGGTAATGATTTGGACTCTTCATGTTCCAATAGCTGCGTGGCACTGTGCTGTTATGTGGCAGGCGTGGTGCTTACCATCAGGCACATGTCTTGCTCGTCTCGTCATTCGTTATTAAAAAAAAATAGCAAAATTCAATTGTTTTTTTCCCATCGCAAGAAATGGCCAGCGTGCTTAAAGAAGATTCACTTGAAGAAACTATATCCCTCTCAAAGCATTGTCACCCTAGTCATATTGCAGGCAAGTTCGGAGCGGAGAAGTTTATGTGTTTTAAAAGCGAGTTAACAATTTACGCGGCCGCCATGCAGATGAGCTTACTGATGCAACGTTACACCAACAATAGGTTGCTGGAAGTTTCGCTATAGTTAGATATATAACTATACGAGTATAGTGTTTTTAGTGTTTTTATAGAGAGTACATTGTTGTAATTGTAGCTTTCGATTGAATACGAGTATGAATATAATGCTTTCTTCTTTATAGAATCGAAAGCTTTTAAGGGTTCCGTCATATTATCTATTCTATGGTTCCGTAGCCAAATGGTAAAATACGGGACCCTTATAGATTCGTCATGTCTGTCTGTCTGTCCGTCCGTATGTCACAGCCACTTTTCTCCGAAACTATAAGAGCTATACTATTGAAACTAAGTAAGTAGAAAAAAACAAAAAAAATTAGGGGTGTCCCATACTTGAAATTGAAACTCAAAAAAAAAAATCCATCAAAAGCATACGTGTTGGGTATCTATGGATAGGTCTTCAAAAATGATATTGAGGTTTCTAACAATTTTTTGAAGTGAAACTTCTTTATCGGCGTTGGAAAAAAATTTACCGTCACATTTTTCGGTTACGCGTCACATTTTTCCGTTACGCGCCATCTTTTTTATTTCTGAAACACAATAGCGACGTGATAAATAATAATATATCAATACTAAAGTGATCAACAAAATCAAAGGCTTTATTTTAATTCTAATTCCAGTGGATTTGTGGATTCTTCCATCATTGAATCTACAAAAATTAGTTAAGTGATTTACAAAAATTATATAACAAATTATATAACAATGGCGTTGGGTATCTATGGATAGGTCTTCAAAAATGATATTGAGGTTTCTAACAATTTTTTTTCTATACTGAATAGTTTGCGCGAGAGACTCTTCCAAAGTGATAAAATGTGTCACCCCCCCCTCTAATTTCTAAAATAAGAGAATGACAATAATAAAAAAGTGTATGGTGTCCATTACCATGTAAACTATCAACGAAAATTGGTTTGAATGAGATCTAGTAAGTAGTTGTTTTTAATACGTCATAAATTGACTATTGTTGAAACACTGATTAAAGTAACAACGAACTACAAGAATATTTTTATTATGTTACTTACTGCTACGGAAGCCTTCATGGGCGAGCCTGACTCGCACTTGACCACGTTTATTTTTAAGTGAAAACTTCTTTTGTCGCGGCAGAGACAGGTTTTTCGTTGTGAATTGAATTCTAGCGTCACCCTTGGGAATGATAAGAAATCTTTGGGTAATGTCCGTCCCGAATGACTCTTATTTGTATTAGCTTTACAGACTAAATGCTCTTAGCTGTCGAAGACTGACTAGATTGTATACTTCTTTGCATTTTTTTTTATGGTAAACAAATGTCACTCTTCAAAATAAAAGTAATTCCGAAAAATTGTTAACATCCCTATTGTTTATGTTGATTAAAATGCACGCAACATGCAATAGCTTTACCGCGGCAGTCTCTGAGTGCCACACTTCTTTTTTTTTAATATTAACTATTAAACAAAACAAATCTAAATCGATTCACAACTCTTTAGAGTATAAGTGTTCTGGGATTCACAATTGCCGAAGCAGTCGCGTAACATGCATTTAAAACAAATAAATGAAGCACTTTCTCCTTTGTTGAATCCGGTCAAAAATCGTGCGAAATTTTTACTATATAATTTACTATATAATTAGACACAAAATAATGGTCTTTTAGTGAAAATTCAGATTTCACGAAGCATTAGTTTCCTTTGTGATAGCGACACCGTAGAGCCCTCGAGACGAGCTAGTTAGTGCCGCGCTAAGTGGCTCACAAAGTGCTAGGCCTAGTTTTACACCCAGGTCACCTGCTCTGCGCGCCAAGGACACTCATCTTATATCTGGCATCGGGTCAAGATATAGCCTTTTTGTTGGATTGGGAAAATAACCAAAACCAGTATTAGAATCGCAGTGGGCCAGTGTGGTGTTTTATGGCTTTGTTTCTCTCCTTGCGAGAGAGAGCCCCAGCAGTGGAAACATTTACTAATAAATAAAAATCTCTTTATTTGAACAGTTTTAGACATCGTAGTACAGTAATTATCATGTTTAGTATAAGCTATTCAGTTACTTAGATGTGAGCTCTGTATCCCACACTGCTACACTTTTTATTGGGCTGCTTATGTTATGCTTATGCATTTATTTTAAAAGCAGACAAAATCCAAAAATGTCAACGTCATAAGTGTTAATGAGGTGTTTTCCAGATTAAAATCGACTTGTCAAAAAGAGTTATAAAAATTGCCAGGGGCGCCATTGTTGGTTTTTGTGGAATTTCTCTGACAAAATAAAACGTGGGCGCCACCCATGGTGAAGTTGGGAACTGTCTTTGACAGGTCTTTTTGCAACTGGAAAACGCCCCATTATAGATTACAGGTTTTAACAATAGTAACAGGTGTTAATTAAAACATAAGAAGGTATTTTACGTAAACGAAATTCGAGCGATTCGAAATTCAAAACCTTAGAATCGGAATTTGGAAGTGTTATTCGTTGTATCGAGTTGGGCGCGGCTCACGAGCCGGAATATCGGTTTTCTCAAGGAGAATGGACGTAAAAAATGAAGATGTCCGTGATCATTACGGTTTCCGGTGATTATCGGCTGGGAGGGAAAAACTGCCGAGAGCGGATAATACTTAAAGGTTTCCGAGAAATGGACTGCTCTCGTTCGGAGGGAAAAAATGGCGCGCAGTTGTTTCGGAAATAGGACCAATTTCGCTACAAAGCTGCGATGGAAATTGACTAAACAACGACAACGACAGCTCAGAATTGTAGAACATCTTACAATAATATTTCAAAAAAATGAAAGGAGACTTTAGAAATCGAATGATAGAAATAAAAAAAGTGTAGCCTATGTATTCTTCAAGACCATAATCTAATGCTGGTTTACATTAATCCAGTCCAGCTATCGAATCCAGCGCTGGATTGCTTACTAGAGTAATGTAGACCGAGCATATCTGTTTCAATTTCTCAATGATAACCTAACTCGGTGCAGTCATATTTTGTGGAGCATGAGCCACGACTTCTAAAACAATTTTCAGTAACTGGCTAAACTGTGTGTACGATATTCAGAATTTGCGCATTTTACAGTATTTTGGTATACGTTAAAGTATTTTTGTCGTAAAGTTCAATCAAGAAAAGCCTTCATTACTTCGCAGTTTTATGTGTATCATTATTGTACAAAACAGAGGAATAATGTAGTCGTTTTTCTATATATTGGTCTAAATAAATATGAAATGCATGTGAATGTATTTCATATTTAAGTATGAATACATTTAGACCATTGTCTATCTTTTATCAAGCGAGGATTCTGTATCTATTTATAAGTTAGCGAGGGATGGCAATAAAATCAATTTCGCAGAGAGTGTGGTTATTCGAGGGTGGATGATGACTGTAGCCGCCATCTTTATTCAATCGGGGCCACCTCAGCGCCGCTGCGCGCGTGACAGGAATACTGACCTTAGATCTACCATTGCTTACACTATTGCTATTGTCATCTCTTTAGTTCTGCTATCAGTGACAGAGAAAGCGATAGCGATTACGTAAACAACATTGTAAGACGGTTAAACAGCGGGTCTAGCATACGGGTACACTCGACCCGCGTAAACATATGGGAGGGCACGGAATCGAGTGAGCGGTTTACACACAACAAAAGAAAAAGAAAAAATAAAGTGATTGAAGCCTTTATAAAAACAGCTTATTTATTTGTTTTTTTATTTATTAATCATGACGGCAAATCGGTCATTACAATAATTCTACTGCTTACAATCAATCCGTCAATGGCTAATCACATCGGAACGGTCAAGGGTTAAAACAAATCGAGTTGAAATTTGTAACACAGTTAGATTGTAGTCTGGAATAGTGCGTGTGCTACTTTTTATTACGAGAAAATATCGGAAATGAGTAATGCGCGGGTTAAACAAGAGGGCGCCACTAGTCTTAAATATTGTTACTGATATCTCGTTCCGTTTGGTCCCATCATGGAATTAGAATGCATCATCATCATCATCATCATCAGCCACAAGACGTCCACTGCTGAACATAGGCCTCCCCCCTAGATTTCTACAACGAACGGTCCTGCGCAACCTGCAACCAGCGGTTTCCAGCGACCTTTGTGAGGTCATCTGTCCATCTAGTGGGGGGCCGTCCAACACTGCGTCTCCCGGTTCGTGGTCGCCACTCAAGAACCTTTTTCCCCATCGGTTGTCAGTTCTGCGAGCGATGTGGCCTGCCCATTGCCACTTCAGCTTGCTTACTCTTTGAGCTATGTCGGCCACTTTCGTTCTTTTGCGAATATCCTCATTACGGATTCTGTCGCGCAAAGAGACTCCGAGCATAGCTCTCTCCATAGCTCGCTGTGTGACTTTGAGCTTCGTTATGAGACCAACAGTGAAGGACCACGTCTCAGTTCCATAAGTCATCACTGGCAACACGCACTGGTTAAAGACTTTCGTCTTTAGGCATTGGGGTATTTTGGACTCAAAATGTGCCGAAGTTTCCCGAACGCTGCCCATCCGAGTTGGATCCTTCGCTGGACCTCTTTGTCGAAGTTGGATCTACCTAATTGGATCTTTTGA
This sequence comes from Ectropis grisescens, assembly GCA_017562165.1. Classification (NCBI taxonomy): domain Eukaryota; kingdom Metazoa; phylum Arthropoda; class Insecta; order Lepidoptera; family Geometridae; genus Ectropis; species Ectropis grisescens. The sequence goes on from CM029779.1 coordinate 28,343,034, forward strand.
CCCAGGTAGACGTATTCGTCAACAACTTCGAGTGTGGTATTCCCAACAATAACCGGTACAGGTGAGACATGAACATTTGACATGACCTTCGTCTTGTCCATATTCATACTCAAACCTACCTGTTGGGATACTCTACTGAGGTCCCTGAGCATAGCACCGAGGTCCTCCATCGACTCTGCCACAATGACTATGTCGTCGGCAAACCGAAGGTGAGTGATGCATTCGCCGTTGATATTGATGCCATATCCGTTCCAGTCCAGTAGCTTGAAAACATCTTCCAGCGCGGCAGTGAACAGTTTCGGAGATATAACATCTCCCTGTCTCACGCCTTTCTGTAGCTGGATATGTTTTGTGCACTGGTCCTGTAATCGGACAGACATTGTGGCTTTGCTGTAAATACACTTCAACACTTCGATATAGCGATAGTCGATGCGGCATCGCTGGAGAGACTGAAGCACTGCCCAGGTCTCGATGGAATCGAAGGCTTTCTCATAGTCCACATACGCTATACATAGTGGCCGATTATACTCCTCGGTTTTCTGTATAATCTGCCGAAGCGCATGAATGTGGTCTATGGTACTATAGCCTTTTCGGAAACCGGCTTGTTCGGGTGGCTGGAAGTCGTCAAACCTGCGTGCGAGACGATTCGTGATTACCCTCGAAAACAACTTATATGCAATTAGAATGCAATTTTTCGAAATTATTTTTCTACACTTTTTTACACTCGTTTAACAAAAACATTTTTTTTTAAATTAGTATATTCTGTGACTAAATAAACAATAACCATGTAATTTTGAATTTTCCCGGTTAAACACTAACGACTCACATGACATCACTAACCGCTAAGCATTAGTCCCGATATAATTATGACAGTATGCCCAGTATGTGTGTTTTCTTAATTTTACATGACTACAAACAATCAAAATCGTCGTTGCTAAGATCGCAAACTGTAAAATGCAGAGAAATAAAACAGTCCAGTCAGTCTTCGATAGGTTGTTTAGCGGTTAGTGACGTAATAGGCCATATTGGTGTTTGCAGTCACGTGGCCACAGATTAAACATATTATATAAATATAAACTTTTAAAATCATTTATTAAATTCACTAAGCAATATTATATTATAATAATATGATTTTTGATATCGTAATAATACAAAGTATCTTAAAATTTACATTAAACATTGACTTGTGATTAGTGTCCCTATCCTGAATTCAGTAGTAAAAGTAAACACGATCCTGTAATACAAATTTTATTAATAGCTTAAAAGCTATTTATACTTGGAGGAGCCAAGAGCTAAGGCGACTCATCACTCCGGGCTCACGTATTTTATTATGAGCTTCATAATTTCTCTTTGAAGTAAGTAATGAAAGGCATTAAAGAAATGATGAATTTTCACATAATTATCAAAGGTTAGAATAATTTCTAATTTCTACGCATATTGCACACGGTAGGTAGAGTCGTTTAAATGAGTTCTTCGCTTCAAACGGTTTCTTGTTACGTTTTGTAGAGACTTAAGACGTACATTTCAAAGCCATTTGAAATAGCAATTGACATCACAAGTCAGCACAACAAAAATGTAGGTATTTCATACGAATTATTGAGAATTTTACTGCTAAGGTGTGTGGAAATATTTTTAAAGCAAAAGTCAAATTCAAATTCAAAACTTCATTTGCCACTATGATAATCGGAAAGTAACTTACAACTTACAACGCACAGTAAGTACGTTAATGGTAACTACGAGACAGCTTTGTACATTAAGACACTATAATCATGGGCCTCATAACGAAGCTCAAAGTCACACAGCGAGCTATGGAGAGAGCTATGCTCGGAGTCTCTTTGCACGATAGCATCCGTAATGAGGGTATTCGCAAAAGAACGAAAGTGGCCGACATAGCTCTAAGAGTAAGCAAGCTGAAGTGGCAATGGGCAGGCCACATCGCTCGCAGAACTGAAAACCGATGGGGAAGAAAGGTTCTCGAGTGGCGACCACGAACCGGAAGACGCGGTGTTGGACAGCCTCCCATTAGATGGACAGATGACCTCACAAAGGTCGCTGGAAACCGCTGGTTGCAGGTTGCGCAGGACCGTTCGTTGTGGAAATCTAGGGGGGAGGCCTATGTTCAGCAGTGGACGTCTTGCGGCTGATGATGATAATGATGAACTATGGACGTATGAAAATAATGGACGTATTCTCGCTAACACAAGCACTGTGTCAAGTCAAGTCGGCCAGTTCCCTATCACATACAGGTTGACACTCATACATACTCACAAAAGTCCCACTACTGGCAATCGAGCTTTCTCTTGCATGGAGAGAAAACCATAATCCCCACGTTTATCAAGTGGGTTGATAGAAGATGACACAGATCAAAAAAAGTTTATTTCTTATGCCAGTTTTCTCACGATGTTTCATGTTTGTGAAAGCCTGCAGTGGTAAGAAATCAGTATAGCAGCTCTTGGAAAAATACTCAAAGTGCAAGCTGCATTCGAACCTTCGTTCTAACGACTATGAAATCAGACATTAAAACCACTAGACCACCGTGGCATTTCCCACCACATCTCCCCATAAAACCACGCTTAATATTCCTTAACTGATAACACTAATAGGGGGTACTTATTTAGAACATACTTCTTTAATCTCACAATGTTTTCCTTCACTGTCAAAGCCAGTATTGATGACAAACTTCAACATCTATTTGGATACAAATAATTTTCTTTTCTTTGAAAAAAAAAGAAAACCCTACTTCCTACTCTATTGGACTGGACTGGACTGGACTACCTTACATAAAAGTAAGCGAACTTAAGATTTTTGATGATATTTACAAAACGGCCACACTGATTTCGATACAATTTGTATTGAAGCAGCTCTGAAGTATTTTTTTTTAATAAAAAGTGACGAGACGAGCAGGACACGTGCCTGATGGTAAGCAACATGCCTGCCACATAACAGCACAGTGACATGCAGCTATTGGAACATGAAGAGTCAAAATCATTACCTAGCACTGCACTGTGCTCCTCACCCAGAGATCAAAGATGTTATATCTCTAGCCCTGTAATTTTTCAGGAAACATTGCCCTTCAAACCGGAACACAGTAACGTTTGCACATTACTGCTTGGCGGTAGAATAACTGGCAAAGGTGTGGTACTTCCCCAGGCGGACTAATTTAGTGATAAAAAGGTCTAGGCTATGGAATGCAGTGCCTGAGTGAGTCTTTTCTGATAGTTACAATCTTGGAGTCTTCAAATCGAATCGGTTTCCCATAGGAATATGCTCCATCGTAGACCGCATCGTCGCTTAACACCAGGCGAGATGTCGGTCAAACCTACGTTTAACAGTTTAAAAAAAATTGGTTGCCTGTAAAGTCGGTATACGGGCGAAAGTTTTACGTGACAACGACTTTGAGTGGTAAAATAATTTTACGGAAGGGACGCGTGCCTTTCACTTTTATGTCTGTCTCTCTCGCTCTTAGGCGGGCTAACCATGCCCGAGTGGCAGGGACGCGTGCCTCTCACTCGCTCTCGTTGTGAGCGCATAACGTGAGCGGAGCGTAACGCAGTTTCTTGAAGTGTCACCCGGCAAACCAATTTATAAGACGTTGTCACGTCAAAAAAAAGTCTCGTTATTTTGCGCCAGTGGTTGATAATACCTAAATGATTAAATATTGAGAAGTAACCACTACAGTACTCTGAAACCAGATTACTTATTCAGGAAGACCGTGAAAGATACACGTAACTCGATGAGTCTAAACCTTCAAGCAAGTTTGACGAACTTGCTGAACCAATACTGAAGCAATCTGTGGAACGAACTTCTCTCCAGCTTCAGAATAAGTTAAGCTGAGGGAACTGAGCGTACTTATAAACTTCTTGGCAGATGTAAGTATTGCATTGTTCTGTGTACATTGTACAAGTGTATTAATTGATACCTTTGTAAAATATTGTGTGTATTTTGTTAACTTGTACTGTGTCTGGGTGTTTCTATGTATAATAAGTATGTATTTAGAATTATATAAGTATTATATCAGCTATCTGGCTGCTATCTTGCAATGTTTGCTTAGTTTGGGGTCAGATGGTGCTGTGTGTGAAATGTCCACCAATATGTAATTCATTTATTTGTAACAAAAAAACATTAAAGTCGGTCTACTCGTTTAGGAGGAGTTCAATGACATACACACGTACACTCCGCGAGGTATAAGCTGAGCTTTGCATTAGTGTGAGTGATCACCAATCAGGCAGGAGCTTGAAATTTTGTCCGCGAGGTATAGGCTGAGCTTTGCATTAGTGTGAGTGATCACCAATCAGGCAGGAGCTTGAAATTTTGTCCGCGAGGTATAGGCTGAGCTTTGCATTAGTGTGAGTGATCACCAATCAGACAGGAGCTTGAAATTTTGTCCGCGAGGTATAGGCTGAGCTTTGCATTAGTGTGAGTGATCACCAATCAGGCAGGAGCGCGGCGAGACCGAATGGCGCCGCGCCTAAGGCCGGTTGTCACACCTACACTATCCATGTACACTCACACAAATGCAAAGTTCAGCTTATGCCTCGCGGAGTGTACAGTAACATTATTTACGTGAAGGTACATACTATTTATTAATACGTGTGATTTTTTACGTACCATCATGTAAATAATGCTACTGTACGTATGAATGTCACTGAACTCCTAAACGACTGGACCGACTTTACTGTTTTATTTACATTATTTTATTTACGTTCGTATTTTCACTTGAAGCAAACATGAATGATGTAGCGCTAATAGAGGTATGACTGTATGTTTGGTCCAGAAGCATCTGATTCAATAGGCTCTGTGCACACTGACCGTGGCCGGTGAAGTGCAGTGAGCGTGTGCACGAGCAAAGCGGCTCAATTGGCCGCGTGCGCTCGGACGGTAAGCCGACGGCAAATTAAACCTGTGCTCTGATTATATAGACCTTACTGGTATGTTACAATTATAATTTATATGTTTTAAATTTCTATTTTCCATCGACTTCAAAAAATATGGGGTTCTCATTGGTTGTATGTTTTCTTTTTGTCCCTTTTGTTTTTGTGTAAGTATTTATGACAGCTGTGCCAATTGTGAATCGATTCTGAAAGTTATTTTATGTTAGGTTACTCGTCATCACTTACCTCACACTTCTTTTTTCAAGAAAAGAAGAAAGAAAAGATTTAATTACTTATACTATAATTATATATTTATTACATTTAATATTATGATACATTTAATTCGCTGTTTTAACCCCCGATCAAAAACTGGGGTATTATAAGTTTAGCGTCGATGTCTGTCTGTCTGTCTGTGTGTGTGTGTCTGTCTGAGGCACAGAGTGTGCGTAGAGCTCAAACAGATGGGGCGATTTCGATACGGTTTTTTTTAATTTAAAGGGTAATTTCCGTGCCGATGTTTTTAGCTATTTTTGGATTTCGATTCAAGATGGCTGTCTCTACAAAATGGCGGACAAAATATTTCTTTACAACTTCTCAATTTGGGTACCAAATAGTAGGTCTTGACTAGTAGAATATTATGCGCTATGACAAATCTCAAATTCAAAATGGCGAAATACATTTATTTTTTCACAGCTCCCTCAATATGGGTATCAAATGAAAGGGCTTGACTAGTAGGATGTTGTACAGATTACAAGTCCGAGGTATTCGGCGATAAATCTTATTTTTTTATTTTGTGTTTGCTATCTAGCTTGCTACGCACATGACTTCGAAAAGACAGTGGTGTGTGTGGTTCGTGAGATGTCTTTTCGAAATTATGTACAGCTAACTTCAAAACGGTGAAGGAAAACATCGCGAAGAAACCAATATGTACCTATCTAGAATTTTGCGAGGTCATGCGTCATTCACCTACCTGCACTGAGCCAAAGCCAGAGTATTGGATTATAGCGTTGACTCTCTGCTTATGAGAGAAGGCCCTGAGTCTTAGCAGTGAGAACATTTAAGGTACAAGTTCGCGCTGAGGCCGCGACAGGAGACCGCGACAGGAGACCGAGACATGTGTCGCGGTCTCGGCGCGAACTGGCGCCCATACAATTCTATAGAGTCAAGTGCCTGTCGCGGTCTCCGGGCGAACCGCTACCTTTAGTGGTCTGCTTATACAGTGTCTTAGTAATTAATCGCCGCCAAACGACGAATCGAAACGCCACGAAATCAGAATCTAGTGTTTTAAAAATGAAAATTTGGATGTTCAGATGTTTAGGTGTTTTCCTCCATCACATTGTCAGAACTAAACAGATGAGCCTGAAATTCGGAACATAGAAAGATAGATAGTCTTCAATAGCACATAGGCTAAATTGAAAAAGCAACTACCAACTGACGAGTCACTTTGTATTCGTAAAGTGTTTAACTCAAACAGTTCCTCCGGACACTTATTCTGAACTCGTTCCAAAATGGAACTGTTAGAGCTGTTACTGATTGATCGTCGGAGCACACGAGCGTAGAAACACTCGGAGGAACGCTCCGCCGCGACGGGACGTAAATAACAACTCCGGGTAACAACTCTAAAACGATACCATTTTTAAACTCGTTATGAATAAATTCCCTGTGAATCTGGACGCAGAGGAAATAATGTACAGATAAGTATGTTAAATCATTTTTTCATCCCACCAACTCGGAAAGAGTACTTTTGATCCGTTTTTACCCTATAGAGGTTAAAGTAAATTTGAATTTAGAACATCGTGTGTGCTGAGGTTTTGAATTCAAAACATAATTCAACCTATTTATTTTTATCTCCTTGGTGCCGAATGCATCATACATTTTTTTAATATGTTAAAAACTCAGATTCGGAATCTCCTTGGTGTACTTACTTTTTTTTAATTTGCTTAGCGCGAAAACATTTAAAAATTTGCATTTAGTCATTTCCTCTCTGAGGTGGAATGAAAAGTTACGTGTTGCACTCGAGTGCAAAGGTTTTTCACCTTGTGCTCTTTTGATTCCCTTGCTACGCTCAGGATTCTAAAATTGAATCACGAGCGCAGCGAGTGAATCCCTCGCTTGCTCGGTCATCAAAATTGAGCACGCGGTTAAAAATCAACTTTGCACTCTTGTATAACAAATAACTATTATTCAATCTACGCAAATCCAACTGAAATAATAAATGCGATAGCTTGCGTGCTTAAATGAATGTGTGTAGCCTGTGCTCTTATGAGCCAAGTCTAAAACAACACAGTTTAAAATAATACAGGCTTTTTTTTTTCCAGAGATAATAAAGGGATCGAGTAATACGCAGATTTTAGTCTGGAATAGCTCGGTGTTACACGCGTAATTTTCGATCCTATTATTTTCCCGGGAAAAAGTTTTTATTTCAGACTATTTATCTATTTGTATACAAAATTCATCCAGCTGTTAAGCATCAACCGTATGTCTTGGTAACCCTGTCCTCAACATTATTTAACATAAAATTTGCAAACAAATCTTAAGTTTATTTTATTATATAAGTTTGTTTTATAAAAGGTCTATTCATTTAAGTTTATTTTCATTACTGTCAACTTTACTCTGTGAGCGCTAACTCTGCATTCCGAGTACAATGTAATATGTGATTGTTATTACCGGGTGCCCAAGATACAGGCCTAGCCTAGTTTAGGACCCACCGGACAAACTGCCGAGCTACAATTGGGTTAAAATGTATAGATTATAATTAAAGCACATTAATTTTAAGGATAACAATAATGTAATCTTGTTTTTGGTAATAAATGACTTATCTTATCTTTCTTGAGTTGTGGCTTTCAATAAAGAGTTATCATACCTTATGAAGGTATATTAGTAGACATGTTTTGGGTTTGGGTCTCGTGCTTCCACGCTTCGTTGTGAGCTGTATCTCTGTAAATGAGTTCCTTGATGGTTGGAGCACGGTAGATCCCCTTATTTATGGGCGAACTAAGGCGGGGGGCATTTTTGTTTGCAGAAGTTCTGGCAACACGCGAACGCCGTGAGGCAGGTCGGGATTTGTTCCCGACTCTATTTGGAGGATTTGCTTCTTGGGGCTTCATCTTTGTGTCATTCGCATAAAATAGGCGTGATGCCAGGTCCTGCAATCATATTAAATTATTTGATATAATGACAGTATTTAAATAGAATAAAATGAGTAGGTACTTACCAATTTTAAAATTGATATTTCTTAGTTTCACTTACTTTATGATCATTCAAAGTTGGATGGGCAAGTCCATTTTAAAAATACGAAATTATTCGTAAAACTATTTACCATCGGATAACCCATTTAATTTCAACTTACTTTTGTTATGAAACCAGTTTCCTAAACGCAATATTTAATATAGCTATCATACAAACTTTACGCGCGACGCATAGAAAATACGACAGCGTGACGTCACGTTTCTGTAGTGATTTGTATGAAGCGTTTTTGGGAGGTTCCAAATTTGTGATTTTTAAATCGTGATATCCCGGGAAGTTTTTAAGATAAAAAAGTAATTCTTTCACCTATGTTTCAGTTATTGAGTTGCCTTTTGATGGCACATTAAATCAAAAATGAGTCGACACGCCTATTGTCATACAAAAATGTCTCATCACGGATGAAGTGTCTTATTATTATTCAGTTAATCTTTAATTATGTAAATTACGCGTCATGTAGTTTGGCCGCTATGGACTCCTAAATTACTCAATCGATTGTAATGAAATTTGCACGCCGCCGCAGTTTGATCAACTTAAAATTTAGGATAGTTTTTATATTAATGATTGGTCTTTATGTAACAATATCCGAACGAAACCGGAATGGGCCACTAGTTGTATATAAAGTATCGTAATTTAAACTACACAGGACTTAATCACGATCTAAATTATTTATTAATTACCTCGACGTTTCGTTGAACCAACTAGTTGTTGTTTTGGACCAGTTTTTATTAAAAATAAAAGAAATAAAACAAAAAACTTAAAATATTATAGCAAAAGTGTAGTCCACTAAATGTTCCTACTGCTGGGACTCGGGACCTACCTTCACAAGGTCATGTTGGGTCACTGCTGATTGGCGGATGTCACATGAACTTGAAAGATTCTTGAAACATGCCGATTTTTTCACGACATCGTTCATCGTTTTTAGCGGCATTGCGCACATCACTTCGAAAAGACAGTAGCGTGCGTGAGATCCGAAACAGGGGCTCCGGATTGGCAGTCGCTGTTTTCCCGACCAGACCACCTCTAACTTCTAGAATTAGTTTCATTTCTAAGAAAACATGTGCGTACGATGTAGAAATGGCACCCCCGTCCGCGATATTATTCACAGTACGGGCCGAGGTTGATATTGTAACTTTTGTAATATTTTATACGGGATTCGAGGCTTTGTTGTACGCGCATTTACCTCCAACTTCTGTGCAAATTATACTTCTATTTGAATCGCTGTTTCTAAACTTCGTAATAGGAAAATATTGGCTGTAGATATTTGGTTACAGTTCTTTAAAATGTTTTAGTTGTTTAATTTGTAGTGCCTAAACTTTTTACGTAGTTGGCTTGGGGAAACACAGTTTTGCGAGTTATTTTATCGCCATGCAGTATTGTGCGTACATTGTTCTGTTCCAGTTTTTTTCTTTCATATTAATTTACTCACAAGGATACTCCAACATTTATTGTTAGTGTAGAGCAGCGTCTAGACGTTAGAGGTAGGTAGAGAAAGACTTGAAAGTTACTTAGCTAATACTCTTATCGATCAATTAAAACTCCTAAGTCTTCCAGGTGAGAGTCTCTATCAATTTGCGAGCACCCTTGCAATCAGAGTGCTCGCGGAGGAGGAGGAAATAGTTGTGGAAAAACTGTTAAAAAAATATAATCATTTTATTTTTAAGTAATAACATAATGATTGTCATTAGAGAAGAAACTGAAATAATTGCGAAACATGTTTTTTTTAATGAACCTTAAAATATTACAGACAACTAAAACTTTTAAGTAAAATTGTTAACAGTAAATTATGTTATAAATTAAAATAAACGTGGTTTACACGACATCCAGAGAATAATTAGTATAGAGAGGATAAGCTACATAGAATGGGCCTCCGAGCACACATCAATAGACATCGTTCACGGAGACAGTAGGAAGCAGGACAAGTGTGAGTGCTATCCGTTTTAGATTTTCATCTTGTTAGTTTTAATCAAAAGAAAAAAACGGACGAAGAGACTAATAAAGAAGAATATTGGTAAGTTCTTTAAAAGATAAGTTTACCATTTGCTTATCTAGAATGTATCATTTTATTTACTTATTTTTGTGGTAGGGAAATTAATCATATTTTAACTATAATATGTTAAGAAATGAAAGTCAAAACTACTATAATTTTTTTCGCATAATCTCAAGTTAATAATCCTTGTGACATGCGAATTAATACACTTTATAAAAGTATACTGTATCAAAGGTTCGAAGTGAACCAAAATATCATCATCATCTATGATTATCTACAGCCAGCAGTCGTCTTGAAAGAATTACACAATGACCGGTCTTGTGCCGCCTCCATCCACCGACATCCCGCAATCGAGACAAAATCATCGGGCCATCGTGTGGGTGGAGCCGTCCTACACTGCGTTTGCCGGTTCAGGGCCTCGATTATCGGTTCTCCGAGCTACATGGCCTGCCCATTCCCACGTCAACTTGTATGACGTATTGAAGTATGACAATTATTACCAAAAAAAAAAAAACATAAATATATACGGTCGAATTGAGAAACCTCCTTTTTTGAAGTCGGTTAAAAAATGAAGCCAAATTGAGCACATCCTCTTTTTTTGAAGTCTGTTAATTTTTGGTTCGTTTAACATGAGCTTAACTTCTGTGTTCTAGTTATTCTGTGCGGCAACATTTAGTCTTCTATTTTTTAATAGTAACCATTTATTTAGACTGGCCTCGTGGCTTAGTGGGTAGTAACTCTGCCTGCGAAGTCGTGGGTTCGATTCCCACCCAGTGCAAATATTTGTGTGGTGAATACAAATGTTTACACTGTGTCTGGGTGTTTTTATTTATAATAAGTGTGTATTTAAAACTATATAAATATTATATCAGCTATCTGGCCGTCATAGTACAAGCTTTGCTTAGTTTGGGGTCAGATGGTGTTATGTGTGAATTGTCCACCAATATTTATTAATATTATTTTTATTTTCAATCCATGAATTTAACTGAAAATTATCATTTACGTTTTACTGAGAATACTCACTGCTTTGGTTTAAAATTACGTAAACTCCTACATCTCTGAGCTTAGCACGTTGTTTAGAAAGGACCGATTTACAGTAACGGCGCAAAGGGGACGAAATATGAGAACAAAAACCATTCACGTTTTGTTTAATCTAATGCGGAGTAATATTTACGGAAGTGCAGTATTTTGCAGTAAATCCAACGTAAGCCCTGTTTCAGGGGTTTGTCTGTTCTTTAAACACGCCAGTTTTGACAATCCTAAAGAAAAGCCGGTTAAACGACGTACAGTTGTCAACACAGACAGGGACAGATAGACACCGCAAATTTTTTGATTTTAGTATGACTACGGTGGAATAAAAACTTGCACCACCCCACGGTTTTACCCACAGAGTTTCCGTTCCCGTTATTTTTTCGGGATAAAATATAGCCTCTGCTTGTGTACTTCTAACTATAATTTGTTTCTAAATTTCAGCCCAATCCGTTTGTTTATACGTTACGACGTGTTTATCATTTGATTTTAAGACATTAATACGATTCATTAGTTAAGGAATTAACTCTTGATTAAAACAAAAAGTAATTTAATAAAAAGAAATTATTATTATTTGAAGAAATGTTTTCAATTTATTAAAAAAGAAAAGTTTAAGAGTTGCCACAAAGAAATTGAATAATTCAATTTCACTGTGATAACTTTTTAAGCTATTATAACTATTAATGTTTTACCAATAAGAAATGCATGATTAAAAAAAAATGTGTATGTTTTTCAACATTGACATTAATAATGTCTTATCTCAAATTTAATTACTTTTGAAGGATAATTTGTAGGTAATTCGAGTTACCAAAACGTGCAAAGTGTTTTTAAAAAGAAACATTGATCAGAGCAGCTAAGATACTCAGCCTAATTTGGGGGCACAGCGTCAACTGTGCAGTAATTGACAAGAAAATTAATTATAAAACTATGTTTGTAATAAAATGTTCTAATATTTATTAAGGAATAAAATAGTAGTTACTATTTAGCTGCAGTAGTGAGAAGCGTTTGAATCAGACTAACGGTCAAGTGTTCAGATGCCATTCAAACTGTGCTTCGCTGCGTTATCTGCATTTATCTGTGGTTCCCTACAATTATTCAAATTCCCCCTTTTAACACCGGACGGGGGGCATTAACCGCTCAAACAAACGCGTTCATTTTACAAAAATGTCGCAAAAACAAAATTTTTACATTTTTTGCAACCTCCCCTCTATGTGTGTGTTTACAGAACCCGCCGCACGCAAATATTTCACGCCAATAAGGGAAACATTCACGAAAAGGTGGAAACAATAAGGTTTTTTTGTCAAGGACATACCAGAACGATTGAAGCAACTGCGATAGGATCAAACTGTAGTGTTCAGGCGACTAAAGAGTAATTAAGATACTCATAACTTAGTAAATTGAGCTGATATTGGTGTGAATCTTCGTGTCTTCAAGTCGACGGTGAATTGGTTTCTTTTAGGCAAGCACGCTCCATACCATTACGAAAGATGAAGGTCTAGTGCAAATATATAATTGAAAAAATTATAGTTAGGAAATCTTACCAGATCTTTTTCTAGCTATAGGTACCTAATAGGTTAACACTTGACCACCATCTCGCTATTTGTTAAGCAACAATTCTTATGTACCTATTTTACACGTACAGTCCGCGAGGTATAAGCTTAGCTTTACATTAGTGTGAGTGATCACCAAAAGTACAGTCAGACAACAAACTCTTAAAAATTAATATCATTATATTTTAGGTAGGTACTTAAGGCATAACATAAGTCGGAGAAGTATTCTAGTATTAAAATAAAATAAAACTAAATTGATAAAATAAAGTCCAGCTGTGTATTTGACTGATGAGTACATATTATTGTGTGATTATTACTAAAAATTAAATTTGAAAGACAAAATAACTACACATCTTCTACACCAGACATTGCACAATAGTCACTTTCTTTATCACTCTCGTTATCATTTTCACTCTCGTCTGATGTGTCGTTTGTTTTAATAATGAATCTTTCCGTTAAATTGTCAATAACGGCGTCGTATCCATGAAACTTTTTTTCTTCTTCTATTGCATGGTCACAAACATTTTTCCATTCCTGTACAGTGATACTTTCAATTTTTTCATTTGCTAACCTCAATATTGTATCCATATTCATTGACACGTTTTTTTTCGCGACGTATCCTTTTATCATTGCCCATATATTTTCAATCGGATTGAAATCTGGGTGATAGGGTGGTAGACGAAGGACGCTGTGACCATGTTCTCTTAATAAGGTGTCAATTTTATATTCAATAAATCGTTGTTTATTATTCAGTATCAATTGATAATGTTGTGGTTTAAGCATGGGTATTGAGTGATCGATATTGCGTAACTTGAGCCAGTCAATCATATCTTGTTTGCGACTATTTGAGTTGGGAGCGGGATTTTTTAACGAATTGTGGTAAGATGCGTTGGCAACTACAATAACGCTATTGAGCTTCAAATTGGGAATTAATTGCGTTTGTAACCATTTTGTATAGTTTTATGTATTCATATTGTTATGATAATCACCACTTTTTTGATTAGCTTTAAACATCAGCAGCGCATTTGGTATGAAACCGTCCTCGCCGCCGGCATGAACGATTATCAATCGATTTCCTTTAGAAATAGGTTTCTTCAAACCAGAAGTGCTGCCATCTGAACATGATTTTGATGAAGTGTGAGTGGTGTCAATATATGTTTCATCGGTATAAACGATAGGCCTGCCCTGAATACGGTATTCGGAAATTTTAAGTAAATAAGTTATATGTAGGTGACGGATCTCATGCTTTTCCATAAAAAAAATTCTGTTATTCTCTGTCCTTGACCATTTGAATCCTAAAAGAGATACTTCTTTTCGCAATGACCATATTGAACCTGGATAGTTAATGTCAGCCTTTAATTTTTCATGAATTCTTTTCATTGTTGGCACCTCTTTGTCAGTAATGTAAAAATTATGAATTGTTCTACGGATTACTGCTTTATCGAAATCATTAATGATTATTATATTTTTCCTGCATATGGTCTTTTTCGGAGATTTGAATTTGGTTCCATCTTTCAAAACACGTTTACCTTCCAATATGACTCTTTTAACAGTTGACAGTGGAATTCCTGTCGATGTCGATACCAATTGGGCTGATGTAGTCACACTTGACATGTCTTTATCGTTCATGTCTTTAAAATAGCTATTTAAATTACACAAAATTTCTTTTACTTGGCTATTTAATGGTTTCCGTATTTTGCGCTTATTTGTGTTGGCATCCATTTTACTAACACTTATATCAAACAAAAACAAAATAACATTAAACACGTCACGCTGCAGTCTGTACAAGAGGTGAAGTGCGGCAGGAGCGCGGCGAGACAGAATGGTGCCGCGCCTCAGACCGGTTACCCTAAATCAGTTTAAACCGGTTTTTACCGGGCGAAAATGGCGCCGCGCCTAAGGCCGGTTGTCACACCTACACTATCCATGTACACTCACACAAATGCAAAGCTCAGCTTATACCTCGCGGACTGTACCTAACTATAGTTATTTATTTTACTATTTTTTACGTTTTCTTATGTAGGCACTATGTCGCTAGTTATGTGTCTTTTAATAAAGAACTTTCTTTTCTTATCTCATCTTAACGATGGGGTCTGTGATGGAGTATGCTTATCAAGAAGAAACCGATTCACTCTTGGCTTGGAGACACTAAAGTTGTAATCATTGGGAAAAATTTAGACAACGCACTCCACAGTTTTTATAGCGTAACCCGTGGAACTCTATTGATATGTAATAATTTATCTGTAGATCTATTTGTCTGATTTTTGTTAGTAGATTGGCTCAGGTATGCCCTGCACCGCACTGCGCTCAACATTCATACGAACGTAAAATACGCATATCCGGTACACGTATTGTGTTGTACGTAGAACCAACTCCTGAACTTTTGGTTTCAATACTCAATCATTTTATTGCTAACATTATGGTACATTTGATGGTGTTATTTAAACATAGAGTAGTATGAAATAGTTCCCATAATGACCCTGATTGGGTGTGGCAATATAATTAATGTCATGCGGAGCGGATCGACTTACTCGATAATTGATTTGTCAGCAAGGTATTCGTCTATTGTGTAGTAAGCTTTTACAAGTAGTATATTTTTTTAACGTTTTGATAAACTTTTCATCAGAATCAATTTCTTTTATTTCATATGGCAATTTGTTATAGATTTTAACTGACATTGAGTTAGGACCCGAGCTACGCAATGTTAATTTTGAATATGGCAAATTTAAATTGTGTTTGTGGTTTGGTCTTGTTGGGTAATTTCGTCTATCAGTTTTGTGAAAAATTGGGGGATTTCTACGTACAAATTTACAGTGTTCCAAGATGTACATGGAAACTACAGTCAAAATTTTAAATTTCACAAAATATTGTTTGTGGAACTGAGCTACATTAATGTTCGGGAGTTTAATGTTTGCCAGGATCCGGATACATTTTTTCTGGATAACGAAAATATCACTAGCATTGACGCTGTTTCCCCACAGGATTATTCCAAAATTCATCCGGGAGAAAGCATACGCATAGTAGGCTGATAAAGCTGTACTTAGGTCAGTCGCCTTTCTCAATTCCCTAAGAGCATAAGTAAAGCTTGATAGTTTGGCCTTTAATTTTTCGATGTGTCGTTTCCAGTTAATATGACTGTCGATTTCTATACCTAGTAATGTAGCCGCTTCATAGAGTTCTGTTGTTAGTTTTCTGAATTAAGCTACAAACTATCGAACTTTGGTGTAAATTTAAAATGGTGGAACAAATTGAAAATATCTAACAGACTAATTCGGTTTATTTAAGTCGTCTCGCCTAGTTGTAAAAGTAACCTTGAGCTGTATTTTGTATGGAAATACATTATTCTTATTATAATTTTAATGAGAGACTCGACCCCAGTGCGAATTGATGGTATTCGAGAGCGACAAAATGCATGTTTTCTTTTCAGAATCATATCGGTTTCTTCACAATGTTTTCCTTCACCGTTAAAGCTAGTAGTGAAGTTAAAGTAGTATTTCGGAGATAAAAAAAAAAACAGATAGATGGGATTCGACGCTACGAACCCACGATTGTGCAAATTGGACATTGTCATCAAAACTTTTTTAGGGACTTTTTGTCCATCAAAACATCATTCGTGGACGTAGAATGTATCGTCCACTTTATTTTATGTACTTATACAAAAGAACATAGGTGCATTAAAAATACTTTGAAATTCTTGTCTGAAGTCAACTATTTCCACCGGGACCTAAAAAGAACGAGATCAATCAAACCAATATTCCAATTTCACGTGTCATACTCCCATCAGCCAGTCGTATATTCCTTCAATCCATCCAATCGGGTCATGACTCGTTTCTTTACCTGTCCTCAGAGAACCAGAACATTCGATTGTTCGCTGGGACACGCAGAAAGGGCTTTAGTGAAAAATACACTTGTCATTCTAATATTAAATTGCTGGTTGCCTTGAAGAGATTGCTCTAAGCAATAAAACCGCCATTTGTGGTGCTAGTTTATAAGTGTTCTACTGTAATATTTCTGTTTTTGTGTCACAATAAAGAGTTATTTCTATAATCTATCTTAATTAAATAAATAAACATTGGTGGACATTTTTACACACCACACCATTTACCCCCCAAACTAAGCTAAACTTGTACTTTGGGAGCCAGAAAGCTGATAGTCATATATATTTTAAACTACATACTTATTAAACTTAAAAGCACCCTCACATTGTACTGTGTCACAAATATTTGGATTCATCACACAAATATTTACACTGGGTGGAAATCGAATCCACGACCATCGGCTTCGCAGGCAGTGTTACCACCCACTAAGCTACGAAGCCAGTGTTGTGTTAAGTGATGTTATTATACTATTAATAAGTATAAATAGCAAAGTTTTGATGATTGAATGTTTCTTGCTCAATCACGTCGTAAAAGCTGAACGGATCAGACTAAAATTTTGAACATAGTTTCCATGGCTGTGTCTGGAGGCCTTCTATCACAAGGAAAGAGTCAAGATCATAATCCACCACGCTGGCTCAGTGCGGATTGGTGGATAACATATGACATCGTAAAACTTTAGGTACATGTCGGTCTCCTCCCGATGTTTTCTGTCACCGTTTAAAGCTAGGATTTGAACCCGGGGGCTCCGGATCGGCAGTTGGCGTTCTCTTTTGTTTATTTTGCAACTTTTAAATCGTGTCTTTTTTCCTACAACTTCTGGTATTCCCGACATTTTTGTGATTTCAAAATCTCGCTCTCCCAACCGAAATTGTTCAAAATTGCTTGTACTTATTCATGTTTATCAAAGCATCAAACCCTTTCCAAGTATCCCAGCCCGTGTATTATTTAATTCAGAGAACGTAGCAACAATCGGTACCAGGAAGCCGGCCGGTGCCGGTGCATCGGAACGTAATTGCTTTCGCGTGATTTGGCTGAAACATAATTCGATTTCAAAATAACGTTCTTCTGCAACAGTGCCCAAATAATCGAACTAAGTTTGGTAAAAGGATATTTTTGGTTTTGTAACGAAAATACGATGGTGTCTCTGTTTTCGTGACGGTGTAGTAAGCTGGTTGAGTTCTATGTGCGGCCGATGTGATTCTTCGATCATGACTCGGCAGTATCGGGCTGAGACTGGATAGAAATGACAATAGCAATTGTTAATACAAATACAAATACAAAAATCTTTATTGCTGTTTGCAGGTAAGATAAGATGATACAAAACATTTAAATAATTGACCCATACAAACTGGCCTCTTCTTCTAGAGGCATGCAATATGTCTGGCAACGCAGTTTCCATTGGTCTGAATTTATACAATGATAATAATAGTCAGCTGATAAAGTCTTCTTCTTCTTTTTTCATTTTTAACTTTTAATCGGTTGTATCATATATGTCATCTGATTCATCATGTATTTATTTCTGGCTTCTATCCCGTTGTGTTATGTTAGTGTGATATGTTTGATGAGTACAATTACGCCAACGTCTTGTGCTTCAGCAGGATGATGTTATGGACTTTGACAAGTGTGTGGTTTCATGTAGAATCCAAGGTCTTGCAGTAGTAGCTCTTGCAGTTTAGCCGTGTGAGCAATTTTAAAGAATGTCATTATGTACAGAAAAATCAAAAAAATATAATCAAAAATAATAATAATAATAATTCAATTTGTATAAAATAAAACAATGTCAATGTGTGTAAAAGAATGTTAACATGTATAAAATTTAATATTTGTATACCTACTCAAAGAACTCTCACAATATATTATAGAGTAATCTGATTCAACCTGTCCATTACAATATATTATCTGATCTAACATTAGTTAAATCTAAAGTTTCATAAAATATAGACAGTGGACACTAATGTGGCTAATGGAATTTAATGTGGAAGTTAATGGAATGTAAAATGTCATGTTATACAAAATCTATACATCAGTATTAAAATAGATTGGATGATAATAAAACAGTGTTAATTTTTTTAAACTAAGGATTTTGTTTGTATTTGTCCAGTTTTAATATTAACTTATACATATTTTGTCTATTTACAAGAACTTGTGTCCGTCTCATGGTTTAAACGAAAATTATCTATATATAATATTAAAAATATTATAGAGGTAGATGTAAAAGTAACTCAGTCTCTTTGTTTTTTACCCTTTAACGCATAAACTACGAGAATTAAATTTGATATTGAGATAGACTAGAGCCTAACTGCTTTTTAATGCAAAAAGGACATTAAAGGGTAAATAGGTACAAGTTACCTTACTTTATAACGAAGCTCAAAGTTACATAGCGAGCTATGGAGAGGGCTATGCTCGGAGTCTCTTTGCGCGACAGAATCCGTAATGAGTATATGTATTCGCAAAAGAAAGTGGCCGACATAACTCAAAGCGTAAACAAGTTGAATTGGCAATTGGCAGACCACATCGCTCGCAGAACTGACAACAGGAAGAAAGGTGAAGGGGAAGAAAGGTTCTCGAGTGGCGCCCAGTACCGGAAGACGCAGTGTTGGACGGCCTCCCACTAGATGGACAGATGACCTCACAAAGGTCGCTGGAAACAGCTGGTTGCAGGTTGCGCAGGACCGTTCGTTGTGGAAATCTAGGGGGGAGGCCTATGTTCAGCAGTGGACGTCTTGTGGCTGATGATGATGATGATCGTTAAGTTTGAAGCATTATGTCAATACGATGTAAAGGCTGGGTTCGACCAAGATATTACCCACTATATGTAGAGGCTCATGTTAGGCAGTGAATTAACAAAATGTAGACTAATGATGATGGTACATTTTATCACATGTGAGACCCGGTAAATATAAGAAAAGCACCTGGGTGACCGAGCTTTGCTCGGTTACTTAGATACATATTGACTTTCTAAAAAAAAATAACTTGAAAAAAGAACGCAGCCGGTGGGATTCGAACCCGGACCTACCATATTTCAACCACCCATCTTCCCGACTGAGCCAATATACTGTCGCGCGCCGTCGCGAAATTTACCATCGCATTCTAATCTTTATATAACAGTTTTCGTTCTCTAAAAACGCGCATAAAACGGCGTTTTTTAAAATAAAACCTGGCTAGATCGATTTATCGTCCCCGAAACCCCTTGTATACATAATTTCGTGGTAATCGTTCGAGCCGTTTCCGAGATTCAGATTCTATATAAATATACTTATAAGAATTGCTCGTTTAAAGGTATAAGATAATAAGAAAATATAGTTTAAGACTTGATCGAAACATACGTTCTTTTTGTCGTTTTCAGAAGATTGACCTTAATAAATGACAGTTAACAGAGTGTTAGATAACGGCTGACGAACAGCCACAGTCATTAATCTGAACTGAGCCCATCCATCGATTACTGTTGAAAACTGCGGGAAGTTAACCGATGGTTTAAACAACCAAAACAAACTCCGTCATTATCTTCCGTAGACTCTCGGGAATCCGTTTGAGAAGCTGTCCGGGTATAAGTGATTTATCACTTATAATGTACAAGTTTATTTTGTGGTGCAACTATTCAATTCAATTCAATTCAATTCATTTATTCATACCATAAATTCATAAGAACACTTGGTAACGTCATTTACAAAAAGGCAAAGAATCTGTGTACATAATATGATAAAATAACAACGTCAAAAAGAATGAAGCAGCTGTAAAGGGGCCTAGTCAATTACATGCAGCTGTAAAAAGGCTTTGTCGAAGACAATATAACAAATAATCAATACACACAGTATACAGATACTACATTAGTACAAACAATGTGACATCAAAAGTCTTAAAAATCTATTATTTTACCTTATTACAAGATTCTAATTTCGACACATTTCTCTTCCATACGTTACTATCTTTAACAAAGTCGTCTATATTATAATATGCCTTGCTCAATAGGTAGCTTTTTATTTCATTTTTAAACTTGGTTTCATTGAGGCCTTCCACTTGTACAGGGATTGCATTATAGAAGCGAATACATTTGAAAGAGTTATTTGTTTTCTGAAGTCTGCACTTAGGAAATACAATTTTGTGTTTATGGTGCGCTTTTGGATTCAGATCAGTTAATTTCTGCAGACGACTTCGATTTTTTCTTACATACATTATACATTCATAAATATACAATGAAGGGACTGTTAATATGTTAATAGTTTTGAACATCTCCCGTACTGATTCTCTAGGTGATAAATTATATAGACCACGGATTGCTCTTTTTGCAATATGAAAACAGAGTTTCTGTCCGCAGCCGAACCCCATAATAAGATCCCGTAGGACATAATACTGTGAAAGTAGCCAAAATAAACAAGCCTAGCTGTTGCAACGTCTGATATTTTTTTAATTTGACGAACAGCGTGGGCAGCTGAACTGAGTCGATCAGCTAGTCTCTCTATGTGAGGACCCCATTGAAGCTTTGAGTCTACTGAAATACCCAGAAAACAAGTAGATTGTACAGGTTCGATAAGTTCATCCTTCAGTCTTATATCAAGTTTACCGCACATTACATTGCAGAGTGTGAACTTTATACATTTCGTTTTAGTTGGATTAAGTACTAGATTATTTGCATCAAACCATTTGTACGCAATGTCCAAAAGTACGTTTATTTCAGTGAAATCGTTTATTCCTCTCTTAATTTTGAATAGAAGTGATGTATCATCGGCGAACATAACTATTTCTATATTTTTATGTTTCTTTATCATAAAAGGTAGATCATTAACGTATATAAGAAACAAGAAAGGTCCAAGTATGGAACCTTGTGGTACACCCATTCTTATAGGCGACTCATTTGATTGCACACCGTCAACATCGACTATTTGTACACGGTCTTTAAGATATGAAGAAATGAAATTTAGAGCTGGTTTCGAAACCCCATAAAACTGCAGTTTCTTTAAAAGAGTGTCATGATGAACACAGTCGAAAGCTTTTGATAAGTCACAAAATACTCCCAGAACGTCATGATGATCTTCCCAGGCTTTCAATATATAATTAGTTAGTTCAATACCTGCATCGGTAGTGGAACGTCCTTTGTGAATCAAATTGGTTACTATGTAATAGATTATTAATATTAAAGTAAGATAAAAGTTGCTGGAGAACAAGTTTCTCGAATATTTTGCTGATGCAAGGCAAAACCGAGATGGGTCTGTAGTTTCCAAGTTCGTTTTTGTCTCCAGATTTAAACAGAGGTATCACTTTACTATATTTCATCATGTCAGGAAATGTACCATTTTTATACATTCGTTAAATAATTCTGCTAAATATGGGGCAATGTTATTAATAATCCCCTCAAGTACCTTAACAGATAATCCCCATAAGTCCTCTGTATTCTTAACTTTAATATCTTTGAACGTTTTTAGTATTGCAGTGGCAGTAACATGATGAAATTCAAATGTAGATGAAGGACAATCAACATTTTCTGTCAACAATTTTTCTGCAAGAGAGGAGACGAAGTTAGATGTTTAGTTGTCTCTAATGGAATATCAGCAAAATAAACCTTGAAGGCATCTACTATGTCCGATTTTTTCGTAGTGACTTTTTCGCCAATCCGAAGTGCGCTCATCATTTCACGACTTTTAATTTTTCCAGACTCATTGTTTATTATCTTCCACGTGCTTTTTATCATATTATTGGAGTTTTTAATTTGATCCCGTATAAATATTGCTTTTGCTCGAATACATACATTTCTAAAAATACTTGAATATCTCTTAACATATAGTTTTGTGGCATCATCGTTGCAGTATGTCTTTAGTTTGTATAAATTGTAAAGATTGCTTCGACTTTTAATAAGACCTGGTGTTGCCCATTCGGCAAACTTCGGTTTTGCGTTAATATTAACAAATTTGGTCTGGAAAATATTATTAAATTGTGTACTCAGCATTTTAAAAAACTCAGAATAATTATAATTAGGATCATCAATTGTCATAATGCGAAATTTGTTGGAAAAATGATTAGTTATCGCGGTATTTAAAGCTGACATGCGGGACAATGTAATGGGTCTAACAAGAACTTTCTCTTCCGCCCTTTTCATACAGGCAGGAAGAGAAATGCTCAAGCCCCTATGGTCCGAACGCAAACAATCCAGGACCTCAGAATGAAAGTATTCACAGTTTACAAAAACATTATCAATGCAGGTTGCAGAACAACCTTTCTTAGTTACTGCGACCCTAGTAGGTTCAGTGAACACCTTTGTCAAATTAAAAGATTGACATAACATTAATATGTTGCTCTTGTTACGAGATTCCGAAAGTATATCTGTGTTGAAGTCTCCACATCACAATCTGTTTACTTTTCTCAGATATTCTACTCAATGCTTCTTCTAAAGTAGTTAAGAAGATCTCAATTTCGGCACTAGGTGGTTTATAAACACATAAAACAACATATCGATCCAATTCTACGCAAGCTAGTTCACAATGTCGTTCAACAGTTATATTTTCTACATCTTTTCGAGACTTATATTTCACATTATTGCTAACAAAAATTATGCAACCACCTCCTATTGCCAATTTCCTACAGTATATACTACCTATTGAATAATTATTCAGGCTAAAGTTCAATTCACATTTCGATAGCCACGTCTCAGTGAAACAAATTACATCGTATTTGTGTGAGCTTTCCAAGAATAGCTCTATTTCTTCTAGTTTACCTAACAGCCTGTTTATATTCTGGTATAAAATATAAACGGTGTTCTTTTGAACCATCTGAATAACATTATTTGTTCGTTTATTGCAAGGGGGGCCTAGTTTGTTACGACCACAGATTTCTAAACAGATGAAACCTTCGTGAACAACACTGTGAGGCCAGTCATTAGTTATGTATGCGTGACAGCTCTCACAGACGTTGTCAAATGACTCACGTTGGTGTGCCTGTAATGTTCCCAGTCTTAAGAAAAAAGTCCCACTATTGTTGAGACGATTTTCTTAGCATTCCATGGATTCACCGTGCGGGTGCCGGGTCCATCGTGTGGCAGAGAGAGAAACCCCGAGTAGACCCCGAGACTTGTGACTCGGGCGTAGGTTTAAGGGGCCCCTTTCTGACGTACATCAACACTCACCTTCACTACTCGTATTTCTCTCCCTGTCCAGCCAAATCTGATATGAGCCTACTAGTGCAGCTTTAGATACTCGTTCTAGTATAGAACTTACTGCACTTCCGGATAAGCCAAGGTCTTTCAGCAGGTTATAGAGAGATTTTGCCGTTATACCTCTCGCTCCCACTTCTACAGCGTATAAACTAACTACATAATTTTTGTTAATTCGTTTAGGAGGTCGTAATACTTATTTTGTTTCATCGCGTGGTCTTCAGGTATATTAGTTTCCCACGGTACGGTAAGTTCTACAAGGACTATGCGTTTCGTAGCTCTAGAAAAAAGGAAAATGTCCGGTCTGGATGACGAAACACCCACATCCTCTGGGATTTTGTAGTGCTTTTCATACGTGTCCATTAAAATAGTCCAATCAGGTGCTGTACCCAGGATTGAGTAAGGCTTGTTCCTGGAGTTTGATGTTGAGCCTTCTTTTACAAAGTTAATTTGTCTTTTCACTTTTCAATCCCTTTTGGGCTCTAGCTACTGAAAGGCTCATGGCTTCACGTATGATTTCAAGTACTCTGTCATGGTGCCGTGAGTAATGACCCTCATTAAGGAGCACCTTGCATCCCACCAATATGTGCCTTAATATGTGTTGTTAAGCTTTGGAAATTTTCACGTATAATAAACGCATAAAATATTATTTTTAAATAATTTATTATTACACCGATAATATATAATGCAAGGATTTCTTGTTAATAACTTGCTCCACAAAAAAAGAGACAGAAACGTAATTGAAAATTATAGACCCATTAGCCTCATGTCAAACATTTACAAATTTTTTCAAAGCTGATCCTAAATAGAATATCAAGGACTATAGATTAAGAACAGCCTATTGAACAAGCTGGTTTTAGAGCAGGGTTTTCAACTATTGATCATATTCATGTATTAAAACAGTTAATAGAAAAATCTCAAGAGTATGGGAAATACCTATACATTGCATTTGTCGACTACAATAAAGCTTTCGACTCAATCAAACACAATCTGCTCTGGGAGGCTCTAATTCAACAAGGAGTAAGAAAGAAATATGTTCGTATCATTAAAAATATATATGCTAACAGCACTGCACAAATCAAGTTAGAATCCACAGGTCATAGACGAGACGTTTTATAACGGCGAGGATTTGTTCTTAGCTATTCGTTTCATAACTATAGTTTTCATCAACACTATTAGTATATTTATTAACCCTAGTAACGGCGAGGATTTGTTCTTGGCATCGATTCACATTAAATAAAAAAAAATATAACGATTATAAAAATAGGGCTTAAAATTGAATTATACAATGTTCATCAATAATTTGGTCTACGAGTATCTTCCAAACAAAATTAGAATCTATATTTTACCTTAAATTCAGGGAAAATAATTTCAATGTAGTATAGCAACACTGACCTATTTTCGTTGAGGTGTTGTGTTTCTATTCATCAATCGAAATAAAATCGTCTAAATTTAATAAATACCAGTAAAAATATTCAAAGTTTCCTATGAAATTTCCTTTTTTTATTTTTGGGGAACAATGTTTGCAATGTTTGATGACACAAGACGGCATAACCTTAAACAAAACATAAAATCACACGGGACTCCCGTACGAGACGGAAGTCAGTTTCGTACTGACTGGAGTTTGTATTTGCTTTGGCGTTTAATATTTGCTTTCCGGACCTAAGGATCTGTGTTCTGCACGTTCCATCTGCCTTTTGTTTTAGAAATCTGTGGTTACGACGCTTTGTTGTAACATAATGAGGCCTCTCTGTTGTCAAGGATTTCAGTTTAAACAGACACTGTTGGTTGTCACAATATTTGTCAAGTTTTGAAATTTCCTTGTTCGCTCGTTTGACAATGTAAAAACAATCAGTTTAGCAATTTTAACTTTTAAGTGTCGGGCTAAGAACTGTTTTCCATTAGACAATACAAAATTGTGTATAAAATTATTAATATCAAATAATATAAAGTCACCGCCTTTGTTTGAAATAAGGTTGTGTAAAATAACATTCAAAGAATATATTTTTTGGTTTTGTCTATCACTCAAAGATGTTGAATAAGGAAATGTACATAATACAATTTTGCCAACTTTACCGGAACTGTGAAAATCCACTAATGATTCTATACAATTTATAAGATCTCTTTTTGTGGTACTCAATGAGTTACCCATAATTATTACAACATCTGACTTTTGTTTAAACTTACTGACCACAACTTTGTCTATTAGCTGCTGAAAATTTATATTTGGTATACACGTGTTGGTCAGTTGGTTATTAGTATGTACATGATTGAAAACATTTCCCAACCCAACGCCAATCCCGTCGCAGAAAAGTTCAACCTTGCCGGTTTTTTCGACTCCACTAACATCTTGTACAGTTTGTTGATTAAAAACATCTTGAAACACGCTAGCATTAGCAATCGTATCAGTTGATGAATTTATGTTCGATTTCCTGTTGTTGTTCACTGATGATAATGATGTAGCATAATCGGGGCCTATCATACAGGATACGTCATTTGTGAGTGTCGTAGTTGGGTCCGACAATATGTCTACAGCAGAAATCGATTGCCGTTGCTTGGAGGGACTAAGACCTATTAGACTATTCATTGCTGATATCAGTTGGGCTATTTCTTTCTGTGCTATGCTGTATTTGATGTTTAAATCTTTAAGTTGGTGTTCCAATCTATCCATCGTTTCTATGTTTTCGTCGTAGTGTTGTTGTATTGTCATAATGGTGTTTTTGTCATCTCTTATCACCTCCCTTAATCTTATCTTTTCCTTGATAAGTTCGATATTACATCGATTATTACAATATTTTAAATTCTTATTACATTTTGAAATAGTTCTTTTAACTTTTAAGTACTTTTTAAGTGTGTTTCTTCCTTTGATCAAGTACACGATTATTTTCCAAAACTGAGCTCTCTTTTTCCACTGTTAGATCAATCGTTTCTATTACTTTAGGTTTGTTGTTATCCACCATTAATTTGTTATACAGACTTAATATGTTTTCAGCATCTTTTTCGCTTTTATATAAATCTATACTTTTGATCAGAATATTTGCTTGATTTAGTTCACCTTGTAAATTTTTTATTTTAATTTGCGCTTCCTCCAATTCTATATTTCTATTACCGTTGATGTTAATTATATCCAATATTTTTTCTTTATCTTCTTGTAATTGACTATTTATCTCTTCAAGATTTCGCAAATCATTTTTCAATTGAGTGTTTTTGTCCAAAACAATTTGAATTTCCACCTCACCTTCATCTCTTTCTTGTAATAGGGTTTTATTGTCCTTTTTAGAGTTTTGTAAATCAAGTAAAGTTTCTTTTAATTTTTGTTCCAATTCGCGGATACTATTCTGCCTAGTTTTCATATTAGCGAATATAACAA
Organism: Ectropis grisescens; assembly: GCA_017562165.1. Lineage (NCBI taxonomy): Eukaryota > Metazoa > Arthropoda > Insecta > Lepidoptera > Geometridae > Ectropis > Ectropis grisescens. The sequence continues at coordinate 28,370,106 of CM029779.1, forward strand.
TATCATGTTATGTGAAATAATTCTTCGTTGATTTGATTCACTATATATTTTTATTATTATCTATGACAGTAAGTAACGAAACGTAAATTCAGAGCGTTTCGGATTTTTTGTATCAATCAAACGAAAAAAAAGAATCAAATCTAAAGTTGGTGATGTCAAGCCGTTATTGTCAGTCAATCAAGCATCTGTATTTTTAATCTGTTGTCACTCATTTGCTCAACTTAGTTGTCAAAGTCACTTGCTGTAGTTTTCTGATGTCAAACTGTCAATAAATTTTACATGAAGGCGGGTTGAAATATAAACAAAGCGGATATTCGTCAATTATTAGCGTGATTGGTGGTTATTTAGTGATTCACAGCAAATTCCAAAAATAAAATCCCGTTATACTGGAACAACAAAAAAGAATTCATGTAAAAAACATAATTTTACTTATGTATTTGGTGTAAAAATTACCTTTGTGATGATTGTGCAGGATGGATATTTCTTCCAATATGATTCTGGTACTGTATATCTTCGTTTTTACACTTTTTCCAATTTATTTTGCTGAACTGATTTACATAACAAACTACTCTTAGTAGTGTCCAACCGGAAGTCCAACTATAGTCGAGTATATTTTATATTCTCATTGGTGGGATCCAAGGATTTTCTCTCACAAGGATAAATCAAGGTAATAATTTGCCGCGCTGGTAAAGTTTGGAAGAAAACTTTCTAATAACTAGTTTGACATAGTTAAACTAGTTTGACATAGTTAAACTAGTTTGACATAGTTAATATTTTTTTTCGTAATGTTTGCATTTTCATGACACAAATTATTCTATGAGGTGAATTAAATAACTAGCAGCGTCCTACGATTTTATCCACGCAGTTTCCTTACCCATTATTTTCGCGTGATAAAAAGAAGCCTGTGTGATTTTCCAGTCTAAAATCTAATTGTGCTTCAAACTTCAACTCGATAACGATCGAGTTGAACGACGACGACGGAACTTCTGAACGCAGAAGTTCCGTCGTGATTGAGCAACAAACATACAATTTTATATAAAACATCTAAACCACCGCAATTATAATATTAGTAGGATCGTTTAATAAAAAATGTAAAGGCGAAAACTATACTATACAACTTAGACTCATACGACACGCGAGGAGAGAGACATTCGCGCAATATACGTAACGCTGACAAGCTGGATAGTATACTTCACTCTCTCGCGAGATCGGAAAAACTGACTCACATTATGGGACCGGAAGTTTATAACACTCTTCCTAAAATAGTTAAATTAGCACCGAGTTCGGGTAGCTTCAAAAACCGATTAAAAAGCTGGCTTATCGATCAAACTTTTTATAGTTACAGCGAGTTTTTATATAGTGATGGCAAACTCACAATAAAGTTGTAAAAAATTGGCATTGTTCATTACAATTGTAATAAGTACATATATTTTAATTTTTGACACTCATTTGTACGATACCTTTATCGTACAATATAAAGTTCAATTTAAACTTTAAAAATGTATACTCTTTGTATACTCTTATTTTGTTTTTTTTATAAAATTGACGTGTAAATTGTACATTTATCAATAAAGAACTTTGACTTTGACTATATCTCTTCTACAGTACACCAATACATGAATGAATTTTGATACTTCTCGCTTACAGGACAACGTAGTAGAAGGAATATGTATATAGTAGAAGATAAATAATAGATAAACAATATTTTCTTCTACTGTGTAATACCCCAATTAAATGAGTTTTAATTAAAGAGTGTGCGTATGTGCGGCGATGTGACAATTAACTTTATTCATGAGCCGGTCGACAATTTGGCAACGTGAGCCGACCGCGGGTACCGCGCATGTGGCGGGTACTGCTGTACACTACTGAGCACTACTACTACTACTTTGCCGATTAAAAAGCTGGCTTATCGATCAAACTTTTTAAAGTTACAGCGAGTTTTTATATAGTGATGGCAAACTCACAATAAAATTGTAAAAAATTGATATTGTTCATTACAATTGTAATAAGTACATATATTTTAATTTTTGGCACTTATTTGTACGATACCTATTATCGTACAATATAAATTTCAATTTAAAATTTAAAAATGTATACTCTTTGTATGCTCTTATTTCGTTTTTTTTTTTATAAAATTGACGTGTAAATTGTACATTTATCAATAAAGAACTTTGACTGTGACTACTGTAGGGACGAGGAATAAGGCACCTCGGTTACAATTTAAAACGAAAATGACAATAGTGTATTTTTTTTAACTGAAAACTTTATTCAATTCAATTCAATTCAATTCATTTATTCGAACCATTGGAAATTAACATCACTTGGTAACGTCACATTATACAATTTTAAAGAAATAAACAATTTAATATCTTAAGCGGCTGTAAAAAGGCCTTGCCATAAAAATAATGCAGCTGTAAAGGGGCATTGTCAAGAATATGTTTCAGATATAAAAATAAAATGTCAATAAAGAATATTATAAGTATTGTGATGTTATATAATACAAAATGTAATAAAATCTTAATGTTATGCCAATGTCGAATTAAAATCAGAAAGCAATACCTCCTTCGACCACTCTTTTCCGCCTTGAATAAATTCTTTGGTTGTGTAGAAGGCTTTTCTTATTAGATACTCCTTTATAGCAGTTTTAAACTTTTTTCCTGAGACCTACCAACTGATTCGAATAATATTATAAAACGCACACAATTGCCAACAAAGGAAGTATTTGTCTTCTGAAGTCTACACCTCGGAAAAGCAAATTTGTTGATATGCCGTGTTCTAGGGTTATCATCTGACATTTTCCTAAGAATGGATTGGTGTCTTCTCGCATACATAATGCATTCGTATATGTACAGTGACGGTAAGGTAATAATATTTATGGTTCTAAATATTTCCTGAGTGAGCCTCTTGGAGGTATATTATATAAATTTCGAATTGCTCTTTTTTGCAATATGAAGACAGAACTTATATCAGCGGCTGAGCCCCATAGTAGCACACCATACGCCATCACACTATGAAAATATCCGAAATAAACCATTCTAGCTGTAGAGACATCAGCTATTTTTCTTATTTGTCGGACAGCATGTGCCGCCGAGCTCAGCCTGTCAGTTAGTGCATTAATATGGGTACCCCATTGTAACTTTGAGTCCACAGTGATGCCCAAAAGACTGTTGTGTCGGTTGGTTGTATAAGTTGATCTTTCAGTTCAATTCTGCGTTCTACAGTTCGCATATTTGCAAGAGAAAACCTGACACATTTTGTTTTCACAGGGTTCAGAACTAAACTGTTTGCATCAAACCAGTCACATACTCTAGCCAGCATATCATTAACTGCTGACAAATCTGAGCCACCTCTTTTGATTTTAAATAATAGCGATGTATCGTCAGCAAACATAATAATTTCAGAATTAATAAATTTTTGGGCCATGAAGGGAAGATCATTGATATAAACTAAGAACAGGAAGGGCCCTAGTATTGATCCCTGAGGAACTCCCATAATAAGAGACGATCCTTGTGATCTTACCCCATCTATATCAACAATTTGAATTCGATCTCTTAAGTAAGATGAAATGAGGGTTAAAGCAGTTTCCGAAATACCGTAGAAAGCCAACTTGTTAAGCAAAATCTTGTGATTGACACAGTCGAATGCTTTAGAAAGGTCACAAAAAGCTCCAACCACATCATGACAGTCTTCCCACGCACTCAGTATAAACTTCGTGAGACATATGCCTGCGTCAGTAGTTGATCTTCCCTTTGTAAAACCGAATTGCTGTTTATGTAGTAGGTTATTCGAATTAAAATAAGATAACAGCTGACCCAAAATCAGTTTTTCAAAAATCTTACTGATGGACGGCAGTATGGAAACTGGTCTGTAGTTACCAGCATCCTCTTTTGCACCTGATTTAAATAGTGGTATCACTTTACTATGCTTCATGAGATCCGGGAATGTCCCATTTTTATGCATGAATTGAATAAGGCTGCTAGGTAAGGTGCGATGCTTTTAATATGCCTTCCATAACTTTAACTGACATTCCCCATAAATCTTCAGTTGGCTTTACTTTAATCCCTTTAAACGTTTTAATAATTGATACAGCAGATACCTCACGAAATGTGAAAGAAGACAACGGTTTACTTACATTTTTACGCAGTAGTATTTCAGCCCGTGAATCCGCAGATGCCAAGTGTTTGGTTATTTCATTAGGTATGTTTTTAAAGTATTCTTCAAATGCATTGGCTATATCAGATCTGTTTGTAATTATTTTACTATTTATTGTCAATTTATTCAATTTTTCACGAATTTTAGATTTTCCCGTTTCTTTGTTTATTATATTCCAGGCCGTTTTTACCAAGTTATCAGACTGTTTAATTTGGTTACTTATAAAATTTGATTTTGCTCGTTGACATGCAGTTTTGAAAATTTTTGAATATGTTTTAACATAATTTTTTGTTGCGTCATCAGTACAATAAGTTTTAAGTTTATAAAGATTATATAAATTACTCCTACTTATGAATAATCCTGGTGTGGCCCATTCGGCAAATTTTGGTTTAGCATTGATATTTATTTCTTTTGTCTGGAAAATTTCATTAAATTGATTAATTAACATATCAAAAAATAAATTGTAACTGAGATCTGGATTAGAAATTAGTATGTCAGAGTTATTATAAATTGAGGTTTTAAATTGGTTTTAATTTTAATGTCAGAATTATTTTTAATTATAATGTCAGATCTATTTTTAAACATAATGTCAAAATCTTTTTTTACTGTAATGTCACGAGAGTTTTCAATGTCAAAAGGAAATTTTATACTAAAAAAATTATTTATCACATTTTTCAATTGTTCTATGCGACCTTGTGTTATAGGCCTGACAATAACTTTTACTTCAGTTCGTTTCACCACGGCAGGAAGAGAGATGCATAGTCCTTTATGATCCGAACGTAGAAGGTTTAAGATTTCAGACTGTAGCCATTTACAATTTACAAACATATTGTCAATACAAGTTGACGACATTCCTTTTTTAGAGATTGCTACTCTTGTTGGTTCCAGAAATACCTCTATAAGATTGAATGACTGGAACAATGCAAGTATTTTACTTTTGGTAGATGAATTTGTTAGTATGTCGGTGTTAAAATCACCACATACCACAATGTGCTTATTTTTGTCAGACATCTTACCCAGAGTTTCTTCCATCACTGTTAAGAAGGTCTCAAAGTTTGCTTTAGGATTAGATATTAGCAGTATAACCTTGTTTGCATGCCATCTAGAAATGCTGACGGATTTCTAGATGGCCATGCTCATGGCCACACTCTCCTGTTTCACGCGCGTAGTTTCCAAAGTAAGCTATCAAATTCTGAGTTATAAGTTTTCAATTCTATCGGCAGTTTCATTGACTGCATTTTTGTTGACTAACTCATTTCTAGATTGCCAATGCGATCTGCTGACACACTTCTAGATGGCCAATGGCCATGGTCCCGCGTTTACCCGAAGATTTCTTATCATTCTCGAGTGTGACGATATAATACAATTCCCAGTCGATGAAAAATCGGTCTGTTGCGCGCCAAAACAAGTAGTAGGAGATCCCGCTATACAACGGCCTTTACCGAGCTGATTATTGGATGAAAAGTAAAGTAAGATGTAATTTAATATGTCAACAAATATATTGCAAATGGGTTGCCTAAAAAAATTTCAGTCCAGAATAAATAAATAAATAAATAAATATTGGTGGACAATTCACAAACAACACCATCTGACCCCAAACTAAGCAAAGCTTGTAATATGGCGGCCAGATAGCTGATAAAATACTTATATAGTTCTAAATACATACTTATTATACATAGAAACACCCAGACACAGTGCAAACATTTGAATTAATCACACAAATATTTGCACTGGGTGGGAATCGAACCCACGACCCTCGGCGTCGCAGGCAGAGTTACTACCCACTAAGCCACGAGGCCAGATGATTATAATGATTAATTAATAAATATATTTTTTAATGTATCACTTAAATTGATTGAATTTTAGAAAAAAACTATATAAAATAACTTATTATTTTGGCTTTGCTCAGTGCTAATAAAAATATCACTACGAAATTCAACCCCTAAGGGTGTAAAAAACGAGATGGAACTTTGTATGAAACATGTTATTCCTTTAACGTATTTGCATAAAATTTCGTACAGTATTTTTATTTGTTTTTACAGTTATTATATTATTATTATTGTGTGTATTTACAATATTTTTCAAAACTCTACATCCAAAGGGGTGAAATAAGGGATGAAAGTTTGTTTGAAACTTTTTATTGTTTGAAAATATTTGCATGAGATTTCGTAAGCATTGAAGTAAAGCCAAAATAATAAGTTATATGTATTATTACATAGTTTTTCTAAAATTCAATCAATTTAAGTGAAATATTAAAAAAAATGTTAATTAATCATGTTCTATGGATAATTCAGGTGTGCTTAGTGTAAATAGTTAGTTAGGTTTGTAGTGTAGTGTATGTAGTTATCATTGTATTTTAGTTTTGTTAATAAAGGCTCTGCCCAGATAAAAAATCATATTCTAGACTGAATTTTTTTAGGCAACCTATTTGCAATATATTTGTTGACATATTAAATTACATATAAAACAATGTTCATCCAATAAACAGCTCGGTGAAGGTCGTTGTATAGCGGGATCTTAGACTAAAGTTTTCTCTTTAAATCTGACTGTGTCAACCACGATACTGAAAAACGGCAATTTATATTTGAAGTAGTTGCACCACAGTGATAATCTATTTGCATTATTCGACGAACACTTACAGTTCTATCGTTATTTGTTCGTTATTCTAAATATACATTTCAGTACTGAATGCGAATAAGAATTTTAAATCAGTCTGTAAAACTTCAGTGCATTAGCATTTGACAAGGGACTATTGATTCTACCTCATTTGTTTATACTCTACTGTTTGCTTAAGTAATTATTCTGTGATAACTTTTACTGTTCGGTGTAACACCAAACACACAATTTACCTACGCGCGCGATGCGTCGTCAGCATTGTCGGCGCATGAAACGCAAACATTTTTAATGCACTTTACGGAACCGCCGCGACCGGGTGCATTCGAAAACAATTAACATTCTATTAATATTATTAAACATTAGTCAAATCCAAACCACTTTTCTCTTGCAATCCTCACCCTTTAAGAGCTACCGAAACATTTACCTTACATATTTATAGAGTTACTTTGCAGACTTGGATATTATTTACTGCGATGTTTTGTTTGTTTCGTGAATATTTATTGTTAGGATTCAAAGTGAATCCGTCTTTGAAAGTTGGTATTGTGGTTTCGTCATTGTTTAAATTTAGAGGTGTTATGGAAAGTGTTTTAAAGTAGTTTCGCTACTTTTGAAGGCTAATTAATGATTATGTTGGCATAAGCAGCCCACTAAATGTTTCCATTGTTGGGATTTATAACTATCTCTCGTCAGTAAAAGGTCAAGGTTTAATACCACGCTAGTCCATTGCGGGTTGGCGGATGATCTCTAAAAATACTTTCAACCTTACCTTATTTTACTTCACCGTTAAAACCAGTAAACAAGAAACTTGAACATCTACTTCATATAATCACTTCGGATAGTCATAGACATATTTATGACAAATACGTCAGTATTATTATATGTCATATGTCTATGACTGTCCTCTACTCTATGACTATGTGATGTGGATGGAGGCAGGAATTGAACCTACGACCTCCCACTCTGTGACGGACGTCCTCGTCACTGCATTAGTGACTTTATCCTCGACCAAGATATTTTTGACCCAAAAACTATTATTCTGCAAAAAATACTCGTATAACTCCGATGTTAGATTACGAGTACATAAATCACAGGTAAGGTGAGAGAAATGCCGAAATTAATGATGTGGCTAACGGGAGGCCAACTCCATTAACTGAACTTGCCGAGTACACACTCCTGAGCGCGGCGCAGTGGCGCGGGTGCGTAGAGACGCAGGTGCGTAGGGGCGCAGGGCCGCAGGGGCGCAGGGCCGCAGGGGCGCAGAGATCGTATATATATGTTTTTATTACGAAATTTCTAATGACACGCTTGGAGGGGATGAGATTTTGTTGCGCGACCGAACTACAAAAAATGTGGGGCTAAAACCGCAAGAAACATTTATTTTTCAAATTGTGTTTCTTCTATATTATCCAAAGGAATTCGTTCCTACCTGGTGCCCTATGGCGTCTGGTGTCTAGTGTCATTGTGTCTGGTTGTTTGGTTATTTAAAATTTTATGATTTCAAAAACTCCAAGGTCCAAACTCCATTTACCATTTGAGTTCTTTTTTTACATAGGTATGTATTTCTTAGGTTATGAGCAAAACAAGTAAATTAGGGCAACATTTTCAACCTAATCATTAGTATGTTGATACTACGATAAAACTTGTTCTTTAACAAAGTTTATGTAAATAAATAAAAATATGATAATTGGTATACTGTGGACTATGCAATATGCATTCATAGTAGCTAATGCATAATAGGCGCTGCTGATGGAAGTAAAAACTTATAACATCGTATTTAGTCTCAAATCACAGCATTTATGTTGCACTATATATCTCCTGTATAGCCATCTTACTTTCTGGTCCGTTTTCGCTGCTATGTCGCTACTTTAGTATGTTGGTGACGCGAAACCATAAGATTTTCTACTTACCTAAAAGAGCTTACCTAGAACTTAAAGCAGCCAAACAAGTTCTTATTTAAAAATATTTCTTTTGCTGTAACAAAAATATTCTCTAATAATAAAACGAATAAAAAACCTATTCACTCTCAACTTAAAGACAAAGTTGTAACAATCGGGTAAAACGTACTCAGCCAACGCATTCCACAGCCTAAGCTTGTAATAACTGCACTTGGTAATAATCAGAGGTGCAGAAGGGTTCGAATCTGCGACCCTACGGTTGCTAAATCGAACATTCTCATTACTATTTTGCTATGTTTTTGTGTTCTAATCAAGTGTAATAAAGAGTTTATCTATCTATCTAGTAGACGGTTCCTGAATAATATTGTAGTACCTGGTTGACCGAGCTTTGCTCGGTTTAAATGCGTTTATAATGGGCTCTAAGTAAAAAAATTCTCAGAAAAAAAAGAACAAAAAGAAAAGACCCGAATGTAACCATCAGGATTCGAACCGGGGCATGTTGACTCCGAGGGCGAGCATATTCCGTCTGAGCCATTTAGACTATAAGAACAATGGCAAAATAAGTTATCGTATTCTAATGACATTATAGGAGTTTTTCGTTGTCTTAAAACGCGCATAAAATGATGTTTAAAAAAAATAAAACCTAGCTTGATCGATTTATCGTCCCCGAAACCCCCTGTATACATAATTTCATGAAAATTGTTCGAGCCGTTTCAGAGATTCAGATTCTATAGATAGAATATACCTACAAGAATTGGTCGTTTAAAGGTATAAGATGGATAAGATGGATACAATCAAAACCACAGATTTCGATTTTTTTATCAAAACAAATAAAACTACAGATATCTATAACAACACTTATGTTCTATATTTATTACAAGGAGTCATCAAATGTTCATTTGTCTTCATTATCTGCTACAATCAATATCTAATCAATCATTTCACTCGCGAGCAATTAGTGAAAGTCATTAATATTCCAGAATTACACGCTGTACAATGTACACGGGTGAAACAGCAAGTGCCTAGATAAAAACGATAGTGCCTAAATCTACTAATATTATAAATGTCAATGTTTGGATGTTTGTTGCTCAATCACGACTGAATCGCTGAACCGATGTGGTTGAAATTTAGAGCATAGTTCGATTTTAGTCTGGAATGACTATATAGACTATATATAGAATATATAGACTAGTTTTCCTTTGACTGGCATCGTGGCTTAGTATAGTAACTCTGCCTGCGAAGTCGAGGGTCGTGGGTTCGATTCCCACCCAGCGCAAATATTTGTGTGATAAATTCAAATGTTTGTACTGTGTCTGGGTGTTTCTATGTATAATAAGTATGTATTTAAAAACTATAAAAGTATTATATCAGCTATCTGATCGCCATAGTACAAGTTTTTTGTACTTTGCTTAGTTTGGGGTCAGTTGGTGTTGTGTGAATTGTCCACCAATATTTTATTAATTTATTTATTCCGGGAAAATAACTGGAACGGTAACTAAGCGAGAAAAATGGAGAGGTGCTGCTGCTACTTATTTTATATGTCTCTCTAAAATTGTAAAAACTTTAGATTAAAATTAAACGACGTTAGGTTTTAAATTTACTAACCTACCGTGGGCGTGTAACCTCTTTATGTTGTAAACTGACGGTGATTCCAATTTAACGTTGACATGCATCATGCATCCTATTAATGTTATACATGTTAATGTTTGTTGCTCAATCACGTCTAAACGTCTGAACGGTTCGAGTTGAAATTTGAAACATACATAGTAATAGTTTGGAAAAACACAGACTTTTAGGCATACTTTTTATCTCGAAAAAAACAACGGAATTGGGAGCTGCGTGGGTAAAGCCGTGAGGCAATGATATCTATACTAATATTATAAAGCTGAAGAGTTTGTTTGTTTGTTTGAACGCTAGGATCTCGGGAAGTACTGGTCCGAATTGAAAGATTATTTTTCTATTGAATAGTCCATTTATCGAGGAAGGCTTTAGGCTATAGAAAATAACTATTAATTGAAGCAGAGCACGAAACAAGAATGTAACAAAATCGGGAAAAAATATTCCCCTTTTGAGAGTTTTCGTACGTTTCGTGCTTTGACATGACACATGACAGCATGTGTCAAAGATTGCGTCATTGAATTTCAGTAATCTGTGCCTTGAATATAAACCTTTGCTATTTTTTTTTTCTAAATCTGAGTTGGTACGCCCAATTTCCGACAGGTGGCGTAGCAGGTTGCTGAAGAGGTTTTTTGTTTGAAATCGATATTCTCAGGAATGAGTGAACCGATTTCAGTCATTCTTTCACCGTTGGATATGTACGGGATCCCGATGAGTGCTATGTAATATACCACGGGCGAAGCCGGGGCGGGCATCTAGTTATATAATATACAAGAATTACTCGTTCAAAAGTGTAAAAGGGAGTTTAACAGTTTTCTTCTTATTTTTTGAGATTCTCCCGCCTTTGTTTCCGCGCTGGCGCTGATCGCTGCTAGCGTTGGCCCGCGACTTGGAGACAGCTGACAGCCTCTGACCGAGCCCACGGTAGCCCAGCACGGCCAACTCCAGCAGAGTGAGGATACTGCAGCCGAAGAACACGTTGAACACTCCGCCCAGCTGAGCTGCAAGTGTTATGTACAAGAATACAAGTGGTATGTGTTGAAATTAAGATAACGTTATACAAGCTTAGTAAAAAAAACTTCCAAAAACAAGCTTTTATTACTTTTTAGGATGAAAAATAACGTGGTTATTACACATTTTAATAACGGGTAAGTCACGTTTGATATAGTCAGCCCAAGCTCGTTTAGTGCTAAACGAGTTGAGAACCCGCGCGCACTCTCCTTGAAAAAGATCGCCGGAACCGATCGAAACTTGAGTCGGACTGGACTGACTATATCAAACGTGAGCTACCCGTGAATTTATTTAAAATAATCTATTACTTGTTTATAAAGAACTGAAAAGTTAATAACCATCTTCCAGCTGCATCAGACAATGGTTACTATCAGTCTAGTACTAAAGTACCTACCTAATTTGCAAAACGAAACACACGAGCTATAAAACGCGCTGAGGTTGCGTCGTGTCATTAAAATGTTCCTATAATGACCTTCTGGCTCCATCATTGGACCCTGGTTACCATTGAAAAAATAACTACTCGTCAAAATGATCCAAATGAGTCCAATTCGATGAAATCGTTTCATTGCGAAGTCTTTTTTGCCACTTTCCAGTTCCATCGTCAGATCAGCTCCATGTCATCATAATATCGCATTGTCACGCAATTTACATATGCATTGCAAAATTTCAATTTTATCGGTAACTGGTAAGTGGATTACATTTAATTTACAAGTTTCAATGACGGACATCAGGACAGGTAAAACTAAATAAAAGCATCTAAAATTGACAGACATAGGAACTGCCGATAAAACTGAAAACCTAAGACTTAGAATTTGAGTACGGCACTAATGTTGTACAGATATTTCTGTATTCTAAAAAAATCCTCATTTAAAGTCAAAGTCAAAGTTCTTTATTGATAAATGTACAATTTACACGTCAATTTTATAAAAAACAAAATAAGAGCATACAAAGAGTATTCATTTTTAAAGTTTAAATTGAACTTTATATTGTACGATAATAGGTATCGTACAAATAAGTGTCAAAAATTAAAATAAATATAAATAGCAGAACGTGTGCATAGTCTGCTTATAATAAATAAGAACTCATTTTATGGGAAGTTTCTTACCAAATAAATCGATGTTCGTAAAATACGACCATCTGGAGTTGGTCCTCACCAGCCCGTTCATTACGAAAACTCTGACTACTGTTACCTTCTTGAAGTTTAATCCTTTACTGCAAAAAACAAAATCTTGTAAATCAACGTTAAAATCAAAGCTAAATAAAATAAATAAATAAATAAATATTGGTGGACAATTCACACACAACACCATCTGACCCTAAACTAAGCAAAGCTTGTGTGATGGCAGCCAGATAGCTGATATAATACTTGTATAGTTTTAAATACATACTTATTATATATAGAAACACCCAGACACAGTGCAAACATTTGAATTCATCACTCAAATATTTGCACTGGGTGGGGATCGAACCCACGACCCTCGGCTTCGCAGGCAGAGCTACTACCAACTAAGCCACTAGGGCAGTCAAGTCAGGCTCGGCGAGTTAAAGTTGAATCTTATTGAAGTGAAAACTTTTTTTAGCGCATTACACACATACTTTTCGTGGGCTGTGTATGAAGCTCAGCTCCACCGTTGAAAATGGAACAAATGTTCGTTGTGTACTCGGGACTGCCGAGTGTACCAGAGCGAGAAAAACAGTCAGCTACTGCTCTCTGTCTGCAATCACTGTATTTAATAAAAAATATTTTTGGCAATGGATGGCTAGTCTTTCAGGCGTATCTGCCACTATCGTGTTGCTGTGTTTACCATAAATACATAAATTAATTAATAAAAATGTATTTGCTAAAAAGATATCTTACAAAACATTGGTGCGTCGGTCCCGAACGAGGTTACCTTGTATCTCGGACCCGACATCTTTCAACGGTACACAAACAAAAACCCAAAAGAAATAACAAAACAACAATACCCTAAACTAATGCATCACAAAATAATTTAAATATAATTAACACAATATATAGGTAGTTATCAATAAACATGGATATGATATAAAACAATGGCAAGCAGCTCTCAAACTTTCAAGTCTGGGCCAAATTAAACCAGTCATCGATCTTTATAGTAACTGTATTTGAAACTGATGCCACAAATTCAACTGCTATTATACAATATTACTAGCAGCCCGCCCCGGCTTCGCACGGGTATTATGGAAAATAAGTATAAAACAAAATTATTAGACTTAGAAATTTTAGTACATACGACCAAGACAAAACAAACAATCCCAATCATCTGTTTATCATTTAAAACGCATGTTTTTTTGCCTATTTTACTTTATTAAAAAATTCAGGAGCCAGAATCTCAAGGGAGGTCCTGAGAGGAGCGAGCCAAGCGAGTCGCCGCCGTAGCGAGAGGTTACACTCAATGACATAGAGCTTCTGGCTCCGGGAGCTCACCCGGAGTCAAACTTCAGTGATAGACCATAATAGGACCAATTGTTATGTTTAGGTATTGTTATGCTTCTCTCAATATGTGCCTTTAAACATTATGCTAAGTTATGCTTATGTTATATACGGTAGCAAAAATTATGCGAAAACTGTTATGCGTTAGTTGTTATGGTATATTTATCATTAGTTCTAAAAACGTTAGGCGTGTCTGGCGTCGTTGTTATTCCCCTTTTACTTTTACGCATCAAATCAAAAATTAAATCAGTAAATATTTAATGGTTGTAATTTAGTGTTAAAAATCTGCTAATGCCACCTACGACGTAGTTTATGGTTGTGCAATGTTTTATGTAACTACTAAAGTCTATTAGTTCTAAATACGTACTAAATAGTTACGGCTGGTCTAGTCGGGAGAACGGCGGCGGCCGATATGGAGCCCCGGTTTTAAATCCCACGTGTACCAGGCACCACTGTCTTTTCGGAGTAATATGCGTAATACCGCAAAACTTAAAACGGTGAAGGAAAACATCGTGAAGAAATCGCCATGTACTTAGAATCTTTTGAGGTCATGTGTCATCCGCCAACCCGCACTGGGCCAGCGTGGTGGATTATGGACTTGACTCTCTCCTTGCGAGAGAGGGCCCCGAGTCCCAGTAGTAGGAATATTTAGTGGGCTGCTTATTGAATCTATTGACACAGCTAGATTTCTGATCGTCTCATCATAGTCCTTAATGCTCGTTTTATTATAATTTAGTAAGTAGGATAAAGGGGACCTTTGGGGATGACCTATATCGTATCCTATCCCCCAGCTCAAATTACACGCGCATCACTGTTTTTTCGAAGTCATATCCGTAATGCCTCCAATTTAAAACGGTGAAAGAAAACATCGTGAGGAAACAGAAATGGAATAAATTTAATGTAATACTGTGTAGAAAGTGCGAGAAAACTTGAACAATAACAGTAAAGGTAGAATAAACTTATACAAAAGTAGTTCTGAAAAGAGCATTTTGATAGGAACATAAAAAGTGTTACGAAAAAATGTTTAATATTTAGTATCATTTGCGTCCACTACCTGCGTAGCGAGGCAACCATGCGAATTAGTAGACGCGCGCACGGCTACTCGTACTTACCTATTTCATAGCTGCGAACACCTCTCACCCATGCCTCGGTGTCCCCTCTATCGGTGTTACGCCGCGCGGCGCCGCATTTTGATAGGATTGGTATTTTTGATTTCGTTATATCTTTTGAATGGAATGTCCCACTTCAATAATTCAAAAAGTAATCAATAGATATTAAAAGAGTCTTGAATAAGAAATAATTTATTTGGATAAGAATTAATACAAATGTGTTGATAACATGGTCTGAATTTGATAGGCATTTTTACCTACTTTTAAAATGTAAAAAAGTAGCTGTAGCGACGTAATTACTGTAGTTAGACATATGGTCTCGCAGGGTTTTTTGTAGATTTTAATAAGCTCTATAATATTGTAGAACATTGTTTTGGTCTATCATTAGTGCTTTCCGCAGCGTATGCGATGAAAGCAATTTTATGACTGTTGTTTTTATACCTTGCGTTGGTTTTAGCAAAAATTTCCATGGATATCTAATTTTTTTTCGTAATAAACATAGCTTATGTTACTCAGTGATAATGTAGCTTTCTATTGCTAAAAGAGTTTTTGAAATCGGTTCAGTAGTTTTTGAGTTTATTCGTAGCATACAAAAATACAAATCTTTCCTCTTTATAATATTAGTATAGATTACATTTAAATGTTAATATTCACTCAATATTTCTTTTTCAATAGTAATTCATTAATTTTTTATAGGTATTTTACCATTGAGCCCCAAACTAGGCTAAAAGCCTGTATCTATATTATATATATAGATAGGTATTTCTTATTCCAGTTTTCACTTCCACCGCGCGGTCTTAAACACATACATTTTTATTTATTAACTAGCTGTACCCGCCACGCTTTGCTGTGGCACATTGTGATGCAAACAATGGATAAAAACAATCCTTGATGCAGATTATATATCATTCTAACAATTCAGTTCGATCTGTGCAGAACTTTTTGAGTTTTTGAAGCGTACACAAACCAACATTACATTTTATATAAAGAGATAGTAATACTAATAATGAGCATTTCCTATATTTACCTCTCGTAGATTAAAATAGTAGAGTGTCTGACGTTAATTTTAATTTAAGTCAGCTCTAGTTTTTCGAAGAAAACTATATTACTCACAGTTGAGAATGACCTACTCACTAAAATGTGTCTACAGGCCGCACGCTAGGCTGGAGAGTGAACGTGGTCGTTTTCACCAGCTCTGTGGCGACGTCGCAGGCCTGCGGGCAGTGGCAGTCGGCCTCGTCTCCTGATACTGAAACGAGAGTATTATAAATAATCCTTATATTACAGATATTATGTATTCTAATAACTTAAAAAACATATTTTGAAAATTAAATTTTGATCACTATGAACCGAAGATAGAAAAGCTGGAAGAGCCACACCAGACACTGACCGGACCCCTAGGCCACCAAAACGTACTGGTAGAGAACCTTGTAACCACTCTCGGTCAGATAAATTAATGTTCAAAATTGATTCCAAAGTGTTTTTTATTAGGTTGTCTAAACGATGCATTAGATCTGCATGCCAGAGTTGACAATATCGAATAAAACATGTGAACTTGAATTTTATTAATTTATTTAATCAATTAGAACGGCATAACGCCAATTATACTTATGATAGATACAGATAGGTGTTGTGTGTGAATTGTCCACCAATATTTATTTACTAACAAAATATTGTGAACAAAAGTAAACAAAAAATGTAATCAGTATATGTTATGTTATGATAATTACGCACATTCATATGTTAGGCAAATAGAAAATAATTCAAATGTTAATTAAATTTAATTGATAATAATTCCATAAGATGTCAAAAATTAAATAATAATGTAAAAGTAAAACTAAACAAAAATAACAAATAGCGACACATGAATAAAGAAAACACGAAAGTCAATATGTAAGTCAAAATATTA
The DNA here is from genome assembly GCA_017562165.1 of Ectropis grisescens. Classification (NCBI taxonomy): domain Eukaryota; kingdom Metazoa; phylum Arthropoda; class Insecta; order Lepidoptera; family Geometridae; genus Ectropis; species Ectropis grisescens. The sequence goes on from CM029779.1 coordinate 28,386,867, forward strand.
GAGTGTTAGAGGAGGGAATGAGTAGTTATTATTCATTCATTCATATCATCAACATGAAAAGTCTTGATGTGGAATACAATGGGGTAGTTGTATAGGGTTATAATATTCATACAGGGTTGTTGGTAATCTGCCTGCATCCTTTTAAGGGAATATTAAGTACATTAAATATGCGAACTTTTGTAAAAAAATCCCATACAAAATAAAAAATGTATATTTGCCCGGTCTAAAAGCATCGAACTCTTCGTAACAATTGAGCGCGCGTTCTTTAACGCTCGATAAATGATGTGCCGAAGTGAATAAAACTAAACAGCCGCAAAAAGTGCTAGAAGGAAACAACACTGTTTTTTGGAGATGTATTGAATTTTAGCAAAAGTTGTAGAATCTAAGTTGTTTTGTTTAAATGTTATGAACATGCCGCCCTTAAATGGATGTAGGCTGATTACCGATAATCCTGTATGTAGGATATTATATATCATATCATATCCTACATGTATATAGCCTGTTTGAAGAGCAATGTTTCCAGAGAGGTATTGACTGACATGTTACGAGGCCGCTCTCAAGTAGTGGATGCTGGCGATGGCGAGAACAAATCAGACCCGTTGCCTTCGTCTATGGGAGTACTGCAGGATTCGTCAGTCTCTAATATTATGTTTTCTCTCCTACTAAACGATCTACCCGAAGCCGTGAAGGGTGCAGTCATATTCATGTATGCGGATGACGTGGCTGCCGTAGTCACAGCTCTGTCAATAGAGGCTTACACGGCTTAAATTCATGGTTTAGTGCCAACGGTTTTATGCTAAATTCAAAAAAAGACTCACTATATTCACTTTTGTCTGTCGGGACACCATACAAAACCGCTAAAAGTCTCGCTAAATGGTGTTAGGATTGAGCAAGTACAGAACACCGCATTTTTTGGGGTTCGAGATTGATCGCAGCATGACGTGAGAACATCACATCGACAAGATGTGTGCTAAAGTTAGCAGTGCGTGCTTTGCGCTAAGACGAGTATCCCGAGTGTTGTCTACGGAAGTGTCACGTGCATGTTACTTCGCCACGGTGCATTCACGGTCACAATACGGCGCCGAGCTATACGCGTGCGCTGCCGACTGGAAGCGTGCGTTCCGCGCCCAAAAACGTGCCGTACGTGCCATTGTTGGCGTATCGTAATGTACATCCGTCAGACCATATTTCAAGGAGCTTGGTATACTTACTTTACCTGCTATCTTGATCTATCAAGTGGCTGTGTATGTCAAAATAATCTAGAATCGTACAACACGCGAGGAGAGACATTCTCGCAACATACGCAACGCCGACAAGCTGGATGTTATACCACACTCTCTCACGAGGTCACAGAAGTCAACTCACATTATGGGACCGGAAGTTTATAACACTCTTCCCAAAATAGTTATATCGGCCCCAAGTTTCGGCAGCTTCAAAAACAGATTAAAGTGCTGGCTTATCGATCAAACTTTTCATAGTTACAGCGAATTTTTAGAGAGTGATGGCAAAGTTCCCATAAAAATGTAAATAAATAAATTTGACATAGGTTAGTACAATTGCAATAAAGACATTATACTCGTATAATGCTTGACAGTTTTCTGTACAATAATTATTGTAATACAGTAAAGTAGTAGTTTCAAACTTTGAAAATATATACAATTTGTATGCTCTTTCTTTTGTTTTTATTTTTTATTAATTGACGTGTAAATTGTACATTTATGAATGAAGTACTTTGACTTTGACCTTTGACTTTGACTTTGAGAAATTACAGGGCTTAGAGATTTAACATCTCAGATCTCTGGGCGATGAGTGCAGTAGGTACAGCTAGGTAACGATTTGGATAAAAAAAAAACAAAAAAATGTAGGGTTTGCATCTGATAGTCCAGTTTATAACTTTCATAAAAATATCAAGAAAATGAATATTCATCAAGAGAAATCCTAGGTTGGAATAATACGAAAGTATACCCATAGCATGCTTGGCGCAGAGGAGCTGATGAGCGGTACAGCGCTGAGTGCCTTTAGTCCGTGGATGAACGAGTCGGACGCACTTACACCTCCTCAGAGTGGCTTCTACTTCACTCCACTCCGCAGTATTGTCTGCAATCACACAAAGTGCAGACCTAATTACAAAAGAGCTAGTTAGCGGCAACACTAAGAAAGACAACTCGGAGAAAGCTGGCTAAATTTGTGGACAAAATTCGTTTGAAGTGTTGTGAATGGTGATCCAAACTATGAAGTAAAATAAAGTTTAAGTTAAAGTTTTTTCGACAATATTCAATTACAATTTCTTACATTAAGTTTGTTTACTATCACTTTAAATTTTACAAATTTTAAAGAACTTCCTAAAGTAGCCCATGTATTGCATCCATCCAAATATGTGTCAGTATAATTATAATCTAATTGTATTCCGAATTTCAACCCGATTCTTTCAGAAGTTCCGACGTGATTGAGGACCAAACATCCAAACTTTGGCATTTATTTTGTTAGTAGGAAATTTATATGATGGTCGAATTTCGACAGCAAAACGACCGCTAGTTTAAATAAAAACGTACTTATGATAAACTGGGAAAAATTTACTGGGTTCGTTGGCCATGCGGCATCTCTTCAGCGAATTGCTGAGGCTACGGGCGTCATCTGCAATCTGGAAGTTCATGACCTGGTACTCCATCCAGTGCTCGGAGCCAGGGCTCAGCGCCGACCCGTTGATCGGAGACTCCACAAAGTGCTGGCTCGGTTGAATGGCCAACTGGGAATCCAAATAAATATAAAATCATTCTGTACTAATGTAATGTTGTGAACATTTTTTTTTACAACCTAAGGTTGTCTGAAAGAAATTGCTATTAAAGATAAGATTACCATAATCTGTTGCACTAGCTGTAAGTGTATAGGTAGGTTTCTTCATCTTGTGATTAATTTTTGTTCGGTGTATTAAACAAAAGCCGAGTCACACAGGGGCGGGAGCCGCGAGAAAGCGATCCGATAGCGATCCAGTGCAAAGCGATAGCGGTCCGTGTCATGTCACACAGAGCTACTGCCCGCAGCCCGGCTGTGTTCTAGCAGATGGCTAGAACACAGCCGGTGTGACACCAAAAGCGATCAAATTGCTCACGACCTTTCGTAACGCAGCATCATGTCGGACAGCGACGAAGAAGAAATTCTTTTCTTATTAGCAATGTACAAAAAAAGTACCTACGCAAACCCAAAAGGTTCATTACATAAATATTGTTTAGAATAGAATGACATAACAATAAATTGTAGAAAAAGGTAATGGTCATTATTAAACTGAGGTGTGGCAACACTTTTGCAGTATATCCTAATCCTAACATTCGGTTTTTATTTCTAACCACTGGGAACAGGGGTAGTTCTTTGGGGAAGTTTAGGCATACACTTTTACGTACGCGGGACTCGGTTATACAAGGTTCCGTGTCATATTACGTTGTAAAAAAATACAACTCGTGAGATCGGATCGCGATCGCTACGCGAACGCTCTGTCCTGTGTGACATCTTGTACTGACTACCGTAGAATACAGCGCCCGCGCCGGCCATCCGTCGCGCGTTCCTCCCGCGAAGCATGGCGAAGCGATCTCTTGTTTGTCGTCCCATCCTGTCGCGCGGGAAATTGCATCGCGCCGGATCGCTCCCGCTTGCTATGTGTCAGGTTGCATACAAATGCGAATATTACACAAATTCCCGTCCCGGATCGCGATCGCTTTCTCGCGGCTCCCGCCTCTGTGTGGCCCGGCTTTAAAAGCCGGGTCACACAGGGCCGGGAGCTGCAAGAAAGCGATCCGATAGCGATCGAGTGCAAAGCGATAGCGGTCCGTATCATGTCACACAGAGCTACTGCCCGCAGCCCGCGGCGGGCAGATGGCGAGAACACAGCCGGTGTGACACCAAAAGCGATCAAATTGCTCACGACCTTACGTTGTAAAAAAATACAACTCGTAAGATCGGATCGCGATCGCTACGCGAACGCTCTGTCCTGTGTGACAGCTTGTACTGACTACCGTAGAATACAGCGCCCGCGCCGGCCGTCCGTCGCGCGTCCTTCCCGCGAAGCATGGCGAAGCGATCTCTTGTTTGTCGTCACGATCTTGTCGCGCGGGAAATCGCATCGCGCCGGATCGCTCCCGCTTGCTATGTGTCAGGTTGCATACAAATTAGAATATTACAAAAATTCCCGTCCCGGATCGCGATCGCTTGCTCGCGGCTCCCGCCTCTGTGTGGCCCGGCTTTTAAGTGTACCTATTGATTTGTAAATGCGCAAGTAACTGTGTCTGCTCAAATCGGAACCTTATTTTTAGTTGTAGGTATGTAGGTACATATATTACAGTTTTTTTTAACTTTTATAGTTTTACACTTGACCGCCATCGCGCTTGATTTTAAACGATGATGCGGTCTACGATGAAGCGTGTTTACCTAGAAGGAACCGAAGAAGTCTTTGTTTAACTCTGTACTTTGTGAAACTTTGTACAGGGTCGGAGCTACTATTGAACTCTTATTGTTGTAGAGTAGGATGAATTCCTCCTAATCGCACGACTGAATGTAGACACAAAAAAAGAAAACATAAAAACGGATGTTTTTTTTCTAGATAGCAAACGTACCCATTTGTAAGAGAGATCCACATCGCACGGCCTCTGTGATTGGTTAACCGCTAACATCAGACCGCTGTCGTGCCCATATCTATTCGTGTAATATTGCTTCACTTCGTGATTGTGGTGATGAATGTCGTGGAGATCTCTGAAATATAAAATAACTGTTCAAAACGTGTTCAAAACCATACTTGTTAAAAAAAATGTTTTTTAAAGTCTTGAACATCACCAAAAAGTTGCTAGACTATTGGGTTTTTACTGTATACATTTCAGAACGCGTGTAACGGATCTGCATGATTTAATACTACCTTGCCCATTTTTCATCTAAATATTCGTCGTTCATTTTGTTCGTTCGAAAAAGTGACATCGTTTTATGGTTGCCGTTCCAAAGACTCGAACGAAGAGATTTGTGTTACCTGAGTGAGGGTTTCCCCGATAGTTACAATCTTGGTGTCTTCGTTTCGAGAGTGAATCGATTTCCTCTAGCTATACAAACACAAATTTTCCCTGAAAATTGCCGGAAAATCAAACATGTTTCCAATTTGGTGGCGCACTATTTTTGTAAGGCACTACGCGTTTTGTCATCGTTTTCTATAGATCTATTGATGGTAAGAATGCCGTACAAAAACATTTGACCAAAATTTACCACTCTACTTGCGCTTTTGAATTCTTACCTGTACTCAGTTCGACAGCTTACAAGTAACGGCATAGTGCATTATCTGAATCTTATTATTTCATACCCTTCTATCATCCTACATAGGTCTCCTGGTGGTTCATTTGACCCATCAATTTTGTTCACGGGCCTACAGTCATATTTCTTACCTCAAAGATCTTCCGTTGAAAACGCAACAGTACCCAACTCCAGTAAGCTCCATGTGAAATAGAGAGGAGCAGTTCACAATCACTCCATTCCAACGGCACCTGGACAAATTATGATTTTTGTTAATTGGTTGATATAACAGTTTTTTTTTGAAGTTTAAGCACTGTTTTTCTGTATTTTTTGTAGTGTTCTGTTGAAAACCCGATAAGCATTGGGGTAGACGGGTTCTGCAGTGGAGACTGAGAAACGGTAAACGTAGTACAGTGCAGTAGGGCACCCTGTGGCTAGATTGCTTGACGATGTACAAAAGGCAGCCAGTGGCCGTTGGAGACCGAGTATCGGGCTGAGTGGCGTATTGTGGGAGATCCCTATGCCCAACAGACGAATACAGGCTGTTAATGATGATAAATGTAGTGTTGGTGTACCTCACTAAAGTCCGTTTACAGGAAGTGGTGAGATATCTGGCGACGGTGTCCACGTCCAGTTGGTTATACTTCAACAGTTGTTCAACGTTTTCCAAGTCATGCGTTTTGTAAATCATGTCGGGAGAGTAGAACGCGGCGAGCGTGTAGATCACATCCCTCAAATAGCTGATATTCAGGTGCGGAGGGATGCTCCTGAAAGATATTTTTATTATTATTTTTGGGTCACGAGACGAACCTGTGCCATATACAGGGTTATTGGTAATCAGACTGCATCCTTTTAAGGGGATATTAAAACGTCAACTTTTGTTCTATAGGTAATAAAAAATCGTATACTTTGATTCCCATACAACATTTATGAAAAGTTTATTTTCGCAGTCTACAAGCATCGAAAAGCTCTTCGTAACAAAAGCCCACCCGCTCTAAATACGCAGTGCAGTGCTAGGCAATGATTTGGACTCTTCATGTCCCAATAGCTGCGTGTCACTGTGCTGTTATGTGGCAGGCATTTTGCTTACCATCAGGCACATGTCTAGCTCGTCTCGTTACTCTTTATTAAAAAAAAAGTGACGAAGTGAATAAACACTAAACAGCTGCTAAACAGTGCTAGAAATGACAACAAACACATATTTTTATGTATTGAGTATTTAGCAAAATTGTAGAACAAAAGTTGTTTGTTTCAATACATAGAACATGGCCTTAAATTAATGCAAGCTGATCACCAGTAACCCTGTATAGTAGGTAAGCAAATCGCATAATATAATATCACACTGCCAATCAACCATTTGAATATAATGAGTTTAAATCACTGCATTGAACTGCTCGCGCAATCGAAAATATGAAAGTTGATATTTTTATGGAAATATTGCCCTTCAAACCAGAATACAGTGATGTTTACACATTGCTGCTTAGCGGTAAAATAACTGGCAAAGGTGTGGTATTCCTCCTGATGGGAATTACCACACCTTTACCTTTGCTTTGAAATATTCCTTACACACGATGAAGGAATCTGTCAATTTTGTCAGCCCTGTAGAAGATCTCTGGACAAACAAGCACGGAGGGGAACTTGGTGGCGTTCTCTACCGACTCCTGGTACACCATGTAGGTAGGGTTGTCGAAAAACCGGCCCACCGTGGCGCAGATCACCGACACCGCCGCGCCAAACAGCACCAACATGGAAATGGACCAGTACCATCGGGAAAGACTATAAAAAAGGGTATTTTATTAATTTAGCGGGTAACTGATGCGTCACGTCAGTCCAGACCAATTTTTTTTTTACTTTTATAGGTTAACGCCTGACCACCGTCTTGGATTATGGTAAGCGACGATGCGGTCTATGATGGTGGAACGTGTTTGCCTAGGAAAACCCGATTTAACCTTGATTTGAAGACACCAAGATTGTAACCATCGGGGGAAAACCCACTCTGGCACGTTCCGATGCCTCCGCAACCAAGACGGTCATATCACAAAAGTAGAGTCAAACCTCTTCGTTCGTGTCTTTGGAACGTCAACCATGAAACCATGTCGCTTTTTCGAGCTACGAGCAGTCCGATAGTAAAAAGAGTAAGTTGATATTAGATTAAGGATATCAGTAGCACTTAAGTTTCAGCCGCATCCTGCGGCCTTTTTCAAGGAGGACGCAGGCAGTGCCAAACGAGATGCGGTCACGCGCGGAAACTCTCCTTGGAAAAGACTGATCTCTATAGTATAATACCTCCTTTCCGTTTTATCTATTGGGCTGCTCGTAGCTCACAAAAGTGACATCGTTTCACGACTGACGTTGCAAAGACTCAAATGGAGTGGTTACCCGTGAATTAATTTAGAAAACAAAGTGATGACTATCACTCTAATTATTTTCATAATATTGTAAAAGTCTTAACATCAAAATGACTTTGTTAGAAAATAATACAATTCGATGAAAGAAGCTCACCTGCTTTTCTCTTTAGCGAGCCTCCTCCCGCCGTGAAACTGGGACTCTTCCAGTAGCTTATTAAATTTCATTTTAATTGTCTGACACGTCGCTCTCCTCGTCACAAAAGACTGTCCGTGTTATTCTAATTTACAAGCGATCGAATCTTATATTTCTCCATCTGATTATGCCTAAGCATAGTTGTAGCAGGGAAATTATCCTACTAACATTGTAAATGCGAAAGTAGTTGAAATTTTAAATGCCGTCATGTCGGAACGTTGAATGGATCGAGGGGAAATTTAGAACATAGTTTATGATCTACAATGGCACATGGGCCACGGTATAAACACCAATATTACGGTAAGAGGTACTACGCGAAGAAAACTGTGACGCCTCACTAGTGATATTTATATTTGAAATTAAAATTAATTAGATAAGTTTCCAGTGACAGACACTCGACAAGTAACCTGACAAAAAATGCTCGATATTCTTGTAAACGGATCTATTGATTATTTTTCAAGTTACGCTTACGATCGAACAGGGTCTTGGGAAAGACCTACTGGAATAAAATATTAAATAAAACTTAGTATAACGGTCCACTTTTTAAATTATTACTAACCAATTTGGATGCCGTTACGTGCGCGCCTTTAAAAAAGATGCGGAAACCGCTTGAAACTTAAATGGGATTGTACCAACTACATCACATGTGACATCGCGTGGGTAATGTGTTACAATTTTAAATGAATTCACGGTAGCTCAAGTGTGCTATAGTCAGTACAATACGCTTGAAGTTTCAACCGCATTCTGCGGCCTTTTCAGGGAAATTACACTTGAGTGACCGCTGCTCGTTTGGTACTGATTATGTGAACTTTATTCATAATGTATAACAACCACGTTAGTTTTCATTTTAAAAATGTTATAAGTAAATGTACATAATTTTATTTTTTTGTTGAAAAATATTTAAAAGTAATAATCGCCGAAGTTCATAGATTGCAACAAAACACGGGTGGGTCTGTGTCACTTCCCCGCGGCACCTTTGAACCTATTGTACGTTTGTTCGCACCGCTGGGATTAATTTGACGAACAGTTGCCTTTGAAATCAATCATTCTGACAATTACGGCTGTATCTGATTGTCGTTCCGTTTTACTGTTAATAGGGTTTTTTTTATTTCACTTAATTGGTGCGACGGAACGTGTTTCAATGTTCGTTTTCTTTCAGCATTGAATTTTTATTTATTAAATTACAGCAGTTATTAAACTTTAGCAATGTTTTTTTACTTTTATAGGTTTACACTTGACCACTATCTCGCCTTATGTTAAGCAACGATGCGGCCTACGATGGTGGAGCGTGTTTACCTAGAAAAAACCGATTCACGACACCCTTTATATATCAGGAAAAACCCATTCAGCCCACTCAATCCACAGCCTAGACATTCTTATCACAAAAGTAGAGTCAAAACTCTTTGTTAGTGTCTTTGGAACATCCTTATATAATATATAATATATAATATATATATCTAATATATAAAATTCTCGTGTCACAGTTTTCGTTGCCATACTCCTCCGAAACGGCTTGACTGATTTTGATGAAATTTTTTGTGCTTATCCGGTATCTATGAGAATCGGCCAACATCTATTTTTCATCCCCCTAAATGCTAGGGGTAGTCTACCCCTAAATATATTTTTTTATTTTTTAGACAAAAATTTTAATTTCTATTTTTTTATGATACAACATACAAAAATACATACAATCCTCAATTTTCACTCTTCTACGATCAACCCCTATTTTTTAATAGCCATTTTAGTAATTTAATCTTTTCCTCTCTGGTCGAAAACTCCCCGCCGCTGGTCCCGCCAAATGTCTACAGGTGTCACTTCTGACCCAGTAAACAGCACGATAATTTGGGGATCAAAAGTAGTCTATAGCATATATATATTTTGAACACGCTAATCTCGGGAACTACTGGACCGATTTAAAAAAATCGTTCACCGTTCTTTCATATGTTCGTAATCCTTGAACGCTGTAGGTTATATATATGTACCACGAAGCCGCCACGGGCGAAGCCGGGGCGGGCCGCTAGTAATATATATATATATATATAATAATCCTTAATATTATAAATGTCAATGTATGGATGTTTGGATGTTTGGATGTTTGGATGTTTGTTGCTCAATCACGCCCAAAGGGCTCAACGGATCGAGCTGAAATTTAGTACACAGATAGTTTATAGACTGGAATAACATATAGGCTATATTTTATCCCGAAATCGTGCACGGTTCCTTAGGGATCAAGTATAAATGTAACATCGGAACGCTTAACTAGATTTTGTTGCAATTTGAAACACAGATCCAAACAATCAAACAAAACAGGCTATTTATTATCCCGAAAACATACACAGTTCCTAAGGGAACAAGTATAAATGTAATACCGGAACGCCTTATTAGATTTTGTTGCAATTTGGAACACAAATAGTTCTTTGAAATCCTATCCTACTAATAATATTATAAACCTCAATGTATGAATGTTTGTTGCTCAATCACGCCCAACGGATCGAGCTGAAATATAATACACAGATAGCTTATAGTCTGGAATAACACATAGGCTAAATTTTATCCCGATATCATCCACAGTTCCTTAGGGATCAAGTATAAACATCAGTACGCCAAACTAGAGTTTGTTGAAATTTACGTTACGTTTACGTCACGTTTACGTCACGTTTACGTCACGTTTACGTCACGTTTACGTCACGTTTACGTCACGTTTACGTCACGTTTACGTCACGTTTACGTTACGGAACAGATCAGAACAGAACTCAACATAACACAACACAACCCAAGACAACATAACATAACTACGATATACTTACACGAAAGTTTTTAAGGTATTTAGTAAGGTTTTTAAGGTATGTCACGGCTGACATAGTAAAACTTACCGTTTACGATTTATAACCCACTAGCTGCTACGCGCGACTTCGTCTGCGTAGAATTTGGATTTGTTTTGTGTGTAAATTCACTGCTTTTAATAAATGGTAAAAATGTAGAGTTGTTGTCTTACTTTGTTTATTTATAGTAATGACGGCATAAGGTATATACTCTTACAGCTTACTAAAACTCTACCGACGTTACTAATTTGTCAAAATGATTGTTTTGTAAGAATTCACATAAACTATGTTTATATTCCCTGGTAACGAGTGAAATATACAAACAACTCGTCATAACTATAAATAAACAAAGTAAGACAACAACTCTAGCAACAACAAGCAGTGAATTTACACACAAAACAAATCCAAATTCTACGCGGACGAAGTCGCGGGTAACAGCTAGTCAACCATAAAACGATGTCACTTATTCGAACAACGAACAAAAGGCAAGGTAGTATTAGATTACACAGATTAGCTGTACACTCTCCGAGAGTGTATCAATAAAAAACCGATAACCTAGCAATTTTCAAAACTTTGATGTCATTTTCGCACAAGAGTCTGTTGTATGACCCTTTTAGCACGACTTTTGATCGATTCCGGAGCTTCCAGCTGATACATAATAAATATGTACTTAGCCGATCCATCCCAAAGGTGCGAACAGTACTCCATACAAGAGCGAATCTATGTATGACATAACGTGACCAATTGTTCACACTTGAAGTACCTTTGCACTTTTGAGAAAAACTAGGTGACCTATTTTTGGCAGCTAATTTAACCTTGGACTCAACACACGAGCCAAAGTTGAGAGCAGATGTCAAAGAAACGCTCAAAAGCTCAAAATGGTCAGTAACTGGCACACCTCGAAAAGTAGGAGTCGGTTGAAATGGGCTCATTTCGATGGAGACCAGACACGCCAGCGTCTTTCCCTCGTTAAACTTGACCGCATTGGCATCACCCCATTTAGAAACCGCGTCAAGGGTCAAGTTCAAACACTCGATCTCTCTCAGTACTCGAGTATGCTGCCCCCCTGGCTTGTGCTAGATTTTGAATTTAAAAAAGGGCTAAACTATCGTGATATTAACCCATAATATCGAATACATTACAATGGAACGGAGCCCACTTTATGTTCCCTCCCACTGCTGGGATTCGAAGACTACTCTCACACGGAGAGAGGGCATGGGCAAACTCCACGCTGGCTAAGTATGGGTTGGCGGATAACGTATGACCTCTAAAGCAGTTCTTTGAACATGCTTATTAAACTTCATAAGATTTTCTTTTATCGTTAATGGCAGTGGTGAAAACAAACTTGTTGGTCTGTACTTGAGAAATTAATAACAAGGGCAGGCGGGATCCGATGCTACAGCCTCAGGAATGTGTGGACTGGGTGCTTTTGATGCTAATGATGTGCTTTTCCTAATAAGCTACCAAGACATGCTAATCTGTATAAATTTACAGAGTTCTCGTTTCTTTGATAAAAATATCAAATCACATATCCACTCCAACAAAACTCTCTTTCATTCGTTACCCACAAATATGTTCAAATATCACTTGATACTACAAAAACGGGCACTAAATTTTATTACGGCAACAAAATATGTTCTGAATTTATCAAACTTATCATAAATAGGGCGGATCGCCGTCAAACAACAATATAAATCGGGGAACGCTCCGCGTCGGCCCATCAATCGGACACGTTTACATTTCACCCTTTTAAAAACAAAATGGTCTCTAAAAATTATCGGCGTCTAAAATCCCGAGTCCCAATCATTTTCCGGCATTTCCGCTATTCAGGCTGCTGTAATCGCTAAACAGTCGTGCAGAAGTCGTCAACATTTAAAAGTAGCGTTCAAATCCAATCGAAATTACACGATAACTTCGACAAATCGGTCATTCTCTGTTCTTGTCAAATATTTAAAAACAATAAAAGCTTTACGATGCTAAGAAGATACGCTCAAATTGATATTAGAGCCTTATTCATAAAAAATAATACAATCACAGAACGAGATGTGATTCGTTCGTAATGAAGACTTTTTTGGAAAATTGCTCTCCTTGAACCATTTTGTTTTAAGGGGCCGGTAGATGATCAAACCTGTGAATTATTTCTGAATCCACTTGGGTACTCTTGGGCAAATTGTTCTACTGCCAAATATTGTTGCGAGTTTGTTAATATTTTTATTGGAAAAGAACACAAATAATCAACTTAATATTTACATACATTATTTGATTTTATTATTTTATATAGTTTTATAATTATGCAGTAGTATAATTAAATTAATGTCCTTCCCCGCCTACAGTATATGTAGGCTATTTTCCTTTTTGCTGGAAGCCTGTAAGAGATTGCTCTTAGCAATAAGGCCGCCACTTCTGGCACTAGTTAATAAGTGTTTATTTGTAATATTTTAATTTGTTTGTGTCGCAATAAAGAGTTTCTGTCTATCTATCTTAAAATTAAAATTGTGTGTAAAGTTTCAAAATGAGTCATTTATGTTATAATGCAGCCATTTACTACGATAACATGACTCGCCCCCTCCAGATTTCAAACTGTTTGAAAGTATTTGTAAAAGTATATACAACGCACCACCACGCATGTGTGCGTACTGCTACTGAAGTAGAATAATTACAACTACATACAAACTCTTTCGTAAGGATGTGACTACACACATTAAAACAGTAATTTGGAGGGGCGGGCCATGTTATCGTAGTAAATCTCTAACTCTCTATTATTCGCTTATAGTTATTCGCCTTCTTATATTTATTAAACCCAACGTTAAATTAGCGAAATACTTGCGACAGTGATGCGGCTAAGATGCGGCCGCATCACCGTCTTTATGGTGCGGAAAGCCTTGCCGAGCGACCCTATCTCTGCTGTGAAGACCCGCCCTACTACCGCCCAACTAAATCGGCTTTCGCTTTGCTATTGCGGTCACTATCATTTTAATTGGGAAGAAAAGAGAGAGAGAAATGTCAAAGTTAAGACAGTTACAGTTACGCGGTAGACCCTCCGCAACCAACGAGAGTCTTTCGAGAATGACTATTGATTGTTACACAGTTAGATATTATCAGCCGTGTAACGTTCCAAGTCATTCCAGTCAAAGAATTTCTACGCGCATCTCTCGAGGAAGCTTCAGACAAGCAAATACGTTTGTTCCAGCCAGCCGAGATTAGCCATCAGTTTTCACCACAGAGGTGTGATCTGGTTTCTGATATCTATGGTCTACACAATATCACGGAGGTAAGTGGTTTCTGAAGCCCGTTGCACCATGTGGAGATGACAAGACACCACAAAATTGTTCCTTGTTTTGTTTTCCTATACAAATATTCTTCCTTTTTATCCGATTTCAAAAAAGGAGGAGGTTTTCAATTCGACCATTTACATTTTTTCTTGTCTTAACTATCTATGTGATTATTCCGACTTATCTGAAATTTTCCGTAGGATTGTTCGTCGATTCCGTTATTATTAAATAAATAAATGAATGAATGAATATTAGTGGACAGTTCACACACAACACCATCTGACCAACCTACCCAAACTAAGCAAAGCTTGTACTATGGCGGCCAGATAGCTGATATGATACTTATATAGTTGTAAATACATACCTATTATATATTGTTCTAATAGTTTTTTTTTTAATCAATAAATATTTGAAGTATTATTTGAGTAATAAAATACTACAAGACATTGACAGTAATGAATATCAGACGTTTGACTGTCTACCGTCCGCTTTACATCCTAGTCTCGTTTCGTATAAAAATATCCGTAAAAAATGATATTCGTCGGAACGTATTAATAAGCGGAAATTATCTGAAGCGCGTCCCCGCTCACAAATATCACTTAATGTCTACTTTATACGATCATACATTTTCATAAGCGTGTGTAAAAGCGGGCCATACGTCTTGCCGGGCACGAGGGCACGCCGCCCTATCGAATCTAATATTTATGGAAGAGGCGGCGTCGTCGCTTCTACACGTATTTCTTTATTTTATTTCCCATGCGGACGGTATACAGCTGCCATTTCTCTTGATAAAAACCCGACAACGCAACAATGGTGTACCGGGGACCTGGGGACCTCGCGGGACCTAGATATGCATTTGACTATTTCTTTCCTATTATTCACCGTACATGTATGTTTACTGATTTATTCAATGAAGCTTTTGTAGAATGCAAAAAACGTGTCATAAATTACTTCGCATTTATTTTTTTTATTTACTGTTATTGATTATCTATTTATTAGCGAGTTGGTTAATGTAACTTGAGATCACAGGTCACTATAATACTACAGATAAGACACTCCGGTATTGTGACCCTTAGTTCCGTTGTTTCAGTAAAGCGTCGCTAGCGTCGCAGTAGTGACCACAGAGTAAATAATCACTACGTTAATAGTGATGTGTCACGTACAGCTGAGTATGATACTTAGCGATTAGTTTGAGATTTGGGCAGTTACAATAAGAAACTATAAAATACGAGAAGGGTAGTGTAAGTCTTTGCATAGTCGGAGGGAAGGGGATGGAATTAACGTCTAAGTCTTAAGCCAAGAATTTTAAATGTACACAAGAATTTGTGTACATTTAAAATACCATCCAGGTTTTTAAATCTATCAATAGTGTATTGTACTTGACCAGCATTTTACCCTTTCATTTGAAAACCATATCGAGGGAGTTGGGATAAATAGGTACATAATCTTGAATTTTGTGGCAGACCGATTTTCATAACATTCGCAACTTCTGTATTAGAAAAAATCCATTCATTCGTTCGGGAGCTACGATGGCACAAACAGACACACGCGAGCTTACCCTCCATCTCTCCCAAACATACACAAAAAGAAAGAGACATGTAAAAGTATAACACCCCGCCCCTTCTCGTCATGTTGCGTCGGGGTTAGAAAAAAACAAAGAGTATTATAGAGTTGGAACAAACGCTTTACAACAAAAGAACGGGTCTGATCGCTCTTGCCTTGTCGCTCTTGTGGAAGAGTCATAATTTTGTCGCAGCACACTACTATGTCGCCCTAGCAAGTATGCACGGCATCTGCTTACGATACAAAGGAACCGTGCGGAAAAAACTGATCTAATTACTTCTTCTCTATCTAAGAAAAAAAAAATTAACAGTATTGTCTAGTATACTTTTATTTAGTTCTGGTTCTTGCCGCTTGTGAGCGTTGGCGTGCCAGGAGCTATAAGCCTTCAATACGTCAGCCTGCGCCTGAACTATGGAAATAAAAAGAAGCTCCCCCGGGCGGCCAATTTGTCTGCTATGCTTTGACACTAGAGACTGGAGCTAAATTCAATAAGAATACACGTATTTTCTCGTACACAGTCGATACAATAGACTTTTGAGATGAAAACGTTGCTGATATAAGATACGAGTACTACTTAGGATTACAATGTATTGTGTACTGTTGTGTCTGTGTAATTTCTAGAATCCTTCATGGATAACGATGAACAGCGAGCAACGCGGAAGGGAGCAGGCATACACAGCGTTTCTCCCTGTCAAAGTACAAATCCGCGTGGACCATGGAGTTAGATAATATACATACTGTGGCGTGAGGGCGGGGTTAGATTTGTGAATGGTGCTTTATTTTTTATGTGTTAGTGATTTGGCTGTGTGACTATGATCGGCAATGTATCGGTACAGGTACGTTTTGTATGTAATAGTGCGGCTTTGCGCTAGTGTGCAACTTTCCCCACCCGCAAGAAATGACAGAAAGATTTGAACAATATTTTTTAGCTAAGGCTACTTACTTCCTTCCGTGCTTGCGCGGAAGATCGAGTTGCTCGATTATGATTAATGAATTTGTGATTGTACCTGTGTAATCGATGATAAATTACTTTATCTAAACAATAGTAGTTCTGAGCAAGTCGCAGCTGCCTATCCAGAGTCCAAGGCTCAAATCCCATGCGTACCACTGTATTTTCGAAGTCATTGTTATGGCGCTAATATATGAGTAAAAATGGTGAAAGAAAACATCGTAAGGAAACCGACAAAGACCTAGAATCTTCCAAGGTCATGAGTCATCTATCAACCCGTACTGGGCCAGCGTGGTGGCCAGACATTGACTTCCACTGAAGGCCCGGCATCCCAGCAATGGGAACATTTAGTGGCCTGCTTATGTATATTTATGTAATCCTTATTGTTACATTTAAGAATAGTTGTTATGTTATGGCTTCAATGTTCGGGGTGCGAGGTTCAAAATCTTGAAGTCAAAGTCAAAGTTCTTTATTCATAGATGTACAATTTACATGCCAGTTTTCTCACGATATTTTTTTTCACCGTTACCGCAAGCGGCGAATATAAACTTGTACCTATTCATTGGGAAAAACATAAGTGTAGATGGGATTCCAATCTATAACCTGATTTTATTAGCTGTAGTAGATTCGCACTTGACCGCCATCTCGCCTGATGTTAAGCGAAGACGTGGTCTACGATGGAGCGTGCTTGCCTTTTTTTTGGAACGAAGTTCCTTATCGCGCGTTGTGAAAGGGGGCTAGACGGAAAAAAAGTTGTCACAACACTTTTTGCTATTGTAAGCTGTGAGGCGTCGCATGTTTCTCTGTCTGTCTCTCTCTCTCTTATAGAAAGCAAGCCAGATATTTTCATTTCTATTTCGCATTGAACAGTGTGGTGTCGCGACGATTATTTTTGTTGAGTGTATACAGGTTTTTTGTAAATATCTAATAAATAATAAAAAATAATAATAATTCTTTCACTAATTAATCGAAAGTAACTTCGTTCCATCCGGGTGTCCCTTGACACCTCTCAAGTTATTTTTTTTTTTGACGGAAGGGGAAATCCTTTGCGGATACCCGGCTGGGCATTGGGGTGCAGCCGAGTTATGTGAGATCTTACTCACTAAAACCCCCTCGGTGGCCTATATCTGTGCCTAGGAGGAGGACGCCGGGATCTTCGTTGGAACGCACCGGCGTTCTTTTGACACTTTGCCTGGAGCACCTTCCTTGGGTGATGGACTAAACGACACTGGCCGCACCATGCTGTAGCCTTTCCTTTGATGGGTTCGCTATTCATAGGACGTTAGGCCCCCAAGCCTATCCGTCTTCGAGCCCATGGGTACCCTTTTAATCGCCTCGTACGATAGGCAGGGTATACCGAAGCCGAATTCTTGTTAAGGCGCTGGGAAGACCTGAGTGAAATTCACGAATGCAAAATTAAGCTCCGCCCCTTTACAACTCCGATAAGACAGCGCCACACGAAGTTGCGTGCACTCAGTAAAATTATTTGCATTGATGGAAACAAAAGGCTTCCATGCTCATGCTCATAGATGGCGCTTTTCAAAATTTTTATTAATTATAAATGCACGTCTTTTTGCAGTTTACAAATTTTTTTCGTCTGATTCTCTTATTTTTTCTAACGGACTAAGTAAAGTCCTTTTGTATATTAAAAAAAAAAACAATTTGCATAAATTAGCTAAGCCAGGAAGATGAATCACTACATATTAAGTAATCCATTTCTTTAAAATTATTGTACGAATTTTGAAGAAAAACATTCACTGTTAGTGAAGTACAAGTTTAGTGTGTGTACCTGGGTGACCGAGCTTTGCTCGGTTTAAGCACTGAATTATATTTAGATATTAGTGGCGGCCTGGCGGCATTTTTCAGATTTTGCCCCGCCTAAAAAATATTGAAGGTCCGGGGCTGACTACCAGCACCCTGCGGGTTTACCTTCACTGTTCCCGTTCCCGTTATTTTTTCAGGATAAAAGTAGCCTGTGTGTTCTTCCAAACTATAATATTACGTGTTTTTCAAATATCAGCCCGATCCGTTTATACGTGACTTGATGTTTGTCGTGACTGAGCAAAAAACATCCAAACATTGACATTTACAATATTAGTAGGATTGGATACTAATAGTATATATAATCATCATTATCATTAGACGAGGCTACGAGTAAATAATCCACCATTATTGCATACTACAACTCGGAAAACAAGTTTTTGATAATAATACAGCGACGCCATTTCGCTGCTTTGTAACGAAAGGTCCACAAACAAAACAAAACCAAATTCACTTTTATATCATTTTAGTTAGGGCATTCTTTTTTATTAACAAGTGATAAAAGTATTTTTTGTTGTGACGGGATGAGCAGTAAGTATATGTGCCTGATGGTAAGTCACATGCCTATAATAGCGCAGTGACACGCAGGTATTGGAAAATAAAGAATCCTAATCATTACGTTGCATTATACTGCGCCCGCCACGACTATTATCTACATGTGTTCTAAATTTCTGCCCGACCCAACGTTACGACGTGATTAAGCAATAAACATCCAAGTATCCAAACATCCATATTTTTCAACATATTTCTATCCATATATTGAACATTTAAAATATTAGTAGGATTTAATATCAAAGCCCTGTAATCATACTGTATTTTTTTCCTTTAAACCGGAAAACTGTGATGTTTTTAAACCCCGACCAAAAATGGATGTTATAAGTTTGACATTGATGTCTGTCTGTCTGTCTGTCTATCTGTCTATCTGTCTGTCAGTCTATGTGTGTGTCCATCTGTGGCACCGTAGAGCTCAAACGGATGGGCCGATTTCGATGCGGTTTTTTAGTTGAAGGTAAATACCTGTGCTGTTCTTAGCTATGGTTGGTTGATATCGATTCTAGATGGCCGCCTCCACAAACTGGCGGACAAAATATTTGTTCACAACCTACCTCAATATGGGTATCAAATGAACAATAAGAACAATATGGGTTTGCCTAGTAAAATATTATACAGTATAACAAATCCAAGATGGCCGCCACCACAAAATGGCGAATTACATTTTTTTCACTACTACCCCAATATGGGTATTAAACGAAAGGGCTTGACTAGTAGAATACTATGCAATATGACAAATTTAAAATCCAAGATGGCCGCTACCGCAAAATGGCGACTTACTTTGCTTTTTTCGCAACTCCCTCAATATGGGTTTCAAATGAAAGGGCTTGACTAGTAGAATGTTTTACAGATAGCAAATCCGAGGTAGTCGAGGGTTAATTAATTTTTTTAATTTTGTTCTTGTCACACTACTGCTTAGCGGTGGAATAGCTGGCAACTTGACTAGTAAAACATTACACACTATGACCAATATAAAATTTAAGATGGGCGCCACCATAAAATCCCGAATTATATTTTTTCACTTCTACCTCGATATGGATAACCAAATTTTCCTAATTCTTTTTTATTTCGTAAGTGAATATGTCTTAAAATACAATACATGATTTTTTTAAATCGAGTAAAAATATATATGTGGTTCTATATAGTGTCTAGACGTAAGTGAAAATAATCTATACTAATATTACAAAGCTGAAGAGTTTGTTTGAACGCTAGGATCTCGGGAAGTGCTGGTCCGAATTGAAAGATTGTTTTTTATTGGGTAGTCCATTTATCGAGGAAGGTTATAGACCATAGAACATAACGCTACTATTAATAGAAGCGGAGCAGTGATCAAGAATGTAACAAAATCAGGAAAAAATATTCCTTTTTGAGAGTTTTCGCACGTTTCGTGCTGTGACATGACACATGACAGCATGTGCCTAAGATTGCGTCAATGAATATCACAGATTATATACCTCTTGAATATAAAACCTTTGCTAATCTCCGAGTTGGTACGACCAATTTCCGACAGGTGGCGTAACAGGCAGCTGAAGAGGTATTTTATTTGAAAGCGATATTCTCAAGAATGACTGAACCGATTTCAGTTTTTCTTTCACCGTTGGATATGTACGGGATCCTGATGAATGCTATTTAATATACCACGGGCGAAACCGGGGCGGACATCTAGTAACAAATAAAATGCATTGATTTTGTAGATATTCATTTTTTCAGTACTGTTCCATATGGGGTACCTACAGCATACAATAATATATTTCTATGTTTTTCCTTGACACTAGAGCAGCGCTGTGTTTCTTCTCGTTCGTTTAGGAAGATGATCATGATGATGAATCATTATTTCCACCCCTCAACCAATTAGATTATTGCCAGTTTATAACCTTTAAATAATATCGATTTTTTCAATTTAAGCTTTAAATTGATACAAAAGTCACATTTTACATTTATGCGTGAAGTAAACAATTAATATCGGTTTTAAGTTATATTTGCAGCAACAATGGAGATAGACTTTTTGTGTTATGGTTTTCATCGCACCTGCTTTCGTTCACAACTCCACGAAAAGCAAATTCATCTACTAATACTAAATAAATAAAAAATAAATAATCCCGTAGAGCAGTATAAATGAGCGTCTACTTTTGACCACAAACTTGTGAATATTTTAGTTATTATTTTAAACAATGTCACATCATCATAATCATCAGCCGCAAGACGTCAACTGCTGAACATAGGCCTCCCCCCTAGATTTCCATAACGAACGGTCCTGCGCAACCTGCAACCATCGGTTTCCAGCGACCTTTATGAGGTCATCTGTCCATCTAGTGGGAGGCCGTCAAACACTGCGTCTTCCGGTTCGTGGTCGCCACTCGAGAATCTTTTTTCCCATCGGTTGTCAGTTCTGCGAGCGATGTGGCCATTGCCACTTCAGCTTGCTTACTCTTTGAGCTATGTCGGATACTTTCGTTCTTTTGCGAATATCCTCATTACGGATTCTGTCGCGCAAAGAGACTCCGAGCATAGCCCTCTCCATAGCTCACTGTGTGACTTTGAGCTTTGTTATGAGGCCCACAGTTAAGGACCACGTCTCAGTTCCATAAGCCATCACCCGTAATTCCATTCCATAAGCCGTTTAGTCGTCATAATGAAGTCGATCTCATTTTTTGTGGAATCGTCTGGGCTAATCCAGGTACAATTTCTTTGTGGTTGTTTCTTGAAAAAGGAGTTCATCATAAAGATACTCTCCCTTTCCAAGAAATCCGCTAGACGTTGCCCTCTTGGGTTCCGCTGCCCATATCCGAAATCCCCACTCTCACTCATCTACGTTTGCTCAGTTTCGCGTTGAAGTCTCCCATCACAACTTTGAAATGAGTTGGCGAAAAGGTCAAAAGAGACGTAACACATGGGCAATACCTAAAACAAGAACCGGTTTTGGCCAGGGTGCATTTTCCTTTACTGGACCATACCTTTACCAACCTATTGACAAAGAGTTGGACATCATAGATACGTCAACATTATGAGTGCTAGAAAAAGGTCTCGGCTTGGCTATCTACTCAGGGCTACTGCTCGCATCTCGAAAAAGCGACATCGTTTCATGGTGGATGTTCCAAAGGCACGAACAAAGAGATTTTACTTTTTTTGTTTTTGTCTACGCTGTGGAATACGTTGCCTGAGTGAGTTTTCCCCGATAATTACAATCTTTGTGTCTTCAAATCCAAAGTGAGTCGGTTTTTCTAGGTAAACACGCTCCATATCGTAGGCAAACATATTGCATGCCTCTAGAAGAAGAGGCCAGTTTGTATGAGTCAATTATTAAAATGTTTTGTATCACCTTATCTTACCTTCAAACAGCAATAAAGATTTTTGTATTTGTACCACATTGTTGTTTAACATCAGGCGAGATGGCGGTCAAGTGTAAACCTTTGAAAGTAAAAAAAAATGTCCTGAATCATTTTGGTTATATTTAACACAATGTTGAAATAATCATATACCTAAAATAATCAAGTTGTAGCTAATTAACATACACAGAAAATGATAGAAAAACATCAGAAATAGAAAAAACAGTTGAAAAACAAAGATAAAATGATTTTGAGTTGTGGCTTTTTAGTTTTAAAGCACCGATTTAGGTAATTTTAATTCATCGCTCAATCGAACAAGAACAAAATTAAAAATATTGGTTCGACTACCTCGGATTTGTTTTCTATAAAACATTCTACTGGTCAAGCCCTTTTATTTGAAACCCATATTGAGAGTGTTTCGAAAAAAGAAATGTATTTCGCTATTTTGCGGTAGCGGCCATCTTGGATTTCAAATTTGTCATATTGCATAGTATTCCACTAGTCAAGCCCTTTCGTTTGATACACATATTGGGGTACCTAGTAGTGAAAAAAAAAATTTGATTCGCCATGTTGTGGTGGCGGCCATCTTGGATTTAAAATTTGTTACAACGTATAATAATACTCTACTAGTAAAGCCCTTTCATTTGATACCCATATTGAGGTAGGTTGTGAAGAAATATTTTGTCCATCATTATGTGGAGGCGGCCATCTTGAGTCGATATTAACCAAACATAGCTAAGATTTTATGCAAAGACTCTTTTGTACACCTACGTCCGAACACCTCGGTGATCCAAAGCTAATTTGTTTAATTACGGAGCCTTGTAGGTACTAATATATATTCTGTGACTGAACATTGTCTTGCAATGTAGGTAGTGTGATGTAGGTAGGCTAGAGATTAATACTATACTTGTGGGTAAACCAATAAATGTCGTTGTGTCACTCGGCTGTTTCAATTACTGCTCCACGTTAAAATATCGTAATATTTAACTATACAATTATTATTTTTTAAAATAAAAAGTGACGAGACGAATAGGACATGTGCCTGATGGTAAGCAACATGCCTGCCACATAACAGCACAATGACACACAGCTATTGGAATATTAGAAGTCCAAATCATTACCTAGCACTGCACTGCGCTCGTTACCCAGAGATCTAAGATGTTATATCTCTAAGGCCAGTAATTTATCTGGAAACATTGCCCTTCAAACCGGAACACAATTTCGACTGGTAGGTATCTATAACTTCAGTCGGTAACTGAAGTTACCGACCATACCGACCGAAGTTACAAATCTATCTGGGAAGTAGATTTGATGATAAGCCTCGGGTTCCATAGGAACTATTTTCTAATCTGTGGCTCGAAAACTAAATACAAGCTTGAAAAACAACGGAAAACAAGAACAAAATTAAAAATTTTGATTAACCCCCGACTACCTCAGATTTGTTATCTGTACAACATTCTACTAGTCAAGCCCTTTCATTTGATACCCATATTAAGGGAGTTGTGAAAAAATAAATGTATTTCGCCATTTTGTGGTAGCGGCCATCTTGGATTTGAAATTTGTCATTGTGCAAAGTATTCTACTAGTCAAGCCCTTTCGTTTGATACCCATATTGAGGTAGTAGTGAAAAATATAACATAATCCGCCATTTTGTGGCGGCGGCCATCTTGAATATGAATTTTTTTATAGTGTATAGTATTCTACTAGTCAAGCCCTTTCGTTTGATACCCATATTGAGGTAGGTTTTGAAGAAATATTTTGTCCGCCATTTTGTGGCGGCGGCCATTTTGAATCGACATTAACCAAACATAGCTAAGAACATCCGCACGGATATTAACCTTCAAATAAAAAAAACCGCATCGAAATCGGTTCATCCGTTTGAGCTCTACGGTGCCACAGACAGACACACACACAGACAGACAGACAGACAGACAGACAGACCGACAGACAGACAGACAGACAGACAGACAGACAGACAGACATCGACGTCAAACTTATAACACCCCTTTTTTTGGTCGGGGGTTAAAAATATCCAACAACAACGATATCAAAAAAACATGCAAAAAGATTTCACAGTGACGGGATTTGAACTCGAGAATTTGAACGCGGTTGTACCACCGAGCCAAACTGACAAGTTACAGTAGGGTCCAAAATTTCACATCATATGAACTTTATTACCGTTTGTAAAACTTCTATAACTTCAATCAGGAACTGGGAAGTAGATTAAATTTTTAAGATTTGATGAAAAGCCTCTGGTTACATAGGAACTATTTTCTAATCTGTGTCTCAGAACAGGGAGAACTAAAGAAATAAAACCTTGAAAAACAACGGAGAAAATATCTAACAAAACAATATCAAAAAACATGCAAAAGATTTCATAGTGCTGAGATACGAACTCAGGATCGTAAATCGTGACGACTTCATCTGCCGCTTTAAACATTGCGCCAAATCTACAGATGTCTGAAGTGTCGAATTTTCAAACCAAATGAACTTTATAGATGTTTCTGCATGAATTTGTGAGAATTGTTTATTGTTATTTTTTTGAATTGTGAGCGTCGGACGACAAAGCAACACCTTTTAGCAAGGCGCATCAGCGCTTTCTGCTGGACTTCATAGTAGTGAGCGAGAAGCAAGACACGGGCCGGCTCGGTCGAGTTAGCTTTTCAAAAGACAATTAATTAATACGTATTAAACTTCATAATCCAAAATACAAAATCTTCCATCCCCCTTAGTAAAAAATGATACGTTTACCTATAAAATTTGAATAATGTATGTTTATTAATGACACAGATATTTACATCTAAAACTTATTTTAGAGGTAAGTTTAGGATTTTTTCTTATCGAGTTTTTTTTTCCAAATCGTGTTTTGATACAATAGGTTACCGAATAAATATGTTCAAGAATAACATATATTTTACTAAAAGCCTCAAACCATACACATGTTGTTAAATGTGTGTTTAAAAAGTGCCAGTTGGCGATATTCAGCGCCTTAAGACCCCGGCCATCTCGCCTGATGTTAAGCGATGATGCGCTCTACAATGGAGCGTGCTTACCTAGAAGAAACCGATTCACACTCGATTTGAAGAAGGCATGATTGTAACCATCGGGGGGAAAACCCACTCAGGCAACGCATTCCCCAACCTAGCGTTCTTATCACAAACGTGGAGTGAATGTTCTGTGAATCTCTGTCTATAAATGTATTGGTAAATAATTAGAGCCACATTCACAACACTAGAAATAAACATAACAAGTTAACTTTTTTTTTTTCATTTCAGTCCATTTATTCATTCATTAAATATTACCACTACATTTTACAAAGAGAGTTTATAATTACTGCCTTATCAAATACTACACAGTTAACGTTGAGCCCCAAACTAGGCTGAGCCTGTATCTTGGGCGCTCTGGTCCAGATTTATGTTAAGTAACAATTTCTAGCCTTCCGCAGCTTTAGGTACATAGTGAAATTATTATATAAATTTATTTGATTAACAATAAACATTACTTATTTAAATTGTTAATTTTATTAAAACTTTCACATTGCATTAATTTAAACATTGTTTTTACATTACTTAAAATTAATTATGTACTTTTTTTTACGAATTGATTTACTATTTTAAAATTGTTGATTTGATTAAAACATTCACATTGCATTATTTGAAACATTGTTTTTACATTACTTAAATTTAATTATGTACTTTTTTTACGAATTGATTTACTATTTTAAACTAAGTGATTAATTATTATTTTTTCAAAATTAAATATGGAATAAGTTAAGACTTAACTAAAATAAATCTTGATTTTCATACTTCTATTGAATCTCGTAATAACAGTAACATAACTGATATCTACATGCAAAATAGCATGCTACGTTATTTGATGCCATTCAGGACGTTATCCGCAATGCGCTTTTGCTACGTTAATTTCAGGTTAGCAAATGCAGTTACAACATCCTGAATAAGTTATTGTTATTTATGGCATCAAGCTCCGAAGTTTAGCGACGACTGCTGACTTCACTAGCATGAACGTTGGTAGGTTGGTACTTTTTTAGGGTTCCGTAGCCAAAGGCAAAATACATGACCCTTATAGATTCGTCATGTCTGTCTGTCTGTCCATCCGTATGTCACAACCACTTTTCTCCGAAACTATAAGAACCGCATTAAGATTTTCATTTAAGGGCGTGTGGGCCGTAATTTTGAATTTTTAAAACAACTTTAAGACCTTCAAAATAGTGTATTAAGCTCTGAAAAAAATATATGTATTAGTTGAGGATCTAATCTAGTGCAATTCGCAGTTAATAACACGATTTAATGAATTTTACTTGATAGAAAAAAATCCCAAAGTTACCCCTTTTCAAAAAGTTTTTACAAGTTTATGACTACAGTAATTAATTTTTTTACTAAATTTTTGTACTCAACGAAAGCCACTAAAAAGTTATAGATGCATTCGTAGAGTTTGACTTGATAAAAAGTATCAGTTATTCACTATGTTTTAATATCTACCATATATATAGCGCGCCGTTCGGCAGGCCTGATCAGTCGCGTTTCGGCGCTCACGGACGACGGGCCTGTGCTTGATTTTGCAATTTTGACAACCAATAAATTTTAAATATTACGATCATAGTGCCACAGTATAACAATATCAGTAGGTATTACTAGTGAAGTACGCTATGATCTTGATTTTTGATACCGTTTTCATTGGAATTGCAAATAGACGCTGATACTAATTAGCACGCTGTTTACTTTATGTTGTAGACCAATAGGGGACTCTCAAAAAACTGACGTCGATAACACATCAGTAAAAAATTCAATGCGGATGCAATGGAAAATAGATGAGTATCGGTAAAATATTCGTCCGTCAAATCAGAGATCGGGATAAGGAAATAATGAGAAGGGAGAAATCCCCTGCGTAAATTCTTTGGTAGTAAGGTACTTAATACTTGGATGAAAAGTCCTCACATACAGACTGGAAGAGACTCTTGCGCAAACTAATCGGTTTAGAAAAAAAATGTTAGGAACTTCAATACAATTTTTGAACACCTATCCATAGATACACGTATGGTTTTGATATTTTTTTTTTATTTCTTTTCCAAGTTTGTGACACCACCAACATTTATTGTTTTTTCTTTTTTTTTGTATGAAAATGTTAATATTGTTCATAGAAATTTAGACACTTGACCAAAGAACAATGGCAAAATAATAGTTGACATCGTTGATAGCGTCTAGAAATACCATCTATACAAAAGTAATTTGTTGTTTTTGCTGAGATTTTTTCACATAAATATAAATGGTAATAGAAGCCACAAAAATATTACAATTTATTGGGTTTTAAATGATTAAAATAACTTCCTACTCAGTTCAAGTGAGACCACTAACTATAATCATACTATTTTGGAAGTAATTTTAAAACAATAATGACGCCAAAACATTTTTATTTAGAGTTGGTTACTATTAGTGGATAAAATATCAGTATTTATAAAAAACAAACGATAGCTAATGGAAATAAGGTTCACTTAAACTTCTTCCCGCTGTATTACGATTACAATATTAATGCCTACCCTAATAACTATTGGTATTAATTTTATTTTATGTTATGGTAACATCGGAAATACCTTTGTCGCTGTCAAGTGTCAAGTTCGTTGCTCCTGCGATTTTCGTGTCGGTAGTTTTCGTATTTGAATATCTCATTATAATTATTGGACTTGGATTGTTTACCGGACTGATATTCCCATCGTTTTATGTGACTTGTGCGTGCCTAAAGGCACCTACATATTAATCTGGCAATCTTATTTGCTGTTAGATTAGTTATATTAGTTATGTAACAAAACAAGACCTCAGAAAAAGTAGTTTTCTTGTTGTGAGAACATGACGTCTCGACATACAATGTCAAACCAATGTCAAACCTACATAACCTAAAAAGTTTAAACCTAAATATCTTTTTTTTCACGGCCTTCTCAAGACAAAAATGGGGCTGGGCCCTTCTCAGGGGCTGACGCTCAACATTTTAAGATATTTTTGATGTATAGACGCTATCATTTCGTCTCAACTATTTTAAAGTATGAAAGTCTGCCATTGTTCTTTGATAAGAAGTCTTTTAGGCAGTAAAATTACTCGTAGAATTTAACTCTGCACTAAATTTTCGATTCGTATTTTTTATATAAGGTTTAGAATCATTTCCTGAGCATAAAATTACAAAATAATAACAAATCCAGGTGGAGCTTCAAGCGCCAGCTCGAAAAAACGTTTTTGGCCGATATTCCGAAAAAGTTATAAAGCCTATTATTATTGTAGAAAATAAAATTTCCCATCTTTTGTTGCCAGTAAACTTTTTTTTCGAACTTACCGATTACGATTTATTATGTCCAATTTAATGATAACAATGTAAAAAAATAAGATGTGAATTCTGTTCCCAGTAGCATAAACATGTCTCTTTTTACCGGAATGGAAGAAGGGTTATGTTCTTCGCGCGTATCTTTATGTTTGTAAAACTTTTATTTCCACATATCTTCCAAACGGCTGGATGAATTTTGGTAACTAAGATATTCTAAGACTAGTCTCATTTGCCAAAGTGTCCTTATATAGTAGGTAATATTTTTTTACGTGTAGTTTTTTTTGTAGTCGGGGTTTTTCAATTCAAGTTATTCTATCATATTGCTCGTTGCTCGAATAAACAGCACCGTTCATCATCATGATTGAAGAGTTGAACGAAGAGTTTGGTCTTCACTTTTGTAATAAGAAGAACTAAGCTGTGAAACGCATTGCCAGAGTGGGTTTTTGTCGAAGGTTTGCACCTTGGGGTTACGAGGTACACTGTGTTTGTTTCTATTAGAGAAGCAAGTTCCATCGTAGACTACATCATTTTCATCCACTATTATTGGCATCATCGCAACCGTGTCATTAAATGGGTTATAAATCGTAAACGGTAAGTTTTACAAAAAAAGTTTACTAGCAACAAAAGATGCAAAATTTTATTTTCTACAATTATTGCCAAAATATATAGTTTCCAAAATATCGGCTAAAACAGTTTTTTTTTTCAATTGGCGTTTGAAGCTTTACCTGGATCTGTGAGCATTTTGTAATTTTATGCTCAGTAAGTGATCTTTACCTCATAGAAAAAAATTGTTAGGAACTTGTGAATTATTAGGAAACATTTTAAAAAGATGCATGAAATTGGAAAAGCCGTTCTCACCTTATAGTGTGACCAAAAAAGAAAAGGTTGAGTTTTGTATACCTACGAGTGTAGATAAATTTAATATTTCTTCGTTTATATAGCAACAAAACTCTTATCATAAACAAACAAACATAAACAAATCTTGAACAAAAAATGAGTTTAAATGACATAGTCCAATATTTTAATGTTATTTCTGCACTGTGGCACCGATTCCGCGGTCGGTGACGGTCGCGAGAACAAGACAGCGTTAAATGCCTACTTTGACAGAAATACCTGGCCTTAAAACATAGAATAATATAGTAAATTTTGGGGGTGGCCCATACTTAGAACGGAAAGTCAAATTTTTCCATCAAGACCATACGTTTGGGCTGTCTATGGATTGGTCTTCAAAAATGATGTTGAGATTTCTAGCATAATTGTTTTTTTCTAAACTGAATAGTTTGCTCTAGAGACTCTTCCAAAGTGGTAAAATGTGTGTACTGTAACTGTAACCCCCCCCCCCTGTAACTTCTAAACTAAGAGAATGACAAAACTAAAAAAACAAGTTAACTTTTAACGGAAATTGGTTTGAATGAGATCTAGTAAGTAGTTTTATTTTAATAACTTCTATATTATGTTACTTGCTGCTACGGAAGATATATATAGTATAGAGAGATGAGAAAAACAGAATATGTGCTTGATGGAAAGCAACATACCTGCCCATAACAGCACAGTGAGACTATTGAATAGAATAGAATAGAATAAATTTATTATCAATGCTAGTTACACTCACAAAATATTTATAACTAAACATCTTGAGTATTTGTCAGCAGATTCGTCAGGTAGGTATTGTAGGTAGGTAATTACATTGATAGTGTATAATAATTTAAAATAACAACAATAACATAATTAATAAATTCAGCTGTAAAAGGGCTGTGTCAAAGTTTTATTTTAATTTGTAATAGAAATAATAAATAAATGAAAGCGACAGTAGCAAATATTCCCTAAGATTAATACGATAGATGCAATGATCCAAAGTTAGATCCTTGCTAGTCGATGGGTGAGAACAATGTTATTGAAATCTGACTTACATACTAATCAGAAGGTCACTTCTAAACAGTCCATTTGTTGGAACATGTAGAGTACACATCATCACATAGCACTACACTACACTCGTCACCAAGAGAAATAAGATGTTTAATCTCTATGTCATTTAATTTAACTAGAAACATTGCCTTTTGATCCGGAACACAGTGATGTTTTCATATTACTACTTTGCGGTAGAATAACTGGCAAGAATAATTACTGGAGAGATAGTTGCTGGCCAACTTCATTAAGCCATTCGTTGGCTGTCGGTGTTCGTGGCCATAGTTGAAAATTCAATCTTAATTTTTTTTACAAGTATCTCAAAAAATTGCTTTTAAATTTAGTCACCATGAGTTGATTAAACCACCAGAGACTTTCTTAAACAGAAATAGTCCAGCCAATATATTACTAATGCCTCCGATCCATACGATGACCTGTTTCTGGTAAAAGCATTTTAGTGAGACGCAAATAAGTTACACGACTAAAATACGAGCTCATACTTATGATTTATTCAGAGTGTGGATGCACTTTTGTTGTCACCGATACTTTGTCTGGCGATTGCAATATTTAATTTGAATATTTAAAATGCCAACTAGCCGAGTACTGCATGGAATATTCAGTGATACTTGCCTATACGGTCGAGTGCAGGGATCACCAATTAGTTTGATTTGTGGTCCGCTAAAATAATGAGACTATAATTTTCAGATTACTTTTTGTGATCTTATATTCTGTAGTTAAACTGAGCAAGTCACAGGTACAATAACATTAATTCTAATCACTCGCATAAATAAAAAATAGACATTAAACATTTTATGATGACAGAAAATCATAAAGAGTAACTTATGATACAACAATGTGCGATGAAAATATTATATTAAAATCAAGGTGTGAATCAAAATATGAGTATATAAGGGTGGGTACATTCGTAATTTAAAATAAAATGTAGTAATCTGCTAATATTTTAAACGCGAAAGCTTGTAACAATGTATGTATATGTGTTTGTTATTCTTTCACGCTTAAACTACTGACGGGGTTTGAATGAAATTGGCTAAAAATATAGACAATTTGCTGGTATAAAATATAGGCTATTTTTATCTCAGAAAAACAACGAAAACGGGACTACGGAGGTGAAATCGCGAGGCGCTAGTAATTTTTAAACAAGAAGACTTATATTCGTCGCTTAAAGAAATTAAAGCGGGAGTACCACAAGGAAGTGTACTTGGGCCTGTACTTTACTTGTTATATACTAGCGATATCCCAGCTTTACAAAACAGCACTATCGCAACCTTCGCAGATGACACTGTTATCTTGGCAATAGGTGACACCCACGCCGAAGCCACAGAGAGGGTGCAAACAGCAGTTACATGAGTGGACAAAAATATGGCGTATTAAGCTAAATGAGTCCAAAACTGCTCATATAGACTTTACAAACAAGAAAAAACAATATCATCCAGTATTCATAAATGGACAACGTATACCATACGAAAATAAAGCCAAATATTTAGGCATAACTCTTGATGCAAAGTTACACTGGAAAACTCACGTCAAAAAAAAGAGAGAAGAACTAGCTATGCGCTACAAAAACATGTATTGGTTACTTGGTAGAAACTCCGTGCTGTCAATACATAACAAGCTGTTATTCTATAAACAAGTCCTAATGTCAGTGTGGACTTATGGGATACAATTGTGGGGCTGTACCAAAAATAGCAACATCGAGATAATACAACGTTTTCAAAACAAAGTACTCAGAGATATTGTCAATGCACCCTAGTATGTGAGAAATGCCGACATACATCGAGATCTTGAAATGGATCTTGTCGGTAAAGTGATAAAAAAGTACGCAGAAGCACATGAACGCAGGCTTCATCATCATGTGAATGTCGAGGCTATCCAGCTCCTTGATAACACGGACACAGTGAGGAGACTTAAAAGAATAAAACCTTTTGAGTTAACATAGTGTAGTGGCAGTGCAATACTAAGTGCTTACGAGATATACGGGTTTCGAAGTGGGTACAGCACCATAGACCACATTCACACGGTACGGCAGATTGTACAGAAGACAAAAGAGTACAATCGGCCTCTTTGCTTAGCGTTTGTGGACTATGAAAAGGCGTTTGACTCGGTCGAAACCTGGGCTGTTCTGGAGTCCTTACAGCGATGCCAAGTCGATTGGCAATACATCGAGTTGATGAGATGTTTGTACGACGCCGCTACGATGACGGTCCAAATTCAAGACCAGCAGTCGAAGCATATTCCTCTGCAGTGAGGCGTGAGACAAGGGGACGTAATTTCCCCGAAATTGTTCTCAAACGCACTAGAGGATATGTTTAAGACTCTGGATTGGATTGGACATGGCCTAAACATCAATGGCGAGTACATCTCTCACCTACGATTTACGGACGACATCGTCATAATGGCAGAGTCGCTGGAGGACTTGCAGTGTATGTTGGACAGCCTGGCTGACGCTTCTCAACGCATCGGCCTCCGGATGAATTTGGATAAAACCAAAGTCATGTGCAACGAGTTCGTTGCTCCGGGACCGATTGCCGTTAGTGGAACCACTCTTGAAATTGTACAGAAATACGTTTACCTAGGGCAGACGCTCGAACTAGGTAGAGGTAATTTTGAGAGTGAGGCTATGAGAAGAATACAGTTGGGCTGGGCAGCATTTGGAAAACTTCGTCGGGTCTTCTCGTCACCCATCCCACAAAGTCTCAAGACAAAATGTATAACCAGTGCGTCTTACCCGTTATGACCTACGGTGCTGAAACGTGGACACTGACAGTGAAAATGGTCCGTAAGCTCAAAGTCGCTCAGCGAGCTATGGAAAGGGCTATGCTTGGGGTTTCTCTGAGGGATTGCATCCGGAACGAAGTAATTCGTCAGAGAACTAGAGTCACCGACATAGCTCAGCGCATTAGCAAACTGAAGTGGCAGTGGGCCGGTCACATCTGTCGCAGACCCGATAGCCGTTGGGGCAGACGGGTTCTGGAGTGGAGACCGCGAATCGGCAAGCGTAGTGTAGGACGTCCTGAGACTAGATGGAGTGACGATATTCGAAAGGCAGCTGGTAGCGGTTGGAGAAGTAAGACCGAGGACCGGGCTGAGTGGCGTATCATAGGGGAGGCCTATGTCCAGCAGTGGACGAATATAGGCTGATGATGATGATGATGATGATGACGAGATATAAAACAATTAATATACTAAGTCAAGTGAAATAAGTGACTTCCCCTTAACAGAGTCAATAAGAAAAGTGCTGATGGACACCTTCTTGTTTATAAACTATGTAGCAATTTAAGTTAGATATAAATTACTCATTAGCCTAGACTTAATAAATTAGGCTAGATTGTAATAAGTATTAGGATCCAAGGAAACTTGGTGAATAAATTTAGAAAAAAAGAAAAAGAAGTCGGTCCAGCTGTTTAGGAGCTTGTTTACAAACAAAATATTAGAAATACCGAGAGTAGAAAATTTTGATTCCGCTTAAATGAAGTTGACGCGGCAGTCCGAATTTGGCCCGCGGTCCTTCAGTTGGCTGTCCTTGAACTGGTAGAATGATCTAGTGTACACTACTACGGTATAATAATAACGGAAACATATGCGATGAGGTGGTGAAAACATATGCGATGAGGTGGTGAAAACATATGCGATGGGTAAAGCCCCGCGGGTTTGTCCGCCTAGTTTCTATTCCCGTAATTTTTCCGCAGTGAAAAGTAGACTATGTTCTACTCGTATTCCAGACGATAAACTATCTATATTTCAAATCTCAACCCGATCTCTTTTACTGCGATGTGATTGAGCTACAAACTTTCATATTTAGAATATTACTAGCAGCGTCCTGCGGTTTCATGCGTAGTTTCCATTCCAGGCATATTTCCGGGATAAAAAGTACCTTATTTGTTCTTCTAGATTCTAGACTATAATCTAATAACTGTAACTATTCCAAATTTCGTCCTGATTCATTCATACATTACGACGTGTTAGAGCAACAAACATCCATCCATTGACATTTATAATATTAGTAGAATTAGTAGGACTAGCAACAGACCGCGGGTTTACTCGTGTAGTTCCCGTTCCCGTTATTTTCCAGTGATAGTAGCCTATGCGCTATTCTAACTATAATCCAAAATTTAACCCGATCCATTCAGACGTACCGACGTGATTGAGAGACAAACATTGGACTTTTCTAAATTTACTTTGTACTTTTTTTTTTATAGAGTGTATAGTACATGTGACTGATGGTAAGCAACATGCCTGGCACATAATAGCACACAGCTATTGGAACACGAAGAGTCCAAATCTGCACTGCAGTGCGCTCGTCACCTAGAGATCTAAGATACGTATTATATCTCTAAGCCCGGTAATTTCTCTGGAAACATTTCCCTTGAAACCGGAACACAGTAATGTTTGCACATTACTGCTTGGCGGTAGAATAGCTGGCAAAGGTGTGGTACTTCCCCAGGCGGACTCTGCCAAGAGCCCTACTATTATTACTATATAAAATATTACTTGGTAGTAAATTTATAATAAAATCACAGAATTCTGAGAAGCGAATCACTAGTACCTGTTTGTTTATTGCCAGTTTAAGCAGTTGACAATGAGTTTATTAGATTATAATCTCCCCGAATCAGGGGAGGGTTGTAATGCCTAATGGAGGGCGGCCCGTGGGGGCTGTTTGTAAATTAATTATATCCGTGACGATCACTATCGCCGCTTTGTACTGACGGCCCGACGCGGGTGTGCTGGGACCATCATTTCTCTACTTTCGTGGATTTAGTTTTTTACACTAACACTATTTTTAAGTTTTTTTGGCATGATTGGGGAAAAATTGTGAGAGTGATTTATTTTAACTATGGAAACCGGGACGTGAATTCAAAGGGCGTGGGGGAAGAACCATGCCATGGCCATCTAGAAATGCTGACGGACCAATGGGAAATGCTGGCGCAATTTTAGATGGCCAATGACTATGGTCCCGAATTTACCCGAAGATTTCTTATCATACCCGGCCAAACATACAACAGGCCGAGATAAACCGGCCCTGTTTTTCAAAACGGCTAGCCATAATGTAATACGGCGAATTATGTGATCCGGCTGCGACATATATTCATATTAATATTCATTATTAATAAAATGTCATTTTACACGTCAACTTAAATTAAACAACTTAAATGAAATAGAGTCTCTAAGCTCCGAAATTAACCAATTAAAATTGGAATTATTACGTCAAAAAATCTCGTGCAAAGACTTAAGAAACTGGGATATAGTAACAGCCCGCTTACGGGCTCAAAAAAAAACGAAAAAACGTAAGCGAATGACACTATATAAATTGGAGGAGTCTTTCTGTAATCTTAACTCCATGGAAATTGATCAAACCACACAGATTTCAAGAGAAACCAGCCATAAAAATACAATCACTGATACTATACCTACTCCAATGATTGGATTGGAGTCAACCAATCCTACATCACTGATTCTCACCGCAGCCTCCCATACTCTAAGGACGGATATCACTCTACATAACTCTAACACGTCCCCAATATCTGAAGAACCTGCACCAGTACACACACTATTTCCAATGAGTGGTGAAACATTGATTCATTCGAATACATCAACAAAAACGCAAAATGTCTGTACTGAGACATTGCAACTTCACCAAGATAAAATTCACTCACAAACATCTGACAAAGACATCAAAGTAACACAAACTATATCAAATCATGCTGCTTTTAAAAATGATGTCCCCGGCCTCAGACGTCAAGAT
This sequence comes from Ectropis grisescens, assembly GCA_017562165.1. Taxonomy (NCBI): domain Eukaryota; kingdom Metazoa; phylum Arthropoda; class Insecta; order Lepidoptera; family Geometridae; genus Ectropis; species Ectropis grisescens. Next base: position 28,422,968 of record CM029779.1, read on the forward strand.
AATTGCAAGGAAATTACAAGAGTGATTTCACCCAAACACATAATTAAGCAGGGAGACAAAAGTTTCACCCAGAACAAGCATATTAACGACAAGAAAAATATTCTTATTTTAGCCGACGAGCAAGGCAAAGGTACCAGGTCCACATTACAAAAGCTAATAGGAGATGAATTCACTGTTTCAAGCTTTTGGAAGCCAAACGCGCCACTTCATGAAATTGTTCTCTCAACTGGCTATGATATTTCTAAGTTCACTAAAAATGATTTTATTATTGTTATTGGCGGTATACATAGCGATGATCCATTTGAATTCTTGTTAAACCTAAACATTTGGCTAACACATACCACCCATACAAATGTTATATTATCAGAAGTCCCTTATAATAAATACTTAAGAGAACACAAACTTAATTATGAATTAAGATATATATCCGAAAGGTATACTCATGTAAATTTTGTTGACATGAATTATAGCAGACATATTAAATATCATACTAACTTCACACTACACTTGTGCCGTTCCCTACTGAGACAAATTTTACACTCGGATTATGAAATTAAAATGAAAAACTACATTAAAAACCAGCTTTCATATAACAGTAATGTTCAAATACCTAAGAAAAGTGTAGATATGGGTACTCGGACATATGAACAAAATAATATTAATTTAAGTAGTGAAAATCACAATGCTAATGTACAAGTGGATGATAAATTCATCTCTACAAGCACAAGTGCGATTGAGGACTGTGTTCAGGCCAATCAATCCACGACCCAAAATAATGAAAATAATAAGTTATTTCGTGTATAATTACATATCCTTCCTACATCAAAACATTGATGGACTTGTTAATAAGTCGGACAGGTTAATGGTATGCTTGGAGGAATTAAATAACAAAATAAATCCATTGACATTCTGTGTATCACAGAACACAACATGACATTAGAAGATATTGATAGATTAAACATAGTAAATTTTAAACTTTCATCTTATTATTGCAGGCATAATAGACATGGGGTTCATGTATATTGGTTGCAAATGGCCATGACGTAGAAAGGATAGTTAGTATTGAAAAATGTCAGTTCCTGACATGGCAGAATGTGCCGCAATTGAACTAACTGAACACCAAATTTATATTGTATGCATCTATAGACCTTCTATATATAAAAGAAAAATTATGACGGATTCCTATCTATTCTTAAAAAATTATAAATGTATTATCTCAACGAACTAATTATAAAATACTAATATGTGGTGACTTCAACATCGATATTTTAAAAACAGTAAGATAAAAAAGACTTCGAAACTCTTGTACAATACTGCAATATGAAATTATGTTTTAAACAAGTAACACGTGATATAAGCAAAACTTGCATCGATAATGTTGTTCATAACTTTTATAATTGCAAAGGAGAAATAATTGAAACAGCATTATCTGACCATTCAGGCCTACACATTCAAATTCCAGTAAAAAAATCATGTGTTCTAAAGTTCTGGCATGTCAAAAGAGAAATTATTGTATCAAAAATCTTGCATTATTTAAAAAGCACCTGTGTCAACTTGGTTTTAAAGACGTATATGATAGCGAAAATCCTAACATCGCTTTCAACAATTTTCATGAAGTCTTTTTATTTTTATATAATCTATGCTTCCCATTAAAAAAAGTTAAAATGTTCATTAAAAACCGTCCAAAATGGTTAAGTAAGGGAATATTACTTTGTTCAAAGAAAAGGAGAGAGATGCTATGGAAGTTTAGATTATGTCCAACTAAAGCAAACAAAACAAAATTTAAACAATACTCAGAGAGATATAAGAAAATTGTTAATTTCACCCAAAAAGCACAAAATGATCATTTTATAAAGACTTCAAAGATAAAATCGAAAGCTGCTTGGACCATAATAAACAAACCTAGATGCAACTTCCCAAAACAACAAGTTGAAAAAATTAATGTTGATGGTCATCTTGTAACCAACCCCTATGGCATAGCACAATTATTTAATGACTATTTTATTGACATAGTAAAATCTCAGCAACGACAAAGTGTGTTCACTGAAATTAAATATGACATGCCAAATTCTATTTTCCTAACTCCCGTAATCCCCACAGACATTTCAGAAATAATTGATTCTTTAACATCTACTCATAGTGTTGGCTACGACGATATCACAACAAAAGTTGTGAAGTATGTTAAGGTTGTCGTAGCTCCGGTGATAGCACATATTATAAATCTCTGTATGGAAAAGGCGTATTTCCAGATAAATTAAAAATATCGGTCATAAAACCTCTACTCAAAAAAGGCGATAGATGTAACTTGGGCAATTATAGACCTATAGCACTAATTCCTATATTTTCAAAAATTTTCGAAAAAGCAATTAATAATAAAACATACGAATACTTAGAAATGCACAACGTTTTTTCACCTAGTCAGTATGGCTTCCGCAAAAATAAAGACGTAAATATGGCCATCTATGACTTTCTACACAAAGTTTGCAAAAACCTGGACAAAGGAAAACTGGTTGTAGCCCTTTTTATGGATATGACCAAGGCGTTTGACCACGTAAATCACGAAATATTGCTTAAGAAATTCGATGCATATGGGATAAGAGGCACGGCAAACGACCTAATTAGGTCATATCTCTCTGACAGATTTCAAGTAACTCAAATTAAAAGGATATGTTCAAAAACCAAAATTGAAAGAGAATTTAAATCTGGTCTGCGAAGGATTGACTCTGGTGTACCACAAGGTAGTATTTTTGGTCCACCTCTGTTTCTAGTGTATATTAACGATCTCCCAAGTACAACACAACATTCAGTCACGCTTTTCGCAGATGATAGTACTTTTCTTTACGTTGGTGATAAGGAAAACATAAGAGAACTAGACAAAGCTATTAATGAATCATTGGTGTCAACAGTAAATTGGTTAGAAAATAATACATTAAAAGCCAATTTTGAAAAAACAAAGATAATGAGATTCAAATTAAAACAAAATAACACGAATAAGCAAATATTAAATATAAACTACCTTGGCCAAATAATTGAAGAAGCAAAAACCATAAAATTTCTCGGGCTACACATAGACAATACGTTGTCATGGTGTGAGCATATCTCTATAGTATCAAAACGAGTGATTCAATTCTCATTTGCACTATATAAATTAAGAAAAATCACCAACAGAGACACACTTCTAATAGCATACCATGGCCACGTTGCTTCTATACTGAGGTATGGCATAATATTTTGGGGCAATGCTACGGAAAACATTAAGATTTTTAGAGCCCAAAAAAAAAAGTGCGTAAGGGCAATATGTGGTCTAAAGCGACGTCAATCTTGCAAAAATATTTTGTAGAGCTTAAATTATTAACTTTTCCTTGTATGTATATAAGCGAGGTCGCTATGTTTATAAAAAGAATCAAAATTTATTTCCAAAAAATATGATCATGGCAGCAGACGCGAAAATAAGTTACGATTCCCCGAAAGAATTAAAACGACATTTATGTTAAAAAGTATCTTCTGCATGGCACCGTTAATATATAATAAAATTCCACAGAAAATTCGAGAATGGGATAACGTCGCTAGTTTCAAACATAAGCTCAATGAATATTTGTTGTCTAAAGCATACTATTCCCTGAATGATTTTTTGACAGAGAAGAATAACAGCAATTAGTTCAACTGACTTGTTACCGTATTTGAGACGCACCATTCATTTAATTTCTGCTGTCTATCATCACTTGCCAAAAGTGTGCATATGTCTAGATGCCCATGCATGACATTGTTGCTACAAGTGTTATTGACTTGTGAATATTATAAATGTATAATTTTATTTTTGACGCTGTAAGGTTTATTTAACTGACATTTTTTCATTGTATTCTTATACTTTTAAAATTAACCAATATGTACATTTTTTATTTTAAATATTCTTTAAATTTTTTTTTTTTCATGTAATGGACATCTGTTCTGTTGCAGTCATTTGAAAGTTTAGTGTTAACGGAAATTTCTTTTTATTCAACTAAAGAACAATTTTTTATCTTCTGTTTGTAAGTAAATCTAGTTTCATTACAATGAATATGTACCTGCTTGCATGCTAGAAGCGGGACCTGGAGAACTGTTATATTTATTTTATGTACCACCACCCTTGTAACCCAGGACCACAAGCACAATAAATTGATTTGATTTGATTTGATTCATAAAAAAACTTGAACATCTGCACTTGAAAAATTACGCAGAGGCACAGACAGGATTAAAGCCTATAACTTCACGAATGCGAACTACAACTTCTAGCTATTGGTCCATAATGACATATTTATTGATAGTTGCTAAAATAATATCCCATGAACTCGAAGTGTATGGTGCGTCTAGTCCAGGTGTTGGGGCAAGTCATTAGTACCTAGTAACGAAGAGATTGCGTGGCCCGGGCGCCGCGAGTCAACCGCCGGTTGACACTGCCAGGAGTTACGGATTGTTACTACCGTTTATGTCTTACAATCTTCAATCTACAGATTACTGAGTAATCTGTGCTTTAATAATTTATTATTTAAAAAACAATGTGTGTGCCTAAGATCGCGCGGCCGAAGAGCAATTTAAATTAGAATGAACTGCAACTAAAACGATTGAATAATTATAAATATTAAAAATAAATATGATTACATTTAAAATGAATATAGCAAACACAGCGACAACGACAAGAGACATATGCTGTCTATCTCTCTCGCTGGATTCTTTCAATTCCAGACGTTACGATGAGTTTCATGCACAGCCTACGAAAATTTCTGTGTGAAAATTATTAAATTTAAATCTAAATTTAATTTTTTTGTGTTTACATCCCCTATGACTGCCAATTTTTAATAATTATAAGTTTGCATTTGGTCACTGAAATTAGTGAAACGTGAAATGGGCTAGAGATTGCATCCACGATGAAGTAATTAGTCTTAACCCCTCTACACACGTGCCCTAAAATCAGAGGAAATTACGTAAAACTAGTGGGGAGGGCCCTACATCGCACCATAAATCATCAATCATGTAGTGCGATGTAGGCTCCTCCCCACTAGTTTTACGTAATTTCCTCTGATTTTGGGAATCGTGTGTGGAGCGTTTTTGACTGTCAATTTTTTATAGAAAAACCTTTGTTGGTGGCTATCCTTTGTACTGGTTAGCCAACAGCCGCGGCAGGAGCTGTGCTCGGAGTTATTATATGAAGCACGTAATGCGGCGGCTCTAATAGCTGTAATAACCGAACGCGGATCCAATAACTGCTGCCGAAGTCACCCCACACGTCGTCTGCCGCGAGCCACGAGCGGGAGCGGACCCTCACTTTATTTGTGTATTTATGAAAACTAAAAACATGGATATTTAGTATCACGTATTTTTTCAACTTGTTAATCTTTTAAAGACACTTTTTTTGCAAAGATCTGCGTCACAGACATCATAATGTAGCGGTGTAATGTTGGAGCGGCGGCCAAATAGCGGAACAGAGCTATAGATGATTACTAAGGGCTAGGGACTCTGCTTGGCAGATTGTTCAGTGGAAGGAGAAGGGCCACGTCAGCGAAACCGCGGATATTCCTAGACATAATTGTGATGCCGGACCCTTCACCATTTTGGCCATTTTGGCATTTTGGCTAACAGTGAAAGGTTGTATGAGACGCAGAAGCATGGGAAAAAACCTATTGGTTGTCCGTGGAGGCAGAGGATCGAGTCCGAGGGATGGTCTGGCTGGCCCGTTTCCACTTGGGCGGTCCGTTACCTTGCAAGGTGGCCCCGTGATAGCGATGACTGCAGCAAGGTCGTGGTTGAATAAAATTATGGGTTGAAATAAATATTAGGGGCACCAACGTGGTGTTGCGCCCAACATACTCCACCGTCTCTCTGCATAGCGGGCGGTGAGTAAGTATTCCGTCACATAAAAAAGGTTAGTTTACAATCTAACGACATTAATTTACGGTATTAACAATCGTAAGGAGACAAACATAATATACCAGTCTAATGATGATAATATATTCGTTTACATATTTTTGAACAGTAATTTATTTATTCTACTTCCTACTAATATTACGAATCCGCAAGTTTGGATGACTGTTGCTCAATTACGTCAAAACGTCTGAACGGATCGAGATGAAATTCAAAATACTATTAGAATATAGACTGTAGAATATAGACTGAAATAATACAAAGATTATTTTCAATCCAAGGAAAACAACAAGACCAGAAACAATGTGGGTAAAACTGCTGCTGTAGCTGCAAGTGAATAATAATTTTAAAACAAGATTTCTGATTTCCAAAAAAAATTTTTGTTATCCAAAATGCTGTGTCTCAGGGCGTCTCAGGGGTCGCAGTAAATCATCGCGACTTACCGGATCCACGCACTAATTGCAGCGGGTGGACACGCGACGTTGACATATTGAGTTAGCGCCGAACTGTAATATCGGCGCCGAGTTATCTTAACGCGGTTATCGCCACATCGGAGGCATGGACCACTTTAATAATGTAACTCATCGTACGTACAAACATACATTATATTATAGTGATTCGTTCTCGTAATCTGAATTAATGTCTGTTGTGTCAATTAAAAACGTCTGTGAGGATCGAAGTTTATCCATTGAAGTTTAGATTTTAACACAGTTTGATTAAAATTTGTCTGGAATTGCTCAGAGCTAAGTTCCAGACCATTTTTTATCACATGAAAATTATTGGTATGGAAATTACGAGGGTGAAATAAGAAGGCGCTGTTAGTGTACTCATACATACAAAACATTATTCAGGTGGTGGTTTAAAGTAACTGTATCACATGTTATTGTAGGTTTTGATATTAAAACCGAAAGACAGAAAGTAAAAGAGATAAGTAATAAACTCGCAATAAAAATTAAATTACAATAAATATGATTTTGTGTAAATCATTTTTCATAAAAAAACAATCAGATTCACACTGCCCCCATTTCATGATGCCTGATTTCATGATATCCTAAATCTTTAGCCTGTCCTATGGCCTGATTTACCACGATCACTAAGCTAAACTTGACTGGCTTCGTGGCTTAGTGGGTAGTAGGTAACTCTGGTTGCGTAGCTGAGGGTCGGGGGTTCGATTCCCACCCAGTGCAAATATTTTTGTGATGAATTCAAATATTTGTACTGTGTCTGGGTCTGTTTCTATGTATAATAAGTATGTATTTACAACTATAAAAGTATTACGAGTGTATCAGCTATCTGGCCGCCATATTGCAAGCTTTGCTTAGTTTGGTGTTGTGAGGGAATTAATGTCCGCCAAAATTTATTAAACATGCTTATCCTACTAATATTATAAATGCCAATGTTTGGAGGATCCGGCATTTGAATGTTTGTTGCTTAATCACGTCGTTATGAACGCATCGGGTTGAAATTTTGAACACATGTTACATTCTGGAAGAGCAGATAGGCTACTGTTTATACCGATAAAATCACAGTAACGGGAATCACACAGGTAAAACCGTGGGGCGCTGCTGGTTTAATATAAGTCATCATCATCAGCAGCCCACTAAATGTTCCCACTGCTGGGACTCGGGCCTTCTCTCGCAAGGAGAGAGTTAAGGCCATAATCCACCACACTGGCCCAGTGCGGGTTGGTGGATGACACATGACTTCGAAAGGTTCTAGGTACATGCCAGTTTCTTCACGATGTTTTCCTCCAATGTTTTAAGTTAGGGGCATTACGCACATGACTTCGTAAAGACAGTGGTGCGTGTGGGGGTTTGAACCCGGGGTCTCCGGATCGGCAGCCACCGTTCTCCCGACTAGACCAGACGGAACTTAATATAAGTAGTACGTTATGATTTCTTAATTTTTTGTTATGGTTGGTACTTGTAATGTTGAGCAATCAATTCAGACTAAAGAGTTTACATTCTCTATCTAAGATTCAAACGTACTCGTATGTTAAGAGCTGTGCTGCCAACTTTCGTATCCAATTCGCGCATGGTTTCCTGAAAGATCGCTCTAACCAATAAAGCCGCCAATTGAAATGTCATTTTTGTATATTTTATATAAGTTTATTTTAATCTCCTGTGTTGTGGCTTTTAATAAACAGTTTTTTTTATCTTATCCTTTGTTTGTCAGTATAATTTTGGTTTCAAAAACAGGTGCAATGCTGTTTCTTTTTTTATGGACAGTAAAGGCAACTGTCGTGGTAAAACCAGTACCTATGTTCCGAAAAAACAATGCGTTAATTGGAAGCCGCGATGTTCATGAATAAGAAAGACATTTCTTTTTATAATATTAAAGAGTGACAAGACGAACAGGATATGCGCCGGAATGTAAGCAAAACGTCTGCCTATCACATCACAGTCGGATTTCCTCGTTGCGGATTCTGTCTTTTAGAGAGAGACTCCGAGCACAGCCCTCTCTATAGCTAGCTGTGCAACTTTATGTTGATGTATTAATGTACTGTGTATGTTAACAACGACCTAAGAAATAGTTATTTGTTATACAAGAGTGCAAAGTTGATTTTTAACCGCGTGCTCAATTTTGATGACCGAGCAAGCGAAGGATTCTAAAATTGGAATCCTGAGCGTAGCAAGGGAATCAAAAGAGCACCAGGTGAAAAATCTTTGCACTCGAGTGCAACACGTAACTTTTCATGCCACCTCAGCGAGGAAATGACTAAATGCAAATTTTAAAATGTTTTCGCGCTAAGCAAATTAAAAAAAATAAGTACACCAAGGAGGTTCCGAGTCTGAGTTTTAAACATATAAAAAAAAATGTATGATGCATTCGGCACCAAGGAGGTAGAAATAAATAGGTTGAATTATGTTTTGAATTCAAAATCTAGAACACGATGTTCTAAATTCAAATTTACTTTAACCTCTAGAGGGTAAAAACGACTTTTGCGCCCTGATATCGAGGAGCAAAAGTACTCTTTCCGAGCTGGTAGGATGAAAAAGTATATTTTTGAAGTGATAATTTATTTTAGCACGCCTAGACAGGTGGTTTGAAAGTAGGTAAGCCTGTGGAGAAAGACTACTTAAACGGCCTGGCATCAACTTTGAATGTGTGATGTGAATAGTGTGTGTGTTACCTGTATAGTCCTAGTCTGGTACTAAGAACCGAACCTGCAATTTACAACCGTGAGTTTGTAAGCCAATGCCATCTGCACGCCTTTGTATTTTACCAAGAACAGATCTAAAAGTTGGTCTTTTTCACTAGCTGTAACGGTGAAGGAAAACATCGTGAGACAATCGGTATGACTCTCACTCTCACACGCACACACACCTTCACACACGCAATGTTATACGTATTGATAAATGCACACGGTACTCGTATTTTTGCTGTTTCTATGTGGTTTGTTGTTTTTAGTTTTATTTCCACTCATATTTTGTTGATAGGTATATTATTTTTTGAAAACCACACAGTAATCTTGTATCAGTATGTTCGCATAACGTAAGTCCGTTATTGGCCGTAAGATAGTTTGTAAGTGAATGAATATCTGTTTTTTAAGGGCTGTGGATTTTGTATGAATATATAAATAAATAAAATTAAAAAATGACCCAACACCCTATTAAGATCATACGTCATCAGTCAACCTACTCACACCAAAGCCCCGAGTCTCAGCAGTGCTAACATTTAATGGGCTACTTACGAGTATATGATATTAAATCTCTAGATCAATATCACGTCAAAAAGATAATTACTTCACGAAACCTTTCACAAAGATACGGAAACACATCAAAGGCATCGTTCATTTTCCACCATAAAATAAATACGAAGAAGGAAATTCAATGCAGCAAGCTCTCAGTAAATGATTGCACAAAGAGCCTCCACCGCGCTAAAAGTAAACCACTTTCTAAACATAAATTCGGCCGTCGATACAGATCTGTGATGTTTGTACGCGAGGACTATTTATTTTCGAGTTTTCTGTGCTTTCCGAGGTTAAAGTTGATGTTTTAATGTATTTTGTCGTTTAACAACGGCTCAAAAAAAAAACCATATGAAACTATGTAGTACATCAATGAATGTACATTTACTACGTATAGAGTTAGATTTTCCGCACGGTTCCTGTGTGTCAATCGTAAGCAGATAATTATGACGTGCATACTTTCTATGGCAGCAGAGTGATGTGCCGCGACAAAAGTATGATAGTTCCACAAGAGCGACAAGGCAAGAAAGAAGCTACCCGTGCTTTCGGTGTAAAGCGTTTGTGCCAACTCTATACGTAGTGTATGTAAACTCTTTGATGTACATTTAGGACTAGGTACTTACACCCCGCAGTTTAATACGCAGCTTACTAGTTTTATGATAATTTGTTTTTTGCCTAATACACAACTACTTACGTTACTTAACATGAGTACTGGTAGAATGAAACATCACCTTGAAAGACTCATGAAACATGTCTATTTCTTCAGAAAGCGTTTCTTCATCATTAGAACTAGCGGTAGTGACAAAATGTTACATTTGTATGGCAAAACACACTCAGAAGTGCAGGCAGCTTTTGAACCTATGGCCTCACAATTGTGTATGCCACATTCTGTCTCCTAGGCCACTAGGGCTTGTCTTGACAAATCCTGCGTAATTCACTTTGCAGTATTTTTGTCTGAGATGCAAAGAAGTCTACTGTAATAATATAACTGAGTTCTAAATTTCAACCCGATCAGTTCACGTGTCTAACATGATTCAGCAACAAAAATCCAAACATTATATTCTCCTAACCCAAGATATGTCTTAAAAAAATTGGTTGTCTGTAAAGTCGGTATGGACGATAGTTTAACGTGACAACGTCATAACAAAACATTGATAGATGCGGCGCAAGCGTACAATGAGCATAACGGGACATAACGAGACACTTTTTCGTGCACGCAGCCGGAGTTTATCGATTTATCAGACGTTATCACGTCATAAGCCTCAAATGACAAAGAACACGGAATCCGGACTAGGGAGTCGATAAATGTAAAAAGTAGGATAGAATAAAAAAATAATTGAACAGAAAACGGACGCGTGACGTCACGTTGCGTTTTACACATGACGTCACACGTCCCAGGTCTGAGATGAGATTGGGAATCAGTGTCCGGGTCCGCTGATCCGCGCCGAGGGTCGCCGAGTAAACACGAGGATTGCCGAACGGACCCGCCGCGGGGGGACGCGCCACGGCTGTTTATTTTCACGTTATTTGTATGAACACGGTTCAGTTGACGTGATGTCATCTCGAGCCTCGGTCAAATTATTCTTGTAATGTTTTTCTATCTTATTTATGTATTTATGACGTTACTAAGATCAGACATGTACTATACCAGAAAAGTTACTTTTTTATAGTATAAATTGACAGTACAACCAGACTATGTACCTGATAGTAAGTTACACGCCTATCCATAACAACACCACAGTATAAAGAAATAGAACCAGTAGTTCATCGCCTTTGATCTTGGGAGAAATGCCGATAATGTCTAGTACACGGGCAGGGTTGTCGCAAGCAAAATCTTTACAACCAAAATAAAATTAATACATACGGAAGGCGTCAGCCCTGAGCCGCGCTCCTGCAATACAAAATTGTAACGTGGGCAATGCAAGAGCACGTTTCCCGCGTCTCACACCGCACGGTCTGCAGGATTGCCCCATCTAGACGGCTTCGTCGAACGACTGTATGATCTAATTGACTATGACAACACAGTCTTAAGTCATTTTTATCAACTTTACCCAAAATACTCTGCGGTGTCAAAAGGATGACTGACTTACGCATTGTCACTTCTTCTCAAATTAAGGTTGATTGGTTGAAATCTATACCACGAAACGAGATGGTTAGACGCGCAATGAGCAGCGCCATCTAAAGGCAATGTGATACTATTATTAGCAATGTGACGATTTGCAACATGAAATCGTTACCTAGCACTGCACTGCGCTGGTCACCCAGAATTATTTACCATTAAACGAAGACGTTCCTTGTATCATCAATCTATTTATCAAGTTATTCTACCGCCAAGCAACAATGTGCAAACTTTACTGTGTTTAGATTTGAAGGGCAATGTTTCCAGAGAAATGACAGAGCTTAGAGATAATATCTTAGATCTCTGGGTGATGAGCGCAGTGCAGTGCTAGGCAAAGATTTGGACTCTTCATGCTCCAATAGCTGCGTGTCACTGAGCTGTTATGTGGCAGGCATGTTGCTCACTATCAGGTACATGTCCTGCTATATTATAAAATACATATATATAGTAAATAAATATTTCGTTCTACAAATTATAGATGTTTGTCAGGCTAAATCAAAGAGACAAAAATACACAGAGATAAATCGTACTGGTCGCTCGTGAGTGAGCAAAAGAGCAGACCACGAGAGTGCCTGACAGAGAGAAGCCGACATGTGACGGATGTTCGAGGCCGACGCCGCAACCTACACTCAGCTGTCAGGAGGAATAAATCATAGAGAAATAGCTCCACACTTGATTGAACCGTCAATGACGACAGACACACATGACATACTGAGTTACCTGGACGAATCCATCTGCAGACCCAGCGCTCCAGACTAGTTCGTCAAGCCCTTAGCTGTCAATAATAAATAATTAAATAAATATATATTGGTGGTCAATTCACACACAACACCATCTGACCCCAAACTAAGCAAAGCTTGTGTGATGGCAGCCAGATAGCTGATATAATACTTATATAGTTTTAAATGCATACTTATTATACATAGAAACACCCAGACACAGTGCAAACATTTGAATTCATCACACAAATATTTGCACTGGTTGGGGCACCCTCGGCTTCGCAGTAAATATCCGGTTTGAAGGGCAATGTTTACAAAGAAATTATAAGGCTTAGAGATATAATATCTTAGATCTCTGGGTGACAAATGCAGGCAGTGCTAGGTAATGATTTGGACTCTTTTTGTTCCAATAGCTGTGCGTCACTGTGCCGTTATGTGGCAGGTGTGTTGCTTACCATCAGGCACATATCGTGCTTGTCTCGTCACTCTATACTTAAAAAAATGGCAGTCATTGGAACTGGCGATAGAAGTAATAACTTATAATGAAGGATGTGGCCATGAACATGGCTATATAGAAATGCTGACGTATTTCAAGATAGCCCATAGGAAATGCAGGCGCATTTCTAGAATGCCAATGGCCATAATCCCGACTTTACCAGAAGATTTCTTATCATTCCCGAGTGTGACGCAAGAATTAAATTCACAGCCCACGAAAAGTGTGTCTGTGGCGCGTCAAAAGAAGCTTCACTTCAAAAAACTGACAATGTATTCATTGACACGGTTCTCTGCAGATGAATTAATCAGTGAACTATCTCCGCGGTTACTCTGGTTATGTCAGCTATTTCGGCAACGCCGGTTATGGCGTCCGGGGACAGTTATGGCGTTTGGGTACATTAAGTAATCTGACGGGATGAGCCCCAAACATGCGGGAAATAAATTGTCCCCACTTGAAGGTACGCCATGGTATTTTGGTTAAGGCAAGGGTCTTTGTTTACTATTCATGTGAAATTAAGTAGGGCTTCATCGTATCGGTGCTTACGTTATAAGCTTTGTGGTAAGTGTTTCCTGTCTGATATAAGGAACTCTGTAATTCATTATCTAAATCGAACGCATTTTTCCCTATTGTAAACAATACTCAAGACTTAATATCTGTGCCTGGGTATTTTCTATTTACCTATAAAAAGTATGTAGAGGTTTTATAAACATATAACATATAAGTATTACTTTTGTCAGTCGGATAGGCATCGGGTGTTTTTTTTTAACTTTAATAGGTTTACACTTGACCGCCATCTCGCCTGATGTTAAGCGACGATGCGGTCTACGATGGAGCGTGTTTACCTAGAAGAAACCGATTCACTCTCGATTTGAAGACACCAAGATATAACTATCGGGAAAAACCCACTCAGGCAACTCATTCCACAGCCTAGACGTTCTTATCACAAACGTAGAGTCAAACCTCTTTGTCCGTGTCTTTGGAATATCCACCATGAAACGGTGCTGCTTCTTCAAGTTACGAGAAGTACGATAGTAAAAAGGGCAAGGTTCGGGTTGATGATATGCGGAACACACATGATATAGTTATATAGGCTACTTATTATCAAAATACTTTTTGTTTTCTATCTGTCTCTTTGTTTCTATATGAAACGGCTCGAAAGATTTTAACGAGACAGAGCAGATATCTGATGACATAAAATGTAACTTAGACTACTACTAATGTTGAAAAAAAAACAGGTATGCCGCAGGTTAAACCAAAACACAGCTAGTCATCATTAAACTCCCATCGTTCAAACGAGACCTTCCCAATCTCCTTTTTAGACGTACGAGCACAATTACTAGGAAAGTATCTCATATGATATTGAGGTTAAAGCCCATAATCGTATCATTATCCCGAAATTCAGCACCTTTTAATGGTTTTTTCGCCATCCTATCGCGTCCACGTTGAAAACCTCGTTTTTGCTGTCCGCAAAAAATGACACGCAAAAATCCCTTTTGTGGACTCACCGCTTATCGAGCGCGGTCTGATCCACCGTTTAAGAGATAACCCTGGCATTGGCTGAATAAAGCACTCGTTACGCTAATCTCCTTATCGGGGGGACGGAGGAAAGAGTTCCGGAACAGTCTTTGCTCCGTTTGGGAGATAAGCTGGAGCGGTGCGGTGTCCGGCTCGAATGAATCAAGGGAGATGAGGACTCGACGGGAACTAAAGAACATAGGGGTAGCAAATATTTGACATGTTAAGTTTTAAATTAATTAATTAAGTTTGCCTCTACCAATTTACTGTGGAATTTATTTATATTGTATTATATTGTTTTATATTTACATCTTTTCTCCTGGAAGCTTTTGGCGCTATATTAGTGTATATTATAAGTATATCGTTTGGTATTGAGATGCTGGATCTATAGGGGTCGGGAGCTCATCGCATTTTCTAAAACCATTTCGAGTGCTCGGTCGATGGTCGATGATAACACGCGTGACCAAAATGGGTATATTTTGCCCAACTTATAACCATCTAGTAGGTACGTTCTTTAAAACGATTTGATTGATATCCAGGAAACGTCACCGTAGGTTTTTTATAGCTTAAAGAGACAAGACAAACAGGACATTTCCCTTCAAACCGGAAGACAGTAATGTTTGCATACTACTGCTTGTCGGCAGAATAACTGGCAAAGGTGTGGTACTTCCCTGGAAATACAGGCGGTCTCTGCATAGAGCCCTATCACTACAGCATATATTATCTTTTATAAGCCTTCATCTTTATTTATGTATCCAAAATATCTTGCTAAAGATCACGTACTGAACTCAAATTCCAAAATAATGCATTTTCAATGAGTAATTGAAAAGAACAATAAACACAATAACAAAAATTTACTTCCGAAATTACACAAACGGATGCCGATCGGCCGTAAACAGACGCGAATCGGACCGATTACCGTAAAAACCAACGAGTAGCGGCGAATTAGCGAATAATACCGAATAATCTCGGGAATAACCGACTCTGAGACAGATACGGCGCAATAAAAACTGGCTAAGTGCAGCCTTCTAACGAGGGCTGCGGAGGACGCCGCGCGCCGGCCGCCTCATTGAGGCTCTCACGACTGTCGCTTTCAAAAGTCGCGGTAACTAAAAGCCATGAAGTAGTTTTACTTTTATTTTTATTGAATAGTGAATACTTGTGTAGTAAAGGCGACTTAATTCGCAAATAGCTTTTACGTATTGCTAGGGCTTACTGCAGAATTCGCTTGGGACACACTATTTCCAGATATTCTGTCGCTGAGCATAATGTTACAACTGAGTTCCTTTTTGAAGGTCGACATTTTCAAAGAAATTCTAAGTCAGGTCAAAGATATATATTATCAGCTTCCCAGCTATCAGCTTGCAATTGAGTCTCCTGCAATGGTAGGCATGCGCGTAGGTCCTGCAATCAGGTACCGAAGCAAGCAGGCAAGGTAGCTTTGAGCCAAGATGACTCCCATGTATCTCGTAACTGCGCTAGAATGTGTGCTCCCAACCAATTGAACTCCACTCCTCTGATCTAAAGCCTGTGTTGGATGTTTACCATTAGGATACTACGAAAACCTTGGTACCATCCGATTATTCACTTCCTTGGTGAAATTGCGACAGCGTACTTATGTTGTCCAATAATTCGTGTCGCACAGTTACGGAATAGCCGGCCGAAGTTCGCCGGCTCGTTGTAATCTTTTCAATCTAATTTCGCTTAAGTATTTAATGATGAGCCCAATTGGGCGAGGAGATAATAAGCGTCTTAAAGGGCCGATTGAATGAGCCTTGTAAAGAATGGCCCGGATATTACGTGCGACCGGAAATACTGAAACATAAAGTTATTGCAAATTACAGTCTGGATTACACAATCTTATATACCTGCAAGTTTTATTATTATATGTTTTTTTTTACTTTTATAGGTTCACACTTGACTGCCATCTCACCTGATGTTAAGCGACGATGCGGTCTACGATGGAGCGTGTTTATCTAGAAAAAACCGATTCACTCTCGATTTGACGACACCAAGACTATATCCATCAGGGAAAACCCATTCAGGCAACTCATTCCACAGCCTAGACGTTCTTATCACAAAAGTAGAGTCAAAACTTTTCGTCCGTGTCTTTGGAATATCAACCATGAAACGGTGCCGCTTCTTCGAACTACGAGAAGTATGATAGAAAAAAGGACAAGGTGGTACTAGATCATGTAGATCAGTTGCACACTCTCTGACGTGTATCCGATAAAAAACCGATAATCTAGCAATTTTGCGGCGATGTTCAAGACTTTGAAGTCTTTTTCGCACTGGAGTGTCTTTACCTATGAGCCTTTTGGCACGCCTCTCGATCGTTTCCAGAGCCTCAAGCTGATACTTACCCGATCTATCTATCTGACCATGAGTACAACGACACACATGTAAGCGTAAGAACGTTTTTGTACACAGAATAATTTGGTGCTTATTGTGTTTACGTTTTTGAATGTGTGTATGAGAGCGTGCAAAGACCAACATGTGTGTGGGTGCAGTTTTACACACATAAAATACTCTGGTGTTATGTATGAGTTTGTTTTCTGTCTCATATTGTTTATTTATTTATATTGTACACTAGCTGTACCCAGCCACGCTTCACTGTGGCACATTGTGATGCAAAAATTAGATAAAACAATCCTTGATGCAGATTGTACATCATTATAAAATTTCAGCTCCATCGGTGCAGAACTTTTTGAGTTTTTGAAGCGTACACAAACCAACGTAACGTTTTTATACATAGAGATTATAATCTCACGGTAGATTAGGTTAGCTTTGTTTGTAATCTAACGTCACATCATTGGATTATAACCTAACGGTTTTTACAATTTAATGATGACTAATAAACAGTTTTAGTGCGTTTACGTTTTCAAAGTTATGTGTGAGAGCGTACAACGACATACGAGTACATGTGTGCGGGTGTTTTCACACTTTTTTTTCTCCTTCTCCATAATATCACATCTCTCATTTCATCCTACAGTGGCCTGGAAGAGATCGCTTGTAGTGATAAGGAAATTTTGTTGTTTAAATTAAGTGAAAGTACCTGGGTGACCGAGCTCTGCTCGGTTTAATGCTTTTATAAAGGGCTCTAAGTAAAAGATTTTCTCAGAAAAAAAAGAACAAAAAGAAAAGACCCGAGTGTAACCATCAGGACTCGAACCGGGGCCTGTTGACTCCGAGGGCGAGCATATTCCGTCTGAACCATTTAGACTATAAGAACAATAGCAAAATAAGTTATCGTATTCTAATGCTTTATTGGAGTTTTTCGTTGTCTAAAACCGCGCATAAAATGATGTTTTTAAAAAAAAAACCTAGCTAGATCGATTTATCGTCCCCGAAACCCCCTGTATACACAATTTCATGAAAATCGTTCGAGCCGTTTCCGAGATTCAGATTCTAAATATATATACCTATATACCTACAAGAATTAGTCGTTTAAAGGTATAAGATGAGGTATATAATTATCTATCTACTTACATACGGCATACCTACAAACGAGCAATAAACATACTGTAAATACTACTAGAATACATGTACATGTCAAGAGGTAATTCGAACAGTTTTGGATTTCAATACTAGGCGCAAGCAGTGTGCTGCCATCGCTTCGGCAGAGTCCGGATTATTACGTCGTGCGAGGCTGCTTGAAGACATTTTGGACGGGAGTACATTCCTCCTCCGATAGCCGTCGTGTGACCACGTAGTTCGGGAACTGTCTCACGTCTCGTTGATAAGAACTTTCTAATAAGATTTTTTTACCATACGTCTAATCGAGTAGTATTACCTACTTTGTGTTAAACTCACTTGTTCCTACGCATTTGTTCTTGTTCGTGAACCCCATCGAAGCCCATACATAATGTTTACTCAAGAGAATCAACACCCGTACCATCCGTCCTGACTCTCTCTTACCACTTCTGCCGATATACATATGTATTTGAACTGGATACTAGAAGCATACTCTACGCATATCTGAGAGTACACAATATACTTACCATGTTCACGTATCGAACGTTGAGTATTAGAGCAAACACAGGTACCTTAGATGCTCAAACAGTTGTTAAACCCGTTCTTTTTACTTCAAAATACAGCCCCGGAACAACACAACCGTAATCCAGAATCCATTTCGCAGTGGATTTGGAAAATTCGTTAGTTATATCAATTATCGCGCTTCTGACGTATATGTTTAACCCCGCAGCCACATTTTGCTCACAATAGGATTAACTCATTTAGATCCTTTATCTTGCCAAAAAATGTCTGCACAAAGTCATCTTCAGAGAATCTACCGCCTAACTAATATTGTCTTACCCTTGGTATTGCTCTGTCTTTTCTTTTCAGTTGAAATTATAGAGACAGCAATAGCAAAACCACATCAGATTTAGGTAGACGGTAGACTCGCGGGTGGGTACGATGATAGGGAAGTATGTAATTAATTAAGCGTTTTAATAGTGGCACATAGAGGTGAGAGATGGTTGAACAGTATGCGAAGAATCAGGTAAGAAAGTTGTACGACTTCATGACTTCATTTAGGTATGTAAAATCTGAAATTATCATCATCGTGCGCGGTTAAAAAGTTTTCTTTATAGATATATAGATTCAAATAGAAAATAGGTTTGCACTAACTTGAGCTGATGATCTTATGAGCTATACTTGATTTTGACCAATGGAATGAATCGCATTTCTATAGCCATTAACATATATTATACCTTAAATTCCACAAAAAAATCAGAAACCAAATATTCTGTTTCTCTGTACCAAATTTATCTGCAGCCTGTAGACGTCCACTGCTGGACATAGGCCTCCCCCGATGATTTCCACAATGACCGGTCTTGTGCCGCCTCCATCCACCGAATTCCCGCGACCGAGACAATATCATCGGTCCATCGTTGTCCATTGGTCCATCTATGTACCTACGCAATTATAATGTGTTTCCAGAATGCAAGAAATCCCTCAAAAAATTTAATTGGCGCCAAATGTCGCGCAGTCGGGGAATAGGTCAGCGTGCGTCTTCTTCGACGACACCGTCGGTAACCATCAGGCGAGTTGGTGGTCAAACGCGAACTTGTGCACGAAAATAAAACGCCTAACTGTAAGGCGCATTGGTATGGCGTTTTCAGAATCATTTCATTTGTCGTGCACAAATAAGCGTTGAAAGCCAAACAATATCACAACATAAAACAACAAGGCGAAAAACAAAATACACATGTCAAAAATTATTTATCAGAGCTGCAAATCTGAATGCAAGGCTTAAGTTTCAATACATTCCTATACCATCTCAGTAAACACTGATACTCCAAGCACAAAGGATCAAGACGACATTGTCTGAGCGTTAGGCGAATTATACACTGGCCGTATGGTAACTGCCTGCGGTCAGGTGCATATTCATGAGATTAACCGGGTCGGTTCGCCGGCGCCGGCCCGGCCGCCCGGTCGCCGGCCGCCGGTCGACCGGCCGGCGGACGGACTTGCGCCTCTCAAATAATACCGTCGCTTTGATCCTGATATCTCATTTATTTATGCATTTTGTGACTAGATTTGTTTGGGTACGGTTCTAAGTCGATTGAAGTCGAAATGTGTGATGTTAACTAAGAGTAGTTGATGTTCACATCTTTGTGGGAGTTGAGTTTTTTAAGTGAAAAGTTCTACAGCTGTGTTGAGCACTTTCTGGTAGGATAAATTCTTTCAGTTCGCGTCACCGACCGCCGGCTGCGAAGCGGAGCGGGACGTGCACGTCAAACACGTTAAGGCTACCACGTGTTAATCTTTTTGGATTGTTGGAAACTTGGACACGATCTAGGTTACAAAACTTTTCCCCTGAACATGCCAATCTTGGTTCAGTCGATCGGTTAAACTCAACACAAATGATTAATTTTATAGGTCTAATACTTATTTGTACGTCAGGCTCCAAATAAATTGACCTTCGAAAATGTATCAAGGTATAATGAATTCTAAACCAAAAAATACTGTTATTTTTTTTCGGAGTCCACGGCAGTCTTGGTGTCGGTAATAGACTCGTCCGGGCCACGTCCGAGGTTAGACCACGGCGAGCGTTTTGCGAGATGGTTACTTACGTTGGGATATAATGCATATTTTATTTAAATTTTATCGGAACACTTATGAATTATTGAATTTTGATATGCACCTATTTACGAAATGAAGTTGGGAAGAAAATTTCGATTGCTACGTTTTCATTTTCAACGCGAGTTTTGAAGTGACTAGGTACATTTTTAGCCGCCATGACCACTTTCGCTTCGCTTCGCTTCGCTTCGCTTCGCTTCGCTTCGCTTCACCGACATGCAAATGTAACGTCGCAGCGGCGACGGAGCAGCAGTCTGCGCTCGCTTATACGATTTCAATCCCACCCGATAAGTATAACACACCCAAAAATGGGGTTTATGTCATGCATGTTAATATATACTTACGGTCTTATTCATAATAAATGCTTATAGAAGACTTAACACACTCATTAGTTAAAACACTCATTAGTCAAACGCTCGATAAGCTTATAAAACGTTCTATAAAATTCCGTATTCATAAACGCTGTATAAGCCTTCCATAACTAAAGCATTAGGTACTAATATCAGTTTTAGGATCAAAATGTTGCCAT
Organism: Ectropis grisescens; assembly: GCA_017562165.1. NCBI lineage: Eukaryota > Metazoa > Arthropoda > Insecta > Lepidoptera > Geometridae > Ectropis > Ectropis grisescens. The sequence continues at coordinate 28,444,019 of CM029779.1, forward strand.
TATAATGAAATCGATCGATTTTATAGACAAACTGACAGAATCGTCCACAGATAAAACGAGTTTGATGGTGGAGCCATAGACAATGTTACAGAATAAAAAAAAATGCAAACACTGTGAAGTTATGAAAAGGGGAAATTTAAAGTTATATTACTAAAACGTAGTAGTGTTCGTTCGTTCTCTCATTAATTTCTTGTATTTTATAAGAAAAATTGCTAAAGAAATAAATTAGAAATAAATTCCGAAAGCAAAAGGACCACTCCTACTTATATACACCTTTCGTCGATGTGGATTACTTTCATGTCAACAAGTTTTATTCTTTCACCATCAACACCAAACATTACATTGGTTTTTATACACTACATAATATATACTCACTAAATTCACATACATTCAAGCGTTTGGAATATTTGAAGCAAGAGTCTTGGTACCTCGATTTCACGTGTATTCCAACAATCGAGTTAATAATTCTCAGAAGCTATGAAGAAGATGGAAGACTGCGCACCTGAATTAAGGACATAATATAACAAAGATACCAACTCCCAACGCTCAAACGCTGGACATTGGCGAAATTACGGTGGCATTACCGAATAGAAACCAAAAAAAGTTGAAGTTCAATATGTTACAACGCTTTTTTGACACTAATCAGCTGTTAAAAGTCGGCCATATTTGCCTTAAAACACCGCTAAAGTAGGTTTCTCGGCTCTTTAACTTTATAGAAGGCTTATAGCACGTTTTAGCGCTAAAATGCTGTTATGAATACAATTTTTCCTCAGACGTCCTATAGCAAGTCTTTAGACTTGCTATAACTTTTTATGGATAGGACCGTTAGATTATAACTTGCAGTGTAAATTAGCTGACGGCTGTCAGCGATCGGTCTGCTAAATTTTGTTGCCAGTGTAACCTATATCTTAGTGGCTTGGTATAAAGTTCATATTTGAGGGTATTTTATTTAGTGGGTGGTAGCGGGCTCAGGTCGTAAGACGTTTTTGAGTTCCTAGTAATTTTAAATTAATTTATTTCAGTCAAAATATGACAATTACACAATATTTTTTTTACTATAAATAGATAGGTATTTTATTAGCCTGAACTAGCTTGAACCTGTGTTCCAGGCGAGAAACTGTCCACGACATGCTTAATACAATCATATTCACAATCATATTTTGACTGATGGGTTCGATTTCCACCCAGTGCAAATATTTGTGTGATGTATTCAAATATTTGCTCTGTGTCTGGGTGTTTCTATGTATAATAAGTATGTATTTACAACTACATAAGTATTATATCAGCTATCTGGCCGCCATATTACAAGCTTTGCTTAGTTTGGGGTCAGGTGGTGTTGTGTGTGAATTGTCCACCAATATTTATTTATTTATTTATATCTGTAGATGACTGCTATAGTAGCTATTGGGGAAGTATGCTGGGTGAGTTACACCTGAGTGACTGACACCTTTGCCAGTTATTCTATCGCAGAAGTTATGCTCTAACCACCGAACTAGGTGTTAAACGTATCTTGGTCGTTAATTTCTTCATTAGTTAACAATATGCATTAAATTTATTTTATTTGAATATCTAGTTACATGCATAAATTTTGAATTTTAGTTAATATTAGTAAAATAATCATTATTTACATCACAATATATGAAAAAAATCCTCTGCTGGACAAGTTACGGCTGGTCTAGTCGGGAGAACGACAACTGTCGATCCGGAACCCTTGGTTCGAAGCATACGCATACGCACGTGTCTTTTCTTCGCAAAATGGTACAAAAACATCGTAAGAAAACCAACATGTTCTTAGAAGCTTTACAGTTCACGTGTAATCTAGTAACCCGCACTAGGCTAGCATGGTGGATTGTGGCCTTAACTCTCTTTGTGCGAGAGAAGGCCCCGGTTCCAGGAGTGGAAACATTTAGTGGGCTGCTTTTGCTTGCTAGAGATAGACCTGTAATATACCACTCAGCCCGATCCTGGATCTTATGCAGTTAATGAGCTAATTTCTTTTACAGAGCCACTTCAATTCGAAAGGCGGAATATTTTGCTCTGTATCTTCGAAACTATATTTTTAATCCGAAGCACGTCGTACAAAAAACTTCTTAGTTTTAATTAAACTTCAGTAAAATAACGCAGAAACTGGATTCGCCTCGTCCAAACTATAATCTCATTCTGCAAAACCAATTTCGTGTTTGCGTCGCTACAGTTTCTTTCGAGCGAATAGTTTCCAAATCAAATCGAATCTAAAGCGAACTTTCCAACTTAAGCTCGTGTACCGTGTTCTTATTTACATGCATTACGCATGTAGATTAGTTGTGAACTACGGTAGGGCTGGTGTGATATCATCATCATCAGCCCGTATGTTTCCACTGCTGAACATAAGCCACTCCGACAATACGCCACTCAGTCTGTGTTCACCCGGTCAGACGCTCCGAAGCGAGTGCGCAACAAACATCCAAACACCAGGACCTTCCGCATTCATAAAACACTAGCGTTCCGCCCCGGCTTCGCCCGTGGTACATATATATAACCTATGGCATATGATTACGTACGTATGAAAGAACGGTGAAAGATTTTTTTAAATCGATCCAGTAGTTCCCAAGATTAGTGTGATCAAACAAATCACTTCTTTAGCTTTATAATATTAGTATAGATGCAATCAAAGATAGATACGTTTAATATTTTAAGTGACATTTTATAAATGATATAAATATCGACATCAATATACGACGCTTACGTCAGAACGTCACTCAATTGTTTTGCCTTCCTAGAACCTCTCCACTAACACCACTGACACTTGAACTTTATGGTATAGCAATAAAGTTCAAATTGACTTATTATTATGAATCATTTGAATGGGAAAAGGAAAAGAGCTGTTTTAAGGTTTTCCCAGCAATTATTCGAATTTTTCTCGTCGTAAAAACCATCCTTGGACTTCAACAAACATTTAAAAAAAAGAGAATTGGCCAAATCGGCAGAGACGTTGTTGAGTTATGCGCTTACCAACACATTTTGCGATTTATTTTTATATTATAGATATTACCCGTGTAGTTTCCATTACTCTCCCAGGATAAAAAGTAGCTCTATTGTATGTGTATATGTTTAATGTATATTTATGTATTGTAAAATGGACTATTATCTAAATTAACTAACTTTCAGGGCAACTTTCACATTTACAATATTAGTACAAAGTATCATTTTAATATTTTTTTGTACATTTTTAAGCAGCGTTTGTCATGAGGGTTGCCTTACAGTTCTAAAATCCTTTTTTAATTAAATTATAAAGAAGGCATTGCTGTGTATTGCATAATTTATATAATTTGCCCAAGAAATTAAGAAAAATGTTGCCCTTTGTAATAAATTTAATAATAACTCTTTCGCTTACTGTTATACTAAGAACCCCCAAGTTCCGTTGCAAGGTACTTTGTTGATTAATGCCTGCAGAATAAAATCTCCAATTACTCGCTGTATAATATTCATGAAACAGAACTAAAATAAAAAGCTGCCGACAACCCTATTCACTCGGCAAAGAAAAAGTTGAGAGAGGTGCCCTAAAGTAATTCAGAAGTTGGACAACTAATGAACAGTCGGCTTTGTGCAGTCGATGTACATAAGTCTGCTTTACAAGAACTGCTTTGATAAGTAATATAACTGAAATTTTTAAAAGCTGGCAGTCTTAAGAACTGCCGATAGAAGTAAAAACTTATAACTCAGAATTTAATAGCTTACTTTAGAAACCACGTGGGTGAAACCGGAGGACGTGGCAGTGCAGCAATTGGGAATGCTGACACATTTCTAGATGACCAATGGCCATGACTTGAGTTTACCCGAAAATTTCTTATCATTTTCGAGCTTGAATTCAATTCACAACCCACGAAAAATCAGCCTGTAGCGCGCCAGAAGAATTGTTCGCTTCGAAAATATATCAATGAATAAATTAAATAGACATACCTACTGGTTGTATTCTTATCTTTTCTCGCTCGTCGTTCGTTCATAGATGTTTTATGTTTTCATTTGCCTAAATTCTAAATTCATTGTTTGTCGATCGATTCCCACTATAGTATTTTTAGCAAACTGCAAAGAACGTTCTAAATTCGGCTGTGTGTTATTTTTATTTATTTATTTATATGTTTGTTACACGATTGCTCCGGTAATTATGGATTGATTTGATTTTGATGATTATTTTTTCGTTTGGTAGACAACACTTCCGAAAGTCCTATTTACATTTTATCAAAATTAGTGTGGTTTTAAAACGTCTACAAAAAACTAAAATTTATTTAGTTTTATCTGGACGCTATATCTATTGGTACTACCCCTCGTTGTTTCATTTTAACGTATTTTTTTTTAATGAATGGCTCTTTGTGGATTAGCCTCACAATTCTGCCAAAGACACGTTAAATGATAGGCCGACAAACAAAGAGATAGGGGCCACATTTTAACGTTTAAATGATTTTACAAAAAATATGAAATTGTCATTTGTCAAGTGTTACAGTTCAGTTTTAGACTGAAGTCGGTTTTGTTTAAATTATGTCTACTTTGATGATCTTAACTTATTTGTATGTAATGTATTTTAGTCAATGCTGCCATTTACCAAAGATCTGTTGTCACACGCGTGCACTCTCCTTACAAAAGGCCACCGCCAACGAATCCAATTCAATGTGGTGGTAATCCAATGAATGTACGTGTATCCATTTTCTGTGTGTTGGACAGTGCCCATTTTCTATACAAACAGCGGCGCTACGCTGCGTGGTACGGGCAGTGTGTTAATCACCTTAGCGTGATAACCACCACAGAGCCAGTAACAGCGCGGCTACAGACGCCGGTAATCCCCGCCCGTGTGTTGCGACGTGACGCGTGTACCGTACCGTAAGCTCCAATAACGGGAGATTACCGTCCTGATTAATTGTTTACTGATTTGAGGGTACGAGATAATACCGTTACGTTTTAGGAGACTGAAACAATTCATATAATTGGCGAGAAATTCCAATTCATAACCGTAGGTTCATATCAACTTTAAGTATTTTTACCACCAAACCTGAACGGTCTACGATAGAGCGTCCTTACTTTTGTTTTGTTGTGGAGGAAATGTATTTTACCCGTACCCTACCACTTGGGGGAAATGGTAGGGTTATGTCAGACTCGGACACCAAGGATGGACTTGGTACCCCTACCGACTAAAACCTCCACGGGGTTCCAACTCTGCCTATTGCGGCGGGAACGCGGGACCAATGCATTCCACAACGAAACCCGCCGTAGCTTGCCCGTTTCCGGGCCCTCCTATACCCATACCCATACCCTCGTCACCGACACATCTGAACCTAGGATACGTCGTGATCACCTCGAGGACCAAAGTAAATGGGTGACAGATGCCCCTGCTTCTGTAAACCCTTTAGCGAGCGTCCCCACTGCGGCTAACCAGACCACGGCTACAGAGTCCCCCTTCCACCTCGTCAATGCTGGAAGCTCTCGGAGGGGAGAGCGTGCTTACCTAGAATAATCTAATTCACTCTCGATTTGAGAACACCAAGATTGTCACCATTGGAAAGCCACTCAGAGAACGCATTACGCAGAAAACCTACAACTTGGTTAAATAATCAAACCTAATTTGGTTAGGAAACGTGCTCAAAACGTTGACGGCATTACGACGTAAATGGCGATGCTTATACTTTTGCTCTTTTTATGTTTAATAGTGTTATAGCAATTAAAATAACGACCAGTTAATTACCAAAATACCTTATTACCTACGAAATCGGACCTAATAAGTAAAATTGAAGTTTGAATCGTAAGCAAACGGATTAATACTCGTACAAAACTTATCCCGAGTTTCCCCATCATATTTCAAAAGCCACGTTTTCTCTGAATTGGTCAAAGCAGATGAAAAGTAAACACACAGAAGCTTAAAGCGAATAAAAAAATTAACCGGCCGCTTTTCCCCTTTTTAGCTGGCTGTGGCATTTATTTTATTTTTTGTAGCGCCCGTCATCCCGGCCATTAAACCGGCACATTTTCGGGGCTTCTCCTGGATACCGTCAATAAACATCGCATTCGGTAAATCCTGGAGCGAATGCTCTCAAATGCTACCGTATTGCTTTTTATTTAGTACGCGAACTTTGGCTATGCTATTTGGTTCAAACGTGTGGGGTAGTTTTACTATTTCATTTCAATGAAAATTTTGAGAAAATACAGATTTTGTGATAGATGGATCCATGGATAATTTGGTTCTTTTGGGAAATTCAGAATTATCTCTGAAATTTATTTACATTCTTAAAGGCCTCGATTAATAATAGTCTTTTTGAGTAGGGTTGACGTCACAATCACAACCCTTGGCAATTTTTACGCCGATTTGACTGAAATCAAAAACTTTACAGGTTTTACATTCCATTTCTACATGTAGCATAGATCCCACTTTATGTATATTCCCAGTACTTGCCTGCATACTGCTAAAGTATAAAACCTAACAAGAGAGTCAAGATCATAATCTCCCACGCTGACTGAGTGTGAATAAAATTGGAGGATGATTAATGTCCTTGAGATGTCTTTTTCGGAAAACACCGGTTTCCTCGAGTCGGACTGGTTTGACTAAGTATATCAAACGTGAGTTATCCGTGTATTTATTTAAAATGTGTAATTAGCACGTTAGTTTTCATAATGAAAAATGTTTAACCAGCCACACTCAGCGGTGCATGTGGGATACAAACCTAGGTCTTCGCGAACGTAACGGACGTTATAGACACCACACTACCACGGCTTTTTACGCACACTCTGTACATATTTATCTTCTCTATAATATCCAGATATTACTTATCGTAATAAGCACATAAATGTTATGCCAGAACCTAAGTAAAGGTAGCGGTTCGCCCAGAGACCGCGACATGAGACCGAGACGCGAGACCGCGACCGGAGACCGCGACACGTACTTGACTCTATGGAATTGTATGGACGCCAGTTCGCGCCAAAACTGCGACAGGAGACCGAGACGAGACACGTGTCGCGAGACATGTGTCGCGGTCTCGGCGCGAACTGGCGTCCATACAATTCCATAGAGTCAAGTGCCTGTCGCGGTCTCGTGTCGCGGTCTCCGGGCGAACTTGTGCCTTAATATATCTTACCAGCTAAGACTGGCTACTGCCTCCCACTGCGCTCGGATTATCACGTCTGTCTAACCGGAGTGGACGCCGTCACTCCACAAACCGAACGCGTAACATACGGGCTACCAGGAACGGAACTCAGGAAAGCAGTGAAAATATTAATGGAAACTCATTTACTTTTTACTCTTGTTCGTGGCTGCCTAATAACTTTAGAGTATCGGATTTTTATTTCCTGAGAGATTTGCTTTCATTTATCTGAACGCCATAGTGATAGTTTCTTCCGAAGTTCGGTCGAATGTCTCAATTGAATTTTTAAATTGATGTCTGATTTTCTTTTTTCGAAGAAAATAAATTATTACAAACTGCATTTGGGACAGTATGTGTGGATATTAATGACCTTGTATTGCCTTCCCCTTTCCACTATAGGACAAGTCGTAAGTCGGCATACTACCGTACATTGTGGATAATCTCAGAATTTGTACTAAACGGTTTGATTCCATTTTCTTCATTCATTCAGTCTTAACGGAATAAATTACGACACTCGATGTTCCGTGAGAGATACTTTCTAAAACTTTTCAAGGTCAGTGTGAATAGTATTTTTAGTACAGCGTGCGTCGTCTAAGATTATACTGTTGCTTACCATCAGGTGAGTTGGTGGTCAATCATGGACCCATGCCAAGTCCGTGAAATGGCATAAAAATATTGAGGACACACTATTGACCGGCCTCGTGGCTTAGTGGGTAGTAACTCTGCCTGCGAAGCCGAGGGTCGTGGGTTCGATTCCCACCCAGTGCAAATATTTGTGTGATGAATATAAATATTTAAATAAATAAATAAATAAGTATTATATCAGCTATCTGGCCGCCATCATACAAGCTTAGCTTAGTTTGGGGTCAGATGGTGTTGTGTGTGAATTGTCCACCAATATTTATTTATTTATTAAATGATTAAATCCCGTAATGAATATTACTAGTAGATTTGAATTGAAATTAATAGAATAATAAGATTTCAAACAACTATATTATTCGCGTCGCCATTATCGTCAGATAATCTACGAGTACGTTTACAAACAATAAAATGGTATTATCAGGGATCGTTTCGTTCAAACCCCGCTTTCTTACATCTTCCTCGACAATGGCTTTGAGCTATGGCCTTTTGGAATTTTTAATTTGGCTGTTACCCGGCCGGTATGTGGCTCCGAAACAGCGGACTGTGGACTATTGCGTGCCCTTCGTTTCTACTTCCTCAATCAGATTCTGTCAGTCCAAGTCAAAGTAATTTGTTCGCCAAAAATGCATTTGGATCTCAAAATTTAATTGTATTGTGCTGAACAATTTCAGCCTAGAAGACACGTGAAATTTAAAATTAGGATAAGGGAAATCAGTTCACACCTTTAGGCAGGAAGAATACGTGGACACTTTTTGTATTATGTCAGATACAAGCCACCGATGAGTATACTTTTCTATAGCAGCAGTCTTGTAGTGGTAGGACTCTTGGCAGAGTCCGCCTGGGGAAGTACCACACCATAGCCAGTCATCCTACCGCCAAGAAGTAATGTGTATTACTGTGTTCCGGTTTGAAGGGCAATGTTTCCAGAGAAATTACATTTTTTTATCGCTTATAGGTCCACGTTTGACCACCCACTCACCTGATGGTAAGCGACGGTGTGGTCGAAGATGACGCACGTTAACCTAGAAAGTACCTATTCACAAAGTACCTAATATTCTAAGCTATAAGCTTTCACTTATATGGCCAGTCTCTGTAACTGCTATTTTTTTATTTGTGACAAGATAAAAGGTTTTCCGGATATTGTGTCCATATGTTTGTATATTGTATCCCTTCAATGAAATTCATTGACGAACTTCAGATCTACAATAAGCCCGCAGATCCCCAAGTTTCCATCGAAAGGAAGCCTCGTAATGGGACCTCTAGTCGGCTTTTTTATTAGGGGTCCGTAACTAGGAACCCTTATAAATTAGGCTCGCTCGTTTATCTTGCTGTCAGTGGCGCAGTAGATACAGTTTAGTGCGGAGTCTAGTACGTGGGCTCAGCCTACGAAATAATATTACACGATTCTGTTATTTGTACGGTGGAGCCAGGGATTATGAATAAAAAATGTCTCTTGTCGAGAACCTAGATTGCTGTGTAAAAAGAGTACAAATAACGCCATGTAAGATTATTCTGGTAATATGTAAGTGAGAACTGAGCGAGTAGTAATTTAGGATTCATGACATGGGAAGAAAAGTTTGAGATATTACTTTGTGTTTTGGTCCTAAATCTTGAATTTAAAAGTGTTTGTAAAAAGTTTGCAACAAGCCTGCCACATAACAGCACAGTGACACGCAGCTATTGGAACATGAAGAGCCCAAATTTTTACCTAGCACTGCACTGCGCTCATCTCCCAGAGATCTAAGATGTTATATCTCTGAGCTCTGTAATTTCTCTGAATTTATGTACTTGAGCAGATATTTTCAAGGCTCTGCTTTATTTTATTGTTTGGTATCATAAGGCTACTTTCTGACGTTACCATTGCCACTGGGACCCATTGCCAGCCATGGCCGTCCTGATCAGCTAAATTATCTCTAACCCTTCATTAGTCTATGGTTGATTCAGTTATTTTTAGTATAAGTAGTTAGATATTTAGTGTAGTGTACCTTCGCTGTATTTAAGTTTTGTGCAATAAAACAAAAAGTAAAAAAAGTTAAACTTGGATGATTGTTGCTCAATCACGTCGCGACTTCTGAACGGATCAAGTTGAAGTTTAGATTGTAGTTAGATAGTCTAGAATAGCACTTAAGCTACTTTTTATTTCGGGAAAGTAACGGAGATTAAGCGGGTAAAACCGCGGGGCGTTGCCAGTCTCATGTATATTAACGTTTTGTTTAAATTTTTAGCTGCGTTGAATTCTTTGAGTTTTTTTGGCATATTTGCTGTAGTATGAATACAATAATTGTGTGATAAAAAAACTTTATGATTTTTTTTTCAATGGGCAAAGCCTTTCTTAACATAATAATTTTAACAAAAAAGAACCGACTTTCAACAGAAAACTTATAAAGTAAAAAAGTTTTCTCGATTTCTCTAGGATGTCATCATCAGATACTGGTTTCCTTATCATGGTACCACCCATGGTAATGGTAATATTTTCTTTACAACAAAAAAAGAATCATCAAAATCGGTTTATAAACGACGAAGTTATCCGCGGACACACATAAAAAAAACATATATACGGTCGAATTGAGAAACCTCCTTTTTTTGAAGTCGGTTAAAAACTAAAGTAGGTACAGCGAAAACTCAGTACACTACATACCTAATAAGTTACTGACATTAAGCGCTGGGTAATGATTTAGACTTTTCACGTTTCGATAGCTGTGTGGCACTGTGCTGTTATGGACAGACGTGTTACTTACCAGGCACATATTCTTCTCGTCTCATCACTATATAGTACCTGGTTGACCGAGCTTTGCTCGGTTTTTAAAATGATATTTAGGCAGGTACGAATTACGTAGTGATGACTTACTTAGACCTACTTAGATACCAATTAAATGCGTTTATAAAAGGCTCTAAGTATAAGATTTTCTCAGAAAACAAGAACAAAAAGAAAAGCCCCGAGTGTAACCATCAGGATTCGAACCGGGGCCTGTTGACTCCGAGGGCGAGCATATTCCGTCTGAGCCATTTAGACTTAAAAAACTATGGCGAAATAAGTTATCATATTCTAATGACATTGTAGAAGTTTTTAGTTGTCTAAAAACGCGCATAAAATGATCGATTTATCGTCCCCGAAACCCTTTGTGTACATAATTTCATGAAAATCGTTCGAGCCGTTTCCGAGATTCAGATTCTATATAGGTATATATACCTACAAGAATTGGTCGTTTAAAGGTATAAATTATAAAAAATCACATTTAAACTATCCATGGACTAATTAACGTATAAAGACAATAATCATGATTATCAATGCTACTACCAGTCAGAAGCATACCCTTCATGTATTCTGGCAGTATTCCCACGCTAAATGATCGTTCTTATACGTTGGGCCAAATAAACACTAGTATTTTGCTCACGCGTCGCGTCTACCAAACGCTCCAAAAGGTTCCACCATCTTGTATAACCGTATGTTATATTCAACCTTACGCAGCCTTAAAAAGATAACCCCTCCTTGATACGGAACCGCGTTCTATTGAGGCAAATTCTGAGCCATATTTTTCATTAGTGTCGCGCGGAAATAATCTCAGCTTAACTGTATTGAAGTTCAAACTGACGGGAAATTGGACGAGGAAACCGTGAACCGCCCTAATATGAGTAATATGTTGTATGAATAGTCTTGAACGATGTGTGATGAAGTGCCCTTCTCGGGAGCCAGATAAAAAGAGACTGGGAAATTGAAAGCGGGCGGCTCGTGCGTAAAAAGCAATGAAATCTTATATTAAACTCCTGTTTTAGTCTTAAAACATATAGCATATTAAGAAGCTCACTAATACAGTAGAACCTCGATAAGTTAAAGTCCAAGGGAAACAAACAATATTTTAAGTTATAGAGGATTTAAGTTATCAAGGGGTTTGGTTTTGGGCGCTGATAGGAAAAGAACATATTATTTTTTGAAGTTATAGAGGTTTTTAAGTTACCGAAGTTTGAGTTATCCAGGTTCTACTGTGCTATATTTGGAATCCATCACCAACCCGCACTTGGCCAGCGTGGTGGATTATAGCCTTAACTCTCTTCTTGCAAGAGAAAGTCCCGAGTCCCAGCAGTGGGAATATGTTTTATTTAGAACTAGCTGAACCCGCTACTTCGTTCGCGTAAGCAGATGTTACTAACTTATACATTAGTTGGAAGTACCGTACGTCAAATATTTGGATAAGTAGTCATTGAAAACCCTTTGAGTTTGAGTGAATTTGTTTTCCACACAAAATATATTTAATTTTATCATCTTCATTTTTCTTTTTTTAAACAATATCAAACATACTTAGTAATGTTTCATAGTATCGAACATAGCCGCAAGTGTTAAGTTTGTAGGATTTTTATAGGATACATTATGAAAAGTCTGAAGCGAATGTATATGATCTGATACCTACTTATCTCTTTTTATCCGCAAGCTGTTTTCTAGCTGTTACCCGCGAATTCGCCCGCGTAAAATTTGAACGAAACCTGTGTGGAATAAAAATGATTAAGATTTTGAGTTTTAATGATATTCAAGCAAGTTGAACCCGTAAATCTAAGCCAAGTCTTAGTGAAATGTTAATGTATGAATTTAATTGTAGGTAACACAGAAAAAAAAATCCAAGAACGAAAGAATCCAAATTCGGCATCATAATCCTTTTAGCAGCAAAAACTTATTAGTACAATTTAAAATACCAGTAACGTCACCTAGTGATGAAAGAAAAAATACATACCACAATAGCAAAACATCGATTTAAATGGGGCTTTAGTGCTTTTAGATTTAAACTGGCATTGGCGCCATCTAATGAGAATATTATGTTGCTTGCTATTTTGATTGTGAACGCAAATCACCTATATTATCTACGCCAAAACGGGTGCATCAATTTTTCATTTTAGGCTTTTACCTTACCATCACATCAAGTTCCTTACGAAAATATATGCTTATATTAATATGGAGTTAAATGAAAATATAGACTTATTAGCCCATGTGAAATTTTAGAATCTAAACTAAAACAACCCATATGGTTGACATACGAAACACATATAGTTGTGCCGTTTTGACGTGATAGTTAATATTTGTTTCCTTAGGGCCCATGCTTCTTTTCAGGTTGATAGGTAAAACATAAATGTGGTATTTCAGACTATACGTTATCTCTGTTTCAATTTTCTACCAAATTTGCTTAGTCTTTCCGACGTCACAGTAACCTTATAAGTAACTGATTTGCTATTTCTGAGTTCAAACTACGTCTGTTTCGAATTCCTTCAAAATATGTTCAGCCGGTCCAACGTTGTCCTGTAATTATTATGAATGTCACTGTTTGGATGTTTGTTACTTAATCATGGCGGAACGTATCAAGTGATCGGGTTGAAATTTGAAATAGAATTAGATTATAGTCTGGCAGAACACATAGGCTAAACATTGCCTATGTATAAGTACCCTATGTATTACTTAAGCTAAACCAAGAATGTGTATTTAATTTTAACTCGATACATTCAGCCGTTCCAACGTAATTGAGCAGTAAAAATTGAAACATTGACATAATTATATAATATTAGAAAAGCATAGGATTTAACAACAATTTAGAAAAAATAAAACGGGTCAAATGCAAATGGTACTCGCGCGAAAGGGTTCTGAACCATTAGCAAATAAACGGATTTTATTGTATGGGAGCCCCTGAATAATTTATTTTATTTTAATTAATTACTTTTAAAGAGAACATAAAACTAAATATTATGTGAATAGTTAAAGGGTCTACCTGTGACAGGTACGTTATTATTAGTATCGAGCAAGAAACGGTAAAAAAGCATGTTTGTTGTATGGGTGCATCTCTTAAATATTTATTTTATTTTTAGTATTTATTGTTAAAGCGGCAATAGAAATACATCATCTGCGAAAATTTCAACTGTCTAGCTATCACCGTTCTTGAGATACAGCCTGGTGACAGTCGGACGGACGGACGGACGGATAGCGAAGTCTCAGTAATAGGGTCCCGTTTTTACCCTTTGTGTACAGAACCCTAACAACGGTCTGCTTCGGTCACCGAAGCTTGTTGAACACTACCTTTAAATTTTAAACAGTGTTTGGATTGAAATAATACGTTTTCTAATAAGTAACGGCTGGTCTAGTAAGTTACAGCTGACCTAGTCGGGAGAACGGCGACTGTCGATCCGGAGACCCAGGGTTCAAACCCATGCGTACCACTATCTTTTCAGAGTCATGTTCGTAATGCCGGTAATTAAAACGGTGAAGTAAACACTGTGAGGAAACCGAAATCTACCTATAATCTAAGTTCTAAGTCATATGTCATCCACCAACCGACACTGGGCCAGCGTGATGGATTATAACCTTGTCTCTCTCCTTGCGAGAGAAGGCCCCGACGCCCAGCAGTGGGAACATTTAATGGGTTGTTTAGGCTGCTACTTATTATGCTGATATGTTTTCTCCAAAATAACAAAAATCTACTTCAGTGATAGGTAATTTAATTCTGTCATTCGACTAAATTTTATAAGAAGCTATGACTAAGTCGTAACAGATAGATCTAATTTTATTTTAGCTAATTTTAGCTTTTTGTTGATATTTGAAAAACTATCTCCCTGTTTTCGATATCTAAGATCACCTCTGAAGTATTTTCTACCAAACAAAAAGGAATTATCAAAATCAACTAACAATTAGCGAAGTTATCGTGTAAAATAAAACCAAATAAAAAACATGCAACCTGATTGAAAACATCCTCCTTGTTTGAAGTCGATTAAAACCGAATGATGTTTGTTTTCCCATACAAAATATATCTTTGACAATTATTTTGTCATCCAAGACGACGCGACGCGATCACGTGGGCACTTTCTAGAATCTAGATATTCTGTGGATAGTCTGATACACAGAATACTTAGAAGTTAGTATGTACCGAACGCGCCGCGCGTGTCGTTATTATTTAATGTTTGTGTAATTTCCGAACCACCAGACCGATACTATTCAAATTTTGACGGGACAATAAAAAAAATATGTTCTTTCTAACAAAAAAAGAATTAATGAAATTAAACAACGCAAACATGAGTTACAACCAAATACACATTCTGACTTTCACCCCCTCCCGCAAGAAAACCACTCAGAATTTGGGGATCAAAAGTAGCCTACAGCAATGTCCTTAGTATAAACTAAAATCATGCCAAGTTTCAGCTGAATTGAATCAGTAGTTTCGGCGTGATGCGTGATCTCTGTACAGAAAGACAGACAGACAGACAGACAGACAGACAGACAGACAGACAGACAGACAGACAGACATGAAAGAAAAAAAATGCAGTTTCGCCATCAGTATCGACTATGGAGTGCCCCAAAAAATTTTTTTTCAAAATATCTTCAATGTACAGAATTCGACCCGTTACAGTTTTATTATAAGTATAGATTCCACTGCTGAAACTTAGGGTCTTTTGCTAACTTCTGGCTTTCTTCTTTAGCTGTCTGCTGCAACACAGCTCACGCTAAAGCAGTTTTCAGACAGGGGTTTTCACTTTATCTTGTTCTACCCCACAGAACATATATCTGTTCTGTGTTCTACCCTATGTTGTATTAATAAAAACATGTTGTATTTTTTTTCTCTTGCAAGGAGTCAAGTGCATAATTTATAATGATGGCAGTGCGAGATGGTGTGTTATGCTTGATTTTGATTCTTAAAACATTTTGGTTTGCGCAGGATATTTTCCGTTACTATTAAATACAGTAATATTAAGTATGTATTTAAAAATATATAAGTATTATATCAGCTATCTGGCTGCCATCACACAAGCTTTGCTTAGTTTGGGGTCAGATGGTGTTGTGTGTGAATTGTCCACCAATATTTATTTATTTATTTACTTATTTATAATAACAAAGCTGTACATTTACATTTGAAAAAATACTCAGAAGTGTAGGCGGAACTCGAACCTACGACCTTAAGTTTACGAATCACATTAACTAAATCACCACGGCTCAAACCTTTATTTTCCAAAATATAGTCCTCCTAATATTATACATGGGAAAATTTGGATGTTTGTTGCTCAATAAAATTATGTTATAACGAATAACCGAATTGAATTCAAATTTAAAACCTTGTTAGTTTAGTCTGGAAACGGCTACTTTTTATGCCGGATAAATTACAGAAACAGGAACTACGCAGGAGCTGCCAAAGTTAATTAAAATAACATGGTTTTGTAACGAAGTTTTAAATATACAGGGTTATTCGTAATCAGCCTGCATCCTTTTAAAGAGATGTTAATTACATTAAATACTGCAACTTTTGTTCTACAGTTTAAAAAAAATTGTATGTTTTCTCATACAAAATAAAAAAGTGTACCTAATATGTGCCCGTTCTTTAAGCAACTCTTCGTAATAATTCGTAACGAGGGCGCACGCGCACTTTGACGCTCGATAAATGTTATCCCAAAGTGAATAATCACTAAATAGACGCTAAACAGTGCTGGAGAGGACAACACACACTATTTTTGGGATGTGGATTGCCGAAGTGAATAATCACTAAATAGACGCTAAATAGTGCTAGAGAGGACAACACACACTATTTTTGGGATGTGGATTGCCGAAGTGAATAATCACTAAATAGACGCTAAATAGTGCTAGAGAGGACAACACACACTATTTTTGGGATGTGGATTGAGTTTTAACAAAAGTTGCTTGTTTAGATATACAGAACATGCCTTTAAACGGATGCAGGCTGATTAAAAGCAACCCTGTATAAGCGTCGAAACCAACTAAATATTTTGAGATTTTATCTCATTCTTGTTTAGCATTGTTCTCTTCAAATAATGAGAGGAACCTATTCCCCCGGGATAGCCGGCCTATCAGGGACCATTGTCAAGAAAACCGTTCTACGTGGCACAAAAATTGAAAGCTGTTAAACGTCTTCTAACGCGCAAAGTAGGCGTAATTAGAAAAGAGCAAAAAAACTTGCACTACATAAATCCAGCAGTAACCCATTACACGGGTTTTTTTACTATAATAGGTTCGCACTTGACCACCATCTCGCCTAATGTTAAGCGATGATGCGATCTACGATAGAGCATGCTTACCTAGAAGAAACCGATTCACTCTGAGCTAGCACTGGGACATAAATGTAGTATTTGAGCCGGGAGGAGTATCAGCAGTCCACTGAATGTTCCCACAGCTGGGACTCCAGACCTCCCGCAAGGATAGAATCAAGGCCGTGGGCAGTGCGGGTTGAAACATGGACTCGAAAGATTATTGGAACATGCTGGTTTCCTCATGATTTTTTTTTCACCAATTTTAAGTAAACGGCATTACGCATATGACTTCGAAAATACTCGTGGACCCGTGTCCACGCCTTGTTAATTCCAGCCAGGACATTCGCTAATAATAAATATGTAGGCAGGCACGTCTAGACTATGAAACTGGATGTTCTCCCCAATGCTTCTGACATCATGTTCTCGCCGCTAGCCCACTACAACTTGATGATGTGAGTTTACCAATATTTATAGATGTAATTGAAGTGTATGTTTGTAACTCAAAATTAATAGCTTTGTAAGAAACTTCAAACAAAGGATTTTTATACGTACGTTATGCAATACGACTGCCCTAGTAGCTTAGTTGGTAGTAACTCTGCCTGCGAAGCCGAGGGTCGTGGGTTCGATCCCCACCCAGTACAAATATTTGTGTGCTGAATTCAAATGTTTGCACTGTGTCTGGGTGTTTCTATGTAATAAGTATGTATTTAAAACTATATAAGCATTATATCAGCTATCTGGCTGCCATCACACAAGCTTTGCTTAGTTTGGGGTCAGATAGTGTTGTGTGTGAATTATCCACCAATATTTATTTATTATTTATTATTTAATAGCGCCGCCAATTGTGAATCGATTTCGATGTTTTTTTTTTGTTTGATAGATCATCACGGGTTCAGAGACATTATACTCGTATAATGCTTGACAGTTTTCTGTACAATAATTATTGTAATACAGTAAAGTAGTAGTTTCAAACTTTGAAAATGTATACAATTTGTATGCTCTTTCTTTTGTTTTTATTTTTTATGAATTGATGTGTAAATTGTACATTTATGAATAAAGTACTTTGACTTTGACTTTGAAGTGGTCTCATGTAAATTTTATCAACATCGGAGTTGTGGTTTTGGAAATATGAACTAAATATAATATATGGAAATATAAGCTAAAAGCTACCTCGATGACATAGCAACTGCTTATATTTAAATATAGTGAAATTAATTTGTTATTATTTAATATAGTGAATTAAATATTAATGAATTAATTAATAAAGTGAATTTAATTCAGGATTGAAGTCGGTTTTTTAAAATAAATAAATATTGGTGGTTAATTCACACACAACACCATTTGACCCCAAACTAAGCAAAGCTTGTACTATGGGAGCCAGATAGCTGATATAATGCTTATATACTCGTAGTTGTAAATACATACTTATTATACATATAAACACCGCGACACAGTACAAATATTTGAATTCATCACACAAACATTATCACTAAATGCATAAGAAAGTATATACAGTACTCACATAAAAACAATCAATTCTAAAAATGTTTGTCTGTCTGTTTGTTCCGGATAATCTAAAACTGAACTGATTTTAACGAGACTTCCACTACCAGATATCTCATGTTGTAAGCTGTAATGGAGGTTACTTTCATTTTCGATAAAAGAGTAGAGTTTCGCAAACAAAGTAAATAAATGACGTTTAATAGCAATTTTAGGTAAGCCGCAGGCTATACCGTTGGGCTAATTACCTCTATTTTATGACTATAGGTCTCAATTTGGGTATACGTTCCAATGTATATGTTTATGTGGATTTTGTAGTGGTAGGACTCTTGGCAGAGTCCGCCTGAGGAACACCTTTGATAGTTATTCTACCGCCAAGCAGTAATGTGCAAACATTACTGTGTTCCGGTTTGAAGGGCAATGTTTCCAGAGAAATTACAGGGCTTAGAGATATAAGATCTTAGATCTCTGGGTGAAGATCGCAGTGCAGTGCTAGGTAATGAATTGGACTCTACATGTTCCAATAGCTGCGTGTCACTGTGCTGTTATGCGTCAGGCATGTTGCTTACCATCAGGCACATGTCCGGATCGTCTCGTCACCATTTATTTAAAAATATAAGTATAATATATATATATACATGTGTTTCAAAGTGGTATACCTACGTTCCGAAACATCCTACTGTCTTCACGATATAAAGGCGCAAATAGCACAGTAATTATTTCCATCCTGTTGTCTGTTTAACGAGATTTCTGCTATTTGATGTTTTTGATGTGCTCTAATCTGATTTATTATAATTACGGAACAAAAGTACCCTGAATTATGGCAGGTAGTAAAAAATAAACGAGCTCAGGCCCTTTCCTTTGGCCCGGTAAATATCTTTGTAGTAATTGTTTAGGTACATAAACCTGGTTTATACCATTCACTTAGAGTTATTTCTATGTTTGTACATTTTTTGAGTTTGTAAGGAAGGGTATGTTTACACTAGCAGTGCCACCACTTTCCCGAAACGTATACGAAAAGAAAAACTCACTATTCTCTACTATAATATAACTATGTGTTCGAAGCAAAGAGTTTACATATACTATGTATACATCTGGCACAAAAGCGTTATACATAAAGTACGTAGCATCTTTCTTGCCTTGTCGCTCTTGTGGAAGTGTCATACTTTTGTCGCGATACGTCACTCTGTGAACCGTGAGGAAAATCTATCTCTATACGTAGTGTACAACTTGTAATGTAATGTACAGAGTCCGGTGCTAGTCCGACCGGACCCGTACTGCACTACAGTAAGAGGACGTCTCCAGTATGGGAGCGTCCGAGCGATGGTCCCCAGGTTTTTTTTTTTTTTTTTTTTTTTATTATGTCCGGTCTCTTTATGCCCGGCCCGCGATGCTAATCCCTAACATAATCAGGGCATTGGCTTTTCCTTGTTTACATTTCTATGTAAAGTCACTTTTAAAATACTACTCGCTATACAATGATTGGCACTGTTTAGAAAATTCCTTTGTAAAAAATATCCTAAAGGCTGTTCTTATCTTAAATTACCTTAACTATGAATGTATCTCTAAGTGTTTCATTTTATCTACTTATTTACGTCTAAGTAGGCACCTATGTATAAATTTATATAATAATATTTTTCATCCGATAACAGACAAGCTTCGTAGATGTATAGCGCCTATCTGCCTACAAATACGTAAGAAAGCCCGCAGCCCTGCACCCGATCTCCACGACAGTGACCGCGAGCGCAACACCAATCAGACAATCACGTATGTATACGTATAAATCCACAACATACCTACACGTACACGGCGCCCATCATCAAACGTCGCACCCGCAATCCACATCGCAAAGAGCAAGCACAGAACCGCGTTCCTCTCAGCAAACTACTTGACACTGCTGTTCATTTTTGTGTATGTATATTGATATGCTCATATCTCATGATATGGGTATTCAATGTCATTTATGTACCTGTTTTGTTTCTATCTTTAACTTTATTTCCAATTTTAGTGTAATATTTTATAAAGCAGTTTCTACTTTCTTCTTTCATCATTGTTTTACACAAGTTTTCCACTATAACAGATTCTCCCATTTCCTGTTCTAGCTCATACCTCTCACGGGCAAAAACTGGGCACTCTGTCAAGATATGCGGTACAGTTTCGGCTTTTCCAGGCTCACAGACGCATGACGGGCTATCCTTGCACTTGAACCGATGCAAGTACTCGGAGAACCCACCGTGCCCCGTAAAATTTGGGTCGTCATATTTGATACTTCCATTTTAGTCACCACTCTGTAGGCCGAGATCGCATCCGGGAAGAACAGCTTCGTCACACCCGCGGTACTCCCAGTCTTATACCTCCGATTCCATTCGTCAAGCGTGCCCATGCGGATTTGTCGCTTGACGAATGAAATCGGGCACTTATCGTATGCGGGTTTTGCTTTAATTTTAAAGCTGCTTCTTTGGCTAGTTCATCCGCTCGCTCATTTCCAATGAGACCCGCATGAGCTTTAATCCAAAAAGATCAATTTTTTTGTTTCTTTTATTAGTTTCTAAAAGATTGCTGCGGATCTCAACTACAAGGGGATTGAGAGAGTCACCGTTAGCTATTGCCTCGAGAGCTGACCTAGAATCGCTGTAGACTCCAAAACTGTTCTGGCAACTCTTGAGTACTTCTTCGGTAGCTCTACGAAAAGCGAGCAATTCAGCCTGGTAGACGGTGCAGTATGACGACAGCTTAAGTTTGACGGTTTTGGTTTCGGCGGCATTGCTCCAAAGAGACAGTGCCGCACCAACTTTACCTCAATCTTACTGCTGTCTGTATAGATTTGTACTGCTTGTCCATTATTTTGATCTATCTGTTCCTGGTCCACCAGACATGAAATGCAAATCCATTCGCTGAGCCGGATGTGGTGTGTCAGCGAACGCAGTTTGCCGCTCAATCTCTCCACCCCCCCACACTAGCTGTGGGACCCCTCTCTTGGCTCTATACAAAGCCGCAGCTTCCTGTATTCTGAGGTCAAGAGGCAGCATCCCAGCCAACACCAGAGCGGAGTTCAGAGAGACCGTGCGATAAGATTTACACAACTTTTGTGTAAACCCCCTTTGAACTGCGTTTAATTGCTTTTTTGTTCCCAATTTATTTGCCGCTGGAACCCAGACGCTTGCCGCATAAGTGAGTATGGGTTCCACAGTCGCGGTATAGATCACTCTTATAATTTCCGGGTGCAGGCCCCAGCTAACCCTGGCAGCCCTGGAAAGCTGCTTATAAATATTTATAGCCTTTCTACACACATTTGAGACATGACTATTCCAGGTCAATTTCGCATCAATCGTGACTCCAAGGAGTTTGATCTCTTTTGACATTGCGATGTCAACCCCGCCCATTTTCAAACGTGGGGTGTCATACTTCAGTTTACGCGTGATCGTCATGGCTTTGGTTTTATGTGGTCCAAATTTTAACTTATTTGTGACACCCCAACCCTGCGTCCAGGCGAAGATGACACTAGCTTGCCTCTCAACATCTGAAGCTGTGTCCCCGTCAAAAACCAAGACTACATCGTCAGCGAAGGCCTGGGCATAACAGTTTTTATTTTCCAATCCCTTTAAAAGAGGGTCCAGAAGAAGATTCCACAAGATGGGATCACCTATAGGGTGTGTCCAGGGATCCTGGACACACCCTTTATTTGTACTTTTTGTATACTCTTCGCCCAGGTACCTTACAGTAACGCTGCGGTCCTGCAGATAGTTATCTACCAGCTTTTGAACATTTGTAGGACATTTTTCCTCAGCCAATCTGATCTTAATTGCTGGCCACCATGCGCTATCGAAAGCTCCCTCTATGTCTAAAGATACTATTGTAAGTATCTTTTCTGACATACTGCCACTTTGAATTTGCTGCATCAAGTCATAGAGGGAGTCTTCGGTGCTCCTCTGGGCATAAACCCGTATTGGCGAGTACTAATCCTATTAAACAAATGCCATTTGATCCTACCCACCATCATTTTTTCCAGTATTTTCCCTAGAATTGGAAGAAACCCTATGGGTCTGTAAGCTTTAGGGTTGGTATAGTCCTCTTTTCCTGGTTTTCGAAGAACCACTACAGTGGCCTGCTTCCAGATGATGGGAAAATGGCTAATTATTAGACATTTGTTGGAGATGTCGAGAAATAGCTGGGAATCCACGGCAATGGCCTGGCTACATATATCCGCGGTGAGGCCATCTGCCCCCGGAGCTTTCTTAGGGTAAAGTTTCCACCGACTTTCTCATTTCATACATTGTGAACAGAAGATCATGCTCAGTATGATCACTGCTCAGTTGTTCGACGAGTTTTCTAGTTTGTCGGTGGTCTGAATTATCCTCGGTATCGAGATCCTCTGGGTAGAAGATCTCCGCCAGGGTTTTTACTGACTCCTTAGGTTCCAGTACTTTCCCATCCCTGACAAGGGGCAAATCTTTCTCTCGTTTCCTAGTTTTTCTAATAACCCTATAGATCCCCTCCCATATACCCTCCCTTTTCTGCTTTCCACAAAACATTTTCCAACTATCTATTTGTGCTCTTTTTGCTTCCAGTTCATAATTTTGTTTTGCTTTCAGGTACTCAGCAACGACCCTTTCCCTTCGGACCGGCGCAGCGCAACGGATTCGTCGGTTTTTGGTAGCTACATCTCTTTTTAGCTTGGCGAGTTCATCATTCCACCACGGTAAGTTTACTACACTTTTTGGTTTAAGTTTTGGAATCGTTAGGTTGCAGGTTTCTTTTAAAATATCTGTGTATTTGTTTATAAAGTTTTCCAATTCAGTTTTATTACTAATTTTAGCTATTTCTGCACTATTTATTTTATTTTCTGTAAGTAACTGAGCCATTTTCTCACGAAAAAGGCACCAGTTAGCTTTCTTACTATTGTAAACTCTAGTTGTTCTTTCGATACTGAAACCCTTCGCTTTGGTTAGTTTAATTTTAAAAACTATGGTATTATGGTCTGAACTTGTCAAGCCTTGGTTTATATGCCAATCTTCTACCAATGCAAGTAGCTCCGATGAGCAGGCCGTCACATCTACGTAACTACTGTAAATCTTACCACTTCGAACAGTAAAGAAAGTAGGGGTGGTAAAGTCGCTGTTGAGCACCTGCAAACCCATGTCCTCGAGAGCACCAGCCATGTCATCTCCTCTATCATCTATTATTGGACTACCCCACCATGGATTTTTCGCATTCGCGTCCCCTCCTATTATTAGATTTTTGCGGAATTTATTTGCGATTTTATTCAATTGACCCAGGTACGGCTCCATTGGCGCTGGGCGTGGTTCAAAATAAAAAGATACAGCAACAATTTCCCATGCTTGTGTCCTGATTTTCACGGCAACGATGTTAGGCGTGGTAAAATCAGGACACTGGACGACGTCCAGTCCAGCATCGAAGACGGCTATAGCCGCTTTAACCGGAGCGTCGCCAGGTTTTTCGCATTGAAAAATCCTCGCACCTCCATAGCTCTTCATTCGCCCCACAGCACCGACATAGGGCTCCTGGAGCAGAGCAATGGCTAATTTTTTGTTACAGCCTTCCAGAATAAGTTCGTTGGTTGCCAGCGCTTTACGTTGCAGATTTGCTTGGGCTACAAGATACGGATATGCATTTGCTTTTGCATCAATTCTGTTGGAGGTGCCCTTAACAGTAAGCGATCGCGGTTCGCGCTAGAATATCCCATTTCTTTCTAACATCGCAATCTGAGCTAAAGGCATTGTGCTCAATTTTGTCCATCTTAGCGTGTAGACAATTGCAACAAGAGGGAGTGCCACCGGCAAGCCAGTTTGTGCACTGCGCCTTTACATGAGGACCTCCGCAGTGGCTACACTTTTCCAATGTTTCCTTGCAAAACCGCCATGTCCATAGCCGAGACAGAGCGAGCACTGCACGAGTGGTGACTGGTCAGCCACTCGAATTCGCTGCAAATCTATATGCACCGTTTCGGTCCAGGTTAAGTGCTGCCATAGAGTTGGAGAAACCCTCAGAACAACATGGTTGGTTCCTAGCTCGCTTTTTAAAAGCGATTTCCATTCTATCCTCGTCTTTGTTTAATCCTTGGAAAATGGTTTTATTTTGTAACCTTAGTGCCCTGAGAACGTCTTCATCGCTGTTGTGCTTGAGGACGCCCCTAAGAATCACTAATGGATCCTTATTTTTAATATTATTCACTATGAGATCGCTGGCTTTTCCTAATTTTTCCTTAAGCTTTCTTCTTTCCTCCTCTGTCCTGCAACCCAATATCACCTTTCTATCCTTCGCTTTTCTTATCCTTTCTACTTCAATTCCTCCCTCTTTTGCATTTACCGCTTTTCTGATTCTGTCCATAACAACGTCACCCGTCTCCTCCTGATTCCTCGCGGTGACAACCACCGAATGCAGCGTCGGCCGCGACCGCGGCTGCTCACGAGTGGATGTGGCCACAACACTTGCGAATGTTTTCCTGTCCAGACTCTCTTTTAGTTTTTCGATGTTTTCGTTGTTTTCTTCTATGAGCTTACACTGTTTGTTTAATAATATCTCCAGGTCTGGGGCTGCGGAAACACCGGCGGCAGCCGTGACTCTCCCGGAGACCGCCTCGGAGACGATATCGTATAACCGCCCAACGTCCTTCAAGACAGAGTCCACGATCTCTCTCTTTGCATTTTTAGATAGCTTAAGTGCCTGTTTTATATTTTCTTTTAGTGTATGCGCCTCTGCAACTAGACCAAGCGCAGTGGGGGCTACTTGCTTCGGAGTGCTTACCGCCATCGAACCGGAGAGCCGTCGTCGCGGGGGCCCGGGCAGCTCATTTGCCGCTACCGGAGACGCCGAGACCGCGCGCGAGGGACCCGGTTTCCCGGCCTCCCACGCGCCAATGCTGGTTCGGACACTGTTTGTCTGAGACGCCGTGGAGCTACCACCCCCACCGCCTGACGCAGATAGCGTGACTGTCTTGTCCATCTTTGCTTTATTTAACTGTTTAGGTGTATGGAACATAACTTTGAGAAATTCAATCGTCTAAGAAATACTTCGCGGGTAAGTAAAATAGTGGAATATTGAATGAGTTGTAAAATTTAAGTTTTTAAAATTTGTATAAGTTGTATAAATAGTTATAAGATAGAACAAAACAGGTACAAAACAAACAATAATATAACGTTAACCGTTACAGTTTAGATCTAAGAGATCGGTCTTATATTACTATAACTAGCTGAACCCGCTACTTCGTTCGCGTAAGCAGATGTTACGGACTTATACATTAATTGGAAGTATCGTACGTCAAATATTTGGATAAGTAGTCATTGAAAAACCTTTGAGTTTGAGTGAATTTGTTTTTCCACACAAAAATTTATTTAATTTTATCATCTTTATTTTCTTTTTTAAACAAAATCAAACATACTTAGTAAGGTTTCGTAGTATCGAACATAGCCGCAAGTGTTAAGTTTGTAGGATTTTATAGGATACATTAAGAAAAGTCTGAAGCTAATGTGCATGATCTGATACCTACTTACCTATTTCTTTTTATCCGCAAGCTGTTTCCTAGCTGTTACCCGCGACTTCGCCGTAGTAAAATTTTGAACGAAGCCTGTGTGGAATCAAAATATTTAAAATTTTGAGTTTTAATGATATTCAAGCAAGTTGAACCCGTAAATCTAAGCCAAGTCCTAGTGAAATGTTAATGTATGAATTTAATTGTAGGTAACACAGAAAAAAATCAAGAACGAAAGAATCCAAATTTGGCATCATAATCCTTTTAACAGCAAAAACTTATTAGTACAATTTAGAATACCAGTAACGCCACCTAGTGATGAAAGAGAGATACATACCACAATAGCAAAACATCGATTTAAATGGCCTTTAGTGCTTTTAGATTTAAACTGGCATTAGTGCCGTCTAATGAGAATATTATGTTGCTTGTTATTTTGATTGTGAACGCATATCACCTATATTATCTACGTCAAAACGGGTGCATATATTTTTCATTTTTGGCTTTTACCTTACCATCACATCAATTTCCTTACGAAAATATATGCTTATATTAATATGGAGTTAAATGAAAATGTAGACTTATTAGCCCATGTGAAATTTTAGACTCTAAACTATATGTGTTTCGTATGTCATCCCATATCGTTGTGCCGTTTTGAAGTGATAGTTAATATTTGTTTCCTTAGGGCCCATGCTTCTTTTCAGGTTGATAGGTAATAAATACATAAATGTGGTATTTCAGACTATGACTTATTTCTGTTTCAATTTTCTACCAAATTTGCTTAGTCTTTCCTACGTCACAGTACCTATAAGTAACCGATTTGTTATTTCTGAGTTTAAATTACGTGTGTTTTGAATTCCATCCAAATATGTTCAGCCGTTCCAACGTTGTCCTGTAAATATTACGAATGTCACTGTTTGGATGTTTGTTACGTAATACATAGAGTACTTATACATGGCAATGTTTAGCCTATGTGTAATCTAATTCTATTTCAAATTTCAACCCGATCACTTGATAAGTTCCGTCATGATTAAAGCGGCAATAGAAATACATCATCTGCGAAAATTTCAACTGTCTAGCTATCACCGTTCTTGGGATACAGCCTGGTGACAGACGGACGGACGGACGGACGGATAGCGAAGTCTCAGTAATAGGGTCCCGTTTTTACCCTTTGTGTACGGAACCCTAACAACGGTCTGCTTCGGTCACCAAAGCTTGTTGAACACTACCTTTAAATTTTAAACAGTATTTGGATTGAAATAATACGTTTTCTAATAAGTTACGGCTGGTCTAGTAAGTTACAGCTGACCTAGTCGGGAGAACGGCGACTGTCGATCCGGAGACCCAGGGTTCAAAACCACGCGCACCACTATCTTTTCAGAGTCATGTTCATGCCGGTAATTAAAACGGTGAAGGAAAACACCGTGAAGAAACCGAAATCTACCTATTATCTAAGTTCTAAGTCATATGTCATCCACTAACCGACACTGGGCTAACGTGGTGGATTATAGCCTTGTCTCTCTCCTTGCGAGAAGGCCCCGACGCCCAGCAGTGGGAACATTTAATGGGTTGTTTATGCTGCTACTTATTATGTTTTCTCCAAAATACAAAAATCTACTTCAATGACAGGTAATTTAATTCTGTCATTCGACTAAATTTTATAAGAAGGTATAACTATGTCGTACAGATAAATCTAAGCTCAACATTTTAACAACATTTTATTAAAGCACATAACGGCACGCACAGAATAAATACACTTCACAGAGCTAGCCTGCTACCTGCTGATTTTAGTTTTTTGTTGATATTTGAAAAACTACCTCCGTGTTTTATATCTATATCTATGATCACCTCTGAAGTATTTTCTACCAAACAAAAAAGGAATTATCAAAATCAACTAACAATTAGCGAAGTTATCGCGTAAAATAATACCAAATAAAAATACATGCAACCCGATTAAGAACATCCTCCTTGTTTGAAGTCGATTATAACTGAATGATGTTTGTTTTTCCACACAAAAATATATTTTTGACAATTATTTTGTCATCCAAGATGACGCGACGCGATCACGTGGGCACTTTCTAGAATCTAGATATTCTGTGCATCGTCTGTGATACACAGAATACTTAGAAGTTAGTATGTACCGAACGCGCCGCGCGTGTCGTTATTATTTAATGTTTGTGTAATTTCCGAACCAACAGACCGATATTGTTCAAATTTTGACGGGACAATATAAAAAATGTGTTCTTTCTAACAAAAAAAGAATTAATGAAATTAAACAACGCAAACATGAGTTACAACCAAATACACATTCTGACTTTCACCCTCTCCCGCAAGAAAACCAATCAGAATTTGGGGATCAAAAGTAGCCTACAGCAATTTCCTGAGTATAAACTAAAATCATGCCAAGTTTCAGCTGAATTGAATCAGTAGTTTCGGCGTGATGCGTGATCCCTATACAGAAAGACAGACAGACAGACAGACAGACAGACAGACAGACAGACATGAAAGAAAAAAAATTGCGGTTTGCCCATCAGTATCGACTATGAAGTGCCCCAAAAAAAAATTTTCAAAATATCTTCAATGTACAGAATTCGACCCGTTACAGTTTTATTATAAGTATAGATAAACAACTGTATATAAACGTCAAATCGCTTAATCCTATGTAAATAGTACGTCAGACAGTTAAATGTCTAAAGGTACAAAACAAATAAGGTTATTTTTGGAATGTTAGTACGAGTATACAGTAAGTAAGTAGTAACTAGCTGACAAAACCTACTTCGTACAGTCAACTAATGGTCCTGATTTACATTTAAGATACAAATTTAAGTCGTATTACTATACCTATCTATGGTTACAATTTTATAATCTGCTACCATGCAACAACAGGAAAATAATGTAACTTATTTTATCCCGGTCTAAATCGCTATAGTGTTTTAGCAACCGTCAGCGCCATCTAGTTTATCAGGCGTCAGTCAATAAAAGTTAATTTGTCTATTCAATACTTATTATATTATATATTCTTAGAATGTTATTAATGTTTCAATAGTTACAACTTGTTTAGTTTTTATTATGTACTTATGTAGGTCCGTATCTACCTCAATTTTGTATGATATCAATTTGGTTAACTAAATAGATAGATTCTATAACTATTTACTTAGTTCGTAATGACGCCAACAACAGTGTAGACAAAACAAAAGTATGTAAAACTGTTTGAACTGGATAGACAGGTACATAAAAGCATTCACTTACCTAAAAGTTTCAGATTTTAACAAGCGATTACTAATATTAGTCAAAACGCCTAGTATGTAGGTACATCAATTTTTAAAAGTAAATGTGGGTATGAATGATAATAATTCTATGTGCGAAAAGTGAGTGCAAATAATACTCGTATCAATTTATATAAAAAGAAAGAAACCTTGTAAATCTTCGGTGTTGTCCAATCTTGTTGAAAGAGATATCTTTTTTCAAGACGCTGCTTCCGACATTCAGTCCAGGTTGTGTGTCTTCCCGAATTTCCGAGTCCGGGAATAAGTATATGGTTTGGTATCTAGATCTAGAATCATCTAGAAGTGAGAGAAATGAAATACAAATCTCTGTAGGTTGTAGTCCTCTGTACACCGCTTTCCTCTGCAATTTTAAAATCGCTGAGTTGTCACCGTTCAGTAAGAGGTCTGTATATGATCAGTTCGGGAACTAGGTTGTATTTCCTTCCAATGTATCCCGATTTCGTCTCTTGCAATTACACGTCTTCCAATATATGTCACTGCTCAGTTATTTAAACTTCTCGACCCGATCAATTTCTTTTCATTTTGTCTTAGGTATTCACGTATTTTTACGCGCACACGTCCGATACGCTTGAGGTCGCCGAAGAATCTCCTCATGGTCCCCAGGTTGACCAGGTTGACCGACCGCGAGTGTGAGTCGGACGTCCAGAACGGGGCGTTCGGGGTGGAGGTCGCCGAGTTGACTCACCACGGGTGGAGGTGCCGGTTCCCGAGTATCAGGGAAGTTCCGGCTGGCGGTCGCCAAGTTGACCTGCCGCTGGTGGTGCTGAGGGACTGGTACTGATGCTGCAAGTCCCGAGGCTGCCTGGTTAGCCTGTCTTCTCGGAGATGGAGTTGTAGTGATCCAAACCAAATCCAAACCAAAAAGTGATGAATCTTTTATTTATTAAATTGATGGTTTTTATATACAAAATTCATATAACGGTTTAGAGTTGTAAAATAGCTTATGTAGTAGTTTTGGTAGTGTAATGTAAAATGTAAAAGGTTAGTAAAATTATTATTAAGTAACAATTTAGTGATCGAGATGCTGACTCGACTCAGCGTTTTATCATATTGATGTCACACGTGTATGTTGTACTGTAATATCAGTAAGGGCGAGTTCCAAACAGTATGGACCATTTGGACGCGTAGTATATGTAAACTCTTTGGTTCGAAATTTCTACACGATTCGTTCAGACGTTCCGTTCAGTCTAATTACAAACACGTGGAAAGAAAAGGACAATACCCACGTCCCATACATTGAATCACCTGTCAAATTTTTTTGATACTGAAAGTATATAAGGATTAATAGTGTCTAATTAGAATTGTAAATGCTTCTAAAAACGTCTGCTGTCGGTGTTTTTCATTTCCCAAATACCAAAAATGAGCTACAGTTAAACCAAAAGTAAGGTTATGTTTACTGTCAAATTACATTCGAACTATGTTTTCTTTCGGATTAGAACAGAAAAGAAAATAAATAACTGTGGTTTTATTACTGAAAACGTTTTTCATAACAGAATAAATAGGAATAATAGTAGCTCTCGCTACCAACTGATTAACATGAAGTAGTTCTCGGATGGAATTTTCATAGTTTCACAAGGCTTAAAGTAACAAGCTCAGTTCAGGGCTAGGTCTGATGATTTGGACTCATCTCATCATGTTCCAATAGTTTGTGAAACTGTGTTGTTATAGGCAAGCACAAGACGTTGGCGTAATTGTACTCATCAAACATATCACACTAACATAACACAACGGGATAGAAGCCAGAAATTAATACATGATGAATCAGATGACAAATATGATACAACCGATTAAAAGTTAAAAATGAAGAAAGAAGAAGAAGACTTTATCAGCCGACTATTATTATCATTGTATAAATTCAGACCAATGGAAACTGCGTTGCCAGACATATTGCATGCCTCTAGAAGAAGAGGCCAGTTTGTATGGCTCAATTATTTAAATGTTTTGTATCATCTTATCTTACCTGCAAACAGCAATAAAGATTTTTGTATTTGTATTATGTTTGCTTACCTTCAAGCAGATTATTTCTTGCTCATCCTGTCATTTTTTTACAAAAACAAAACTTAAATCAGTGTAGATAATTCTATTCACCGATATCTTTCCACTGAATCTATATTCAAACCAAAGCAAGAGAGAAAATGTCATCATCCTGGAGCAGTCTGTTCTGAACAATCGGAATAAATCGGTAATCGCCCACACTTCAGCATACTTAGATGACCGCGAGGAGAAGGCCCTTCTCCTCGCACATCAACATCAATTAAACTATGCTCGTCAAGTTAAGCATTAATTGCTTGTACAGCTAAATCATTTTTTCAAGTTTCGCCACTACAGAATGATAAATGCTGTGCTATAACTCGACAATGCTAACGATAACGCCAATCTTTTGTCTTATGCTGCAGTGCAATAAGTACAGTATTTGCTGGGATTCTTCCGTCGTACCTAGTTTGAGGTGGTATACAATGCACAAACTATTATTAATAATTTATATAACTTTCTGACATTGCAAAAAAATATTAATTTGCATTTGTATAAATTAAACTTATCATTTACCAACAAAGCTGAAATGGGAAAATATTGCAATACGAATCGGTACTTACGTTTCGTTTTAGTGATCCGCGATAAATTGAAATTAAATATGGATGTTATGTTTACCAATTTCTTTCACAATGTCGTTCAATTACTACTTACTACATAGTTTAATAACGTATATAATTAAACATGATGACAAGAAAACTATCAAAGCTTTTTATAGAAATGTAAATGAGGAAGAAGTTGGCTCGCAATCGTGAAACGGAACGGTTATCTCAAATTGGTCAATGTCAAATATCTGCTTAGTCTGTGATGTACTACATTTCTATAAAAAGCTTTGATAGTTTTCTTGTCATCATGTTTAATTATATACGTTATTAAACTATGTAGTAAGTAGTAATTGAACGACATTGTGAAAGAAATTGGTAAACATAACATCCATATTTAATTTCAATTTATCGCGGATCACTAAAACGAAACGTAAGTACCGATTCGTATTGCAATATTTTCCAATTTCAGATTTGTTGGTAAATGATAAGTTTAATTTATACAAATGCAAATTATTATTTTTTGCAATGTCAGAAAGTTATATAAATTCTCAAGTGCGTACAACAAAAAATCACCGATTTTTTAGTATATAACTCATATGTATCTACGACAACTGCTTAGACGGGGTAAAAATGGACATTGTCCTTTATGAATGTGGCAGAAAAATGAGGATATCAGGAACACAGACTAAATAGTACAATCAGGAATTACACAAAATCCCTAGTAATATCATGAAATCACTGATGATATGGAATACACTTAATCTAATCTGACCGTCAGGTTAGGTTTTTAGTTAGACTTTTGAATAAGAATATTCGAAATACCTATTCCGTGATTTCGTAACATGACTAGGGATTTCGTGTAAACCCTGATATATATAAGTTTTTATACACATTCATTTAATATCATATTTTATCCATATCCAGTAAATTTCTTGGTAGTAATTATTTGGGTAAGTTCAGAAATCTGGCTTATATGATTCGCTTAGAATATTTTCATTGCAAGGCGATTGTACCTAGGCGATCTTTTGATTGCATAGTAAGAAAATGTATAATTCCACGTTTGTGATAAGAACATCTAGGTTGTGTGGAATGTGTTGCCTGAGTGGGTTTTCCCCGATAGTTACAATCTTGGTGTCTTCAAATCGAGAGTGAATCGGTTTCTTCTAGGTAAGCACGCTCCATCGTAGACCGCATCGTTGCTTAACATCAGGCGAGATGGCGGTCAAGTGCGAACCTATTACGGTAAAAAAAACTAGCAGAGCCCCGTGATTTTGACCACGTATTTCTCGTTATTTTCCCACGTATACTATTTGCTATTCGACCTTAATCTGACTGTTTCAAATTTAACCCCGATATATTTAAATGTTATTTGTACTCCCCGTCTGCCATTATTATCTTTTTTTTTCATTTACCATCCTACGGTTGGCTGGAAGAAATCGCTTTTAGCGATAAGATTGCCAATTGCTACTTTGTTCTAAAAGTTTTTTTTTCTGTATTCTTGTTATTTTTCTTTGTAATTTAAGTGTAATAAAGAGTTTATCTATAAATCTATCAATGTTCCAACGTGCTTGAGCAACAAACATCGCAACTTTCGCATTTAGATATAGTAGGATCAGTAGCCAGAGGACGTCAATTGAGGCCCACTGCCATGATTGGTATTTTAAAGAAGCTTCGTAAATTCCTTCTACGTTGAATCTCATGAGTATAGAACTGCTCTTAAAAACTCCAAACTGCTAAAATATTCTTGAAAACCGACTGTTTGTCTTTAAAACGGAAACGACAGTAAAAGTATGCTAACAAGATATTTTTCTTTATAAATGCGTAATTCTAATTCGGTACGTAAGTAAAATAGGTCAGCAGGTCTACTACGAAGTCCGATAAACGATATATCGGCCGAAGATATGGACGTTTCATACCACGAAACATGATCGGTCGGTTGATCTGATCGGGTGTTTCGTTCATTGCGACCGACGCTGATTTGACAGTTTTTGTGCCTTCAACCGACCGATTGTGTTTCGTGGAATAAAACGTCCATAACTTCGGCCGATACATCGTTTATCGGACTTCGTAGTAGACCTGCTGGTAAACACAGTCGCGTCGTAGTTTGCAGTCGAAAAGTGAAATAATATCCCTAAGTAAAACCTACTTCAATATTGTACTTGGACCTATACCTTGATTTTACGAATTCGAGTTTTCGAAATCATAACTTTTTTAGTTGAACACTTTTCAATAAGCCTCATGAGTTCGCTTCTCTGACATGAATAATAATATGTACGTTATGGACGTTCCAGACACTTTTTTTTTTTAGTATAGAGTTACAAGTGAGCAGGACATGTGTCTGATGGTAAGCAACATGCCTCCCCATAACACCACAGTGACACGCATTGGAACATGAAGAGTCCATATAATTCCCTAGCACTGCACCCTCGTCACCCGGAGATATAAGGTGTTCTATCTCTCAGCCCAGTAATTTCTCTAGAAACATTGTCCTTCAAACCGGAACACATAACTGTTTGGCGGCAGGATAACTGGCAAAGGTGTGGTACTTCCCCAGGCGGACTCTGCAAAGTGCCCTGCCACTACCAGAATGAGTGAATTCCTATGAGTCCGCGTCATCAACATAATAATCTATACTAATATTTTAAAACTGAAGAGTTTGTTTGTTTGAACGCTAGGATCTTGAGAAGCGCTGGTCCGAATTTAAAGATTATTTTTCTATTGGATAGTCCTTTTATCGGGGAAGGCTATAGGCTATAGAAAATAACGCTACCATTAACAGAAGCGGAGCATGAATCAAGAATGTAAAAAAATCGGGAAAAAATAATCCTTTCTGAGAGTTTTCGTACGTTTCGTGCTGTGACATGACACATGACAGCATGTGTCTAAGAGTGCGTCATTGAATATCACAGATTTCATACCTCTTGAATTTAAAACCTTTGCTAATCTCTGAGTTGGTACGACTAATTTCCGACAGGTGGTGTAGCAGGTAGCTGAAGAGGTGTTTTGTTTGAAAGCGATTTTCTCAGGAATGACTGAACCGATTTCTAAAAATTTTTCACCGTTGGATGTGTGCGGGATCTCGATGAGTGGTATATATGTTCCACGCGCGAAGCCGGGGCGGACATCTAGTATTAAATATAATACCTAGTATATCCGCAGCTATATACCCGTAGTATGTACGTATACACGTAGCGTATTGTATGCATACCATTAGTACTGTTTAATACTCTATTCTAGGCCATAAGTGTACACTTTTTCCCGCCAGCACCTCAAAGTTTTCTTCAAATATTAGATAAACTCCTCTGACTGGCTGGACAAAAATTTGTGTTAAAAGCATTTATGACATAGCTCATTATCATTAGTAAAAAATGTGAAACTAACCACTGTTCCGGTTTACGCTTAAATATACCACGATAAGTGATCACGTTGTGAAGTTGTGGAAAGCGAAAAATTTCCCACCGCCGTCACATCCCCCCGTAACAAAAATTAAAAGTGAATTTTAAATTGAGCGCGATGTCAGTTTGTGCGGGAAATTAAATACTTTTATAACGGTCCAGCCGACCAACTTTTGATAGAAAAAGTTGAGTTGGCAACTCGTAAACAGAATTAGGGGCGTTTTATGCGATCGGGTGTTTTGGGGGTCCGCGGGAACTGAAACAATGTTTGTTCGAGCGAACGCTCAAGATGTCTCGCTCCCCTCGCATATTGCGATATGTTGCTAAACACATTACCTATTTGGACCCTTTGTTTCACGCTTGTAATGGATTTACATTCAACCAAAAATTTGCTAAAGGTAACTTTAAATGTCGATGGAATCAGACCCGCGGGGGTTACGTGAATGAGGTCGGTTTAGGAAAAAGGATGTCTATACCGAGCAGTGGGTTGATACTGGCTGAAACTTATGATAATGGTGGAAACATGTTCATCATTATCAGCCGCAAGACGTCCACTATTGAACATAGGCCTCCCCCCTAGATTTCTACAACGAACGGTCCTGCGCAACCTACAATCAGCAGTTTCCAGCGACCTTTGTGAGGTTATCTGTTCATCAGAACTAGTAGGATAAATTTTACCACACTTTAATCATTCATAGCATTGCGCTGGCCTTATGTTGATGTTAAGAAGCGATTCGGTCTAAGATAGAGCTCGATTACTTAGAACCGACTCACTTTTTACTCGGAGATAGGAAGATTTTACTCATCGGGGACGTTTGAAACGAAACCGTTGAAGACTAAACTATTTTTATGCGTTAATTTTGTAAGAGATTCAGGATTAAGTGTTTTGATTAAATTTATATTGTCCTGAAGCTTGACAGATTTAATTATGTAGGTATAACTTTATACTTACAATAAAGGCAAAGGCTTAGTGCGAGTGCAAGTGGTTTGTGCAGGTGTTGTGTGACTAGTAGGAAACACGTGTTGGACACCGATTGATTATTGCGAGTGTGTAGTAACTTGCGTAGTGAAGTGATTATTAGCGTGTTCTATTTTTTTCTTGCAGCTTGCCTCTCACAAAACAGCCGCTTAGCCATATATACCGATTTCTCCGTATTTGTACCGATTTTTGATGTGCAATACAGATTAGCATTAGATACAGATATAGTTATAGGGTTATTGGTAATCAGCTTGCATCCTTTTAAGGGGATATTTTTTTTTCTTTTCATTTCAAAATATCTTTATTAGATAAAAATG
Organism: Ectropis grisescens; assembly: GCA_017562165.1. Taxonomy (NCBI): domain Eukaryota; kingdom Metazoa; phylum Arthropoda; class Insecta; order Lepidoptera; family Geometridae; genus Ectropis; species Ectropis grisescens. The sequence continues at coordinate 28,480,307 of CM029779.1, forward strand.
TTTTACAAAATTTATACAAACACCAGTGTAGTTAAATATATTCTAGCAGTACAAGATATTGTAAGATTACATATTGTTTTTTGAGTACAGTAACTCACTTAAAACTTAAGAATATACTCATTATTTGACTGCCCTAGTGGCTTAGTTGGTAGTAGCTCTGCCTGCGAAGCCGAGTGTCGTGGGTTCGATCCCCACCCAGTGCAAATATTTGTGTGATGAATTCAAATGTTTGCACTGTGTCTGGGTGTTTATATGTATAATAAGTATGTATTTAAAACTATACAAGTATTATATCAGTTATCTGGCTGCCATCACACAAGCTTTGCTTAGTTTGGGGTCAGGTAGTGTTGTGTGTGGATTGTCCACCAATATTTATTTATATTTATTTTATTTATTTATTATAATTTCATTGTGCACAATACTTATTAACAAATTTACTGCGTAAGATGTCTATTTTGTTACGTTAGCTTTAGTTTTGTGACGAACGTTTATAAAAAACTGAATGTTGGTTATTACCAGGAATCGTAAATAAAAATATTAGAGGGTATGTGCCAAAAACAAGGTCCGGCCCGTAGACAGGCCGTACACCCGGCACAACGCAGGTGGGTAGAAAACAACAAGAACTCGCCGTCATCGCAACACGCGCGATGCGGCCTATTCACACGCTCTAAGAACCAGGGAAGATTTTAAGGGGATGCTAAGTACCTACGTTCAATACGTCAACTTTTTTTTACAGTTTTTAAAAATTCGTATATTTTTCCCCATACAAAATAAAATAAATATGAGTGTTTGTGTTTGCCCCGTTTAAAAGCATCAAGCTCTTCGTAACAAGAAACGTTTTGCTTGATCCCTAAGATTATAAGATAATACCACCACGAAAGCTCGTGGTGCATTTTGTAGTGAATACAAACTTTTATTAGAAATTGTCATTAATTTTGATTTTGAGTATTTTGAGTTTCGTCCATGCTTGTGGGCCAATGGCTGGCAACTCAATGAACTAGACACAGCTACTATACAGAATTGGACAGTACTCGCACTACACACCTGCACGAATCAGTTGCGATTTTTCGCTCGCAATCGCACTAATCAAAATGAAAACAGACCTTAACACGTCCACGACGCGAAGGGTAAATAGTGGATTACAGAGAAAAAAATCCAACTAAACTCATTGAAACAAACAGTGCAATAAAGTAATTAGCGAAAATACAGACCAAAATTATAGCAAAAATTAAGTTCACTTTAATCCACAAAAACATTAATGAACGCATAAGTCTTTCACCAGTTCACAAAAGAACCCTCCACAAAATTCATTAGCACACACTTCAGCTCTAATTTCTCATCCAGTTGCCAGCTCGATAGCCACCTTAATTAATCAAAATCTCATTTAATTCGCCTTTCCCACTCTTTGTTTACCAACCTTGTTTCGCCAGAAAGGGGTACCCATTTGCATATTTTTATTAGACTCTCAAAGGTGGGGTCAGCTTATTTCGTTATTTTGGCCGCATACGTGGGATTTTTTAATGGGTTGATAGAAATCTGCGTTACTCGGATCGCTGCGACGCTTCGCTGACGCGAGTTGGCGAGCTGAATTTGCAAGTGTAGATTATGAATAAATTATAATAGATAAACAACCACCACTACAGCTATCAAAATTTTTATCAGATAATCAACATCATTATCAGCCCATATTTGTCAATTAATTACTCCAACTACTCCCAATGCTCGGTACACAACTCGGTCATCCATTCGTTATATATATTTTAGCCTATCGTAAACCGATTAATCGTCAGAAATATGACATTGCTATTTAATGTAGTAGGCCTTTATACTTCTTAAAGCATTTACTTAGGCTAAAAATAATATATAGTCCTAAAGTTTTTTATAAACGGATGTAATTTTGCAGATTTAAAATAAGATAAACACTAACACAGAACTGAGGCGTCGGCAGAAGTAAATACATATTATACATAATATATGTATATACCTACTGGTATGGAGAGCGGTGATAATACTCTGCTAATCCATTATTTCGCAGCGCCGTACAAAAATTATGCAATAAGAAGAAATGATCGAGAGTAGAAACCCTGATATTGACCTGCACTCAGTTGGACTGTTTTTTGTTCACGGGCCTGTTAGTAGTCTATAGGTCTCCTTCGTGGTAACAATGTAGCGAGTTACATTGTTTTTTCACATATCAAAAACTGCATAATGTGCCTAAATAAGTTTTCATGGGTTGAGACTTTCAAATAATATGGAAGTTTTGAAATTATCGTGATGTAAAGTTCATACGTAGGTTTGCTTAGCCTACCTACGGCAACATTGCCTTTGTTGCGAGGGCAGAAAATTATTAAAATTCTATTTACACAATGTTTGAACCGCCCTCCGCACCTGCGTTAAATTCGTATGGGCGTAAAATTTCAACTTTACCATAAGCAGCTGAAAGGCCCAAAGTATGCGTCCTGTTTTAAAAGACCAGCTAAAACACTTAGATAATAATAACCGGGTGAATTTGTAGCGAGGCGGGTGAGCGCGGGTTAGATGAGTGCGGCGATTCCGGCCGTCGTGTGGTGGACACTTGGGCGTGTGCGTGTGTGAGTGCACATACACGTAAACAGCTCTGTGTGCGAAACGTTTAAAGCTTGGGTATTAGATATTATAGTTCAGTAATCGTAGGACTGTTTGCAGACTCGGCCTTGGAAGTACCACACCTTTGCCAGTCATTTTACCGTTGAGCAGTAATTTACGTACATCACTGTGTTCCGATGTGAAAGGCAATGCTTCCTGAAAAATTACATGGATACATTTTTATCTTATATCTCTACAATCTGTAATAAGTATATCATTATGTTTTGGTTTGAAGGACATTTTTGTCAGATAAATTACAGGGCGTAGAGACAAAATATCCCATGTCTATGGGAGACGAGACCGGATCAGTGCTAGGTAATTATTTAAACGGTTCATGTTCAAATAGCGTCATTGTGTTGTTATGTGGCAGGCATGTTGCTTACCATAACGCACATGTCCTGGTCGTCTCGTTACTCTTTATTTAAAAAAAAAACAGCAGACGCAGTGTACGACAGCCCTCACACGATGGACCGATGATATTGTCTCGGTTTAGTATATAGCATATTAATCAGTCCAACAAAAGTTCCCACTGGAAAAAAATTGAGGGCTTTCTCTCACAATGATCTCTCCTTGTGAGAAATCCTTAATCAAGGTCATAATCTACCGCGCTAGCCCAGTGCGGGTTGGAGATAAAGAGATGTCTGCTACAAAATAAAACATTGCTGCGCCCAAGACATAAATAAAAATACTATTATAACACACCAACCATTCATTCGACCAATTAAAACAAATTAAATAGCATAAATTTCGATCAAACACCAAATATCGGAAAAAATAAATTTTGCACAGAAAGTACTTAGAGTAAGAAACATTATAATACAGCCGCACTCATTTCATTCGACACTAACCCTCGCGGTAAATGAAAATGATATTTCCTCGGTCCGTGATTTCCACCTGTGTAGACCCGAGCGTAGGCCAAACACGACCCTTTGCCGGTTTTAATGAAAAAACATTTTCTTTTGACCCGGGTTATAAATGTGGGCAATTTGAACCGCGCGTGCCGTGTAACCCCGCCTTACCCCACCCGTAATAGTTGTTTGGATACACTCGGAATTAGAATATGATGCCTTTACGGCTCAAGACTTTTAAAGAGAACCCTATTTTTTTGTAGACAGAGGAAAGTTACAGAGCTTTTATTTTTATTTTGTCGTTAATGTAATTATTTACATTTTTCTTTCACAAAGGGAGTAGTAGACTAGGTAAACGGTATTATATTGTATAGATACACATGTTTTATAATTATACTTAATTATAGTGTTTATGATCAGTTAAATAAATAATTTTACAATTTTTTGCTTACATTTTCACGGTTTATTTTTGTTTTGTAATACAAAATTTATGAAATACATGTAGTAGCTTGTGTATTCAGATTTAGATAGTAATTTATTTTCTTCAAAAAAACATACACCGAGTTCAATTTAAAAATCAATTCAGGCATACCACAAAACAAAATTCAATAGGAAGCAAAGGTAAAGAAAATAAATTTTAGTTACGTTGTTTTTTGTTCACATTTCCAAAACCAATACACTGATTTCGAGTATCGGTATACACTATCGAGTAACATAGCCTCCTCTTTTTTGGAAGTCGGTTTAAAAATACGCTTTTACTGCTTGAAACTTATGAAGAAATGCCTATAGAGTAAGATCCCAGAACCGCCAGACATCACGTATTTTCTGATGGATGAAATGTGGACGATTGAGTAGAGCTAGTACGTACTAAGAACACATGCTTACCCGCTAACTTACTTAGACGGCCAATTTTGAAATATGGGGTCTAGAAGATACATTACTTACTTCACGTATTTTCTGATAACTGATTTTCACGTATGCTATAGGCAACATCTTTAAAACTAAGGCCCCAATACTCCCAGACACTTTCCGTCGGCCGTTTTGCTTAACAGACGCTTTAAAACTCCTAAAATAATAGAGTTTTTTGTTTTTAAAGTTATTGCCTATAACAAACGTGAAATCAGTTTTCAGAACTAATGTATCTTTTGGACCCCATATCTCAAAATTGGCAGTCTAAGTGTTAGCGGTAAGCATGTGTTCTTGGTACGTACTAACTCTACTCAATCGTCCACATTTCATCCATCAGAAAATACGTGACGTCTGGTGGCCCTGGGATCTTGGACTACTATTTTTGCTAGCAGAGCAGAAGAACATAACAATTTTGTTTTGTAATTAACATTACTCACATTTTTGTTTCACGAAGAAATCAAATTAAACCTTGCGGCTCTAGTAATTGATATTTAAGCAATTACTTAATTTTGCAAGCTTAGGTAGATTGTTTTTAAGTTGTAGGCTTGCATTTGTAAGGTTTATTTTGATGTATTTTTTCTGTCAATTATATTTATGTATCCATGTTTTAGCTTTAAGTTGCATTCATTTTTATCGATAAAAGTTTGCACATGACCGCCAACAAACCTCTCCTGATTTTATTATACTATTTAAACTAAAGCTGAAGAGGTTTTTGTTTGAACGCGCTATTCTCAGGATACACTGGACCAATTTACAAAATTCTAATTAATGCCTGTTGGATATTTATCTTTTTCCTGAGCCCCATAGGATATATAAATATTATGCACCACAGGCGCAGTCGGAGGGGACCGCCAGTCAAGCATTAAAGTGGTCTACGATAGAACGCGCGCATTTAGAAGAAATCGTTTCATAAAGTTGTAAATTAAAAACATTAAATTACGATAGAAGTAGTTAAAAACAATTATTTTATTTTCCTAATGAAACTGTTCGTATCTTGAAATGCTTGTTTTCACTACTTTGGGAAAACAAGATGCATTCAGAAAACTTTTCAAAGTTCGCCGTGTTAGTATTGAGACAAACACGATGTTTACACCTGAGATTAAAAATAATTAATGTTCAAATAACGTTAAAATATTGAACATGTCAGAATAGTTGTTTTTAGAAAAAAATACAGTAAAACATTTCTAACTTATCTCAAACCAAGATTCTATGTAAAAATACTACTCGTAAAATGTATTATGTAAATAGTGGCATAGCATCACTATTATTTTTTCAGGGCAAAACACTTAGTGTTACATTTGGTATTTTTAAAACATTTACTAAAGTAAAATATTGAAAGATTGTGTAATAGTAGAAACATACATTAGACTCTTTTATTAAGAAACACTTTTCTATTTGTAGAAACGCTCAACTTATTTTAAGGCGCAACAAATAGGCATAGAGATGAAAAGATTATTAGAAAATGCTGACTTTTCAAGCCAAAAATAACAGACAAGATACGCAAACCTCCTTTATCTAAAACCTTTAAAAAGAAAGGGGTTTACTTTTCACGTACTTTTGGTAAATTTATCATTTCGTTTCTGGAGGCCGATGGCCTCGCCAAGGAACGAGCAAAGTCGTATTTTTCTGTTATTTTATCCACTTTACTAACGTTTGTTATATTTTAATGTTCTTGGATTCCGTCCAACGAGTGGCAGGATTCGCTTCGCAGGAAAGCACCACCGTGGCTTCTAGGTGGAGTTCAAAATGTCATAACTGTCGAATTATGGTAATTGTTTGAACAAAGACATTAAAGTTTCTATAAAAATATCATCATTAGATCATAGACATTGTCAACTGTTGTTAATAGATTTAGTTTCACAGACGATTAAAGTATCATTGAGTATTATTTCGGAATGCTCGTAGCTCGAAAAAGCGACATTGTTTCATGGTTGATGTTCCAAAGACACGAACGAAGAGATTTGACTCTACTTTTGTGATAACGTCTAGGCTGTGGAATACGTTGCCTGAGTGGGTTTTCCCCGATGGTTACAATCATTATGTCTTCAAATCGAGAGTGAATCGGTTTCTTTTAGGTAAACACGCTCCATCGTATTCCGCATCGTCGCTTAATATCAGGCGAGATGGCGGTCAAGTGTAAGCCTATAAAAGTAAAAAAAAAAAAAATGTAGCGTTGAGATTCTTTTTAACGCTCTTTTATTTATCCCACTGAAAGACAGACAAAGCGCCACTATTTTGCGTGACAGATACTTGGTTATATAATAATGTTCCAAGTGCTATTAATGGCTACTTTTGTAATTTATTCCAAGCAACCATTAACAACATGAACCACAAACAAAAGTTGAGAGTTAGGGTATGAGGAAACCTTATTTAACTTTTTTTGCTAATAAATGATGTTACTTTAAATTAAACAACCTACAAAATGACGTCACTTTAGAAACTTTTTAACAATATAAAATCTGAATAATAATAGTGGATAAAATCTCGACTCAATTCAATAAACATTGATTCTTCTAACTCATCGTAATTTTCAATTGGAATTTCATTTACTTTGATCAAAATAGTAGTTTAGGTACTGCAAACGTACAATGCACAGGAGTAAGTAAGTACCAAAGACACTTGACCCAGTTAGACCTGGTTCAGCTGACAGCAAGATGCAATTTGCAGATGTAGATACCGAGCGATCTTCGACTCATAGCGGTCTGTCTATAATTGGGAGCGGAGATGGAGTATTGGATTTTGAAGCATAAACCGATATAGATTCTAGGTTTTAGTTACAATGTAGTGTTTATATTCATCTTCACCACAGACAGCTTACTCAGTCCACTGTAGGGAATCAACTAAGTTTTTGTTAATTTTTCTTATTGTGGTAATGTTTCTTATAAGAACGTTTAGGCTATGGAATGTGTTGCCTGAGAGGGGGTTTTTCTCAGGTAAATCTTGATGTCTTCAAATTGAGAGTGAATTGATTTCTTTGTAAGCACGCGCCATTGTGCACCACATCGTTGCAGCTTTAGGCGAGATATCGGTCGATTGTTGACGGCTCTTTCAAATGTAATAGTATTCGCTGCTGTAATGCAATCCCTGTACAAGTGGAAGGTCTCAATGAAAACCAAGTTTAAAAATGAAATAAAAAGCTATCTATTGAGCAAGGCATATTATAATATAGACGACTTTGTTAAAGATAGTACACTCCGCGAGGTATAAGCTGAGCTTTGCATTAGTGTGAGTGATCACCAATCAGGCAGGAGCTTGAAATTTTGCCCGCGAGGTATAGGCTGAGCTTTGCATTAGTGTGAGTGATCACTAATCAGGCAGGAGCGCGGCGAGACAGAATGGCGCCGCGCCTAAGGCCGGTTGTCACACCTACACTATCCATGTACACTCACACAAATGCAAAGCTCAGCTTATGCCTCGCGGAGTGTAACGTATGGAAGAGAAATGTGTCGAAATTAGCATCTTGTAATAAGGTAAAATAATAGATTTTTAAGACTTTTGATGTTCCATTGTTTGTACGAATGTAGTATCTGTTTACTGTGTGTATTGATTATTTGTTATTTTGTCTTCGACAAAGCCTTTTTACAGCTGCATGTAATTAAAAAAAAAAAATAAAAAAAAATCATTTATTTCGAGTTTCAAATGACTCATATTCGTAGGCACAATTACAATTTCCACAAATGAACAAAAATTAAAAATCCAGACATCAGTAAACATATCAAATCATCAATAATAATTAAAATGTCAGTAAATAATGATAATAACAATTGACAAGTTTTCATATTTCACAAGGCTATGAAATTCCAAAACCATTTAGATATTGCGATGCTGATGATTATGCTTATTTTTCCAAAATTATTGGTGCAGTTACTACAAAGTTATTAAATAAAACCATCCGCCAAGCCGTTTACGGATTCATAATTCATGTTCAGTTGCCTTTGATAAAAAAAAAACACTAGCAATATAAAATGACAGTTGACACTGACTTTCGGTTATGTTTTGTTGCGTGAATGTTTGGTCTTTGGACCAATGACCATGAATGTTTTGATTGTCACACTACTGACAGTGACAGCAAAGCATGCGCCTTTTTTTTTTTAGAAAGTGGCTAAAGCATTACTCTTTATGAATCCAGACTTATGCACTTACGACCTTTTGGAATAAGCTCATTTTCAAAAATTAATTTTGCGGAAAATATGAGTCATATCGAAAAAATAAGTGTTTCTTAATTTTCCATATTCTTGCAGAAAAAAAAAACAAATACGTAAAATATTTGAAATGTTGTCAATTCTCAGTCAAATAAACAATGTCAGTAAATAATTTAACAACTTTTGATCAGCCAAATAAACAATGTCAGTAAATAAGTTAAATTTTTGAATGTCTGTACAGAAATATGAAATAAATAAATAGTCAACAAAACACATATTCACAAAACATAATCAATGGTCAAATCAGTCAGAATCAATATTACCACTTTCTCTTCGGCATTGGCACTGCAATATGTCTGTCACAACAATGCCGAAGGAAAGGGCAGTCAGGCCTGCCAGCAATCATCGCTAGGGTAGCATTGGAGCTAGTCCGCGCCCTGCGCACCAGAGACGCCGCGCGCTTGCGCATTGTCGCGTGAAAACAGTCTGTTCGCGCCTCTGCGAACATTCCCGACGCGCTACAGAACCGGGGCAGCCCCATCACCACCCTAAGCGCGTTGTTATATTGGACGCGGAGAGCGCTGTAGCATTTTTCAGTATAAGTAGCCCACAGGCTGCACGTGTAAAGCGACGTACAATACGCTCTGAAGAGCGTAATTGACTAGGCCCCTTTACAGCTGCTTTATTCTTTTGACGTTGTTATTTTATCATATTATGTACACAGATTCTTTGCCTTTTTGTAAATGACGTTACCAAGTGTTCTTATGAATTTATGGTATGAATAAATTAATTGAATTGAATTGCGAACTTATTGATGTTAAAAAAAATTAAAGTACATAACAAATAGTAAAATTTCACAACAGAAAACTGTTTTTCAAAATTTGCTTCGGGAAGTTGGGGAATTATCTTCCCGCCAACCGCCAACCAATAAATAATATGAAAAAACATTTTGCGCTTTTGGAGACTAGTCTTCTCGACATATCTATAGATATCTTCTCGGCATATTTTATGTACATAAGGAGCGAATTTAAGAGGCAATTTCGCATGTAAACCACCACCACCGATCTTAAAAGATTTTGTGAATATTTAGGTATACAATTTTCTTAAATACTTTGTGTTAACGTTGTTTTTTGGTAGTAAACATATTTTATTATTATAATTAAAATTGATTTCCACCTATCACTCAAATACTACTACGTGTACTCGTCGCAACCAATTCGTTGAACGCTCAAACATATCTTTTGCACACAATACTGACGATTCAAAACTTATTCACTCACTTTATATGTAAAATATATTTATGCATACAACAGTAGAGAAACACTAATAATTTTAAAGGTTTCTAATGATGTCATAAATAAACACATTTTTTGCGCTTACGTTGCAAACGCTGGATCCTACGACAGGGATCAAAATAATGTAGTACTGCAGTATTATATCACTTAAGAAGGTCTACAACAAAGTCAACAATGGTATATGTCTATCTCTTAGGGATAATCCACAATGACCATTTATATTCGAATTGTTAGTGTTAGCATTGCACCCGTGCGAAACCGGGGCGGGTCGATAGTTTATTATAAATCAGAAAGCCGATTTCAACAGTTAAAAGAAACAAACATAATTTCCCGTGTTTTCCGTTCAACAAACTTCGCTTTGATACAGAAATCCAATTAAACGTAGTAAAAGTTTATCGGCAAGACACCACGGAACTCCGCCGCAGCTAATATCAAATCATAAGACAAACAGAACCAATCAAATTTTCCACAAACTACTCCGGAACTTGTTTCAAACTAACACAATATTCGACGGCACGATCACAACTATGGCAAACATATAATTAAGCCTGTAAACATTGATTTAGTAACGTTTTTAGCCGATTACAGCAAATACATAGTGCATAGTCATTATACTGATTTGACTGGCCTCGTGGCTTAGTAACTCTGCCTACGAAGCCGAGGGTCATGGGTTCGATCCCCACTCAGTGCAAATATTTGTGTGATGAATTCAAATGTTTGTACTGTGTCTGGGTGTTTCTATGTATAATAAGTATGTATTTACAACTATATAAGTATTATGTCAGCTATCTGGCCGCCATATTACAAGCTTTGCTTAGTTTGGGGTCAGATGGTGCTATGTGTGAATTGTACACCAATATATTGTCCATCAATATTAGTCAGTTTACGTAGTGTTTTTAAAACTTACAATTTTCGAAACTTACTACCTTAAATTCAGGAACTTGTGTATTGAATTCTAGTTTTGTGACGTGACAACATCTAATAAATCGATGAACGCTGGCGGCATGCACGAATAATAAGTGTCTCGTTACGCTCATTGTGCGCTTGCGCCGCATCTACCAATGTTTTGTTATGACGTTGCCACGTTAAACTATCGTCCGTTAGCAACCAACTTTACAGACAACCATTTTTTTTGAACTATTTTTGTCCCATTTCCGTTAAGCAAGAATTGAATCACTAAAGTTTATTAGGAATCATATTTTTTTTTCAACTGACAATTCCTATGACTCTCACAGTGATAGGAACACAGAAAAAATCGCTTATTGTTCAACAATGACAAGTGTGCGCTTGATATGATTGCCTGAACGACGAAGCAGTCTACGACGGAGCATACTTATCTAGAGAAAAATGATTCATTCTCGACTTGAAGAAACCAAGATTATGTCCACTGAGAATACACTCAGAAAACACATTCCATACTTTCTTTTTACGAAAGTAGAGTCAAATCTCCTCGTTCAACTCTTTAGAACGTCGACCAAGAAACGGGTTTTCGAGCTACGACCAAAATGACAAACGCAAGATTAAATAAGCTAAAAAAATTATCGCGTAAGAAATTTCTAAGACGATTATGTTGCAAAATTGAACCTGCCATATTAATCCCGCTTGAGCCAAAAGTTGGAGAATACCTGTAAGTGCGCGTCAAAACTTGCTCCTATCCGCTAAGCTGGGAACTAAAACCACCACGAACAACGCCCAACAACAGCCAACATTGGCCAACAACGGCCAAGTTGGGCCAAGACTGCGCCACCGTTAATGAAACTTGTTTTATTAACCGCACTGGTTTTTGGGCTTGTTTTAAATTGTTCAACACGCCGTACAAAAATTATGCAATAAGAAGAAATGATCGAGAGTAGAAACCCTGATATTGACCTGCACTCAGTTGGACTGTTTTTTGTTCACGGCCTGTTAGTAGTCTATAGGTCTCCTTCGTGGTAACAATGTAGCGAGTTACATTGTTTTTTCACATATCAAAAACTGCATAATGTGCCTAAATAAGTTTTCATGGGTTGAGACTTTCAAATAATATGGAAGTTTTTGAAATTATCGTGATGTAAAGTTCATACGTAGGTTTGCTTAGCCTACCTACGGCAACATTGCCTTTGTTGCGAGGGCAGAAAATTATTAAAATTCTATTTACACAATGTTTGAACCGCCCTCCGCACCTGCGTTAAATTCGTATGGGCGTAAAATTTCAACTTTACCATAAGCAGCTGAAAGGCCCAAAGTATGCGTCCTGTTTTAAAAGACCAGCTAAAACACTTAGATAATAATAACCGGGTGAATTTGTAGCGAGGCGGGTGAGCGCGGGTTAGATGAGTGCGGCGATTCCGGCCGTCGTGTGGTGGACACTTGGGCGTGTGCGTGTGTGAGTGCACATACACGTAAACAGCTCTGTGTGCGAAACGTTTAAAGCTTGGGTATTAGATATTATAGTTCAGTAATCGTAGGACTGTTTGCAGACTCGGCCTTGGAAGTACCACACCTTTGCCAGTCATTTTACCGTTGAGCAGTAATTTACGTACATCACTGTGTTCCGATGTGAAAGGCAATGCTTCCTGAAAAATTACATGGATACATTTTTATCTTATATCTCTACAATCTGTAATAAGTATATCATTATGTTTTGGTTTGAAGGACATTTTTGTCAGATAAATTACAGGGCGTAGAGACAAAATATCCCATGTCTATGGGAGACGAGACCGGATCAGTGCTAGGTAATTATTTAAACGGTTCATGTTCAAATAGCGTCATTGTGTTGTTATGTGGCAGGCATGTTGCTTACCATAACGCACATGTCCTGGTCGTCTCGTTACTCTTTATTTAAAAAAAACAGCAGACGCAGTGTACGACAGCCCTCACACGATGGACCGATGATATTGTCTCGGTTTAGTATATAGCATATTAATCAGTCCAACAAAAGTTCCCACTGGAAAAAATTGAGGGCTTTCTCTCACAATGATCTCTCCTTGTGAGAAATCCTTAATCAAGGTCATAATCTACCGCGCTAGCCCAGTGCGGGTTGGAGATAAAGAGATGTCTGCTACAAAATAAAACATTGCTGCGCCCAAGACATAAATAAAAATACTATTATAACACACCAACCATTCATTCGACCAATTAAAACAAATTAAATAGCATAAATTTCGATCAAACACCAAATATCGGAAAAAATAAATTTTGCACAGAAAGTACTTAGAGTAAGAAACATTATAATACAGCCGCACTCATTTCATTCGACACTAACCCTCGCGGTAAATGAAAAATGATATTTCCCTCGGTCCGTGATTTCCACCTGTGTAGACCCGAGCGTAGGCCAAACACGACCCTTTGCCGGTTTTTAATGAAAAAAACATTTTCTTTTGACCCGGGTTATAAATGTGGGCAATTTGAACCGCGCGTGCCGTGTAACCCCGCCTTACCCCACCCGTAATAGTTGTTTGGATACACTCGGAATTAGAATATGATGCCTTTACGGCTCAAGACTTTTAAAGAGAACCCTATTTTTTGTAGACAGAGGAAAGTTACAGAGCTTTTATTTTTATTTTGTCGTTAATGTAATTATTTACATTTTTCTTTCACAAAGGGAGTAGTAGACTAGGTAAACGGTATTATATTGTATAGATACACATGTTTTATAATTATACTTAATTATAGTGTTTATGATCAGTTAAATAAATAATTTTACAATTTTTTGCTTACATTTTCACGGTTTATTTTTGTTTTGTAATACAAAATTTATGAAATACATGTAGTAGCTTGTGTATTCAGATTTAGATAGTAATTTATTTTCTTCAAAAAAACATACACCGAGTTCAATTTAAAAATCAATTCAGGCATACCACAAAACAAAATTCAATAGGAAGCAAAGGTAAAGAAAATAAATTTTAGTTACGTTGTTTTTTGTTCACATTTCCAAAACCAATACACTGATTTCGAGTATCGGTATACACTATCGAGTAACATAGCCTCCTCTTTTTTGGAAGTCGGTTTAAAAATACGCTTTTACTGCTTGAAACTTATGAAGAAATGCCTATAGAGTAAGATCCCAGAACCGCCAGACATCACGTATTTTCTGATGGATGAAATGTGGACGATTGAGTAGAGCTAGTACGTACTAAGAACACATGCTTACCCGCTAACTTACTTAGACGGCCAATTTTGAAATATGGGGTCTAGAAGATACATTACTTACTTCACGTATTTTCTGATAACTGATTTTCACGTATGCTATAGGCAACATCTTTAAAACTAAGGCCCCAATACTCCCAGACACTTTCCGTCGGCCGTTTTGCTTAACAGACGCTTTAAAACTCCTAAAATAATAGAGTTTTTGGTTTTTAAAGTTATTGCCTATAACAAACGTGAAATCAGTTTTCAGAACTAATGTATCTTTTGGACCCCATATCTCAAAATTGGCAGTCTAAGCAAGTTAGCGGGTAAGCATGTGTTCTTGGTACGTACTAACTCTACTCAATCGTCCACATTTCATCCATCAGAAAATACGTGACGTCTGGTGGCCCTGGGATCTTGGACTACTATTTTTGCTAGCAGAGCAGAAGAACATAACAATTTTGTTTTGTAATTAACATTACTCACATTTTTGTTTCACGAAGAAATCAAATTAAACCTTGCGGCTCTAGTAATTGATATTTAAGCAATTACTTAATTTTGCAAGCTTAGGTAGATTGTTTTTAAGTTGTAGGCTTGCATTTGTAAGGTTTATTTTTGATGTATTTTTTTCTGTCAATTATATTTATGTATCCATGTTTTAGCTTTAAGTTGCATTCATTTTTTATCGATAAAAGTTTGCACATGACCGCCAACAAACCTCTCCTGATTTTATTATACTATTTAAACTAAAGCTGAAGAGGTTTTTTGTTTGAACGCGCTATTCTCAGGATACACTGGACCAATTTACAAAAATTCTAATTAATGCCTGTTGGATATTTATCTTTTTCCTGAGCCCCATAGGATATATAAATATTATGCACCACAGGCGCAGTCGGAGGGGACCGCCAGTCAAGCATTAAAGTGGTCTACGATAGAACGCGCGCATTTAGAAGAAATCGTTTCATAAAGTTGTAAATTAAAACATTAAATTACGATAGAAGTAGTTAAAACAATTATTTTATTTTCCTAATGAAACTGTTCGTATCTTGAAATGCTTGTTTTCACTACTTTGGGAAAACAAGATGCATTCAGAAAACTTTTCAAAGTTCGCCGTGTTAGTATTGAGACAAACACGATGTTTACACCTGAGATTAAAAATAATTAATGTTCAAATAACGTTAAAATATTGAACATGTCAGAATAGTTGTTTTTAGAAAAAAATACAGTAAAACATTTCTAACTTATCTCAAACCAAGATTCTATGTAAAAATACTACTCGTAAATGTATTATGTAAATAGTGGCATAGCATCACTATTATTTTTTCAGGGCAAAACACTTAGTGTTACATTTGGTATTTTAAAACATTTACTAAAGTAAAATATTGAAAGATTGTGTAATAGTAGAAACATACATTAGACTCTTTTATTAAGAAACACTTTTCTATTTGTAGAAACGCTCAACTTATTTTAAGGCGCAACAAATAGGCATAGAGATGAAAAGATTATTAGAAAATGCTGACTTTTCAAGCCAAAAATAACAGACAAGATACGCAAACCTCCTTTATCTAAAACCTTTAAAAAGAAAGGGGTTTACTTTTCACGTACTTTTGGTAAATTTATCATTTCGTTTCTGGAGGCCGATGGCCTCGCCAAGGAACGAGCAAAGTCGTATTTTTCTGTTATTTTATCCACTTTACTAACGTTTGTTATATTTTAATGTTCTTGGATTCCGTCCAACGAGTGGCAGGATTCGCTTCGCAGGAAAGCACCACCGTGGCTTCTAGGTGGAGTTCAAAATGTCATAACTGTCGAATTATGGTAATTGTTTGAACAAAGACATTAAAGTTTCTATAAAAATATCATCATTAGATCATAGACATTGTCAACTGTTGTTAATAGATTTAGTTTCACAGACGATTAAAGTATCATTGAGTATTATTTCGGAATGCTCGTAGCTCGAAAAAGCGACATTGTTTCATGGTTGATGTTCCAAAGACACGAACGAAGAGATTTGACTCTACTTTTGTGATAACGTCTAGGCTGTGGAATACGTTGCCTGAGTGGGTTTTCCCGATGGTTACAATCATTATGTCTTCAAATCGAGAGTGAATCGGTTTCTTTTAGGTAAACACGCTCCATCGTATTCCGCATCGTCGCTTAATATCAGGCGAGATGGCGGTCAAGTGTAAGCCTATAAAAGTAAAAAAAAAAAATGTAGCGTTGAGATTCTTTTTAACGCTCTTTTATTTATCCCACTGAAAGACAGACAAAGCGCCACTATTTTGCGTGACAGATACTTGGTTATATAATAATGTTCCAAGTGCTATTAATGGCTACTTTTTGTAATTTATTCCAAGCAACCATTAACAACATGAACCACAAACAAAAGTTGAGAGTTAGGGGTATGAGGAAACCTTATTTAACTTTTTTTGCTAATAAATGATGTTACTTTAAATTAAACAACCTACAAAATGACGTCACTTTAGAAACTTTTTAACAATATAAAATCTGAATAATAATAGTGGATAAAATCTCGACTCAATTCAATAAACATTGATTCTTCTAACTCATCGTAATTTTCAATTGGAATTTCATTTACTTTGATCAAAATAGTAGTTTAGGTACTGCAAACGTACAATGCACAGGAGTAAGTAAGTACTAAAGACACTTGACCCAGTTAGACCTGGTTCAGCTGACAGCAAGATGCAATTTGCAGATGTAGATACCGAGCGATCTTCGACTCATAGCGGTCTGTCTATAATTGGGAGCGGAGATGGAGTATTGGATTTTGAAGCATAAACCGATATAGATTCTAGGTTTTAGTTACAATGTAGTGTTTATATTCATCTTCACCACAGACAGCTTACTCAGTCCACTGTAGGAATCAACTAAGTTTTTGTTAATTTTTCTTATTGTGGTAATGTTTCTTATAAGAACGTTTAGGCTATGGAATGTGTTGCCTGAGAGGGGTTTTTCTCAGGTAAATCTTGATGTCTTCAAATTGAGAGTGAATTGATTTCTTTGTAAGCACGCGCCATTGTGCACCACATCGTTGCAGCTTTAGGCGAGATATCGGTCGATTGTTGACGGCTCTTTCAAATGTAATAGTATTCGCTGCTGTAATGCAATCCCTGTACAAGTGGAAGGTCTCAATGAAAACCAAGTTTAAAAATGAAATAAAAAGCTATCTATTGAGCAAGGCATATTATAATATAGACGACTTTGTTAAAGATAGTACACTCCGCGAGGTATAAGCTGAGCTTTGCATTAGTGTGAGTGATCACCAATCAGGCAGGAGCTTGAAATTTTGCCCGCGAGGTATAGGCTGAGCTTTGCATTAGTGTGAGTGATCACTAATCAGGCAGGAGCGCGGCGAGACAGAATGGCGCCGCGCCTAAGGCCGGTTGTCACACCTACACTATCCATGTACACTCACACAAATGCAAAGCTCAGCTTATGCCTCGCGGAGTGTAACGTATGGAAGAGAAATGTGTCGAAATTAGCATCTTGTAATAAGGTAAAATAATAGATTTTTAAGACTTTTGATGTTCCATTGTTTGTACGAATGTAGTATCTGTTTACTGTGTGTATTGATTATTTGTTATTTTGTCTTCGACAAAGCCTTTTACAGCTGCATGTAATTAAAAAAAAAAAATAAAAAAAATCATTTATTTCGAGTTTCAAATGACTCATATTCGTAGGCACAATTACAATTTCCACAAATGAACAAAATTAAAAATCCAGACATCAGTAAACATATCAAATCATCAATAATAATTAAAATGTCAGTAAATAATGATAATAACAATTGACAAGTTTTCATATTTCACAAGGCTATGAAATTCCAAAACCATTTCGAGATATTGCGATGCTGATGATTATGCTTATTTTTCCAAAATTATTGGTGCAGTTACTACAAAGTTATTAAATAAAAACCATCCGCCAAGCCGTTTACGGATTCATAATTCATGTTCAGTTGCCTTTGATAAAAAAAAAACACTAGCAATATAAAATGACAGTTGACACTGACTTTCGGTTATGTTTTGTTGCGTGAATGTTTGGTCTTTGGACCAATGACCATGAATGTTTTGATTGTCACACTACTGACAGTGACAGCAAAGCATGCGCCTTTTTTTTTTTTAGAAAGTGGCTAAAGCATTACTCTTTATGAATCCAGACTTATGCACTTACGACCTTTTGAATAAGCTCATTTTCAAAAATTAATTTTGCGGAAAATATGAGTCATATCGAAAAATAAGTGTTTCTTAATTTTCCATATTCTTGCAGAAAAAACAACAAATACGTAAAATATTTGAAATGTTGTCAATTCTCAGTCAAATAAACAATGTCAGTAAATAATTTAACAACTTTTGATCAGCCAAATAAACAATGTCAGTAAATAAGTTAAATTTTTGAATGTCTGTACAGAAATATGAAATAAATAAATAGTCAACAAAACACATATTCACAAAACATAATCAATGGTCAAATCAGTCAGAATCAATATTACCACTTTCTCTTCGGCATTGGCACTGCAATATGTCTGTCACAACAATGCCGAAGGAAAGGGCAGTCAGGCCTGCCAGCAATCATCGCTAGGGTAGCATTGGAGCTAGTCCGCGCCCTGCGCACCAGAGACGCCGCGCGCTTGCGCATTGTCGCGTGAAAACAGTCTGTTCGCGCCTCTGCGAACATTCCCGACGCGCTACAGAACCGGGGCAGCCCCATCACCACCCTAAGCGCGTTGTTATATTGGACGCGGAGAGCGCTGTAGCATTTTTCAGTATAAGTAGCCCACAGGCTGCACGTGTAAAGCGACGTACAATACGCTCTGAAGAGCGTAATTGACTAGGCCCCTTTACAGCTGCTTTATTCTTTTTGACGTTGTTATTTTATCATATTATGTACACAGATTCTTTGCCTTTTTGTAAATGACGTTACCAAGTGTTCTTATGAATTTATGGTATGAATAAATTAATTGAATTGAATTGCGAACTTATTGATGTTAAAAAAAATTAAAGTACATAACAAATAGTAAAATTTCACAACAGAAAACTGTTTTTCAAAATTTGCTTCGGGAAGTTGGGGAATTATCTTCCCGCCAACCGCCAACCAATAAATAATATGAAAAACATTTTGCGCTTTTGGAGACTAGTCTTCTCGACATATCTATAGATATCTTCTCGGCATATTTTATGTACATAAGGAGCGAATTTAAGAGGCAATTTCGCATGTAAACCACCACCACCGATCTTAAAAGATTTTGTGAATATTTAGGTATACAATTTTCTTAAATACTTTGTGTTAACGTTGTTTTTTGGTAGTAAACATATTTTATTATTATAATTAAAATTGATTTCCACCTATCACTCAAATACTACTACGTGTACTCGTCGCAACCAATTCGTTGAACGCTCAAACATATCTTTTGCACAATACTGACGATTCAAAACTTATTCACTCACTTTATATGTAAAATATATTTATGCATACAACAGTAGAGAAACACTAATAATTTTAAAGGTTTCTAATGATGTCATAAATAAACACATTTTTTGCGCTTACGTTGCAAACGCTGGATCCTACGACAGGGATCAAAATAATGTAGTACTGCAGTATTATATCACTTAAGAAGGTCTACAACAAAGTCAACAATGGTATATGTCTATCTCTTAGGGATAATCCACAATGACCATTTATATTCGAATTGTTAGTGTTAGCATTGCACCCGTGCGAAACCGGGGCGGGTCGATAGTTTATTATAAATCAGAAAGCCGATTTCAACAGTTAAAAGAAACAAACATAATTTCCCGTGTTTTCCGTTCAACAAACTTCGCTTTGATACAGAAATCCAATTAAACGTAGTAAAAGTTTATCGGCAAGACACCACGGAACTCCGCCGCAGCTAATATCAAATCATAAGACAAACAGAACCAATCAAATTTTCCACAAACTACTCCGAACTTGTTTCAAACTAACACAATATTCGACGGCACGATCACAACTATGGCAAACATATAATTAAGCCTGTAAACATTGATTTAGTAACGTTTTTAGCCGATTACAGCAAATACATAGTGCATAGTCATTATACTGATTTGACTGGCCTCGTGGCTTAGTAACTCTGCCTACGAAGCCGAGGGTCATGGGTTCGATCCCACTCAGTGCAAATATTTGTGTGATGAATTCAAATGTTTGTACTGTGTCTGGGTGTTTCTATGTATAATAAGTATGTATTTACAACTATATAAGTATTATGTCAGCTATCTGGCCGCCATATTACAAGCTTTGCTTAGTTTGGGGTCAGATGGTGCTATGTGTGAATTGTACACCAATATATTGTCCATCAATATTAGTCAGTTTACGTAGTGTTTTTAAACTTACAATTTTCGAAACTTACTACCTTAAATTCAGGAACTTGTGTATTGAATTCTAGTTTTGTGACGTGACAACATCTAATAAATCGATGAACGCTGGCGGCATGCACGAATAATAAGTGTCTCGTTACGCTCATTGTGCGCTTGCGCCGCATCTACCAATGTTTTGTTATGACGTTGCCACGTTAAACTATCGTCCGTTAGCAACCAACTTTACAGACAACCATTTTTTTTGAACTATTTTTGTCCCATTTCCGTTAAGCAAGAATTGAATCACTAAAGTTTATTAGAATCATATTTTTTTTCAACTGACAATTCCTATGACTCTCACAGTGATAGGAACACAGAAAAATCGCTTATTGTTCAACAATGACAAGTGTGCGCTTGATATGATTGCCTGAACGACGAAGCAGTCTACGACGGAGCATACTTATCTAGAGAAAATGATTCATTCTCGACTTGAAGAAACCAAGATTATGTCCACTGAGAATACACTCAGAAAACACATTCCATACTTTCTTTTTACGAAAGTAGAGTCAAATCTCCTCGTTCAACTCTTTAGAACGTCGACCAAGAAACGGGTTTTCGAGCTACGACCAAAATGACAAACGCAAGATTAAATAAGCTAAAAAAATTATCGCGTAAGAAATTTCTAAGACGATTATGTTGCAAAATTGAACCTGCCATATTAATCCCGCTTGAGCCAAAAGTTGGAGAATACCTGTAAGTGCGCGTCAAAACTTGCTCCTATCCGCTAAGCTGGGAACTAAAACCACCACGAACAACGCCCAACAACAGCCAACATTGGCCAACAACGGCTAAGTTGGGCCAAGACTGCGCCACCGTTAATGAAACTTGTTTTATTAACCGCACTGGTTTTTGGGCTTGTTTTAAATTGTTCACAGGCCAAGTTTGAAAGTTTCGCTTGTGTTTCAAGTTGGGATTTAATGCTAATGTTTTTATACCGCCTGAATTATGTTGCGAGGCATGTCAGCATTCAAATTTGTGGCTTCTAATATTGTCAATAACATGGACATGACATATACAACATAAAAGTGTGTCCACTGCTGGTCTTCTTTACCAAAGAGAGAGACAAAGCCATAATCCATCAAAATTACGCACCATGAAAATACACAATATACAAACAATTAAATCATTATAATGCTTGGCTCGTCGGTTGATAACTATAGCATCCTTTTATAGAGAGACTGGCAGATCGTGCTACAGGTGAATTTACATTTATTGCATGAAAAATATGAATAAAATAAAATGCATTTGGCAGTCTATTTCCAAAATGTTAGATCAAAGCCACATGCAGAAGTATCACATCTTTGCCAGTTAGAGGAAGGTCGAGCATATTAGATAGCTCTGCCACATAAGAAAATAGTTACTGCCCAGGCAAAGCGGATACCCTCGATTATTTTAAAATGGTGCACTCGAGCACACCCCCGTCCCGCCACAAGGTGCTCCCTGCATCCCTCAGTCGTAAACAAGTAAAACAAGCGATAAGTCACGCGTCGATTGAAAAACAATTAGGCAAACCTAAAAAGTGAATATTTGTTACGAAACCATTTCGAAATATTTCTTGGTTTGTTATGTTGGATGACATTATTCCGATGACACCATTTCATAAGTGGCTCCCCAAACAAATACAAAAGATTGCAACATAATCGAATAGCGTAATTTTGTACACTACTTTTGTTATTGTTGACAAAAAAGACTGAAGTTTTAGTAGGAAATAGGGCAGGAACAAAAGAGTAGGGAATAAAGGGTGCTACACAAAGCGGAACCGAGGAGTGGGGCTGAGGGCCATCGAATGCCAGTCGCAGCCTCTAGGCTCGCGTCTGACCGCCTTGCCCATCGTCACTATTATGGATTCAGATACGAGTACCTATAACTAAAACTCGTACATTAATGGTACAAGATATTTTACTGATATTATGATTGAAAAAGTTAAACGTGGAGTTGCGGCTGGTTTAGTCGGGAGAACGGCTGCCGATCCAGAGTCCTTGGTACGAATACCATGCGCACCACTGTTTTTTTTTTAACTTTTATAGGTTTACACTTGACCGCCATCTCGCCTGATGTTAAGCGACGATGCGGTCTCTTCGAAATCATGAGCGTTATGCCGCTATTATGACGCTAACTTCAAACGGTGAAGCAAAACATCGTAAAAAAACCGATATGTTCAAAGAATATTTCGAGATGTATCATCCACCTCGCACTGGCTAAGACGATCACTTGAGATCCAATCGTCCAACCAACGCCATTCATTATTTCCTTTGTTCCATAATCTACCAGACGGACTTATTATAATGTTTCACCTAGTCGTCATTCCAATTTTACGTTTATTTGTTGTACATTATACAACAGAACATCTCCAGCCGGAGCTGGCCTCTCCCAGGCTTACGGAGCACATTATGTATGCATGAGGCAGTGGTTTCCTTGACTAGCTCTCGAACTGTGTATGTATATCTCCATGGGTGTATAAAAAGTTGGATGTCGTCTCGCTAAAACAAAAACTGTGTCCATCGAGTCGGACACATAATACGTACGTGTGCGCTGTCACATTCAGGCTGACACACACATCAGTGGGTCATTACACGCTCGTGTGTATATGTCTGTACTGTAGCCTATCAGCATAGAATAGATAATACAGATAGAACGGACACTCCCCACCCCCCGCCAATTTCAAGCTTCCTCACCCCTCAGGCCGTTTCGGATACGCTAGGAGCACTCAACGAAGGGCTGGTATCGAACATCTAATTCCTAACGAAATATCATCATGGTGGGTTGTTGTGCTGTTTACGGCTGTCCGTCAACTAAACGGCACAACATTAAAAGCTTTATTTAATTTCCTAATGATAAAATAACGTAAGATTAGAAGTATAGCTAGTAACGTAAGTGTTGTGTGTGAATTGTTTACCAATATTTATTTATTTATAATAACGTTTTTAACTCAAAGTTCGCAACTCACACAGCCACCAAGCACGAATTGATAATGCCTGGAGGAATAATTGTAGTGACAGATTAAAGTTTCCTCCATGGGTAAGTGTAAAATAAAATGCGAATATGTACCTACTAACAGAAATAGATATCTAGGTACCTGATCTAATCTATCATCGGTTTCGTTTCATTTTACGCGGCAATACAAACACCCACAGATTTCTGAAACAATTTAGAAATCTGTGCAAACACCCTTTTAATTAGAATAGTGTAATTTGGCTCCATTCTATTTATGTAACTCAACATTATAGCAAGTTTATAGACTACGTTACCAGGTGAACTCAAGGGGCACAACTATTCAATAAAACAATTCAGTAGCCCTAGTGCTAACGCACATATTCACCCGTGTGTGTACGAACGACATCTGCGTAGTTGTGTGAAGAGTAGGCAACTCCACAGCGGCGGTTGTATGGAGTTTTAGTGGAGTGTCCGGGGTGTGCTATCAGTGACAATCTGACAACGCACACGTGCAAATGTGGCCGATTGTAGTGACACAGTTTTTGTTTTAGCGAGACTTTGTTTGACTTTTTTATACATCCATGGTATATCTCACGGTGTGGGTATTACTACTGGGTTGGTGACATTGCAGCGGTTTTGAGTGAATTATGGCAGATTTCACTAAATATTATAAATATTGGTGGACAATAGGGAATATGCATGTAGTTTCAATTGGCTTGATTTTTTTTCGTAGAATCCTCAAGGTCCCGCCATTATGCCAAAAAAAATATTTTATTATTTAGTTAGTTATTAATTATAAAAAATATCATTTAAAAAGTACATAATAGGCGCAGGAAATTCAAGTTTGCGAAACGCATCATTATTGGTCGAAACCAAATGTGACGTCACATGACATGTTTTCTGTTTTAATGGTGTCGAGCTAGTAGTGTTAGAGAGAAAAGTCGTGTTCTCCATCGTTTGATTGGCTAGCACAACTCAAAAATCGGTACAAAGTAACTGCAACACTTGTAGTAAACAAACACAGGTCGTGGCCTGTGACGTCATGCAGGCGCGGGAAAAATGGCGGCGTTTAAACTGGTCAAATTATATTGATATTTTAAATATTATTTTAAAAATCAATTTGTACATTTACAAGAGTATTAATATTTTTTATTGTGTTATAATAATGTAAAAAGTGAATTAAAAATATAAAAATAATGCATGCATATTCCCTATTCACACACAACACCATCTGACCCCAAACTAAGCAAAACTTGTGGTATGGCGGACAGATAGCTGATATAATACATATATAGTTTTAAATACATACTTATTATAAATAGAAACACCCAGACACAGTTCAAACATTAATTTGAATTCATCAAACAAATATTTGCACTGGGTGGGAATCGAACGCACGACCCTCGGCTTCGGAGGCAGAGTTACTATCCACTAAGCCACGAGGCACGTCAATAGCTGTGCTATTATAGCTGTGCTTTTGGTAATACCGGCGCAGTTCATATTCCCTTTGTTTACCCGTGATATAAAGTTGTCTATGTGATGATCGTGATGTATGTAGTAGTAATATTATTTGTATTGTATAACAGGTTGTATGTGGGCAGCGGAGTACAATATCTTTATTTTTATGATTTAAGTAGATACTAACTAGATACTATTTCAGCAGAAGTAAGGTTAAGATAAGAAATAAATATGCAAAAACGTAAAAATATCACATTATTAAAGAAATAGAACAAAAGTAAAAATTTTGATTAATCCCCGACTGCCTCGGATTTGTTATCTGTATAACATTCTACTAGTCAAGCCCTTTTATTTGATACCCATATTATCTCTTGGGTATAGGTAGGTTGTGAAAAAATAAATGTTTTTCGCCATGTGATAGCGGCCATCTTGGATTTGAAATTTGTCATAATGCAAAGTATTCTACTAGTCAAGCCATTTCATTTGATACCCAAATATAGAGAGAGTTGTGAAAAAAAAGTAAGTAGGTATGTCGCCATTTTGTGGTAGCGGCCGTCTTGAATCAATATTAACCAATCATAAGAACATGCACACAAAAATCAACCTTCGAGTAAAGAAACCGCATCGAAATCGGCCCATCCGTTTGAGCTCTACGGTGAACCACAGACAGACATCGACGTCAAACTTAATACAACAAAAAAATACGAATTTACGAGCGAACTGAACAATTCTGATATAGTATGAAAAGTAAAAGTTTTTTCATCCCACCAGCTTGGAAAGAGTACTTTTGCTCCTCGATATCAGGGCGCAAAAGTCGTTTTTACCCTCTAGAGGTTAAAGTAAATTTGAATTTAGAACATCGTGTGTATTGAGGTTTTGAATTCAAAACATAATTTAACATATTTATTTCTACCTCCTTGGTGCCGAATGCATCATACATTTTTTTTAATATGTTAAAAACTCAGACTCGGAACCTCCTTGGTGTACTTACTTTTTTTTAATTTGCTTAGCACGAAAACATTTAAAAATTTGCATTTAGTCATTTCCTCGCTGAGGTAGAATGAAAAGTTACGTGTTGCACCCGAGTGCAAAGATTTTTCACTTTGTGCTCTTTTGATTCCCTTGCTACGCTCAGGATTCTAATTTTGAATCAATCCTTCGCTTGCTCGGTCATCAAAATTGAGCACGCGGTTAAA
Source organism: Ectropis grisescens (assembly GCA_017562165.1). Classification (NCBI taxonomy): domain Eukaryota; kingdom Metazoa; phylum Arthropoda; class Insecta; order Lepidoptera; family Geometridae; genus Ectropis; species Ectropis grisescens. The sequence goes on from CM029779.1 coordinate 28,506,231, forward strand.
ACTCAACTTTGCACTCTTGTATAACAAATAACTATTGTTCAGCACTGCACTGCGCTCAACGGTCACAATATGATTTATCTTTGCCCTGAATATTATAAAACAGAAAATAGCCGTGTGTATCGATCGCTAAACTCATACACGGTGCCATCTCATACTTGGCACGGGGTTAGGATGTCAGTCGGCCAATCTTAAGTTTCTCTTCGACTAGGTACAACTTTTATAGCCTGATATCGAAGCACACTTCATTCGGAGAACAAGACAAGTTTCATGCTTAAACTACTTTCGACCAGTTTCAACCAGTTTAAAGTAGAACCCGTACCATCACTGAAATCCTCTGGAACAAATATCGAACTACATTACTTTTACAGAACGTCTCTCGTGTGATATTAAAAAGTGCGATTGTGGCGTCAATCATCACCGATCATGAATGATGGCATAGAGTCTAGGTGCTTCGATTGATTGAAAACTTGGCTTTTATAACAACTACTTTCAATATTCAAGGACTGAGTGGGATAAGGAACTTATTTAATAGTTTAAAGACTATTTTAAAGAGCACGAATTTATATTTAATAGATAATTCAATTAAAAATAGTATTTCTTGTAAATATTCGTTCAATGTCTCAAACGTTATAAATGGCGACACCGATCTGATTTTAAATATAAACTATACTCTATTTTTATTTTTTTTGGAAACTTTTTGGTGCTAAGCGTGAATACGGTATACGATGAAGCGTACGTTCCCAGAAGATACCAAGTCGATTTGAAAACACAAAGATTGTAACAATGGGAAAAAACCCACTCAGGTAACACATTCCACAGCCTAGATATTCTTTGATTACGAAAGTAGTCATTGTAGGTTACAAAGACTCCGATAGGGAGGTCAAACCTACTAATTAGTTTCAATATTCAACATACTTATACCGTAATATCGCAATATCAATGATCATAATCATTTATTGATAACATATGTTACAAGTCTGGGGAAGTGCTATTCTATCGCCAAGCATAATGCGAAAGCATCACAGTGACTATGTTCTGGTTTTAAAGACAATGTTTCCTGGGAAATTATGGGGCGTATAGGTCAAACATCTAATATATTTATCTCTGAATAACGAGTGCAGTGCGGTGCTAGGTAATGATTTGGACTCTTCATGTTCCAATAGCCACGTGTCACTGTGCTGTTATGGGCAGTAAACATTGCTTACCATCAGGCACATATGCTGATCGTCTCGTCACTTCATTCTATAAATAAAATATCCATTGAAAGACAAAGTTGGAAGTTACATAGAAAATGTTCTTGTCTTAAATTCTACGCGTGCAAAGTCGAAGATACATACTAGGTTTCGAAACCCTTCATTGTTTCAAAGAGAACAAAACAATTGAGTTCTAAAGTTTCTCTTACTTGTTCTATCTATTTTGTTCTTCGACGTGAATATATCTAGAGAACAGAGGCGGCACAACATTGTAGAATATGTAAATAATACAGAAGGCTGCTCTCTCCGGCGCACACTTAGCTCTGCCTGTCAAACTACATTATTTACAGACCTAACTGCATTTTTATCGCATTGCATAAGAATACGACTTATGTACGCTATTCTTGACTTTCACAACTTTACAAGTGCTTGTAACTAGTTTATAGGGTTCTGTATCCAAAGGGTAAAAACGGAACCCTATTACTGAGACTTTGCTGTCCGTCCGTCCGTCCGTCTGTCACCAAGCTGTATCTTAAGAACGGTGACAGCTAGACAGTTGACATTTTCACAGGTGATGTATTTCTCTTGCCGCTATAACAACAAATAATAAAAACAAAATAAAATGTAATTATCTAATTCCCGTACAACAAACTTGTTTTTTTACCGTTTCTTGCTCGATACTGACAACGGTGACAGGTAGACGCTTTAACTATTCACAGAATATTTAGTTGTATGTTCCCTTTAAATGTAATTACTCAAAACAAAATAAATAAATAAGGGGGTTCCCGTGGGGGTGGGGCTCCCGTACAATAAAAGAGGTTGTCGCTGTTTATTTGCTAATGGTACAGAACCCTTTGGGCGCGTGTGCCACTTGCATTTGGCCGGTTTTTTTATAGTAAAGATTGACGGGACAAGCAGGACATGTTTGTGCCTGATGCTGAGCAACACGCCTGCGCATAACAGCACAGTAACACACAACAATTGTAACATAAATTAATAAATACATTTTTTAGTAAAAGAAATAAACTTTATTTCAGTAATCGGTACACTATACAATGTGGGCCCCTTATTTCCCAAACTAGGTGTGAAGCACACCTGTATTTAGGTCTATTCGCTTTTAATCAATTTATGTACATTCGTCAGTATTAAAAACATGTTAGGTAAATATATTCGAAATTATTTAACATGTAAAATAAAAAAAATAAAAAAAGCAAAATTATGTCGTTTAGTTATTAAGTACAGTAGAACCTCGATAACTCAAACCTCGGTAACTTAAAAACCTCTATAACTTCAAAAAATAATATGTTCCCTTCCCATCAGAGCCCAAACCTCGGTAACTTAAAAACCTCTATAACTTCAAAAAATAATATGTTCCCTTCCCATCAGAGCAAAACCAAAACCCTTGATAACTTAAAACCTCTATAACATAAAATATTTTTTGTTTACTTTTGAATTTAACTTATGGAGGTTCTACTGTATATGTAAGATGATTGAGCAAGAGACATCCAAACATCAAAACTTTCGCATTTGTAATAATATTGGTAGGATTAGCAGGACTCTGCGGTTTCATTCGCATAATATAGGCTACTTTTCATTGCGGGTAAATTAATGAAATGGCCTTAATTTACCCGCAGTAAAATGTAGGCTATATGTTTTTCCGGATTGTAATATACAATGTGTTTGTCTACCTGTGTCGGAGCCAGAAATGGTAAAATATATGATTAATTTTATCAACAAATCAGGCATAAATTTATTTTTTTCTTTAACTTTTTTTTTTGTTTCGAACGATTTTTTTCCTTTTTCGATATACCATATGCAAATGTTTAACTACATTTTAATGCCTAAATATTCAGCTATCAAATTATATCTTTTTTTAATCAATATGCCGCTTACGTGGTAAGTTATGACTAAATTCACACAAGCACCCAAGGGTTGGTGCCAAATAAAAACAAAGAGGGAAAAAAATGTAAAGCTTGTTTTGTCGATAAATTTAAACATATATTTTACCATTTCAGGCTCCGACACGGGTAGACAAACACATTGTATATGGTCCAAATTTCCAGCCGATCCGTCCGAACATCTAAACATTCCTAGTTCGTTTATTGTATTAGTAGGAAGTAGAGAGAGTTGTTTTTATTTATAGTATAGAGTGACGAGACAAACAGGACATGTGTCTGATGGTAAGCAACATACCTACCACATATAACACAGTGACACGCAACTATTAGATCACGATGACTCCAAATCATTAGCTAGCACTGCACTGCGCTCATCACCCAGAGATCTAAGATACATCTCTAAGCCCTGTAATTTCTCTGGAAACATTGCGCTTCAAACCGGAACACAGTGATGTATGCTATCATCATCATCAGCCGGAAGACGTCCACAGCTGAACATAGGCATCCCCCCTAGATTTCCACAACGAACGGTCCTGCGCAACCTGCAACCAGCGGTTTCCAGCGACCTTTGTGAGGTCATCTGTCCATCTAGTGGGAGGCCGTCCAACACCGCGTCTTCCGGTTCGTGGTCGCCACTCGAGAACCTTTCTTCCCCATCGGTTGTCAGTTCTGCGAGCGATGGGGCCTACGCATTGCCACTTCAGTTTGCTTACTCTTTGAGCTATGTCGGCCACTTTCGTTCTTTTGCGAATATCCTCATTACGGATCCTGTCGCGCAAAGAGACTCCGAGCATAGGTCTCTCCATAGCTCGCTGTGTGACTTTGAGCTTCGTTATGAGGCCCACAGTGAAGGACTACGTCTCAGTTCCATAAGACATCACTGGCAACACGCACTGGTTAAATACTTTCGTCTTTAGGCATTGGGGTATTTTGGACTCAATCGTGATGTCTGCACTTTACTGATTCTCGGTAGAATGACTGGCAAAAGTGTGGTACTTCTCCAGGCGGACTCTGCTAAGAGACCACTATAAAATAACAATTGTATTTCCCAGGGTCCATATACTCCGAATCGGCCCCGTACATGGAGTTAGGCGGCGAGCGCGCCGTAACTCACGCCTTCGTCGGCCCCGGCTCGATTCTAGCAATATTCTGCAATTTAGCGCTTTGCTGCTCGCACCGAGATATCCCCAGACACGATTACTGTCTCTTGACTCTCGACCCAATAACAAGAGGGATGTTATAAGTTTGAACCGTGTCTGTTTGTCTGTGGCAGCGTAGCTTCTAAGCGAAATAAACAATGAAATTTAAAAAAAGGTCTGCATAATAAAATGCGAGTAATACTTTAGTTTTCAAACAACAACCGACTTCAATTTAAAATTAAACTCACTCGACTAAAATTGATAATTTCTATGCTAATGTTATCAAGATTTGTAAATTTTAGTTTAATTATATCGATGATAGAACCATGAAAATAATCAAGATTGATTATCGTATTTATATTCAAGCTTACTTTTAAGGCTTGCTCGCAACAAACATCCACATTCTCGCATTTGTAATATTAGTAAATTTTTGTTAATAGAGTGGAGCGTCGGTTATCCGAACCGAACGACCGCTTATCTGAACTACTACGCCCGCCACACGACCGATAAAAATGAAAACATAATTGGTGTTTTTGAAGATTTTATTTGCTAAGGTAATTGCCCTGCGTTGGTTTGAAAAACACAGACTGAAAGCGACCAGTATCAGATATATGCCCTTAAAACACTACGTAAGCTAGCGTAGGTTTGCTTCGGCAGATTAAAGATCTTTTAAGCGTTAATTGTACCTAAAACATACATGTTGTACCACAAGATTGCCTGCACTTTTTTTTGTTTAATTCCTTTGTTCTTAAAGATACATAGTACTTACGTAAATGTTAATATGGTTTTCATTCGCCTGTCCGTAAATATGTACTTATAGTTGAAAGCCGAGGTACTTGCTTTCAACTGGCCTCGTGGCTCAGTGAGTAGTAACTCTGCCTGCGAAGCCGAGGGTCGTGGGTTCGATTCCCACCCAGTGCAAATACTTGTATGATGAATTCAAATATTTGTACTGTGTCTGGGTGTTTCTATGTATAATATGCATATATTTATAACTATATAAGTATTATATCAGTTGTCTGACCGCCATAGTACTTACAAGCTTTGCTTAGTTTGTTGTCAAATGGTGTTGTGTGTGAATTGTCCACCAAATGTATTACTAATTTTATTTATATATTATATACAACTTGTTTATAGGCGTATAGTTGGATTATATTAAAATACCGGTTTTCCGAACACCCAGATCTCCCAATTAGTTCGGATAATCGATGCTCCACTGTAGTTGAATTGCAGTTTTTCGTTGATACCGTAGTCAATCTCAGAGAAGTGTCATCTCGCTTGCAGTTCTTATTTCTCTGTTAGCGAGGTGTCTGAAGCTAAGCACTGTAATGAGACCTCTGCTTAGGGCTCATTATATCCAGGTGTAAGACGTCGATTGCGGCCTGAGGGCCTCTCCGAACCGACGCTCAGCCACGCAACAGCCACGCTCTCAAGTGCCTTGTTAGAGCTAGTTGAACGATGCATGTGACGTGTAGTGTGAAGGTTGTACTCGACTGTACGTACCGCTGGCGCTGTAAATCTTTGCTATGAATAAAAAACGTGACAATAGTCGCATACGATGTGTGATATTTAACACGTTTTTTAGGGTTGCGTAGCAAAATGCGGGACCCTTATAGTTTCGTCATGTCTGTATGTCTGCCCGTCCGTATGTTACAGCTACTTTTGTCCGAAACTATAAGAGCTATACTATTGAAACTTGGTAAGTAGATGTTATCTGTAAACCGCATTAAGATTTTGATATAAAAAATAGAAAAAACAAAAAAAAAATTGGGGTGTCCCATACTTACAACTGAAACTCAAAAATTTATTTTTGATCAAAACCATAAGTGTGGGGTATATGGATAGGTCAGCAAAAATGATATTGAGGTTTCTAACATTTTTTTTTCTTAAATGACTAGTTTGCGTGAGTGACTCTCTTCCAAAGAGGTAAAAAGTGTGCCCTCCTCTAACTTCTAAAATAAGAGAAAGACAAAAAAAAAATATAATGTACATTACCATGTAAACCATCAACGAAAGTTGGTTTGAATGAGATCTTGTAAGTAGTTTTATTTTAATACGTCTTAAATTGACTATTGTTAAAACACTAATTAAAGTAACAACGACCTACAAGAACTTTTATATTATGTTACTTGCTACTTTGGAAGCCTTCATAGGCGAGTTCAACTCGCACTTGACCACGTTTATTTTAAGTGACAATTTCTTTTGGCGCGGCACAGATAGATTTTTCGTGGGATGTGAATTGAATTTTAGTGGTACGCGCGGGAATGATAAGAAATCTTCGGGTAAACTCGGGACCATGGCTATTGGCCATCTAGAAACTCGTCAGCATTTCCCATTGGTTGACGAATTTCTAGATGACCATGCTCATGGGCAGGCTGACTGATTTCACCCGCGCTGTTTCCAAAGGATGCTATCAAATTATGAGTTATAAGTTTTAACTTCTATCGGCAGTTCCTTAGACTGCCAATTGTTTTTGACGTGACAACGTCTTATAAATTGGTTTGCCGGGTGACACTTCAAGAAACTGCGTTACGCTCCGCTCACGTTATGCGCTCACAACGAGAGCGAGTGAGAGGCACGCGTCCCTTCCACTCGGGCATGGTTAGCCCGCCTAAGAGCGAGAGAGACAGACATAAAAAGTGAAAGGCACGCGTCCCTTCCGTAAAATTATTTTACCACTCAAAGTCGTTGTCACGTAAAACTTTCGCCCGTATACCGACTTTACAGGCAACCAATTTTATAAGTGTATGGAATAATAATATAATGCGTTGTATTTTAGTGTTTCTCTTTTTCGTCACACACACCCAGCAGCGCAGGAGGACGTGCGAGTCTTTCTGGATGAGTGAAGTGTTAGGTCGCGACACCGACATGCAGAGCAGCTGTGTCTCAGGAGCTACACATGTGACGTTTGTGCAACATTAATGTTGTTTAATATCAAAATTATAAGTTTTCTCTTCCATATAATATGAGTGCCCATTTATTTTTTAGTTCACAGAAGCGTGGAGCAGAAGTGTGGTGGTGCTCTTCTTCAAAAAAGGTGACAACACCTTGTTGAAGAACTACAGACTCATCTCACTTCTGAGCCACGTTTATAAGTTGTTTTTGAGGGTAATCACCAATCATCTCGCACGCAGTTTTGACAACTTCCAGCCACACGAACAAGCCCAGTTTCCGAAAAGGCTATAGTACCATAGACCACATCACAGACTAAGTAGTACACTCAGATGGACATGTCGGGAACAAGGGAAATTGGTCTATGGTTCTAGACTAAATCTACTTTATCTGTGCTGAAAATGATATCTGACTTTGTCTTTCTTTTTTTTTAAATTACACAAACTGCATCAACACATAGATTTCATTTGCCAACTGGTGCTTTCGTGCCAGTACGCAAATCATACATTATTTAATTTTTTGCGCCTAAAAGGAACTAGTTAGTGTCTATGAGAAAAATATACACATCGATTGAATTGATGCATTTATTTCTTCTTAAGTTCCACAACAGAGTTTTCTCAGCAAAATAATCATCACTTCACAGGATATGTCATAATTTGAGTGTTTTTCTTTCCAATGTGGATACGATATAACACACTTATTTTCCGATGTAACTCCAACCTGGTGCAATAAACTTGTTAGGTAAATCTTAGGTAAGGTGCAAAAAGTACATTTGCAGCTAATAAATAACAGAAATATACGAAAATAAATCAAACAATAACAATTATGATAACTCACAAACGCCATAACAACTAAAAAAAAGCACAGACTAAGTTGCTAAAAGGGAGCACAGACTAAGTAGAGAAACACTATAATTTTATGAAAAACAAAACCAGAAGTGGTATAGAGATGCCCGATAATATATGATAATTAAATCTTAGAATCGAAACTAAGCGGAATATCGATACCTTTTACAAAATTTTGGCTATGAGATACGTTCCACATTATGAAATGTATGTCTAGCCTGATAAGTGAATAGTCTATGGCTGGCCGCCATTGTTAGTTGCGCGCGCATATTTGAGCACTGATTATTTTTTCCCGCCATAACAAAACGAAACGAAACTCGTTTTCATTGTTGAAATTAATATTTTTAATTGTAATTTATTAAGTGTGTTGAAAAAACGTCGTATGATACAAGTGTGTACTCATTGATGATTACGGTTTTCGGCTGTATTAAATGCGCCTCAGCAGTACTGTAATCACCAACATTACCAAACTTGTGCCAAAATCTACAATAACGTTGTGTACATAATACAAATATGTGGTACAAATATTGTTGCATAAGGGGATGCAAAAGTACGCGACGAAATATGATACTACACAAATTTCCAAAAAATAGAGAAAATATTGAAAAATGGCTAAAACACATAGACTGTGCAACTTTATGACAAAAAACATACGATGAACTAATTTGTCTTCAAGTGTGCCATAAGCACTTTGAAAGACGATTCGTGACCCTAAAATCTCGTATTCTGAGCAAAGCATTACCCACATTTGTAAATATTGTGTATTACTCTGTAAATGAAATTATTCCAAATAAAATATTGAATTACTTGGTCAATTTTCTTTCATACATTGACCTCTGTGGCCTGTGACTTTTGTTTGTACATGGCACTGAAAAAAAAGACGACAAAAATGCGGTTCAATACAAAGCGACAAGTACATACATATTTTACAACCATAGGACAGACCTCGTAGTAAATAAATTACACTATTTTAACTCTTTAGTTAATAAAGTCCACTTATCATTAACTCATTCAAGGCCACCATTATGTTCTAATAGTTCCGAACTATGCCGTCTAATCCAAACGGCACTGCACAATGACATAAAAAAACACACATAAACTTTACAAAGCACAATGAAATTACATGGACATGCCAGGCGTGACATGTAGATACCTAAACCAAAATCTGTCTCTATCAATAAAAAAGGAAAATAATATGTATGAAATAAACGCCTTTCCCAGATGAAGATGTGAGGATCCAATTACAGATATATATTGTTATTGATAATTTACGTACGTTAATAATATTAGGTACTCGTACATTGTTCGCGGCGGTTGGTTGATTGGACGACATTGAATAAGTTGATGGCTAAAAAATTTTTAAAAACATGCATTACTGATTCAATCCCATGTGATCCTATGTAACGAATACCATGAATTCGATCCATTCGATCTAGTGACAATCGATAAACCGATACCGTCGTGATACCGTCTAATTTTTAGGTATCCCTAACGTGGGTCTTTCGATTTTTTTTGGATTCACAGACTAAGTGTACTACTTAGTCTGTGCTAAGTACCTAGAACTCTTTTTTTTCTTAATTTATCGTGCGCGCTGTGACATATTTGAATTTTACAAGGTGTGACGTTGGCATGAAATAAAACTGTGACTACTGAAGTAAAGTCTACTTAGTCTGTGAAAAAAGCGAGGGGAGCAGAAGTGTCAGATTTGTTAGGCTGGACGTCAAACTCGAATGACATAACGAAAAAAAAAAGAAAATGACGTTAGATTTGTATGAGGTTTACCCCCTGTGGACCACATCCATACGCTTCGGCAGATTATACAGAAAGTCGAGGAGTATAATCGGCCACTATGTATAGCGTATGTGGACTATGAGAAAGCCTTCGATTCCATCAAGACTTTGGCAGTGTTTCAGTCTCTCCAGCGATGCCGCATCGACTATCGCTATATAAAAGTGTTGAAGTGTATCAATTTATTCCTGATATGCCTATATCTACTTTGTTCTGTCGGTGTAAAATTTCAAGATCGAACTTTTAAAGACAAAAATGAAAAACTTTAAATTTAAGTCCTTTTTGGTTCGAAAATCAAATAATTCAAGTTACAAACAGCAGGACCGCACTGTAAAACCTTGATCCCACGCGGCTCAAGTACAGAAACGTTTTAATGCACCTCTTCTATTGGAAGCCAGCCCACTTTAGTATCCCCAAAAGTAATACAAATAAATAAGATTCCATAGCATAAAGGCTCTTAAGCCGTCGGGGTCCACATAAAGATTCCGCTACATTGCAATCCGGTCGAATTTGGCGCCGCACTCCGACTGCAATTGCCACTGATCCGGACACCGACAGGCCAATCTACAAAATAGCCAAAGAAAACGAATTACAATCAAAAGACAAGAACAACAAAGGAGGTCGATGCAAAAATTTTCCATTCCATTCGTGTTCCATTAGCCTGGAGTGCCGCCTTTGTCCACTTTCAAACTTTTTTCCGTTTTTTTCGTGTAATTCGAAATTCGAAGTCAAAGGCGGGGTCTTGTAAGCCAGTCTTATTGTAGAGGTGACGGTTTAAATCTGCCACCTGTCTGTAGGTTCGGCTTCGATCGTGCCTCGGGCGATCGGCGAACATTTTCTTTATTGTCACGATATATTGACTGCTCCGAATTGACACAAGTGGGCTTTTAGCAAATAGAATTTTCGTAGAGATATCTTTAGCTTTTCTCATGTTTGATGCTAATGGTGTATTTCATGGATTGTTTTTTGGAAAAACCTGTAGCGTAATGAAATGATGATGAGTAAATACATAGAATAAAATAGAGATAGAACATCTTATATGTCTGGGTAACGAGCGCAGTGCGGTGCTAGGTAATGATTTGGACTCTTAGTGTTCCAATAGCTGCGTGTCACTATGCTGTTATGTGGCAGGCATATTGTTACCATCGAGCGTTTGTCCTGCTCGTTTCATTAGTCCATAATATTTAAAAAATAAAAGCGTGAGATAGCAGGGTTAAATCCCTTTTGGACCTCTGAGTAATTTTTGCAGTGAAGCTGTTCAGTTGTTCATAAATATTTTTTGAGAACACGTGTTGATTTTGCCCCATTTTTCAGGCAACGCAAGACAACCTAGACGTTCGTATCACAAACGTGGAATCAAATCTCTTCGTTTTTGTTTTTGAAATATCAATCATGAAACGATGTCGCTTTTTTGAGATACGAGAAGTTCTATAGAAGAAAGGCAAGCTGGTATTAGATCATGCAGATCAGTTGCACACGTTCCGAAGTGTATCCGATAAAAGACCAATAAGCTAGCAATTTTGCGGCAATGCTCAAGACTGTTAAGTGTTTTATGCACAGGAGTGTCATTGCCTATAAGTTTTTTGACACGTCTTTCAATCTATTCCAGAGTCTCCAGCTGATACTTAGCCGATCCATCCCAAATTCCCAATTCAGCATATGACACAAACTGTTATATTCACGTACCTACAAATGTCATGAAGTGCATACGCAATTTCAGATTTTTTAATCTGTGCAAGCGTTTGACCGCCGGATGTCATCTTGCACCGGTATGTGCCGGTCGTTATGAAATTTTTCATTAAGACCTGGGAACTTATTTTTGAACTCGCTCTACCAATATTTCCCACGATCTGATGAAATAACGAGCACTGGGGCTACGAGTGTTTTATGGTCCACTTTTGTATCCAATCATCACTCTGCAGTCATTTATGATCACTAATGTTTATGTGACGTGCGAAATGCTTCAATTTTAAGCGCTTGCTTTTGAACCACTCGTTTAATTTCGATTGATTCGAACGTTCACTTCGTTCCTAACTTCACATAAGACACTTGACGACTACCTACCGTCTCGCCAAGCGTGCATTATTGTCTTGAGGGTCTCTTTATGAGAAAATGCCCAAAGTCTCAGCAATTGGAACATAAAGGTCATCCACTGCATATGACTAGCTGGTAAATTTAACTCGCGTTAGTTAAGTTGAGTTAAGCTGAATTTTGTGCTATTTGTTAATACAAATGAAAAAAAAATCATTTGGTTTTAATATTACAATATTGTTCTCATTCACCTTCATATCCTTGGAATTGTTTTAAAAGGGAGCTGCTATTTAAATAGACTAGCAATACGAATAGTGTTTTGGCGTGATAAGGGAATCAGGGAATCTAATCGTGATATTTAAAAACAATACGTAAACACGTCGAGTGAGTTTAAAATAAGACACCAGTGTGGACCGGGCAGCGCGCAGCCTTAAATGTGACTGCAGCCTTAATACCGTTAGCGGAGTTTTCATTAGCACACTGTTCGCTCGCTTTTACTGCTCGTAAGCCTTTATAGTGGATGGAACACTTTATTGTTATTATTTTTCGCGCCAAGGGCGGGCTTCTGATTTTTATTTGTGTCCTCCTGACATTAGTTGATGAGTTTTCTCCAAGGAAAGATTTTATCCTTTATTTATTTACAAGCATCTGCTGTGACATAGTCTGTTGACTTGATTTCTTTTAGTTATTCTGTCTTCCAACTATTAGATATTAGGACAGTTTATCCAAACATCATGATCAAAACTTTCATATCGATACTAATTTTTAATCCCCGACCAAAAAAAGGGTGTTATAAGTTTGACGTCGATGTGTGTCTGTCTGTGGCACCGTAGAGCTCAAACGGATGGGCTGAGTTCAATGCAGATTTTTTATTTGAAGATTAATAATAAACGTGCGGATGTTTTTAGCTATGTTTGGTTAATATCGATTCAAGATGGCCGTCTCCGCAAAATGGCGGACAAAATATTTCTTCTCAACCCATCTCAATATGGGTATAAAATGAAAGAGCTTGACTTGTAGAATATCCGAGGTTTCGTTAATAATTTTTTTTAATTTTGTTCTTGTATTTTTTTTTTTTTTTTAAATAAAGAGTGACGAGACGATCAGGACATGTGCCTGATGGTAAGCAACATGCCTGACACATAACAGCACAGTGACACGCAGCTATTGGAACATGAAGAGTCCAAATCATTACCTAGCACTGCACTGCGCTCGTCACCCAGAGATCTAAGATCTTATATCTCTAAGCCCTGTAATTTCTCTGGAAACATTGCCCTTCAAACCGGAACACAGTAATGTTTGCACATTACTGCTTGGCGGTAGAATAACTGGCAAAGGTGTGGTACTTCCCCAGGCGGACTCTGCCAAGAGTCCTACCACTACTGAATATATAGTTGAAGAAGTTTTTTGTTTGCACGCGCTCATCACATGAACAACTGGATCGATGAAAAAAAAATATTTCACCGCTGGATATGTACTTACGTGGTCCCTGCGGGCTATACTTTATATATAAGTAATAGCACAGGCGAAGCTGGGGCGGACCGCTAGTTAAAAATGTTGAAAAATTTGCGATGACATCTGGGTCGAAAATATCCCATTCTAATTAGTTCGTCAACTAGATTATGGATAAAATTAGGACAAGTGGCCTCGTGGCTTAGTGGTAGTGGTAGTCGTGGGTTGATCCCCTCCCAGTGCAAATATTTGTGTGGTGTATTCAAATATTTGTACTGTGTCTGGGAGTTTCTATACATAATAAGTATGTATTTACAACTGTATAAGTATTATATCAGCTATCTGGCTGCCATGGTAAAAGCTTTGCTTAGTTTGGGGTCCGATGGTGTTGTGTGTGAATCCACTAACACTGTCCTTTAACATTTGTTTATTTGTTTAAGTATTTTTCATTTTATCAAACTATTTCCAATCGATAAAGAAGATTCATAGGCAGATCATAAAACTTCCAAAGTGAGGATTGCAAATTCATGAGGATCGCAAAATGCAATTCAATTCTTTTTCATAGAAATTGTACCATGAAGTGACGTCACTCGAAATTTCTAAGCACAGTCTTCATCATGTTTGTTTGTGAAACAAAAGGATCAGTCTTCATTTGTTTGTGAAACAAAAGGAAAAAATTGTGCACAATTTTAAAATCTAGCTGACGCACTAGTTATTTAAATATAATTTTTTTACGTAAAAAGTAACAAGACGAGCAGGACATGTGCCTGATGGTAAGCAACATGCCTGCCACAAAACAGCACAGTGGCACGCAGCTATTGGAACATGAAGAGTCCAAATTTTAATCTATATCTCCAAGCCCTGTAATTTCTCTGGAAACATTGCCCTTCAAACCGGAACACAGTAATGTTTGCACATTACAGCTTGCTTGCGATATAGCATATCGCAATAATTTTGTGATATAACTCAAAGTGTTCGAACTGAGATTACACGTGTTACAGATTACATTTGTTTCACTAGATTTAGCAATTTGTCTTTTTGTTTATTCATTTTTTGTTTTTGTGTTATATCTATCTATCTATCTACACGTGCCGTGAGCCATACAATCCAACATGTTGAAGCGAGTGAAGTTAGGTGGATATTTCCGTGAAAAGTTATCTAATTAACGTCTCATACCAACACAATACATGGCACTTAATGGGAAAATTTATTTTCAACTTTTGTGTTTTCTGATCCCAAATGCGGAAATAATTTGGCATGATTTCATCCCTCTTATTCATAAACGTGTAATGATAGGATTTTAATTAATGTATGTTGTGTCCCGTTATGACGTCTGTTAAGTTCCGTCCATAGATTTCGTTTTTTTTTTGCTTCGACGTCTTTGGTCCCTTCGGACAAACATTGACAAAGAGTATTTCAACAAAAGTACGTTCAGTATAAGCGAGCGTATAAGGGCAATGTTTCCAGAGAAATTACAGGGCTTAAAGATGTAACATCTTAGATATCTGGATGAAGAGTGCAGTTCTTTTTTTTTTAACTTTTATAGGTTTGCACTTGACCGCCATCTCGCCTGATGTTAAACGACGATGCGGTCTACGATGGAGCGTGTTTACCTAGAAAAAACCGATTCACTCTCGATTTGAAGACACCAAGATTATAACTATCGGGGAAAACCCACTCAGGCAACTCATTCCACAGCCTAGATGTTCTTATCACAAACGTAGAGTCAAACCTCTTCGTCCGTGTCTTTGGAATATCCACCATGAAACGGTGCCGCTTCTTTGAGTTACGAGAAGTACGATAGAAAAAAGGGCAAGGAGGTATTAGATCATGCAGATCAGTTGCACACTCTCCGAAGTGTATCCAATAAAAACCAATAAGCTAGTATAGTATAGTTCAGTCCTAAGTAATGATTTGGACTCTTCATGTTTCAATAGCTGCGTGTCGCTGTGCTGTTACGTGGCAGGCATGTTGCTTACCTTCAGGCACACGTCCTACTCGTCTCGTCACTCTTTATTAAAAAAAGCAGTTGCTTTATGTTCCCGGTGCTAGGACTCGAAGTCATCTTTCACAATAAGAGAGTCAAGGCCACAATCCTCTACGCGGGCAAAGTTAAAGTTTGCAAATGAGATATGTCCTTGAAAGATATTTCTTACTAGAAGTGCTCCACGGTTTCACCCGCATAGTTTCCGATCCTGTTAATTTCCCGGGATACAATACAAAACACTTTATTATACCACAAAACAATCCAGAAATACAGTGATTATACTTAAAATTAGACATTTTGGGCACAAAAGGCGATCTTATCGCTTATAACGATCTCTTCCAGATAATCTTTTGAGTGCTTGGACAGGGTAAAAAGTTAGTGGTGTGATTTCCTTGACATATGTAGATAGATAATTGCACAGATACAATAAATACCATTTACAAGTACATATTAGATATTAGGTTGTTAAACATATAAGTTTTATAAACAAACTAGCTTTTACCCGCGACTTCGTCCGCGCCACATATTTATTAAAGTAATTGAGGCAGTACCTACTCGTATGTCTACTACCATACAAATTCACGTTTCCTAATCAAAATCGGTCTAAGTCAAAGTTTTATATTTATTAATAAATGTACAATTTACACGTCAAATTACAAAGATACTATGTTCTGAAAAAATTAATCAAAAACAGACTTTAATTTAAAATCATATTGGAACGTTCCACCAAATTTTATTAGAGTCTATTAGTAGATATTAGTAGATATATCGACTGATTACATGAACGCAAATTTTAGTTTGTTGTTCATATTTCAAAAACCGCCGCACTGATTTCAATAAAATTTATATGACCACCTCTGAACTATAATCTACCAACCAAAAAATAACCATCTAAATTGATTCACAATTGGAAATACAACTGGATTGATAACCTCCTCCTTTTTTTGAAGTCGGTTAAAAATAGCATACAAAGAGTGCCAAGATCCTTCCATGCACACTTTTACTCCTCATTTCCACTCTTTTCAACTCTTTTTCTGTGATAAAAAGTCGCCGTTGTCCTTTCCTAAGTCTAGTCTATCTGTGCACCAAATTGTAACAAACTCTTTGAGTGGCTAAGGCGTTAGACGGTAACGGACAGAGAGAGTTACTTTCATATATATATTTCATATTAGAATTGAAAACAGGTGTTCCTGATCATTTTATAGGAGGCAGTTGTAAAAGATTACCGAAAAGTAATACGTTTACTCCTCCAAAAAACTCATTTTCACAGTTCTTAATTTGCTTTAATCGAGCGTCCATCATGCATAACATTTGATAAGACACCATGGAAATCTCGTCGACTATCAAAAATTCTGTCTGATAGTCTGATACGCCATTTAGTGGCTGCGCCCATCTTAAGTATTGAGGTTGTATAGTGCACTGTATTCTTCTTGTCAAGCCTTTTTATTTGATACCCATGTTGATGGGGTTCATAAAACCTAAGTTATCCGCCATTGTGTAGAGGCCGCCATCTTGGATTTTAATTTTATATAATACATTGTATTCTACTGGTTGAGCACTTTCATTTGATACCCATATTGATGGGATTGATAAAACCTACGTTATCCGCCATTGTGTAGCGGCCGCCATCTTGGATTTCAATTTTTATAGTATATTGTATTCTGCTTGTTGAGCCCTTTCATTTGATACCCATGTTGATGGGATTGATAAAACCTACGTTATCCGCCATTTTGTAGCGGCCGCCATCTTGGATTTCAATTTTTATAGTTTATTGTATTCTGCTTGTTGAGCCCTTTCATTTGATACCCATATTGATGGGATTAATAAAACATAAATTATCCGCCATTTTGTAGCGGCGGCCATCTTAAATTTATAATGATAATGAATAAACATAATTGTATTTTCATCAAAATCCAAAGTGTATACAACATTTCAGATTAATCGGTTGACAGGAAGAGGGTGAAATTTGAATTACTAAATTTGACCCAAGAATAAATAATAATAAATAAAAAAAAAACCAATTCCACCCCGTAGGTACAGTTCGAAACTACAAAACTGCTAAAACATACATTTTATGGTTTCGTGTTAAATATCTAGACGTAAAGTTTCATAGTTCTTCAACAATGACGAAGTTTTCCATATAAACTTTCATCCCTTATTTTAACCCTTTCAACCCTTTTTTCGGAACAAAAAGTAGCCTATGTCCTTTCTCGGGATCTATTTTATCTATGTATCAAATTTCATCAAAATCTGTTGGTTGGTTTAGGCGGTAAAGACGGACAGACAGACAGACAGACAGACAGACAGAGTTACTTTCGCAATTATAATATTAGTATGGATAAATGCGAAAATATAAATAAATATAGATGATTGATTGATTGCAAGATGATTACAAAAATAAATAGTACAAAATAGACGTACATAAACACATTACACACATACTAAAATACACAGAGTAAAAGACATACTATAAATACATATTTACACAACAATATAGCTAGGGTAATGTTGCCAAATCTGATTCTTAAGCGAGTCAACGCTCTGAGCTCGCCTGATGGTCACCGGAACAGCATTCCAGAGTGCAACAGCCCGTACGAAAAGCCAAAAAAGGATCTCGAGTGAGATGGAGTCCTGTGTACTCCAGAGAAGATTTGTAGATGTCCTAAGATTGACAGCATGAGTGTCGCAAAGGAAAGTGAAACAAGAACTTAAGTACGAGGGCGAGGAAGGGGTAAAAATAATTTTATATAAGGTAGAGAGAGAATGCGTGTATCTCTACGTTGACGAATTGGGAGCCACTTGAGCTTTGAGCGAAACTGAGATATGTGATCGTATTTCCGAACACCGAAAATAAATCTGATGCAAAAGTTCTGAAGGCGCTCAAGCATGTCAAGTTGTTCCTGTCTAAGATCGAGGTAACAAGCATCCGCGTAGTCTAGGATAGTAGAAGAAGTGAACGGGCTAACGCAAACTTGATGGCAGTGGGTAAGAAATTACGGATTCTTCTTAATGACGCTGCTGAAGCGTACAGCTTACGCTTTACAGATCGAATTTAAGGGTCCCATGTGAAACAACTATCAAAGATAATACCAAGGTTTTAACCTCCGTACTATAAGACACAGTTGCACCGCTAAAAACAACTTTGGTGATTGTCTTTAAGTCAACCATCGAAACCAGCTGGGAACTTCCTATAAAAATAGCTTGAGTCTTAGAAGCGTTGACTATGAGAAGATTTGCACGATTTTTCAACACGGAGCAAGTCAACATTGACTGACATCACCGCTTCGTCCAAGCTATTCAACTAAGCTTGAGATTCTTGCTCTTGAGAGGCTTGAGATTCCCTTGGAAGTCGTCAGCAAAAAGGTGGTGGGAAGAAGATATATGAGAAGTTACTGCGTTTATAAAGATTGCAAAAAGTACAGGGGAGAGAACGCCGCCCTGAGGAATGCCGGATTGCGTATCGCACCATGAAGAAACAATCTCTTGTATACTTATACAAAGTAGCTCATTTGTTATTCCAGATCTCTGTACCAAATTTCATTAAAATCAGTAGTTTTTGCGTGAAAGAGTAACAAACATCCATCCATTCATTATATTTACAAACTTTCGCGTATATATATCACTCATAGTTGAATTCGGTTGCCTAGAAGGGAACAGTTTTAGTAATAAGACTGCCATTTGTTTCACTACCTTTAAGTTTATGTCATATTGTAGTGTAAATGATAAATTCTCTCTACCTGCATTTTTCTCGGAACACGCTGGTTTTTTCACGATAATATATAGTTTCATCATTAGCCAGTGGCGACAAACTAGTAAACCTGCACTTGGCAAAATACAAGGTGCAAGATGGATGCAATAATCAGTATATTTATACACATGTATATATTCATGTACTAGTTGTCCAGCCTGGCTACGCCCGTGGTACATAATATTATCGCCAACACTCACCGGTCACGTAAATATCCAATGATATAATATTCTTTCAAACAAAACATCTTTTCAGCTTTATAATTATAGTATTGATTTATCTATCTATTCTATGGTATTAATATAAAAAGATTTCACGTCCCTTGCATTGAAGGCTTACCCAGAGCAAATGACCTTGAGTATTTCTTACCTCTTCACCCACCGCAAGATAGAGCAAGAAAGAAACAGAACGATTTGTTACTGTTTTACGCTCAAATTTTAGAATAAACTCCTTGTAAAATTAGATTTTGATATTTCTAATAATGTTCTTAATCAAATTGTCTATCCGTTGGTGTAAGTACAAAAGCTAAATAATGGCGATTTTTCAAGTAGATGCATGATAAATAAAATTATTTCTAAATTTTATGGTTTCGATATGAGCAATTTAACAAAATTTAAAACAATTTAAAAACAAGAAAATACCATTTTTAAGGTCTTGCAGAAGTTTATTATATTGTTACTAATTGATATATGTTATAGATGAAGATGAAAATTTTACAAAAAACTCACTTAAGTACATAAAGAAATGTATTTATCTATCGATATACTGACTAAACGAGTTGCTAATAAAATTATTCGTAGTGACTCCCACAAGTTAGGAGCAAAGTAAGCAGTTCAGTTCCCGGCGAGACTCCGAGGTGCACTAACCGGCAGCTTTACGAGCCCAGTGCCATAGCTACGTGGTAAATTCATTACCTAAATGTTCTAGATTTTTCTAGCAAGCACCGCTGTAATAATTTTCACTTATTCACTTATAGTACCGTACTAAGGGTCTTTTTAAGCAAATACTTTTATTTTGTGTTTTTTTGCTTCCGTGTTTTCGTGTTCCAGCAAGCACCGCTGTAATAATTTTCACTTATTACTTATAGTACCTAAGGGTCTTTTTAAAAAAATACTTTTATTTTGTGTTTTTATGCTTCCGTTTTTTTATTAATTTATTTAAATAGCTTATTTTTGAAAAGAAGTCTTCTTTAAGCGCGTTAGGCGTTTTTTGAGAATAGAAAAACTCGGGATGTTGTTATCTTTATTGGGATGGAAAAACACAAGATAACTCCCGACACTGCAGCCTGAACTCGCGACACTGCAGCCTGAACTCGCGACACTGCAGCCTGAACTCACGACACTGCAGCCTGAACTCGCGACACTGCAGCCTGAACTTGCGACACTGCAGCCTGAACCTGAGCCTGAACTCGCGACACTGCAGCCTGAACTCGCGACACGACACTGCAGCCTGAACTCGCGACACTGCAGCCTGAACTCGCGACACTGCAGCCTGAACTCGCGACACTGCAGCCTGAACTCGCGACACTGCAGCCTGAACTCGCGACACTGCAGCCTGAACTCGCGACACTGCAGCCTGAACTCGCGACACCAGCCTGAACTCGCGACACTGCGCCTGAACTCGCGACTGCTGCAGCCTGAACTCGCGACACTGCAGCCTGAACTCGCGAAACTTTTAACATAATTTGTACTTTATAATACTATATACAATTTTTGGAAGGGACTACCTCCAAAGTGTTATCTATTAGCGTAGTATCGCGTTAAAATACACAGTTGAATAGACAACTTCCTCCTTTTTTGAAGAAGTCGGTTAAAACAATATACTCGTATTAACGCGTAAAGTGCGTAAATACCTTATCGTCAGCGTTTCCCGCTCGAGCGCAGTAAACTGGCTCGTTTACGAGGCCGCCACCGCCACTCGTAATTAGAGATCCGATGCCGGGGAATTACCGTTCACATCGAAAGGTGCACCCGCGCGCATTACCCTCCATTCTGCTATCTCTACACTATCAACATCATGGCATAACCAGACCACTAAATGTTCCCAATGCTGGGACCGTGGGCCTTTTATCACAAAGAGATACCAAAGGCATAATCCACCATGCTAGCCCAGTCCAGGGTGGTGGAAGACACATGACCTTGCAAGATTCTTGGTTCACCGATATTTTCTTCATTGTTTTTATGTTAGCGGCTCTTTCCACATGACTTCCAAAACACAATAGTGTGCGTGAGATTCGAACAGAGGCTTTAGCAATTTATGGAATACGTGTAATATATGTATAATACATCTCAGATTTAAGTTTTAAGATTTTTTTTTAAATTAGAAATGACGAGATGAGCACGACATGTGCCTGATGGTGAGCATCTTGCCTGCCACATAACAGCATAGTGACACGCAGCTATTGGAACATGAAGAGTCCAAATCATTACCTATCTGCACTGTGCTTATCACCCAGAGATCTAAGATGTTATATCTAAGTCTAAGCCCTGTCATTTCTCTGGAAACATTGCCCTTCAAACCGGAGCGTAGTATAAAATGAAAATGCACTACTTATTTTATAATCTTCAAGCAGTGTAAACGAGGCCTTACAACTGAGTTTCTATACACACTTGTGTATATTCTGTGTCACTCGATGGAAATTGGGGCGTGAAAGTTGGGAATTAGCGGGACTGTGGAAAATGTGACGTCATAAATATTAAGTTTTTTGCTGTTCACGTTTGTTCCTTACTGTGGAACTTTTTCTTTAAACGTAGAAAACAAAAAATGCTATGTTTTTAAATTGTTTGTTTATACTACGGCTGCAGAAAAGTAGAAAAGAAAATTTTAACGTAGTGAAATTTGATGTGAGAAAGTTACGGCTGGTCTAATAAGTGATGGCGACCTCTACATGTGCAATAGAATTTTTTTTTCTGATTTTTGTTTTTCTGCCTGTCAGTCTGAATGTAGTAGTGGCGTAGTGGTAGGAGTCTTTGCAGAGTCCGTCTGGGGAAGTACAAGAACTTTGCCAGTAATTCACCGACAAGCAGTAATGTGCTCCGTTCCGATTAGAAGGGCAATATTTACAGTGAAACCACAGGGCATAGAAATAAAAGTGACTTATATCTTTGGGTGACGAGCGCAGTGCTACGTAATGATTTGGACTCTCAATGTTCCAATAGCTGCGTGTTACTGTGCTGTTATGTGGCAGGCATGTTGCTTACCATCAGGCACATGTCCTACTCGTCTCGTCACTCTTGACTATAAAATATATATAATATATATATATATATATATATATATATATGTGGTAAAGTTGCGAGTTATATTTTATAAAGAGTGAGTGATTATAGGGATGTCATAGTTCCATCCCACAGACTCATACAAAGAGCTATGTCTCCACTTTCGTAAAACCAACCCTGGTTTTCCTTGATGAATATAATCTTGATGTCTTCAAGTTGAGACTGAATCGGTTTCTTCTAGACATAGATTTCTCTATTATTCTTGGCAAGTCCGCGCTATTGTTAACCACATCCTATATATAAAGAGATAAAACATATTGTAGGAACATGGATTTATGATGTAAGATTTTATTAGTAAGCGGATTGCAGCAGAGAGCAAGAGTCTCGCCCCACGTCACTTGTACAGTCAAGATCAATATAATCTTATATCTTTAAATGAGCAATTCTTGTAGGTATCTAATATATAAAATTCTCGTGTCACAGTTTTCGTTGCCATACTCCTCCGAAACGGCTTGACCGATTTTAATGAAATTTTTTGTGCTTATCTGGTATCTATGAGAATCGGCCAACATCTATTTTTCATCCCCCCAAATGTTAGGGGTAGTCCACGCCTAAATTTATTTTTTTATTTTTTAGACAAAAATATTAATTTCTATTTTTTTATGATACAACATACAAAAATACATGCAATCCTCAATTTTCACCCTTCTACAATCAACCCTTATTTTTTAATAGCCATTTTAGTAATTTAATCATTTTCATCCCCGGTCGATAACTTATCAATCGTCATTTAATTAGTTATCCCCGCCAGTTGTCTACAGGTGTCACTTCTGACCCAGTAACCAGCACGATAATTTGGGGATCAAAAGTAGCCTATAGCATATATATATATATATAGTTTGTACACTAATCTTGGGAACTACTGAACCGATTAAAAAAATCGTTCACCGTTCTTTCATATGTACGTAATCCTTGAATGCTGTAGGTTATATATATGTACCACGGGCGAAGCCGGGGCGGGCCGCTAGTATATATATATAATCTGAATCTCGGAAACGGCTCGAACGACTTTCATGAAATTATGTGTACATGAGGTTTCGGGGACGATAAATCGATCTAGCTAGGTTTTATTTTTTTAAACATCATTTTATGCGCGTTTTTAGATAATGAAAAATTCCTACAATGTCATTAGAATACGATAACTTATTTCGCCACTGTTCTTTACGTCTAAATGACTCAGACGGAATATGCTCGCTCTCGGAGTCAACAGGCCCTGGTCCGAATCCTGATGTTACACTCGGAATTTTTCTTTTTGTTCTTTTTGTTCTGAGAAAATGTATACTTAGAACTTTTTATAAATATCTTATACTTAGAGCATTTAATTCGTATCTAAGTAGGTCTAAAATATATATAAAGTCATCATCACTACGTAATTCGTACCTGCCTAATTATCATTTAAAAAACCGAGCAAAGCTCGGTCAACCAGGTACTTAGTAGTTTATACAGAGACGTGATTTTATTTTAGTTTTTTTTTTTAATAAAGAGTGACGAGACGATCAGGACATGTGCCTGATGGTAAGCAACATGCCTGACACATAACAGCACAGTGACACGCAGCTATTGGAACATGAAGAGTCCAAATCATTACCTAGCACTGCACTGCGCTCGTCACCCAGAGATCTAAGATCTTATATCTCTAAACCCTGCAATTTCTCTGGATGGTTTTAGTAGTTTTTAGTAACTGAATCCTCGGTACCTACTCACCAGCAGTGTGGCTAGTGAGACTTCACCCGTGCATCACCGATCTATCCCACAGGCATAACTTATTTTCACGCTTAACATACGAACTCATGCTGAAGCCACGATCCAAACTACGTAGAGGTATGTTACGATTTTGTGTTAACTAATATAGGTTTACTCATGACTGTCATCTCTCTCGGGACTATGCGGTATATGATGGAACCTGTTTACCTTGAAGAAATCAATTCACTTTCGATTTGAAGACACCAAGATTAGTAATGTAGACGTTTTTATAACATCTTAAAAACCTGGAACTGTAAGGCTAAGAACTCATGGAGCGTTTTCAAACCACGACTGCGCGTGGGCGCGGTTGGAAACCGCTCCATGAGTAGCCTAACTCCTCATTTATATTTTATTTGTAGTGCTCGCGGTTTTACCGCCCAGCTCCCGACCCGTTATTTTCCGTTGTCAAAAGTGGCCTTTGTCTTATTGGAGACTACAATCTGTGTTCCAAATTTCAGCTCGATCCGTTCAGAGGATCCGACGTAATTGAGCAATAATTATCGACCAAACTTTTGCGTTTATAAAACGAGCAGGATTAGCTGTGGCCTATGGCCTAACCTATTTTCTTTTTGGAGTAAAATACATTTACGCATCATCCGCCATGAAGAGCCACGGCCTGGTATGCCGAGCTCGATTATATTTTGAATGGTACCTTTACCGACTAAAATGCTTTAATGATTCTATAGGCTCCCCTCGCGGAGTAACAAGCTATTGGATCCAGTGATGCCCCGTCACTTAACCAGCGGCGCGTCATCTGTTCGGTATAGCTCCATAGATGGTGCGTCGGTTGGCCCTAAACGTCTGATGCCACAGACCTCCAAGCGAAGACGACGTGCGAGCTAGAATATCCTCCCCGATCGTCTGCTCGCCTCGTGGCTCGCTTCCGTGTACACTCTGCCTCCGGTAAGAGTGAGAGACTTCTGTCTTGCTCTTCCGCCTCACGACCTCTCACTGCCGAGCGTCTTGGCTGCGCAGATGGTCAGCAGTGAGAAGTACACTCCCACGACCACACCACTAGGGATAGCTGCGGTTCCGTCTCAGTGAACGTGATGCCCACCAAATAATATCGCCTATTCGGTCACGACAGTTCTGCCTCTGCCGCAATCTCACACTTGGTCGCGTCGTCGTTGACGTGTTCGTTTGATCTATATTTCTATTGCGTATCAGAAACATTGACGTGAATCATCATTACTTGTCTAATCTTCGGAACTACTTAAATTAAAATACGTAAATAGTTGATTGACTCGGTTTGTTGATTCTAAAATCAGGATTTCTTCAGACTCTGTGTTAAAAACTTTGAGTGAGATTTGGGCGAGAGCTGGAAGATACTTTCGGAATTCCCGTTCTTTATTTATATACTGTTTGATACAGGATTCGGGGACATCAGATATTTAGTTTATTTAGGCACATTCTCATATAATATATTTTTTCCTATGTTTTTTTTTTTTTAACTATAATAGGTTCGCACTTGACCGCCATCTCGCCTGATGTTAAGCGATGATGAGATCTACGATGAAGCGTGCTTACCTAGAAAAAACCGATTCACTCTCGATTTGAAGACACCAAGATTGTAACCATCAGGGAAAACCCACTCAGGCAACGCATTCCACAACCTAGACGTTCTTATCACAAACGTGGAGTCAAATCTCTTCGTTCGCGTTTTTGGAACGAAGAACGTTTTTTTAATGGCGCACTTGACCGCCATCTCGCCTGATGTTAAGCGATGATGCGATCTACGATGGAGCGTGCTTACCGATTCAGTCTCGATTTGAAGACATATTCATATATATTGGTATCATATTCCATGCAGATGACAAAGATTTTACTTGGTCTACATAAAAATAAACGCAACTACAACATGATATAATCTTTATTTAGGTAATATATTAAGGAACAAAAATTAACACCTATGTTTCAACCAAATTACCTACTACAATAAGAGTTCTTGGAATTTACAGGAACATTACAACCATTCTCTTTCTGGACAGCTGTTCTAGATTCGCAAAAGTATGTAAGTCCATTACCAGTTAAACTCCGACCAAAAAAGTGTTAATTAATTGATTTGAGAACTTGTAGTTTTTTAAAACTTGCCGTGTCTTCTAATAATAATAGTCATTCGTTTACGTAGATTACAATTATGAGTTTACGACCATGCGATGCTCCTGGAAATTTAGTTTAGGTACGAGTAAATGTGTTATCATTTGTTTATTTCACAGTTACTGAGTATCGATCATCGAGTCTTTTATCATGTTATGGTTATTGGTTAATAGCTAAATGCAAGTCATTGGATCTTGTACCTTACATAAAAATATGTTAATTTTTTTTTCTAACGTGACAGGAATGTTTGAGTTCGATGAATCTGTGTTCCCTTATAACGGTTCGCAGAAGTGTTATTTACTTCTTTTGACCCATGAGCTTATATTGTGTTATTATCTCTGGACTTTCCTGTGTAAATGTTACCTTCCTGCTTTCCTACCGATGCAAAGATTGCAAAGATATTTCCTGGGTGCTTGGGATACACATTACCAACTTGCGTGACATTTGCTCCGAATAGAGAGTTTTCATTTGTTCCTCGGTAACCATTATTTTTTTGTACGAGAATAAGTTCTTAAACGTTTGTTATCTTTACTATTATTAAAGTAAGTGCTACCAATTTGTACATCTTGAGAACCGAGGATGTACTTTTGGCCATCAGTTTCTGGATACTTTTTGTTTGCTTGATAATCTTTGGAACCATCAACAAGTGATGGTCAATCGATCTGTTTTGCCTGAGTTTTTACTTCAGGTTGATAATCTAAAGTAGTGCCAAATACTAAGCACCTTACAAACTTATTGAATTCGGCAGAAGAATGGGAATCCGTCAGAGTACATTTTCTGATGAATTTAGTTGGAGAGCCTGTAACAAATTTCGGAAAAATAAATAATAACCCTACTAATATTAAAAATGTCAATGTTTGAATATTTGGATGTTTGTTGCTCAATCACGTCGCAACGTATGAATTGATCGGGCTCAATTTGATATATAGATTAAAGTCTGGAAGAACGCATAGATAAGTTTTATTCCGGCAAAATAAAGGGATCGGGAACTACGCGGGCAAAACCGCGGGGCGTTTCTAGTCTATCTTACAATGTGGTTGAGGATTTGATTTGATTCATGGTTGATACTCTTAAGCCTAGAACGGAAAGGCTTCTCCACTTTAATGATCTAGGTTGTGGAATGCGTTGTCTCGATGGTTACAATCATGGTTCCAGGTTCCAGGGAAGCACACCCCATTGTAGATCACGTCGTCGCTTAACATCAAGTAAGATGGTGCTCAAGTGTCAAAAAAAGAGAGCTTAGTCTTGACGTCTATTAAAAAAGGTGATAACATCGTATTTTGTGAAGAAAGAAATGTTGATGGATGATTGAGTTCAATGCTTACTGCAATGCTATCTGTTTTACCTTTTGACGGGTTTGCAGATGTGTTGTCTTGCGTCTCATGAGCGTGAAATGTGTTATTTTCACCAGACTTTTTTGTATAAAGGTTACCTTCTTGAACGACTACCAGTGCATCATTTTTTCCTGGTTTCTTGGGATACATATTAGCACTTGGTCCGATTAGAGAGCTTTCGTTCGTTCCATAAGCATTATTCTTTTGTACGCCTTGAGAACCGAAGATGTACTTTTGGCCATCAGTTTCTGTATAAATGTTGTTTGTTTGATTATCTCGGGGACCATTAACAAGTAGTGGTTCTTCAGTTTGCTTTGCCTGAATTTCGTCCAATTGCGGATTATTTAAGTGCTCTATGTACTCAAGTATGTTAGCATAGTGACCGAACCGGGTTGACTCAGTTGAGGCATCTTGGAGCCCTGCAACAATATGAAAGAATAATAAATAATCCTACACGGTACGGCCGACATTTGTCGGGCACGCCGCCGTCCAGGCGAATCGCTTCGTCATGTTATTTCCGGTTGTTCGCATCTTGCTAACGGCGTGTACTGCCACAGGCACGTTCTAGTAGCCAGGATCATCCACCAGCAACTTGCCTGAAGCCGCAGCCTCAGCAAGGGCTTGTCGAGTCTGAGGTGCCATTCTATAAGTACGCACCTTAGTCAGTTCTCGAAAATGGTCGTGCATCGCTCTACTGGTACCGATTTTTTATCACAGACAGTGTCACTAAAGCCTTTTTCACACGGGGGCAGAACAGTGAGGCAGGACAGTGGGCAGCACAGTATTGCTACTGTTTGAACGCACAGAACAGTACTGTCTTGACAGTAAACAAGACAGAACAGCTAATAGCCCGCCGGTCTATTTTTTCGGGGCAGTGATTTAACTTGCTTTGCATTTGGTGTGGTCTGTTTTACTTAAAATTTGTTTGTTTTGAGATTAAAATGCCACTTCCTAAATTACCAATGAATGAAACTAAAAATTTTCATTTGTCATACGCGTAATCATTCTAAACTCTTTGGGATTTTCAAACCTTATTTATTCTAAAACAACTAAGCTCTGGTCTTCTTGCCACCCAGTTTCTGATCCAAAGTTTTTATTTTTTATTTATTTCATTATTTACACACTCAACATCCAGAGCTATTTGTGCAGAAATTTTTAGTAAACGGCGCAAATATTGCCGTTGTCGTCGTCAACGCTCCATCGCTCACTTAGACTGTCCTGTCTATCCTATAATCCTATATTTGAACGAAACTGTCCTTCCAAACTGTTCTGCCTAACTGTTCTGCCACACTGTTCTGCCCCCGTGTGAAAAGGCTTAATAAGCCCGATATCGTGTTGGTAGACCACCTAGGTCTCGGCGCCGGGCTGTGATCGTCGATATCGCGTAAAATACAACATAACAAATTCAAATAACCTGCTGATCACTTCTACATAAAAACCGTTACGAGTTATTTTCATTTTTTTCGAATTTATTGTTCGAAATTTCGCACTCGAGCTGCAAGATACAAGTCTTGCACTTAGTTTGGGAGCTCAGTGCTAATCAACAAATGTATTGTTTTGTCAATTCTGATTTTAATTCTATTAAAGTGTTTAACCATGTCTTTGGAAATAAAATTATTATATTCTATTATTCTATTCTATTCAATACTGTAATTAGAAGAGCAAGTTCTCATGTTGTATAAAACAGTTGTCATTTAGCTTGCCACTTTAAACACCTTTAGAATTGTTTTAGGTCCACCGGAAATGACTGACTTACTATTTAAACTGATTGACTTATAAACCAGGAATATTATACATATTATATTTCTATGCAGTTCTAGATTAGCAGATGTTTCTAAGCCCAGTATTCTCTGATCTCTGAGCAATAAAATGTTCATTAATTGATTTTAGTAGTGCTACATTTTTTAAGCTGATTGCTTCTGGTTTATACTCAATAGTCATTGGTTTGTAGCCTCGTGGATTATAATCAATAATTTTTTTAATTCTGCGATGCTTGATGAGCCATCGAAATCAGTTCAGACGTGTTTTTTTTTTAAATTTGGCAATTTATTAAATTTTGATCATCGTGTCTTTTATCTCATGGTTAACCATTAAGGCTAACTGCTGAATTCAATGTCAATAGATCTGATATTTAATACTTTAGTTTAACTTTGAACTCGTCAATTTTTTTGGTGGAGTGACGAGCAGAACATGTGCCGGATGGTAAACAACATGCCTGCCCATAACAGCACAGTGACATGCGGCTATTGGAACATAAAGCAACGCACTGCGCTCGTCACTCGGGGATATAAGGTGTTTTATCACTTAGCTCAGTAATTTTTCAAGAAACATTGACCTTCAAACTGGAATACTGTAAGATTGCTTGGCGGCAGAATAGCTGGCAAAAGTGTGGTACTTCCTCAGGTGGACTCTGCAAAGAGCTAGTACGAGAAACTTTTCTTACTCTCACATAGATGTTGATAGATGATTGAGTTCAATTCACCTGTCTTACCTTTTAACGGTTTCGCAGAAGTGTTATTTACTTGAGTCTCATGAGCTGGAAATGTGTTATTTTCTCCGGACATTTCTGTATAAATGTTACCTTTCTGAACGATTACTAATGCATTGATATCATTTTTTCGTGGATTCCGATTCCGGCTTCCAAATGACTTAGCTGAGGCATTTTGAAGCCCTGAAATAAAACACACCAATGATTAATAATTATTGACAATTATTTGATTTTTTTGATTTTGAATGATTTGATTGATTATTAATAAGACAAAAGATTGTGATAAAACAGCTTTATACTTACACAAACACTCAAAGACCGCGATTAGCAGAATACACATTAAATTGCTGCACGTCTTCATGCTCTGGCCGTTTCGAAGCGAATATTCTATGACGCGGTCCATCAGCTCTTTTAAATATATAGGTATATCTGATACTGGTGACCAATCTACGCTGTACTTGATAAATCCGCAATTACCGTTTCCTGTAATGTCAAAGCCAGGAACGAAAAATATGTTTTTGAAACATATTTAATTAGTCCTAGTTGAGGAAAACTTGATCTCTCTTAAAATAGTTATCGCTATTAACGTATACTACAAATGTGTTATCACCGGGTTTATCAGCAGGTTATTTGCTAATAAGGTCACGCAGGATATTCTTAATGACTCGCGTCATTAACAATAATTAAATTAAAGCGCTATAGCTGTTATGTTATTAATAATTATTATAACAAGAACAAAATTAAAATTTTGATTAACCCCCACTACCTCAGATTTGTTATCTGTACAACATTCTACTAGTCAAGCCCTTTCATTTGATACCCATATTAAGGGTTGTGAAAAAATGTATTTCGCCATTTTGTGGTAGCAGCCATCTTGCATTTGAAATTTGTCATAGTGCGTAATATTCTACTAGTCAAGCCCTTTCATTTGATACCCATATTGTGGTAGAAGTGAAAAAAATAATATAATTCGCCATTTTGTGGTGGCGGCCATCTTGGATTTGAAATTTGTTATTATGTATTGTATTCTACTGGTCAAGCCCTTTCATTTGATACGCATATTGAGGTAGGTTGTGAAGAAATATTTTGTCCGCCATTTTGTGGAGGCGGCCATCTTGAATCGATATTAACCAAACATAGCTAAAAACATCTGCACGGATATCAACCTTCAAATAAAAAAAACCGCATTGAAATCGGCCCATCCGTTTGAGCTCTACGGTGCCACAGACAGACACACACACAGACAGACAGACAGACAGACAGACAGACAGACAGACAGACAGACAGACAGACAGACAG
Source organism: Ectropis grisescens (assembly GCA_017562165.1). Classification (NCBI taxonomy): domain Eukaryota; kingdom Metazoa; phylum Arthropoda; class Insecta; order Lepidoptera; family Geometridae; genus Ectropis; species Ectropis grisescens. The sequence continues at coordinate 28,537,443 of CM029779.1, forward strand.
ACAGACAGACAGACAGACAGACAGACAGACAGACAGACAGACAGACAGACAGATAGATAGACAGACAGACAGACAGACAGACAGACATCGACGTCAAACTTATAACACCCCTTTTTTTGGTCGGGGGTTAAAAATTAAGTTTATCGTTACTTTAAATGCAATAGTTGGGCAATGTTTCCAGAGAAATTACAGGGCTTAGAGATATAAGATCTTAGATCTCTGGGTGACGAGCGCAGTGCAGTGCTAGGTAATGATTTGGACTCTTCATGTTCCAATAGCTGCGTGTCACTGTGCTGTTATGTGTCAGGCATGTTGCTTACCTTCAGGCACATGTCCTGATCGTCTCGTCACTCTTTATTTAAAAAAAATATTGAAAAGTAAATAATAAAATAAATAAATAAATATTGGTGGACAATTCACACACAACACCATCTGACCCCAAACTAAGCAAAGCTTGTAATACGGCCAGATAGCTGACATAATACTTATATAGTTCTAAATACATACTTATTATACATAGAAACACCCAGACACAGTGCAAACATTTGAATTCATCACACAAATATTTGCACTGAGTGGGAATCGAACCCACGACCCTCGGCGTCGCAGGCAGAGTTACTACCCACTAAGCCACGCGGCCAGTCATGATAAGATAATAACATGATATCATCCTTACGTTCGACCATTTGTTTGAGTCTTTGGAACGTTAACCATGAAACGATGTCACTTTTTTGAGCTGCAATCAGTTCGATAGAAAAGAGGGCAAAGTGGTATTAATTCATGCAGAACCACACTGTATGCACAATCCTCGAAATGAATTCGATAATAAATCTGGTGAGGGTATTATTTCCAGCATTTCAAAAGTCGCCATAAGCTTCTAAATTTGAAATCGTAAATAAAGTGAAAATTATCCATTGATAACTGTACTTATTATTTTAACGTCAATTAGTAAAAACCAAAATTAAGAGCATACAAATAGCTTAAATATGTAGGTACATTTTTAAAGGTTCAGGCGCTGAAAAGAGCCATATGCCACTTTTTAAACATATATCTAACAAAATGTATATGGTTTGAGATTTTATATACAATATATGTTATTCTTGAATATATTTATTCGGTGACCAATGATTTCTATATATATACTAGATGTCCGCCCCAGCTTTGCTCGTGGTACATTATATAGTACTCATCAGGATCCCGTACATATACAACGGTGAAAGAATGACTGAAATCGGTTCAGCTATTCCTGAGAATATCGCTTTCAAACAAAACACCTCTTCAGCTACCTGCTACGCCATCTGTCGGAAATTGGTTGTACCAACTCAGATTAAAAAAAAATGATTAGCAAAGGCTTTATATTCAAGAGGTATGTAATCTGTGATATTCAATGACGCAATCTTAGACACATGCTGTCATGTGTCATGTCAAAGCACGAAACGTACGACTCCTAAAAGGAGTCTATATTACTATATTTTTCCCGATTTTGTTACATTCTTGATTCATGCTCCGCTTCTATTAATAGTAGCATTATTTTCTATAGCCTAATAACCTTCCTCGATAAATGGACTATCCAATAGAAAATAATCTTTCAATTCGGACCAGTACTTCCCTAGATCCTCGCGTTCAAACAAACAAACAAACTCTTCAGCTTTATTTCAGTAGGCCTCAGTTACTTCTTACCCTCGTCACAAACTATTCTCTCGCACTTGACCACTTTTATTTTATATACTGATTGATATAGGAATCGGGAACATCAGATACTTAGGCACATTCTCACACAAGCCTTGCCGAAGTACTGTGTTCAAGTAACTGCAACAATGCTACGACAATTATCGAGCGTGAATCTTGTAATGTTATCTTAGAATTTTCAAAATCTGAATCTGCACTCTATCATTAACCTTGATCTAAACATCTACGCTTCTATCTACTTATTTTATGTTTTGTAAGTTCTTATTTTTAAAATTTTGCGGAAATTGTCATGATAATTTTGTCCTATGGCATCATTTTCCATGCAGATAAGAAAGAAAATACTTAGTCCACATAAAAATAAACATAACTACAACATGATATAATCTTTAATTCATTTATTTAGGCACAAAATGAACACTTATTTTTCAACCAAATTATTTACCATTATAACCATTATCTTGCTGGATAGTTCTATCGTAGATTCGCAAAAGTTTGTACATAAGTCCGTTACCGTTGATCTCCGACCAAAAAGTGTTAATTCATTGACTTGAAAATTTTTGGTTTTTCGAACTCGAAGTGTCTTCTAAAGTCATTCGTTTATAGTCTCGTGGATGACAATCAATATTTTTTATCACGCTCATGCAAATTTAGTTCAAATGTTTTTTTTTTATTTCGCAGCTACTGAATTTCGATCATCGAATCTTTTATCATAATATTATGGTTATTAGTTAACTGCTAAATGCGGGTCATTGGATCTTGTATCCTTATATGTACCTTTGAATTTGTCAATTCATTTTTTCTAATATGACAGGAATGTTGATGAATGTATGAGTTTGATGGATCTGTGTTACCTTTTACCGGTTTCACAGAAGTGTTGTTTCTTGAATTGTTGAACTGAATAGAGACTTTTCATTCGTTCCTAGGTAAGTGTTAGTCTTTTCCACGAGAACAGGTTCATACAAGTTTGTCCCTTCACTATTTTCAGGGAAAATATTACCAGTTTGCTCGTCAGGTCGGGAGACGAATGTTTCTGCATAATTTGCTGGATAAATGTTGTTTGTTCTATAAGTTTGGGAAGCAAAAGCCATTACAGGTCCTTTATTCTGTTTTGTCTGAGTGTTTTTATTTTAGAAATCTAGAGACTTCATAAGGCTAGCGATGGTAATTTTTGGCTTTGCGACGTCATTAAAATAGCTTCCGATTGATTCTGCTGAGACATTTTGGAGCCCTGAAATAAAACACGACAATAATTAAAAATCTACAATACCTACATTATACAAAAATATAAACCAGCTTTAAAACAAAAAATGCATTAATATTAGTAAAAACTTATTTTGCACTAAAAAGGGTATATGTACTAAAAACTATTGCCTACAATCCTACAATTTAGTCTGGATGATAGTTGTAGATATCTACTTAGTCTGTGTTGTAGATTTCACAAACGTTATGAAACACGATCCTGAGAACACAAAATTGTGTAAATGAATTAATAAAATTTGTTTTGCACTAAAAGGGTTAAAATAAACTATTTAACCCCGACCAAAAAAAGGGGCGTTATAAGTTTGACGTCGATGTCTGTCTGTCTGTCTGTCTGTCTCTGTGTGTGTGTGTCTGTCTGTGGCACCGTAGAGCTCAAACGGATGGGCCGATTTCGATACGGTTTTTTATTTAAAAGTTAATATCCGTGCGGGTGTTCTTAGCTATGTTTGGTTAATATCGATTCAAAATGGCCGCCTCCACAAAATGGCGGACAAAATATTTCTTCACAACCTACCTCATTATGGGTATCAAATGAAAGGGCTGGACTAGCAGAGTACTATACGCTATAACAAATTTCAAATCCAAGATGGCCGCCACCACAAAATGGCGAATTATAAAAATTTTTTCACTACTACCGCAATATAGGTATCAAATAAAAGGGCTTGACTAGTAGAATGTTGTACAGATAATAAATCCGAGATAGTCGGGGGTTAATCAAAATTTTTAATTTTGTTTCTTGTTTATACAAAAAATTAAACCAACTTCAAAGCCACACTAGGCACTCAAATACGCAAACTAAATTACTATACTTATTATTAGCGCTACTCACTCATCTATTAGAAGTCGGTGCCAGTCCTGTCAAAAATCTAGTGGACGTAGTTAGTATGCCTAAGTACTATCTATATACTACCTGTTAGACTTGACTGGCACCAACTTCAAATAGATGAGTGAGTAGCGCTTATAACGTAATTAAAAATATATAACATTTTTTTTTTGAGTGTCTATTTGTGGTTTTGAAGTTGGTTTTATTTTTTGTATAAATAAAACAGTTTATTTTACCTTTTACCTTTTTAGTACAAAACAAATTTTGTGAAAGAATTTACAATTCCTTTTTAGGGTTCTGTAGCCAAATGGCAAAATACGGGACCCTTATAGATTCGACATATCTGTCTGTCTGTCCATCCGTATATTACAGCCACTTTTCTCCGAAACTATAAGAGCTATACTATTGAAACTTGGTAAGTAGATGTACTCTGTGAACCACATTAAGTTTTTACACAAAAAATAGAAAAAAATAAAAAAGTTTGGGGTATACCATACTTAAAAATGAAACTCAAAAAAAAAAAACCATCAAACAATACGTGTGGGTTATCTACGGATAGGTCTTCAAAATGATATTGAAGTTCCTAACATATCCCCTGTAACTTCTAAAATAAGATAATGACAGAAATAAAAAAATTTATGATGTCCATTACCATGTAAACTATCAACGAAAATTGGTTTTAATGAGATCTATAAAGTGTTTTTATTTTAATACATCATAAATTCACTATTGTTATAACACTGACAACGAACTACAAGAACTTTTATATTATGTTACTTGCTGCTACGGAAGCCTTCATGGGCGAGTCCGACTCGCACTTGACCACTTATATTTCTAATGTGACAGAAACGTTAATGGATGTATGAGTTCGATGGATCTGTGTTACCTTTAAGGGCGTGTAGGCCGTAATTTTGAATTTTAAAACAACTTTAAGACCTTTAAAATAGTGTATTAAACTCTGAAAAAAATATATGTATTAGTTAAGGATCTAATCTAGTGCAATTCATGCAGTCAATAACACGATTTAATGAATTTTACTTGATAGAAAAAAATCCCAAAGTTACCCCTTTTCAAAAGGTTTTTTCAAGTTTATGACTAAACTAATGATCTTTTTTACTAAATTTTTGTACTCAACGAAAGCCACTAAAAAGTTATAGATGCTTTCGCAGAGTTTGACTTGATAAAAAGTATCAGTTATTCACTATGTTTTAATATCTACCATATATATAGCGCGCCGTTCGGCAGGCCTGATCAGTCGCGTTTCGGCGCTCACGGACGACGGGCCTGTGCTTGATTTTGCAATTTTGACAACCAATAAATTTTAAATATTACGATCATAGTGCCACAGTATAACAATATCAGTAGGTATTACTAGTGAAGCACGCTATGATCTTGATTTTTGATACCGTTTTCATTGGAATTGCAAATAGACGCTGATACTAATTAGTACGCTGTTTACTTTATGTTGTAGACCAATAGGGAAGTCTCAAAAAACTGACGTCGATAACACATCAGTAAAAAATTCAATGCAGATACAATGGAAAATAGATTAGTATCGGTAAAATATTCGTCCGTCAAATCAGAGATCGGGATAAGGAAATAATGAGAGGGAGAAATCCCTGCGTAAATCCTAATATAAATGCAAGTTAGGTATCATTTATGATACCTAACTTGCATTTATGCTCATTAGGTAAATTCTTTGGTAGTAAGGTACTTAGTACTTGGAAGAAAAGTCCTCACATACGGATTTTACCACTTTGGAAGAGATTCTTGCGCAAACTATTCAATTTAGAAAAAAAATGTTAGGAACTTCAATACAATTTTTGAACACCTATCCATAGATACACGTATGATTTTGATAGATTTTTTTTTAAATTTATTTTCCAAGTTTGTGACACCACCAAAATTTGTTGTTTTTTCGTTTTTGTATGAAACTGTTAATATTGTTCATAGAATACATGTACTTACCAAGTTTTAATAGTATACTTCTTATAGTTTCGGAGAAAATGGCTGTCACATACGGATGAACAGACATAACGTATATTTTAAAATTTGTCTACGAATCCCTAAAACCCAACTTCGTTCATTTAAAACTTATTTAAATGAAATTTAGACACTCGACCAAATTAGATAAGAAGGCAGTAAAATTACTCGTAGAATTTAACTCTGTACTAAATTTCCGATTCGTATTTTTTCGGTTAGAATCATTTCCTGAGCATAAAATTACAAAATAATAACAAATCCAGGTGGAGCTTCAAGCGCCAGCTCGAAAAAAAACGTTTTGGCCAATATTCGGAAAAAGTTATAAAGCCTATTATTATTGTAGAAAATAAAATTTCCCATCTTTTGTTGCCAGTAAACTTTTTTCGAACTTACCGATTACGATTTATTATGTCCAATTTGATGATAACAATGTAAAAAAATAAGATGTGAATTCCGTTCCCAGTAGCATAAACATGTCTCTTTTACCGGAATGGAAGAAGGGTTATGTTTTTCGCGCGTATCTTTATGTTTGTAAAACTTTTATTTCCACATATCTTCCAAACGGCTGGATGGATTTTGGTAACTAAGATATTCTAAGACTGGTCTCATTCGCCAAAGTGTCCAAAGACTCCTTAGATAGTAGGTAATATTTTTTACGTGTAGATTTTTTTGTAGTCGGTTTTAAATTAAAGTAATTCTATCATATTGCTCGTTGCTCGAATGAACAGCACCGTTCATCATCATGATTGAAGAGTTGAACGAAGAGTTTGGTCTCCACTTTTGTAATAAGAACAACTAAGCTGTGAAACGCATTGCCAGAGTGGGTTTTGTCGAAGGTTCGATCCTTGGGGTTACGAGGTACACTGTGTTTGTTTCTATTAGAGAAGCAAGTTCCATCGTAGACCACATCATTTTCATCCACTATTTTCGGCATCATCACAACCGTATCATTAAATGGCCTATAAATCGTAAACGGTAAGTTTTACAAAAAAGTTTACAAGCAACAAAAGATGCAAAATTTTATTTTCTACAATTGTTGTCAAAATATATAGTTTCCAAAATATCGGCTAAAACAGTTTTTTCAATTGGTGTTTGAAACTCTACCTGAATCTGTGAGCATTTTGTAATTTTATGCTCAGTAAGTGATCTTTACCTCATAGAAAAAATTGGATTAGAAATTTAGTGCAAACTTGGCCAAAAACCGTCTATATTTACTGGCCTTGCATTACGTTTCACCACATTTTTAAATTTTTGACGAACTTGTGAATTATTAGGAAACATTTTAAAAGATGCATGAAATTTTAAAAGCCGTTCTCAACTTATAGTGTGACCAAAAAAGAAAAGGTTGAGTTTTGTATACCTACGAGTATAGATAAATTTAATATTTATTCGTTTATATAGCTACAAAACTCTAATCATAAACAAACAAACGTAAACAAATCTTGAACAAAAAATGAGTTTAAATGACATAGTCCAATATTTTAATGTTATTTCTGCACTGTGGCACCGATTCCGCGGTCGGTGACGGTCGCGAGAACAAGACAGCGTTAAATGCCTACTTTGACAGAATTACCTGGCCTTAAGCGGTTTCGCAGAAGTGTTGTTTATTTGAGATTCATGAGCTTGAATTGTGTTATTTTCTCCGGACATTCCTGTGTAAATGTTACCTTCCCGAATGACTATCGGGTCAAAGATATCATTTTTTCCTGGTTTCTTGGGAAAAACATTATCAGTTCGTATGACACTTGGTCTCGATAGAGACTTTTCATTCGTTCCTAGGTAAGTATTATTCTTTTCTATGAGAATAGGTGCATACACGTTTGTCCCTTCACTATTTTCAGGGAAAGTATTATTAGCTAGTACGTCAGGTATGGAGACAAATGTTTCCGCATAATTTGCCGGATAAATGTTGTTCTTTCTAATAGTCTGGGAACCCCAATATATTACCAATCCTTTATTCTGTTTTTTCTGAGTGTTTTTATTTTGGAAATCTAGAGACTCCATAATAGGATAATCTATAAGGCTAGCAATGTCCGTTTCTGGCTCTGCGACGTCATTAAAATAGCTTCCGATTGATTTAGCTGAGGCATTTTGGAGCCCTGAAACAAAACACAACCATAATCAATAATCTACAATACCTACATTATAAAAAAGAGACGATTTTCTTAGCATTCCATGGATTCACCGTGCGGGTGCCGGGTCCATCGTGTGGCAGAGAGAGAAAACCCGAGTAGATCCCGAGACTTGTGACTCGGGCGTAGGTTTAAGGGGCCCCTTTCTGACGTACATCAACACTCACCTTCACTACTCGTCTTTCTCTCCCTGCCCAGCCAAATCTGATATGAGCCTACTAGTGCAGCTTTAGATACTCGTTCTAGTATAGAACTTACTGCACTTCTGGATAAACCAAGGTCTTTCAGCAGGTTATAGAGAGATTTTGCTGGTATACCTCTCGCTCCTACTTCTACAGCGTATAAACTAACTACATAGCCGTTTTTTGTTAATTCGTTTAGGAGGTCGTAATACTTATTTTGTTTCATCGCGTGGTCTTTAGGTATATTAGTTTCCCACGGTACGGTAAGTTCTACAAGGACTATGCGTTTCGTAGCTCTAGAAAAAAGAAAAATGTCCGGTCTGGATGACGAAACACCCACATCCTCTGGGATCCTGTAGTGCCTTTTATACGTGTCCATTAAAATAGTCCATTCAGGTGCTGTACCCAGGATTGAGTAAGGCTTGTTCCTGGAGTTTGAAGTTGAGCCTTCTTTTACAAAGTTAATTTGTCTTTTGTTGGTCGTCAATCCCTTTTGGGCTCTAGCTACTGAAAGGCTCATGGCTTCACGTATGATTTCAAGTACTCTGTCATGGCGCCGTGAGTAATGACCCCCCATTACGGAGCACCTTGCATCCCACCAATATGTGCCTTGCTTTATATTATGTTACTTGCTGCTACGGAAGCCTTCATGGGCGAGTCCGACTCGCACTTGACCACTTATATTTCTAATGTGACAGAAACGTTAATGGATGTATGAGTTCGATGGATCTGTGTTACCTTTTAGCGGTTTCGCAGAAGTGTTGTTTATTTGAGATTCATGAGCTTGAATTGTGTTATTTTCTCCGGACATTCCTGTGTAAATGTTACCTTCCCGAATGACTATCGGGTCAAAGATATCATTTTTTTCCTGGTTTCTTGGGAAAAACATTATCAGTTCGTATGACACTTGGTCTCGATAGAGACTTTTCATTCGTTCCTAGGTAAGTATTATTCTTTTCTATGAGAATAGGTGCATACACGTTTGTCCCTTCACTATTTTCAGGGAAAGTATTATTAGCTAGTACGTCAGGTATGGAGACAAATGTTTCCGCATAATTTGCCGGATAAATGTTGTTCTTTCTAATAGTCTGGGAACCCCAATATATTACCGATCCTTTATTCTGTTTTTTCTGAGTGTTTTTATTTTGGAAATCTAGAGACTCCATAATAGGATAATCTATAAGGCTAGCAATGTCCGTTTCTGGCTCTGCGACGTCATTAAAATAGTTTCCGATTGATTTAGCTGAGGCATTTTGGAGCCCTGAAACAAAACACAACCATAATCAATAATCTACAATACCTACATTATAAAAAAGAGACGATTTTCTTAGCATTCCATGGATTCACCGTGCGGGTGCCGGGTCCATCGTGTGGCAGAGAGAGAAAACCCGAGTAGATCCCGAGACTTGTGACTCGGGCGTAGGTTTAAGGGGCCCCTTTCTGACGTGCATCAACACTCACCTTCACTACTCGTCTTTCTCTCCCTGCCCAGCCAAATCTGATATGAGCCTACTAGTGCAGCTTTAGATACTCGTTCTAGTATAGAACTTACTGCACTTCTGGATAAACCAAGGTCTTTCAGCAGGTTATAGAGAGATTTTGCTGGTATACCTCTCGCTCCTACTTCTACAGCGTATAAACTAACTACATAGCCGTTTTTTGTTAATTCGTTTAGGAGGTCGTAATACTTATTTTGTTTCATCGCGTGGTCTTTAGGTATATTAGTTTCCCACGGTACGGTAAGTTCTACAAGGACTATGCGTTTCGTAGCTCTAGAAAAAAGAAAAATGTCCGGTCTGGATGACGAAACACCCACATCCTCTGGGATCCTGTAGTGCCTTTCATACGTGTCCATTAAAATAGTCCATTCAGGTGCTGTACCCAGGATTGAGTAAGGCTTGTGCCTGGGTTTGAAGTTGAGCCTTCTTTACAAAGTTAATTTGTCTTTTGTTGGTCGTCAATCCTTTTGGGCTCTAGCTACTGAAAGGCTCATGGCTTCACGTATGATTTCAAGTACTCTGTCATGGCGCCGTGAGTAATGACCCCCATTACGGAGCACCTTGCATCCCACCAATATGTACCTTGCTGTGCCTATCGCCTTTGCACAAGTATAGCAACATTTTTCAGAGGCTTTTCCCCACCTTACCAAGTTACTCTGGTCAGGAAGGGTCATTTGGAATGCATTTAGATAAAACTATACAAACCAACTTCAAACCCATGAATGCGTTTATTATTTTTAATTTTAGTTTTATTATCACAGATTTCTAAAACAAAAGGCAGATGGAACGTGCAGAACACAGATCCTTAGGTCCGGAAAGCAAATATCTAACGCCAAAGCAAATACAAACTCCAATCAGTACGAATCGGACTTCCGTCTCGTACAGGAGTCCCGTGTGATTTTAAGTTTTGTTTAAGATTATGCCATACTAGCTTTAACCCGCGGCTTCGCTCGCGTTCAGTAAGTTTTTTATTGTAGATTCCTACTTTGATAGCATGAGCGTCAAATAATAACATAACTAATGCTCGTCTATAATAGGTCTAAGGGTAGTTTATGCGTTATTATGTATTTTAATTCCCTATTTTACCATCTCAGGGGTTGAATTTTGGAAATCTCTCATTATTTTAATGTTCATGCAAATAAATGTTTTAACTGCTATAATAGGTTTACTCTTGACCGCAATGTCGCCTTAAGTTAAGTGATTATGTGGTCTACGGTAGAGCTTGCTATCCTAGAAGAAACCGATTCAGTCTCAATTTGGAAACACCAGCGTTGTAATCATCATGAAAAATCCATTCAGGCAACGTCTTAGAGTATCTCTCCACTTAGTTTGTGAACGCCTTTCACAGCCTAGGCGTTATTGTAACAAAAGTAGTCCGTCAAAGCTTTTCGTTATAGTCTTTAGAACATGTCTAAAGTCCGTACAAAATTTTATCCACTATTACGTACCTAGTATGAATTTGAAAAATATCCTTCTTTCTTGTTTGCTTCATAAAATATAAATATACTTACATTTTCACACATGTAAATACAATGTCTCCTGTGCGTAATATTATTTATAATATATAAAATTTTCATACCCACTTTTCATACACTTTCTTTGGGATTAAATTTAGGAAAACTCTGTTTTACATAGCTCATTATTTTTCCGTACTCATATCCTACAAAGCTTAAAGCAAATATGTCACAAGAAATAAAAATGTTCACACAAACTTTTTTCCCTTATTTTACTACATTAGACGATGTATTTTGAAAAAAAAAAAACACTGAAACACATAACTCATTACACATATTAGCCGTACTCAATTTATACGAAATTTCATTCAAATATGTCCAAGGAATAAAAAGTTTCATAATACACACTTTCATACATATTTTCTTTAGGCGTTGAATTTTGAGAAATCCGTCCTTAGTGAATATGTCTACGTCATAAAAAGAATACGTATGTGACAATTTAAGAATGTCATATTACCCTCTTATGGGTTACATTTTGGAAGTAAATGTACTCATAACTCATTATTTAGGCCGTACTCAATTTCTACAAAATTTGATGCAAATATGTACAAGAAATAAAAAGTTTCATAAAAACTATGATAGTTTACCCTTATGTCACCCTTTGAGGGTTAAATTTTGATAAATGTTGTAATATGTACCTCGTGATGCTAGCTGAAATCAATTCATACAATTTTGAAAAACCTTCCTTTGGTCGATGCCTACGTCATAAAAAGAATACGTGTGTGAAATTTTAAGTATGTCTTAAGGGTACGTCCTGTGCGTTATCATAAAACTTTCATCCCTATTTTAAAACCTAGAGAATGAATTGATAAAAATGTACTACGTAAGTCATTATTATGGCCGTACTCAACTCTTACAAAATTTGATGCTAATATGTCCAAGGAATAAAAGTTTTGTACAAATTGTCAACCCTTATTCCACCCTTTCACGGTTTAATTTTGATTAACACTGTAATACATACCTCATGATATTACCCAAACATAATTTAATGAAATTTCATGCAATTATGTCTTCGGAATAAAAAGCTTCATACAAACTTTCATCCCTATTTCATCTCTTTAGGGGTTGAATTTTGAGAAATCCTCCTTGGTGGCTGCCTACATTATAAAAATAATACGTGTGTGAAATATTTTAAGAATGTCCTAAGTGTATGTCCGCTGCGTTTAATATTTATTTTATAAAACGTTCATCCCCTATTTAACTCGTTTTAGAGGTTAAATTTTGAAAAAAATGTGATACACAACTCTTTATTTTGGCCACACTAAATATGTTCAAGGAATAAAACGTTTCGATACAAAATTTCATCCCTTATTTCTCCCTTTGAGGATTGAATTTCGATAAACGCTGTAATACGTACCTCATGATTTTAACTGAAGTCACCTTATATGAAATTTCATGCAAATATCCCCAAGGAATAAAAGTTTCTATACAAACTTTCATCCCTTATTTCACCCTTTGAGGGTTGAATTTCGATAAAAGCTGTATTACGTACCTCATTATTTTAGCCAAACTCAATTTATATGAAATTTCATGCAAATATGCCCAAGGAATAAAACGTTTCGATACAAAATTTCATCCCTTATTTCATCCCTTTGAGGGTTGAATTTCGATAAACGCTGTAATACGTACCCCATGATTTTAGCCGAACTCAATTTATATGAACATGAAAGTTCATGCAAATATGCCAAAGGAATAAAAGTTTCATACAATCTTTCATCCCTATTTCACCCCTTGGGATAGAATTTATCAAAATCCTTTCTTAGCGGATACCTACGTCATAACATCTACTTGTGTGCCAAATTTCAGCCTGATCCCTCCAGTGGTTTGGGCTGTGTGTTGATAGATCACTATGTCAGTCAGTCAGTCAGTCAGTCAGTCAGTCACCTTTGAGTTTTATATATATAGATTGTGTCTTCAAACATTGCAAACATTTTTCCCAAAATAAGAAAAAGAAAAAGGAATATCATTTCATAGGAAAGTTTGAATATGTTACTGCTATTTATATAATTTAGGCAATTTCATTTCATTTAATGAATAGAAACACAACACCTTAACGAAAATTGATTAGTGTTGCTATAATAAATTGAAATTATTTTCCCTAAAGTTAAGGTAAAATATAGATTATGATTTTTTTGAAGATACTCGTAGACCAAATTATTTATGTGGATTGTATTATTCTATTTTAAACCCTATTTTTATAATCGTATTTTTTTTAATTTAATGTGAATCGATGCCTAGCACAAAACGTCATTACTAGCGTTTATAAAAATACTAATAGTGTTGATGAAAACCATAGTTATGAAGCAAGTTTTTATACTTGTAAGTAGGTATAGTGGAGCTTAAAAAATTAGGCGAGTTTTTTTGAGAGATCTAATCGTTTTAATTAACCTCATGTTATCTGGTCGAGTCAGTAGTGACATTGTCGAAGTTTTATACGGTGCTAGTTTGTGCGTACATACTTACCCAAAAAAGATATTGGGATCAGGCCAATCGCTGTTGGCACCACATATACTGGCCTTGCTGCCTGGGTTAACTTTTCGTTTGCGACACGCGTCCAGACAAAGATTGGATACTAAACAAATTGAATGATCTGGCCCCCCAACATCAAATCAGTTGACAAAAATTCTCTGCACTTCCTGTGTTCACCGATATTAAATGAGTAGTTACCACCTTTTGTCAAGCATAATATTCAAAGTTTTACAAAAAGCTCCGATAGAATACTCAAAATAAACACACACATGACTTTTACTATTATTCGGCGTTGTCTTTTTATTCCTAATTTTCTGTACGAATATTCGAATTTTTAGTTGCATGCAAAATCAAAATTTTTAACTTCACAGGATGTAAATTACTATTTCCATCATGACAAGAAATCCTTGCATAATATATAATCGGTGTAATAATAAATTATTTTAACATTATAATATATATTATGTGTTTATTATACGCGAAGATTTCCGAAGCTAAGACAACTATAGTGGGATTTTTTTCTTAAGACTGGGAACATTACACGCACACCAACGTGAGTGATTTGACAACGTCGGTGAGAGCTGTCACGCATACATAACTAATTACTGGCCTCACAGTGTCGTTCACGAAGGTTTCATCTGTTTAGAAATCTGTGTTTATTATAATTAATACGAGTAAAAACTTATTTTACTCTAAAAAGGGTATATTTACTAAAAACTATTGCCTACAATTCTACAATTGAGTCTGGATGACAGTAGTTGTAGATATCTCTCTACTTATAGACTACAGGCCCGTGAACAAAATTTATGGGTCAAATGAACAACCAGGAGACCTATGTAGGATGATAGGAGGGTATAATTTTGGTATGCCAACTCCTGTCCTTGCACGGTTGCCTGGTAGAGATCGCTTTAAGCGATAAGGCCGCCAATTAAATTGCTAAGAGTTTTTTTCTGTTTTGTATTGTTTGATGTTTTTTTTTGTGCTTTGTGGCTTTTTAATACAGAGTTATTGTATTGTATTGTTTAAAGTAATAATATTCAGCACTATGCCGTCACTTGTAAGCTGTCCAACTGAGTGCAATTGAGGCACTCAAAAGCGCAAACTAAATTACTATAATTATTATCAGCGCTACTCACTCATCTATCAGAAGTCGGTGCCAGTTTAGTCAAAAATCTAATTGACGTAGTTAGTACTATCTATCTATCTACTACCTGTTAGACTTGGCTGGCGCTGACTTCAAATAGATGAGTGAGTAGCTTATATACATAATTAAAATGTATTATTAATTATTTTTTGCTTTCGAGTGCCTATTTGTGCTTTTGAAGTTTATTTATTTATTGAATTATTTAGGAATGACAACAGGCACAAAGTCATATAAAGTCATATCTTAAACTTAAAGTAGTTATATAAGAACAGCTTTTTAACTTTATGTCCAATTACAACCATACTCTACTTATATATGTAAGTTGAATGCTAATGGGGCGCTTTCAAGAGACAAAAATACCCGTCAAAGACAGCTCCCAACTTCGCCGTAGGTGACGCCACTGTTTTATTTTGTTGGATAAATTTCACAATAATCAAAAGTTGGTTTAATTTTTGTATAAAATAGTTTATTTTACCTTTTTAGTGCAAAACAAATTTTTATTAATTCATTACACACAATTTCGTGCCCACAGGATCGTGTTTCATAACTTTTGTGAAATCTACAACTGACATCCAGATAAAATTGTAGGCAAAAAGAAAAAAAGAAAAGGACAAAATTTTAGTTTTTTGTTTATATTTCAAAAACTACCAGCCCGCTTCCGGTAAAATATATATAGAACCATTCCGGAAGCATGCCTGCTTACCAGTAATTAAAATTGGTTCGGGAGTTTTCGAGAGCTCAGGTACTCGTAACATACAAAAAAAACCTCCACTTTATTGGAAGGTGGTTAAAAAGTAATAATTAAGTTTCATAGTTCAGTTAACATAAGATAAATAAACGAGAATCTAGAAAAACTTGTAATAAAGTTATACTTACACGAAAACTGAAAGGTCGCGATCAGCAGAATAAACATAAAATTGGCGTATGTCTTCATGGTCTGGCCGTTTCGAAGCGAATATTCTATCACTCGGTCTATCAGCTCCTTTATATTTCTCATACTGATGACCAATCTACGCAATACGAGCTTGTTGAATCCCCAATTATCGTTTCCTGTAACGTCAAAGCAAGGAACGTAAAATACATTTTTTGAACATATTCAATTAGTTCTAGTTGAGGAAAACTTGATCTCTCTTAAAATAGTTATCGCTATTAACGTATACTTAAATGTGTTATCACCGGGTTTATCACCACGTTATTTGTTACTTTTTGCTAATAATCGTTCCATGAGCTGTTATTTGTTTAACTTCCAGAAAATCCATCACGCAGGATATTCTTAATGACTCACGTCATTAAAAATAATTATATTGAAACGCTATCACTGTTCTATCAATTATTATTATTATATAAATTCCGTTTATGGTTAGTTTCAACACATATTTTAAAATAAAATGATATCATCCTTACGTTCGACTATCCGTTCGAGTCTTTGGAACGTTAACCATGAAACGATGTCACTTTTTTGCAATCAGTTCGATAGAAAAGAGGGCAAAGTGGTATTAATTCATGCAGAACCACACAGTATGCACAATCCTCGAAATGAATTCGATAATAAATCTGGTGAGGTTATTATGTTGCTGCATTTCAAAGGTCGTTATATGCTTCTAAACTTGAAATCGAAGGGAAAAATGAAAATTATTCATTGTTATTAAAATAATTTTAATGTCTATTAATAAAAACCAAAATTATGAGCATACCCAATAAATAGCATATGTAGGTACATTTTTAACGTTAAAATACAAATGTCCCTATACATACAGTTAGGAGTAATTACTCGTATTTTATGTTTATTACAATCGTAATAACCAAAGTCATATTTTGCGACTTTACATCATATTTGATACACAACAAACTGGCCGACTGCCGTATTTTTATCACCAAAAAAATATATTTGTGAACATTTTACATAGATGTTAATGATCAGGGGAAAGAAATAACTTTGTAATACACAACATCACTTTGAGGCTGAGACTCCACAAAAGGAAATGTGCGGAGATGTCTGAAGCGGAGACGAGAAGAGACGTTTCTCAGTTCGGGTGACTCCACCAAAGCTGTGCCTTACGCCGTGTGTCGTCGCCTGAGCACATTTCTCGCTCACAGCTCACATCTCCGCTTTCATCGCGCCATACAGATATACCTAAATTGTTTAATATTAAGTGTGTTGTCTAATATTTAAGTTAAATTCCAATAATATTTATAAATACATACAATGTACCTAATACTAACTAAATATTAAAAGTAATTTGTAACGTGTCTAGATAATATATTATGTACATAATTAAGATTAGATTTAAGCAAAAACCACTGTTTGCTACACCCTTAATGCAAGGTATATAATATGTACAAGTATTTGAAATATTTGTTATGTATGTGCAATTAAATAAATAAATAATACATCTCTGCTTAGTGGTGGAGACCACTGGTGTTGAGACGAGATGCGTAAATATCGCAATTCTATTGGTTGTTGAAAGAACGTCTCGTCCGCCGAACGTCCGCTCGCACATGTCCGCTTTGGTGGAGTCCCAGCCTAAGCCCATCAAGCCGCTTAGTCGACAGTATCCTACTAGTTATTACAAATTATATTTCCTCTGGTTTAGAGCGTGACTCTCAGTTAAATGTCTTTAGACTTTCCGAAGGCGTTCGATAGGGTCATGTCAAATGCATAATTATACCAGTATGCAACACTGATCTATAGTCCGTTAAATTGAAAAATCAAATAAATGGTGAATGGGACAAACTGTACGAATTATCACATTATCATCGGTCCTTGATGAGTGTGCAAAGTTTCAAATCAATCGGTTGTTTTGAAAATGGGGGAAAGTCACGTTCTAAGATCTATACTAATATTATGAAGCTGAAGAGTTTGTTTGTTTGAACTCTAGGATCTCGGGAACTACTGGTCCGAATTGAATGACTCTTTTTCTATTGGATAGTCCATTTATCGAGGAAGGCTATAGGCTATAGAACATAACGCTACTATTAATAGAAGAAGAGCATGAATCAAGAATGTAACAAAATCGGGAAAAAAATATTCCTTTTTTGAGAGTTTTCGTACGTTTCGTGCTTTGACAAGACACATGACAGCATGTGTCTAAGATTGCGTCATTGAATATAAAGCAGGTAGCTGAAGAGGTGTTTTGTTTGAAAGCGATATTCTCAGGAATGAATGAACCGATTTCAGTTATTCTTTCACCGTTGGATGTGTACGGGATCCTGATGAGCGCTTAATGTACCACGGGCGAAGCCGGGGTGGACATCTAGTATTTATATTTAAATAAATAAATAAATATTGGTGGACAATTCACACAACACCATCATACACCAAACTAAGCAAAGCTTGTACTATGGCGGCCAGATACCGGATATAATACATATATATAGTTTTAAATACATACTTATTATAAATAGAAACACCTAGACAGTGCAAACATTAGAATTCATCACACAAATATTTGTACTGTATGGGAATCGAACCCACGACCCTCGGCTTCGCAGGCAGAGTTACTATCCACTAAATCACGAGGCTAGTCATGGAGATAATGTATTGACTGTAGATTCATAGAGACATAGTAATAAATATAATACTTACTAGGCTCATAAAAACGTTTAAAAATAGTTGAAAATCTGTGAAGATTCTGATATGAACCTTTCTTACTTTATCGGGCAGTTGAATGAACAACTTAATCACCATCAACTCATGATGTGGAAATTCAGTAAATGTGAACCAATCTTTTAACTCACATTTATTATCCGCATTGTTGAACTGGAGACCTGAATCTGTGTCTCTCAATATGCGATCTATAAATCTAGATCAAATAGACCTATTTGATTTATGCTTACATAAGCACGCCATTAAATGTTCCCACTGCTGGGACTCGGGGCCTTCAAGAGTCAAGGCCACAACCCACTGCGCTGGACAAGTGCGGGTTGGCCTTCCTGGCGCGCATATACACGTTGATTATGAAAAATACACAGTTGAAAAACTAAAATTATACTTTTGTCTTAAGCTCTTACTGTCGTATGTTTGTAGTTGTGATGTTTTT
Source organism: Ectropis grisescens (assembly GCA_017562165.1). Lineage (NCBI taxonomy): Eukaryota > Metazoa > Arthropoda > Insecta > Lepidoptera > Geometridae > Ectropis > Ectropis grisescens. The sequence goes on from CM029779.1 coordinate 28,556,178, forward strand.
TCTGTTACGACATTTGCTAAATAATCCATTAACGTGGTACAAGTACAAAGTATACTCGTTCTGCAAAATAATCTTGGTAAATGGCATTAGATAGACTTGTAACCTCAAGACACGACATTCATCAGAAACTTCCGCCACATTCTTGCAGCCGTCACCATAACTGAAAAAGAAGCATTCCTCGTGACACAGTGACCTTAGTCGTCGTTCGCTGTCAGCTGACTACATCCCGTTTGGAAGACCATTCCACGCCTGCGCACCAGCACCGGTCTGATGCGGGATGTGACACAAGTCCTGTCTTCTGCAGTAGGCTCTCGGACGCAGGGGAGGGTAGGCGCGACGCTCGACTTCCCCCGTGGACCTCGCACATCGCGACGCAAATATCAGAGCATCAATTAAAATTTGCACATTTGACAGTTTTTGCGTATACAAATTAGTGTTTCGGTGTTATTAAGGTTGGGAGTGAACTATGCTACATTAAGTTTTAAGAAAAAATAAAATAGGTAAGTCATGTGTTCGGTTCTATGATCATGTTTGATAACAATGATCAGGAATTTATCTGGTACACACCATTCAAATTGATCACTAAATGAATCATTGGTTTATGTTAATCTTTATGACATTCATAAGTATTTTTAATTTTATGTAATCTATGAGAAATCTATTATTTAGCGCAAGTACTAAATACTGATCGAAAATTTAAACATGACTCTTTTGGTTTGTCAAATATTAGAAAGAAGAAAGAACAGTTAGTTATACAACATGTAATTCAAAATTCATCAATATAGTGTTAGTGGTTTACTTTTCACGTGATCACGAAGAACGTGTCGATCATGAAGGGCGTCAACATGCGAAATTAATATCATGCGTAAATTGATTGATACTACCCCATTATTTTGTAGATAATAAATAATCGAAAACTATCCCAAAACATATAAGTCGTAGTAAGTTGTCGCTAACGTGGTATTTGAAAACTTGTACTTTAAAAGTAGACCACAAGTTCAAAGTCGCACAGTGAACTCTGAGAAATCGAAGGGCGACATCGTTTCATGGTTGATGTTCCAAAAACGCGAACGATGAGATTTGACTCCACGTTTGTGATAAGAACGTCTAGGTTGTGGAATGCGTTGCCTGAGTGGGTTTTCCTCGATGGTTACAATCTTGGTGTCTTCAAATCGAGAGTGAATACGTTTCTTCTAGGTAAGCACGCTCCATCGTAGATCGCATCATCGCTTAACATCAGGCGAGATGGTGGTCAAGTGCGAAAATAATAGTTTAGTTAAAAAAAATCTACGCTTAGAGAGAGTTCGTATATGGAACGAAGTGATCCATCAGTAGAGCATGATGGCTCAACGCCTTACCAAACCTGAAAAGGTAATGGTCTGTATTTTTTATCTCGTTATCATAGTAAACGTTCTAGAGTGGAAATTTGCAAATATAGCGTTCTGAAAGTCGATGAAGTAATAAAATAAATGATAAATACAAATGATGACAGGTTTAGAGAAGAGAAGCCAAACACAGTGGAAAATATGGGAGTTATATTTATGTCTATGTTAGATTGAAGCGGATTGGCAATGTTGATACAATTTTGGGTGTAAAATGGCTAACGATCTAGCGATAATGATCAGTATATCCCAAACTATGCTATTGTAAGCAGGCGCGTACGTTACAGCCAAACACATGCATCACTATATTATAACTAAAAAGATAGGGCTGTAGCATAGGAACACAAATATTATAAATAAATAAATAATAAAATATTGATGGACAATTCACACGAAACGCCATCCTACCCCAAACTAAGCAAAGCTTTGTACTATGGCGGCCAGATAGCTGATATAATACTTATGTAGTTTTAAATACATACTTAATATACATAGAAACACCCAGATACAGTACAAACATTTGAATCCATCACACAAATATTTGCACTGGGTGGGGAATCAAACTCACGACCCTCGGTTTCGCAAGCAGAGCTACTACCCACTAAGCCACGAGACCAGTCAATATATATTATACTACTATACTATATATTTTATATACTAAACATGGGACTTATAAAATAAAATGATACGTAGCTATGTTACAAGCTATCACAGATTTTGACCACAGTTAATGGTGTAGTAGCATTTTTGTAGTAGTTTTATAGGTATGGTCATTTTTGTTTTTTGTGTGGCATTCATGGAACAGACAATAAACGTGTTACAACATATGAAACTCAATCCACAAAATAACTATGGTAAATATCCCGTTCAATTATGACAACACTGATTAATTAGGCTTAGATTTGTAAACATTACATGGCCTTAGACGTCTATGACAGGCAATTTAAGCAGTATCTGTGGGAATATTATGATCACCTCTTCTGATGGCGAAAAAAAACAATGCGTATGTATATGCTTATAATACACTATAGCATACTGACAGACCAGCAAGTTATAAAAAGAAGACGAATTTGAAACACTGTAGCCATTGACTGAAAACTGGCGTTATTTAACAAAGTGGCTAAGCTGTTTATTGAACAGCTCATTAAGCTAATTGGCTGCGACGTAGTAACAACCAAAGAGGATACATTTTACTTGTACTTTATCTAAGGTAACAACATTATCAGTGGCAAGAATGTATGTATCTACGCTTCATTTACTCTATAGGAAATTTTGCTGTATATTAAGTAATCTGTAGAATAAGTACTCCATCAAGATTTTTCCGTCAACATCAAAGTTGACTCACCAGTCAGGGTGATTTCAGTATATGTAATAAAAAAAAACATTTAAATCGTAATTTAATTCCGTTTGATCCATATTAAATATCAGTAGCGCGTTACGGTTTTATCTTCGAGATTTCTTTGTATTCTTTAAAAAATGCATGCACTAGTAGTATTTAAGAGATAAACATCTTGTGCTTGTATTTCTTTTTAGTAGACGTGAATAGTAATTTCACCTTATCAGGACGTTAAAGCTCCCTCGCAACAGTTAACTTACATTGCCTACATGACTTTACAAGACTCTGCCAGCTGATATAATGGGTACGTTGTTGCTCCTAATTCAGTACCTGGTTGAGCGAGCTTTGCTCGGTTTAAATGCGTTTATAAAGGGCTGTAAGTAAAAGATTTTCTCAGAAAAAAAGAAAAAAAAGAAAAGACCTGAGTGTAACCATCAGGATTCGAACCGAGGCCTGTTGACTCCGAGGGCGAGCATATTCCGTCTGAGCCAAATGGCTTACGATAACTTATTTCTTAGTCTATTTAGACTAATGACATTGTAGGAATTTTTCAGTGTATTCAGTTTTCGCAAAAAAAAAAGTTATTTTTGTAAGTAATGTTGTTTATAAATTGTGTTGTTGTATTAAATAATAATTTCGTAAGTCAATTTTTTTTAAAATAGTAAAACATTGGATAACGTTTTTGATATGGAATATTTTTATTTTGATTTAGAGAAATGGGAAGACATTAAAAATATACACAAAAGTTATTGTACATTTTAGTAGCGTCCCTAGTTTTTTTTTTATTAAAAAGTGACGCGGCAAGCAGGACATGTGCCTGATGGTAAGTAAGATGCCTGCCACATAACAGCACAGTGACACACAGCTATTGGGAGATGAAGAGTCCAAATCATTACCAAGCATTGCACTGCGCTCGTCACCCAGAGATATACAATGTTCTCTACGCCCTGTAATTTCAGTGGAAACATAGTTTAACAGTACCAAGGTATAGTATTTTCGCACATGATATAAGCAAAAGTCGTAGCAGTTCAAAAACAGAATTTATTGCAAAAGGGCGTTCCTAAAAGTGTTTTCCAGAGAAAACTGTGCAAAAAGTTCACCACTAGTTAATTAATCAAGAACAAAAGTATCTAGCCAAGCGTGAGCAACAAACCGCAATGAACAAGCTGATTAAGGAACTCCCGATATGATTATACCTTCCTCAGCAGAATCCGTCTAATGTTGCCCGGCGAACGTTGCCCGCCCAATCTTGCCCGCCCAAGTGTCGCGCCCAGCTCAATGTCGCCCGAAAGGCCAGCGGGCGGAGGCTTAATGACGTGTTAATTTAGGGCCAATTGGCCCTGATAACAGGGCTAAGTGAAAACTGGGGAAAAATGGTTGAGATGGCGGAATCTGATGTCTGCTACAACTTTGTAAGTTTCCTGATTTACGAGCACAATAAACGGACCGTTAGAATCTCGGAAACGCGATATCTAATAGGTAGATAAAATCATAGTTTCGAATACTCCAACGAAGTGGTCAAACTTCTTATTTGCTGAAAATACATTAATACAAAATGGAGGCCTCGGAAAATACCACATCTTTGCCAAGTTTTAGCTTGCATAAACATATTAGAACAATCGAAACCCTTACTGCAGACTAGAAATCTCCAAAAAAAACTCAAAGAAAGACTCAAATGGCCATAAAATTATATAAAGTACTACCCAATGAAGTCAGAGAATTGTCTGACAAAATGTTTAAACATCGTTTACATAAATGGCTACTTGACCGGTGCTATTATTCGGTAGATGAGTATCTGAACGTGTATTGTGGTATTCCAATACACCAAACTATGAAGTAGTACGAAATACTCGATATTATAATTATCCATATCAGTATTCATTCATTGTATCTCATGATGTAAATTTCAATTTCTGGCGATTGACAATGACATTAACTATCTAGATTTAATTATTTTTTTCGACCAAATTGACTAATTTATTTAATTCTAATCTTTTAATAAGTAATCAATCTAATGACATTGTAATTTAAATAAATTTTTGCATACCTCTCACGAGGAAAACATAATGGACCTAATTGTAAAAATGACACCAAATTTATCTACATATGTTTACGCAAATAAACCTCATTTCATTTCATTTCAGAAATTACATAAACATATTACTAACACAATAATAGAATAAATAACTTAGAGATTATAAAGAAAAATAAATGACTGAATAAATAATAATATGCTAAATTAACAAATTGTGATATGGATCTATGATATGCCCTCCACGTTTTATGGAGTGGACTAATAATTAATATCTCGACCAATATATTAGCCTCTTCGGCTTTCGTTAGACGATAGGGTCATGGCTCAGATACAAAAAGCAGTAGTTTTGGACACGGCACGCATAAGTCAGGAGGTTCCTCTCTCTGCAGTCTTAACCGCCGGTAGCTTGAGCCCTGCCCCGCTGCAGGCGGAGTTCTAGTTTTTAAGTTTTTTATGATCTCTGTTCATTTTAAATATTTATTGTAAAAAACTTAAAAAAATAAGAAAATAAAATGAATATGTGAATATGGTTAAGATAATATCTGGAGACATTGTGTAGTTAGTGAATTAGAAATAGCTACGTGGAATTGCGTTGTTATGCGTATTGCTTACTATACGCAATAACGTTCCATCACTCTTGGAAAAAAAATTGAAATAGACATGACACGCATTCCTTATCTTCATACATCTACACAAATAAAATATTGTTGAACATTGTCCTCACACCAGTAACTAACCCTAAAACAAGCAAACCTTGTATAATGCCCGATAGTATTACTTATAATAGACAGACACACAGACCCAGATTAAATATATGAATTAATCATACGGTTAACGCCCATTATTGCGATAATTAATGGCATTTTTTGTTAGCTCGTTAGTGTGGCCCCAGCATAAGGCATTGCAGTTTTTTATCACATCACTATCAAACGTCACTCAACTAACTTCCAATTAACTAAGTACCTACTAACACCCATGGATCTGCGCCGGTTATGGGTATAAGTAGACTTGAAAAGCAACGGCAATCCTCTGCGAGTAAATAAACAAGAACCCAAATAGAGTGATGTTTTGTACCAAAATAAGAGCTCCATATGTTATGTAAATGGATTCGTGTGTCCATCAGAAACCCGGCGTATTGATGAATCCATTCCCAACTCATAAATAACTTTATTATTCTGTGAATTCATTCCTAATTCATGAATCTCGAGATTGAAAGAACGCTTGAATGTTTTCATCGAAAAATGGAGAATATTTTATTGATTTTGGTTCGACATCCCACGCTATGTTTATGATAAAACTAGTATTTTTAGAAATTTAACTCGTTGAACACAAATACGAAGATTTTTTTTCATAAGTTTATAATATTTTTGTTATAAAAATTATTAAGGAATTTAGAGTAGGTTTATACAGGAAGTTGTTATCGTCTGAAAATACTTTGGATTTGCCTTAGTTGATATGTATATTATTTTAGATAATAAATTGTTGAAAAACATACATTATAAAAATAAAATACACGAATATTGGTGAACATGACAGAACACGCTAGATTGTACTGTGTCGACAGCACAATTATCTAGCCTCAAACAAAGCAAAACTAGTGCTTTGAAAACCAGTTAGCTGATATAATACTTTTATGATTGTGATTATATACTGAATCTGACACATACTTAACATTATAACATACCGCAATATAACAATATAGAAGAAATAAATAATTCACACGCATATTTTTGTCCAAACCGGAAGACCCAGTGTTGGACGGCTTCCCACTAGATGGACACAAAGGTCGCTGGAAACCGCTGGTTGCAGGTTGCGCAGGAGGGGGGGAGAGGTCTATGTTCAACAGTGGACGTTTTGCGGCTGATGATGATAATGATGATATTTTTATCCTTGGTGGACCCTAAATCGACCCTATGACCTATCTCTGCAAACCTACATACTACCAACTAAGCCAAAATGCCAGTCTTATCTATTACTCAATATTAAATATTTTAAAATCAAGCCAAAAGGTAAATTGTGAAAAAACAGTTTAGAAATAACGGTAGGTTAGTTTTACAACGCTGTCGCATCAGTACTAGATTAAAAAATAAATGTATGTAAATGTGTAATAGGTATTTTATATAGTATAGAGTGCCGTGATGAGCAGCACATGTGCCCGATTGTAAGCAACATGACTATAAAGCCCATAAAAGCATCAGCAGCTATTAAATTATAAATATACCAAATCATTGCATATCATTTCACTGCGCTCGTCATCCAAAGATAAATAAGTAAATGTATATCCTTGCACTGTCATTCCTCTGAAAACATTTTCCTTCAAACTGTGTCACGGCGCTGCGGTAGAACAAGCTGGCAAAAATATAGTAGTTTCCAGGCGAACTCCTCAAAGAGTCAATTCAATTCAATTCAATTCAATTCTTTATTGGTCTGTAAAATTAGGTAAAATTGTACAATATAGGTCTTGAATAAATAAATGATCTCTAATTTTCACCAGGTAAGGTATACAGACAAAATACGAGTACTTAAAAAAATACTTATATCTAAAATTCAGTAGGTACATGTCAATGATTTTGTTTAAAAAAGGAAAAAATATGTGAAATTATACAATGTCAACAATACAAGAGGTCCGTAGCTATTTATTACTATTATTTTTTATTTACATTACTAAAATTAAGTTATTGTATATCGGAAAAAATTTAACTTATTAAACCATTGAGTGTTTATCATATTCGTCAAATTTGTCCATCAAAATGTATCGACAGTGTAGTATGCTTTTGTATTAATAATTTGTTTAGTAGATTTTTGAAGACATTAATGTCCTGTTTACATCTAATGGCGTGTGGTATTTTGTTGTAAATAATTGGGGCCATACAGAACACACTTTTATTCAACAACGCTGTTCGTGAAGGAACGATTTGCAACAAACCCTCACGTCTACTTCCGACAGGCCACGCTTTAAAGAGCTCAGAATTGGATTTGACAAAGACTGCAATTTCAACAATGTACAAACAAGACAGGGTCAGGATATTGAGTCGAACAAAATGTTTTTACATGAGTTCCTATTTTTAATCCGCAGATTGCTCGTACACAACGCTTTTGAGCTCTAAATACTCGGAGACGATCTGTAGAATTACCCCAAAACATTACTCCGTATCTCAGTATTGATGCAACATGTCCATGGTATGATGTCAAAAGCGTGGGCTCGTTCACGACTTTACGTAACTGAAAGAGTGCATATGCAAATTGATTTAGTCTTTTTGATAATCCTTCTATATGAGATTTCCATGTCAGCTTATTATCTATTGTCAATCCCAGAAACCGCGTGACTTGCACCTCAGATACAAGCTTCCCTCCATATTTAATGTCAAAATTTAATATGTCATTATGTTTCATTCTGAAATTCATTAAGTGTGTTTTATCAATATTTATGTTCAAATTAATGTCATTTAACCAACTAATGAAAGATGTCAATGATTTTTGTATGTCAAATTGTAGCTCTTCATGATTGTCAGTCCTACCACTACAAAACATTCCCCTTAACTTCAGCATCCCTTATTGTTCCCCTTCCTTCCCTTCCCTTATTGATAAATGTATTGTCTTTAATCAATTTATAATAATTAGAAATAAATATTAAAGCGAGCTAAAAATATTTTTTTCGCATTTTACGCCAAAGACACAATATTTCTCTGTCGATCCCGGGAATTTCTGCAAGGGAGCACTATTCACGAGAGCGGAAAAATGATAATAATCGTCTGAATCATCTATTTATATCGCATTGCAGAACTTTCCTCGTTCCTCATCCGTAATAAATTGTTAAAAGATTGTTTCTCAAACAATGCGCTGATTTTCTCTGTTGTTGTTTTATGTCAAAAGTACAAGCGGTTTGTCTTGTTGTGACGTCAACTTATTGATTACTGAGTAATGGGCTAAATGAGTGAAACATCAGAATTTTTAATGTTTGATTTTTTTCAATACTTAAATATGAAATCACTGAAAACATAGTACCTATTTATCTTAATGTTATCTTAATGACTGTTTTTGACGTGACAACGTCTTATAAATTGGTTTGCCGGGTGACACTTCAAGAAACTGCGTTACGCTCCGCTCACGTTATGCGCTCACAACGAGAGCGAGTGAGAGGCACGCGTCCCTTCCACTCGGGCATGGTTAGCCCGCCTAAGAGCGAGAGAGACAGACATAAAAAGTGAAAGGCACGCGTCCCCTTCCGTAAAATTATTTTACCACTCAAAGTCGTTGTCACGTAAAACTTTCGCCCGTATACCGACTTTACAGGCAACCAATTTTTATAACTAGTAGACCTTTTATTAAAAACTATTAACTAATAGAAGCTGCTCTACCTCTACAAAGGTTTGATTGTCTTGAGTATATAACCCTTTATCGATCTATGTGCTTAGTTTGTGTGTAGTGTAATTCTGTTTGTAATTTAGTCAACACCTACTAATATTACAAGATATTGCCAAGTGTATTTCTTGTAATGAATGAATGTAAACATTATTATTTATACCATTCAAGTTACGTATCCAATTTAGGAAAGTTTTTCTAAACGTATCTGTCGGCATTATTGCTGAAAACAATGTTTTGCAGACTACCTTGCGACGTATATTTTCTTTAAATTAAGGGTTAAAATTAAATAAATTAAATTATAAGCATTTTGTCATTGTCATGTTTGATTCTAGTAAAAAAAATCTAAAATTGATAGAAAAATAAATGGTTGGATTCCACTTTTGTACGATGAGCATCTAACTGTTTGACTAACTAAACACAATTAACAAGAGAACTACAAGAACTGCAAGAGCTACTACTGCAAGACCTTGGATTCTACATGAAACCACACACTTGTCAAAGTCCATAACATTATCCTGCTGAAGCACAAGACGTTGGCGTAATTGTACTCATCAAACATATCACACTAACATAACACAACGGGATAGAAGCCAGAAATTAATAGACGATGAATCAGATGACATATATGATACAACCGATTAAAAGTTAAAAATGAAAAAAGAAGAAGAAGACTTTATCAGCTGACTATTATTATCATTGTATAAATTCAGACCAATGGAAACTGCGTTGCCAGACATATTGCATGCCTCTAGAAGAAGAGGCCAGTTTGTATGGGTCAACTATTTAAATGTTTTATATCATCTTATCTTACCTGCAAACAGCAATAAAGATTTTTGTATTTGTATTTGTAATTGTTCTAACGAAACAGCGACGTAGGACGAAAATATCATCGAAGTAATTTTAGGTTTTTGTTGATATTTAAAAAACCACTCGACTGATTTCGATAAAATTTGTGTAGTACTATTTCACAAATGATGTACCATAATAAATGCAAAAAGGAATACAGAATTGTTAACTTCCTTTTTAGAAGTCGCTTAAAAATACAACTGTTCTAACTGTCACAATATAAAACGACACAAAGCATCAAACGGTTACTAATATTATAATCATTTCAATTGCATCACGTCGAGCAAGTCACCGACAGTTAATTGTAACTCCGCAAGTTCGAGCAAAGCTCAATTAAGCTGTACTGCAGTAGTGCGCCGACCGCGTTCATAAGCGCTTTGCTGTTAAAACTTCATAACGCTACTCGCCCGAAACCAAGGCTAAAGCTTCTGTTGTCTACGAACTATAAATTACATAAAGAAACCTTACGCAGGTCATTTTGTGTTCCCACTGTTGGGACTCGGGACCTACATTTTTATAGAATAGAGTGACGAGACAAGCCTGTGTACCTGATGGTAAGCAACATGCTTGCCACAAAACAGCACAGCGACACGGAGCTATCGGTACATGAAGAGTCCAGATCATTACCTAGCACTGCACTCGTCACCCAGAGATCTAAGATGTTATATCTCTATGCCCTGTTATTTTTCTGGAAACATTGTCCTTCAGTCCGGAACACTGTAATAATCTAACGGCGTTGATAGTTTTACGGTGACATACATACTCGTATGCATATCAGTAAAATCTTATAATCTTTGATAATAAATTTATCTAATTAATATCTTGACTACAGACAGACAGAAACACTTTTTTATTCACAACGATTGTTTCCAATCAACTGGTAATAGCAGGAAAAGCATTTTTTTAATATATTTAAATAAATTGAAAAAACTTTTCCTCAGCGAAAATGTTTTTTTTTTAATAAAGAGTGACGAGACGGTCAGGTCATGTGCCTGATGGTAAGCAACATGCCTGCCACATAACAGCACAGTGACACGCAGCTAGTGGAACATAGAAGGCGAAATCATTACCTAGCACTGCACTGCGCTCGTCACCCAGAGATCTACGATCTTATATCTCTAAGCCCTGTCATTTCTCTGGAAACTTTGCCTTTCAAACCGGAACACAGTGATGTTTGAACATTACTGCTTGTCGGTAGATTAACTGGCAAAGGTGTGGTACTTCTCCCAGACGGACTCTGCTAAGAGTCCTACCACTTTAAAATCTATCTATGTTTCTATCAAATCAAGTTTTAGGTCAATAGTTTGCAAGTAAATCAAATATCCATTACATTATAGTTATTTGATTTCTTTATTTCAAAGATTTTTACCGCATACAAACTCAGATTTCGAATATTTTTGACATTCGACTTTGCTTAGAAAAGAGCTGAAATAACTTAACTGATTTTGATGAAAAAACAGCTAAGAACTCCCTACTAAACAAATCTTGAAACAAAATCAAAATCAGTTCATCTGCTAGGGAGCTACGATACTATAAACATACACACAGACATAGAGACAGACGCGTAAAACTTGTTACACCTCATTGTTTTTGCGCCGCGTATTAAAAATATTCCTCGATTCAGAATAAAATGTAGAAAAGCATTTTCGCTTACCTCGATTCCTGTAATCGGCAAGTCTCTGTATAAAATTTGCTTATAACGACGAATACGAAAGTGTTCTGTGTAGTACAATATTTCGAAAGAAGGCATGTTTAGTTCGAATAAAATTATTTTGAAAAAGTCTTTTAATGTGTCTAGCCCATCCCAAGAAATCGTAGTCTCGTAGACATTTCGTAGATAAAACTCTCGTAGCACTTCGTGTCCTTATGAAATAAATTTCCAGATAATTTTAAAGTACTACAAAACACTCGCAAGTTAAGACGAAATTACAACTAATAAATTAAGCTTACCTATAACTTTGTTAATAACACTAAGTTTGCTAATTAAATACATACACACACATCGGCTTACGTAGGTAACGCACAGAATAATGAGGTCTACAGAAGGACAATTCACCGTCGTATATTTTCAAACATTTACTTATTACTTACGCGAGGTAAACATCTGTTAAAATTTGAAAGTTATAATAAACTAGCTATGCTAAACTAGCCTGCTACGCTTCGCTGTAGCACATAGTGATGCAAAAATTGGATAAAATAATCCTTGATGCGGATTATATATCATTATATAACTTCAGCTCGATCGGTGCAGAACTTTTTGAGTTTATGAAGCGTACACAAACCAACATAACATTTTTATACATAGAGATTATAGCCTAGACTCTAGAATAATACACAAGTTACTTATTACTACGGGAAACCATCACGGTAGCGGTTATCGCGCAGGTAAAGCCACGGGGTGGTACTAGTAATATATATTTTCGATGTTTGTGATGACAAATAAACTCAAGTCTCAAACACAGTCAAATACGATTTATAATAATCTTTTCTTTTCATACGACGACAACGTAATACAATAAAATTTATAAACATAAAGTATTTGGGCAAAAAACCAAGACACGGGCGTAACATGTTGTAACTTGTAGTTTTCTACACATTCGCAAATTTGACTCATCGTTTAAAGATCACACAGGACTTACTGTCAATTTTTTTTAATAAAGAGTGACGAGACGAGCATGACATGTGCCTGATGGTAAGCAACATGCCTGCCACATTACAGCACAGTGACTAACACAGCTATTGGAACATGAAGAGTCCAAATCATTAGGTACCCACTGCACTGCGCTCGTCACCTAGAGATCTAAGATGATATATCTCTAAGCCCTGTAATTTCTCTGGAAACATTGCCCTTCAAAACGGAACACAGTAATGTTTTCACATTACTGCTTGGTGGTAGAATAAATGTCAAAGGTGTGGTACTTCCCCAGGCGGGCTCTGCTAGGAGTCCTACCACTACAATCTAAATTATTGTTTAATTATTCTGATGTTTTGGCAGTGTTACAACGGCCATGCGGCCAAATCGTCGAAGTAATAAAAAAATTTAAGTCTGTAATAGTTTGCTTAGATTCTGCGTATCGTTTCCAATTGCCGTAACTTGTGTCTCTACACGTTCTTTAATCCGTACCCGTAGAGCGTCGCTAAGTTGAAAGTAAATAAGCGTGTGTTTACTCGTCCGGGCCTCCAGCATTGTCTTACCAATCGCATGTTGTTTACATATTTTGAGAAGCGATGTTAGTTTACGGAGTTAGCACTAAAATGTTCCCAACATCTATTCAATTATAGTTCTATCCAATTATCGGAGGGCTTGATAAGATGAGGGCGCGTCGACAGGGGGGTGAGGGGTGAGGATGCTGTGGTTGTTGATAGTTATGGGATGTTGAATTTCGTATGAGCTCGCTATCACAAAACAATCAGAGCATAGGAGGAAAGCTCGTGTATGTATCTCACTTGTCGTACCTATCAACGCTCTTACGCTACGCAAAGTTTACGGAAGTCAAGAGTTAGCAAATGTTCAAGTCATGTACATTTTTTGAAGTTTGTGTTCCGATGAGACAAACATATTTAGTATATTACATAATTATACTACAAGAAATGATGTACTATCGCGCAATCACTATATAGTTTAAAATAAAGTCGCTTTCTCTGTCCCTATATCCCAAACAAATATATATGACCAAACAGATTTTGATGCGGGTTTTAAAATAAATAGTGAGATTCAAGAGGTAGATTTATGTATGTACAATATGTGCATACAACAGTATCTAAACACTAATAATTTTAAAGGTTTCTAATGTAATGTCATCAATAAACATACTTTTTGCGCCTACTTTGCAAACGCTGGCTGGATCCTACGAGATGGATCAAAATAATGTACTGCAGTATTATTGTACCCTTTAAAATGGTCTACAAAAAAAGTCAATGATGGTACATGTCTATCTCTTAGGGATAACCCACAATAACCATTTCAATTCGTAGTTTTAGTATCGGCGTTGCACCAATGCGAAGCCGGGGCGGGTCGCTAGTTTCTTATAGAATAATATTTTTTTGTCCAACGAACTTCAATAAGTAGCAGTAAAAAAAGCATCTTCAGAACACCTCTTCGGCTAGCCAAAACGTAGTCAACACCTGTGGTGTTCCAGGTGTAAATAAGTAGCAACCATTTACCATCAAACGGAAGGTTTATAACAAAGTTTTTTTAAACATGGGATTCGCGTCTATAACTTTACACAAATAAACATAAAATATAGCGTTTAACTAAGTTTAGATTAACATTCATTTGACCTTAATGCCTGTAGGCATCCCAAGTTTGGATCTAGATCACTCTAAGCTATCTCGGTTTGTTGCTTAATTTTAGACCTGGGATGCCGAAGGAATTAAGGCCTGTGATGTATCGGGGTCAGGTCATTTACAGCGTAGAGTATTTTAGGAGATGGATTTTCGAATTATAATCAATTTTATTTCCCAAATGGCTAAATAAATTGAGATGAAGATGATTTGTAATGTTTTTTAATAAACTGACTTCAAATAAGAGAATTAAGTACAAGTTTTTTGAACATGACGGAGACAGAATTGTGATTTTTTTGTATCGTAGATTACTTTCAGAGGTGGTCATATTTTAAATCAAACTTTATCAAAATCTAAAAAAATATTATATGCCTCTTTTTGAAATATTAACAAAATAAAACTAAATTTTGATTACCTTTATTTGGACAATGTTATGGTAAATTTCTCAAAAATTAAGAAATTTTTGTGTTTAATTTTAAATAGAAGTTTATATTTTAAATTGAAGACTAGCCTTGTGGTTTGGTGGGTAGTAACTCTGCCTGCGCAGCTGAGGGTCGTGGGTTCAATCTCCATCCAGTTCAAATATTTGTGTAATGAATTCAAATATTTGTGTACTTTGTGTGGTCATAAATGGTTGTAAATGTTTTATGGTTGAGGTTTTAAAGACTCTGACAAAGAGGTTTAACTTATTTTGACGTGACAACGTCTTATAAATTGGTTTGCCGGGTGACACTTCAAGAAACTGCGTTACGCTCCGGTCACGTTATGCGCTCACAACGAGAGCGAGTGAGAGGCACGCGTCCCTTCCACTCGGGCATGGTTAGCCCGCCTAAGAGCGAGAGAGACAGACATAAAAAGTGAAAGGCACGCGTCCCTTCCGTAAAATTATTTTACCACTCAAAGTCGTTGTCACGTAAAACTTTCGCCCGTGTACCGACTTTACAGGCAACCAATTTTTTTTTGTGATAAGAATGCGTTTATTATCCCCTATGTCTTTATTGTATGCTGGAGTGGATTTTTCCCGATGGTTACGATCTTGGTTTCTTCAAATAGAGAGTTAATTCGTCTATTGAATGTTAACAGTTCTATGAGAATACTTATAACCAACTGAGCTACAAGGCCAATCAAATTTTAAGTTAAAATTTAAAAAAGTACTTGTAGACAACAAAACGTTTCTCGAACGCATAAGCCTCTCTTGCGGTTAATTTGAAAATTGATTGGGTTAAGCATCAGACGGCCGATCCTCGGGCACTTCAGAACCCTCATAATCGTATTTACCCAGTCCTGCCACAGATTACGTCGCAGCTACTACGCTCTTAAGACGACTTACATAATTTCTTAAAATCCCCAGAGAGACCCCGCGCCCTGTGCGGCCGTCAAACAATGCTCGACGTTTTGCTAAGGATCGCTGCAGAATGACAGCAGATAAACTATGTTTTATGCCTAAACGACATGAGGCTAGTTTTACAAGCTAGGATTACAAGTTAGTATTAGTAAGCTAGAAAGCCAGTACTTCCAGCTTCGTGTAGACAAAACTAGCGTTGCGTAGCGTTGTCTACACGAAGCTACTAGTACTAGCTTGCTATCCGAGCTTGAAACACTAGTCTCGTGTCATTCGGGCATTGGTCTGAACTTCCATGTGATTGGTTTACATAATTAAGTCACGACTTCAAGACTTAAGTCTTTGATTTTAGTGCCAAATGAGATGCGATCACGAGCGTACACTAAACTTGAAAAAGTTACCCGTGCATTAATACAAAATACGTTGCCAGTACAGGAATTATCAGGCGGTGGAGCAACGCAGCGCAACAGTGACGAAGAGTTTGAGCGTACAACTGCAGAAACTCTCGCCTGCCTCTGCTCTCGTGTAGGTGACACTTTGCAACAATATGACAGGCAAACAGCCTTTGAGCTAGCTTGCGCGCTTCGACGTTGCCCGCAGTGCCAAATGGGCAGCGATCACGCGCGTGCACTTCGCTTGTAAAAAACCGCCGGACGTGACCAAAACTCGAGTTGGGCTATACCGACTAAATTATAAGTAAGTTATCCGTGACGTGATAAAATATATATACGAGTAACAAACACGTCAGTTTTCATACTAAAACAAGTTCTAAAGTTGTTTACATCTATCTTTAGGATTTGCGATCAAAATATGGACTTATGGACTAACATGTACGGTCCTTAACGTTTGGTGAGCTTGTATGTGGTCAGCCTAAATTACTTGCCACAGATTAAGGGATAGTAACTACAGCGTCTTCAGGCAAGAGATAATTTCTTGAAATCTCCCGAGAGATGCCCTTGCGATGTGGCCGTCAAACAATAACAACCAGGCATTACGTTAAATGACCGACGTTAAATAATTCACGAACAGCGGGGCATTAATGCAGAATAGGACAAGACGCGAGGGACTGTTTGTAGTCGGTGAGATTGCGGTCGTTAAAGGCAAGGTCAAATTATCTAATGTAATAGTTTATTAAAACATGTCAAAGGGTCATGTCATTGACAGCTTACTTGTGTATTTTTTACCTCTTTAAGTCGTGTTTAAACTTTCATTTTATTTCTGAACGTTGATATTTTTATTTTCAAATTGTCTTAGTACTAGCTAGCAGTTAGTTCCCTGCGGTTTTCAAGCGTAGTGGCCATTTTCATTATCCCTCGAGATAAAAAGTAGTTCGTGTGTTCTTCCAGACTATAATACAATTGTGTTCCAAAATTCAACAAGACCCGTTCATAAGCTACGACGTGATTGAACAACAAATATCTAAATATCCAAACATCCATATATTAACATCCAACTAATATTATAAACTAGGAGGGCTCCGTGGCGTCACCCACGTAGTTCCTGTTATTTTGCCGGGATAAAAAAGCCTATGACTTCTTCAGGACTACAATCGAACTGTATTCCAAATATAAGTCAGATTCGTTCATACGTTAAAACGTGATTGAGCAGCAAACATACACACATTGACATTTATTATGTATTAGAAGGATAAAAAAATCTATGCTATTTACGTTCCTACATTAGACTGAGATATTGAAGATAAAAAATTACATTAAGCTCTAACACATATGGTATTATAAATATGTAGGTACATTGTTCAAATTATTCTGACATTTATTTATGACATTGAATTAATTAATTGTTCTAGAGAATTAATTTAAATGATATCAGTTTTTAAAATACTTACATTTTGTGTAATTGATTAATAATAATTATTATTAACTATTTTACTATATAATCTTATGACGTGTAATATATTTTATGAATAAAAATAATCGTGATTATTATTAAACAAAAAGTAACGTTTTTGCTGTCATTTTAATATGAAAGAATCGTAGTCACGTAACGGTGAGCTCTCTTCTTCTCTCTGCTCCACAATCGGATTACCGTGTTAGCAGGCCTATTGCCTGGCGAGTTGTATCGGTGCGACTTAGGTCGGTTTTATGTTATCCTTCTTCTTTACGAGTAGAATTTACATTCGGCTCTGTCTTATAGCAGTAACTTTGGTTACTAAAACGTAATGCGTCTGCTTCATAGATCACGGTTGATAAATATTGGGTTACGTATAATATTATTCTTATATTATTATTGAGCCAAATATTATTCAGCCAAAAAAGGCAAGCAAAATTAATGATTTCTAAACATTGTTTACTAGTTTCGTGTATACGATGACTGGCATAATATATGTGTCGTATTCGTGGAACGATGCTGCTTGCTCTTGCAATTAAGTGACGTAATTGAGCTGCTCACGGCACATACGCAAACTATATTTATTTCAGTAGGACACTACACTTTAAGAATTATCAGACCAATTAATTACCTTTAATATAAAATAGACTTCGAATTTAGCTAAATGTAAGAATC
This sequence comes from Ectropis grisescens, assembly GCA_017562165.1. Lineage (NCBI taxonomy): Eukaryota > Metazoa > Arthropoda > Insecta > Lepidoptera > Geometridae > Ectropis > Ectropis grisescens. Next base: position 28,574,291 of record CM029779.1, read on the forward strand.
AGGTGACATTTTTATTCGAATGAGGCTGGTACGTTAAAAAAATTAGACATTTTATGAGTTTTAAGGTCTCTGTTTAAACATGCTTCACCAAAGACTACGAAGATAACGTGGCCCAACTTAAGCCTATTACAATTTAAAAAAAAAAGTAATTTATGCTAATTATGTAGTAGAGGTCGACCGTTTTGGTTAATACTAATAAATGCTAATAGTACAGGGCTTATTAAGCTCTACTGTACAGCAGAGCCGTGTAAGAAATATTAATAAAAGTGCAAAATTTGAGTATAAAGATGACGGGCGATATAATTAAATGTAAGATATGTATGTTATGTGACCCATTCCTTACGATAAAGATAAGATAATCATTTTCTTTACTTTTTATTTTAGTCCCAAGTATAGTATGACACTTTCTATCTACAACGAACTCTTTTTAGTCAGGGAATAAAATTATATATACGAATCCTTGATTTTGATGTGCTTTTGTTTGTGATAGAAATGCCCTCAATATGACATCTTCTTAAACAACTAAATATCAAAACCATAATTAACATTTAATTGTTCATGGTTCAGCTTAACAAAACAATACAAAGCAACAACGACTAACAAAAAGATAAAAATAATATAATTACAAATACTTTGTTCGGAAGTCTCATTCGTTACGGCCGATTAGTTCCGAAATTCGGTCAACATTAAAATGTCAAATATTTTCATCAATACGTATTTTTTTATCGAAATGTCAGTAACAATGGTGCGCTGACGTGACCTTTGTTCGCGGCAGAGAGCGCCGGCGGTCAACGAGGGTCGGGGGAGCGAGCCGGCCGAGGAAGTGGGAAGCTAGGCGATTACAGAAATGACGGGTTTCGCTAATTGTATATAGCTTCATTGATTTATTATACTGCTACCCAGAATGTCTTATTTTTTTGTCTATATTTCCGTGTTGATTTCTAATCAGCTTTCGTGATACGGTTTTTTGTTGGACGTTTTACTTTGGTACAGAAATATTTTCATCTTCTTCAATTCTGTTAGCCTTGTTGAGGGGTTTTGTCGATATTGACAAAAATAGTATAAACAGAATACGATATTTGAAAAGATCTTAGAGTATTTTTTCCTTGACTTTTTCTTTGTGTATTTTTTTTGTACTTTTTATCGATCCTGTTACAAATCTAGTAAATTTTTCGCTCTATGGTTATCTTATGTACTAGCAGGTTACTTAGGTATACAATATTAAACGTTTTACACCACCCAAAAATATGTAACTGACGTCATACATTTTACAAACTTAAAACACAGGTATGAGTTAAAGTCGAGTTTTGTAATATCAGTAAATAAAAGTGTGGAAAGAGGTGGTAAGTAAATTAATATAATTGTAAATTCAGCGGCCGCCGCGCTGCCATATATAATTCATGCAGCGGCGGACAGCTGCAAGCGATTCTATAATCAAACATTTAAGACGGAACACTACCCTGCTGAAACAGTTGTACAGTTTCAAAATATTATATATCATACTTATGCTATAAAACATAAAGGTGTAGTCTACATCGTTGTCAAGTCTACACTTTGCATACCCGTAAAGGGTAAAACAGTTGTTTCTACATTTCTTCTCTATAACATTTTTGTACACAGTTTACGCGATAAAAAAATCTGATTATGATTCACTATTATAGCATTCGATGTCGTGCTCGAAAGCAGATAAAATACATATTTAATTGGATAACGGGACACTCACGTATATACGGTCGGTCAATCCGACTCGAGTTTCGGCCGCGTCCGGCGGCCTTTTTCAAGGCGAGTGCACACGCGCGGTGGCTGCCCGTTTGGCACTGAAACTCGAGTCGGATTGACCGACCGTATATACGTCAGTGTCCCGTTATCCAATTAAATATGTGTAACAACCACGTTAATTTTAATACTAAAACAGATAAAATACAATACAATATATTTATTAATAACTCCAAAATCACATGTCATTTAAAAAAAATATTCAAAATATAAGGAATCTAACTGCTTAGATATTTCGATTAACATTATATAATTCGCAATTGTGTAAAAAGATAATTTCAGTTAATGTCATTCTTAATTTTCTTGTAATCATTTGAAAGTTGTAGAACAACGACTCTGATAGCCAATTTCTTAATTTGGCTTTAAACGCCGCTGCGGAAGGAGCATCACGGACGTCTACGACGGACGTCGGTTGTGAATGGCGGGGCCCAGCACGTACCTAAACCGACTTCTCTGACTACGCGAGCCTGAGCCTGTGCTTCGGCGTTACAAGTTGGTTTTGCCTTATATATGACAGATGTTCGTGTCACATTTGCAATCGACACCAAAACTCATGAGAACAGCCGCCGGCGCCACCCTGAGTCGGCTTCTTCTAAACTTGGGCGGTAGCAATAGGTGCTGCGGCCACTTTTTATAGCGAAGCTTCATAGCACTTTACGGCACCGTAATGTGAATCGGTTTTTTCCCGTGGTTCACCTATTTTGTCCGCCTGGTGGACCACGGGTAAACATATTCTTCCGTGGTCCACGTGATAATCGCGTTAATTATTTTTATTGAAATATATTGCCTATTGTCCACCTCTTTTCATTGGCTAGATTAAATCTATGCAACATTGATCCCGACAAATTAAAAAGTACACCGAATGATTTTTTTTTTAAATTCATTTATTGAAATAATTTACTTCAATTAAAATGATGATTAATTAAAACTAAAATTGCTCTCAACGTAGTTTCTCCAATGCGAAATTGTAATGGGTCCTTTGTGTTCATCCACAGGGGTTATAGAGTCATGGTTATGAACACACATACCACCGCTAACTCTCCCTCGAGGTGACCTACACCCTGGCTGAATTGCAGCTTTGGTTCATATTATCAGTTTTTTGGCACAAGATGGCACAGTAAGTAGTACAGTGCCGCAAGGATACTGAAATTAAATACATAGTTCTGTGTGACGGAGAGAGCGAATTGTTGTGGGAATCATTGAGAGGAGAGATCGGCTCGAGGCTTTCGGCCTATTCTTGTAAACGACTCCACGAGAATGGGCGACATTCCAGCGAAAACATTAGAACCTTACTAATTGGACGATGCTTGTTCTAATGAAGTACGGGTGATTCAGACGGAACCTGTATATCGTCATCTAAAGAGATGCGACCCCGGTGTGGGCGGAGAAGGTGGAACTGCAGCTATCGTGGCCACAGTCGTGGAGTCTGATCTTTTTTTGGAAAACATTTCGGTTAAGGTGGTCGGTGAAAAGTTGTGGGTGGTGATCTCCTTCTTTTTTCGGGTTTGATATGTCTTGCGTCCTGTCACACTAAGTTTAAATATATTTATCGTAAAAATGATTCAAACCTGCAAAGTTGTCCTGCAAAGACAAATTAATACAGAATTTTTGCCATTTGTAACATCAAACCACAATAACGGCATATTCCACAATATCCATAAGTCCAGTTTTATAAAACAGCGGCAAGTCTAGCGCTAACAACATGCAATTCACCATCTTGATCCCGAGTCCTTGAGCCGTTTCGTTCGTATCCGCTTTGCATTCTTAATTGGACGGACCCAGCGTGGGGCCGGCCCCGTGTGAGGCCTCCCTCAGAATGGATCGCGTGGGTCGCCCGTGGCGTGGGTCGGCCGCAGACACAGATCCTATATCTCAACTATGCTGAGCTCAGTTTTAGAATACTAAGTAAGGAAGATTGACTTACGCCGGCTGTGTACATAATCAGGCAAGTTTTGGAATAAAAAACTCAACGAAATGTTTCGTGCTGTTTCCAGAATTTGTTATTTGCTCTATACACGGTTAGGCGGTAAGGATGCTTTGAAGTAAAAACACAAACCCATCTAGGATTTGAATTCTGTTATAGTGTATAGTAATCTTCAAGCCGTTTTCTTTTGACACAAATATTGATGAAGTATTGTAAATATTAAATTTGTAAACTGTTATTTTGTAGCAAGTTCTTAACCTCAATAGATTTTTTAAACATTCCATAAATACTTAGACTGATTATTCATGTTTCAAATGAAAATTAACACAATCGATTAATTTTTATTGGAGATGTGACGTGATAGACATACAAAGAGAGAGAAGGAGATATAGATAGATAGATAGATAGATAGATAGATAGATAAACTCTTTATTGCACTTAAATAATAAAACAAAATACAGAAACATCTTAAAACAAAGTAACAATGGGCGACCTTATCGCTAAGAGCGATTTCTTCCAGGCAACCGTGGGATGGATGAGATATAGGGAGTCACCTTAAACTTAAAACATTCCATTGTTTTTGCGGCGGGGGCTAAAACCCAGAAATGAAATAACATACAACTTTCAAAACTTCAAAGACAACTAACTGTCTATTTCATGTGACTTTCACCAACCACTAAAATATTTATTTCTGTTATAGTACGTAGATAACGGTGTGTTGAACCACAAGTAAAATTAAAGTTATTTTCTAATGAATTTACAATTTACACGTCAAATAATAAAAACAAAAGAAATAGCAAACAAATTTTTCTATTTTTTAGGTTTGAAATGATCACAATTTGATTGAATGAAAACTCTTAAAAAAAAAAGCTTAGTTAAAAAGAAAAAAAATACTTAACTAGATTGTAAAAAAGACAAAATAGCAAAATTGTTTGTCAAAAAATAAATGGAGAACCAACAATGTGGCGTACGGTAATTAAAAACGAAAATAAGCCACGTAAGGCGTGTGTAATTGTAATATTACCTCTCCCGAAACATAAAATTAAAACGCAGTGTAATATGACCTTTATTACCTTCATATTGACATACGTGATATGGACTTTGAGTTCTTGCTATAGAACTTAAAATCCTTTGACACGACGCCATAACTCATCAAGTATGATGCACAGAAGGAATTTCATACGGCGCGCGGCGTATGAATTAATTTACAGGTTATTAAAATACTGCAGTATTGCAGATTTTAGTGATTCATTTTATGATTTAATTTTGTGCTCGGTTAAAAGTATAAACAAACCCCTTTATGATCCCACAGTTGGGATTCAGGGTCTTCTTTCAGAAATGGGAGAGTTAATCCACTATCTACCCAAGCAAGGAAAGGGCAGGGTAAAATACGGGTAGCAGTATTTTACAAAATGTCCTTGAAAGTGAACAAATACATATGTCGGACAAGCGGACAAATACAAATGTCTTTTTACGGGCATTTAAGGCCATAAGCCATAAGCAATCCACTAAATGTTCCCACTGCTGGGATACGCTCATCGCACAGGGCACTGGTTCAGCCAGCGATTGTAATGTACTCGTAAGCGCAAAAGTGTTTATTTATGACATCACATTAGAAATCATTAAAATTCTGGAGTGAAGCTATCGAGAAACATGGGGAAGCACTTGCAGTCTTCCTGGATATCTCGAAGGCTTTCGACAGGGTTTGGCATGATGGCCTTATTAGCAAGCTGTCCAGTTATGGTTTGTCTTCAGGGTTTATTGCGTGGATATCGGACTTCTTGAGGGATCGATCCATACGAGTTGTCATTGATGGCTGCTCGTCGGATCGAATGGCTATCAATGCCGGAGTCCCTCAAGGGTCGGTACTCTCTGCGACGCTTTTTCTGCTACATATCAACGATCTGTTGAAGCCCGGTATCTTTGGGTACGCAGATGATAGCACCGTTGTAGAGAGTTACATATCTAGCGCGAGAGCCAGTGGACAGCATACTAAGGTACTGAGAGAGAGTATGATCGATCGTTTGAACATGGCCCTTGAGGAAGTCTCTGAATGGGGCGAAACCAATCTGGCCAAGTTTAACGAGGGAAAGACGCAGGCGTGTCTGTTCTCCGCAAAAGGAGTCAATTTGAACTGACTCCTACTTTTCGAGGTGTATCCGTGCCGGTTACTGATCATCTTGAGCTTTTGGGCGTTACCTTAACTTCTACGCTCAACTTTGGCTCGTATATCGAGTCCAAGGCTAAATTAGCTGCCAAAAACTAGGTGTCCTCTCAAAGGTGCAAGTACTTCAAATCTGAACAATTACTTTTGTTATACAAAGCACAGATTCGCTCTTGTATGGAGTACTGTTCGCACCTTTGGGATGGATCGGCTAAGTATCAGCTTGAGGCTCTGGAATCGATCGAGAGGCGTGCCAAAAGGCTCATAGGCAAAGACATTCTAGCGCGAAAAAGACTTCAAAGTCTTGAACATCGCCGCAAGATTGCTAGCTTATCGGTTTTTTATCGGATACACTTCGGAGAGTGTGCAACTGGTCTGCATGATCTAATACCTCCTTGCCCTTTTTTCTGTCGTACTTCTCGGAACTCAAAGAAGCGTCACCGTTTCATGGTGGATATTCCAAAGACACGGACGAAGAGGTTTGACTCTACGTTTGTGATAAGAACATCTAAGCTTGATGTGCTTTCCTAGAAGAAACCGATTCACTCTCGACTTGAAGACTCAAAAATTGTAACCATCGGAAATAACCCACTCCAGCTACTTATGCCACAGCCTTGATGTTCTTATCACAATTGTAGACTCAAATTTCTTCGTTCGTGTCATTGGAACATCAACCATGAATCGATGTCGCTTTTTCGAGCTATGAGCATTTCGATAGAAAAAAACGCAAGGTGTTATTAGATTATGCAGATCAGTTGCACACTATTCGAAGTGTGTCCGATAAAAAACCGATAAGCTAGCAATTTTTTGCCAATGTTCAAGACTTTGCAGTCTTTTTACCACAAAGATTATACTTATGTCAAAAGAAACTAGATTTATTTATAAAATTCAATGCATTTTTTTGTCCATTTATATAATGGTGTACACGAGTATATTTGACGCCGAGGGTCGTGGGTTCGATTCCCACCCAGTGCAAATATTTGTGTGAAGATTTCAAAATTTGTACTGTGAAAGGGTGTAGCTATGTATAATAAGTATGTATTTAGAACTATATAAGTATTATATCAGCTATCTGGCTGCCATCTTACAAGTTTTGCTTAGTTTGGGGTCAGATGGTGTTGTGTATGAATGTCTATCAATATTTATTTTTATTTATTTATTTCTAGAATTAATTTGTTTTCATGCTTCTTAACACTGTTGTGTATAAAAAGTAATTTGAAAACCCCATGATTGAATCCATGTGGCGTGGTTAGTACGAACATAAAATATAGTGAAACTCAAACAAGATAGATTGTCCAGTGTCGCCGTGCCTCTCGCCGAGTGATCTATGAGCTCCATTACCTGCCCCTGAGCTGTGGCGACCGCTGGCGTACAGTGGCGTACAATGGCGTTCAATGGCGTACAATGGAGTGCAAGCCATAGTAGCATACTGTTACCTACTGCAATTATAATAAAAAACACTTCTTGTTTTTACGATTTCAAAGCCGTGGTGACTATAGCTCATTTCACAATAGAGGCCGTAGGTTCGAGTCCCGCCTTTTCTGAAGTGAAGGAAAAGTTTTGGTAAAACACAATAAAGAGACATCCTAATGTAGTAGCGTAGCGTCTGAGGGGTGATAGAGTGGAATGTACGCAAAACTCGAGTCAGATTGACCGACCGTATATACGTGAGTGTCCCGTTATCCAATTAAATATGGAATGTACGCGTTACACGTTTTTTAAATGCGTGAAATTTCGTGTGCTATGCGTAATAGCAAGAAGATATTATATACATAGCCAAACAGGTGACTTTTTTTTGTAAAATAGAGTGATGAGACGACCTGGGCATGTTCCTGGTGGTAAGGAACATCCCTGCCCATAACAGCACAGTGACACACAGCTATTGGAGTATGAAGAGTCTAAATCATTACCTAGCACTGCACTGCGCTCGTCACCCGGAGATATAAGGGTTTTGTCTCTTAGCCCAGTAATTTCTCTGGAAACATTGCCCTTCAAACCAGAACACAATATTTTTTTGCACACTGCTACTTGGCGGCAGAATAACTGGTAAAGGTAGTACTTCCCCAGGCGGACTCTACAAAGATTCTTACTAAAATTATTGTGCAGCATTAAGGTCTGCGCCGACTTATACGACTCAGTTACCACTCGACAAATAAAATACACTTAATTATAGGCTTTATGTCATGCTGCTTAAGATACAGATTAAATTGGCAATATATATTAGCATACGGCTGTCAGCGAGTGGTCTGCTAATTTGTGTTGCCAATGTAATCTGTATTTTAACGTGCATGGCATAAAGCCCATAGTGCATTTTACATATCGGGTGGTAGCCGAGGCGCAGACCTTTAGTGCTAAAGTACTCAAATTCTAATATTTTTAAGTGCAGGTGTACCTACAAGCTTACTGCATGTTCCAACGAAGATATCTTTTAAATTGTTACGTCATTCGCCAACTTGCACTTACCCAGCGTGGTAGAGCTTTAACTCTGTCCTTGTATAAAAAAAGATATTGCAAATTCTCCTTTGAAATGTATACTGATCCTGCATAAGATTGTTACGGGCTTATTTTATCTTAATTTAAGCGTATGAAGTAAACTATCGTTTAAACATTCATGAGATCGATCAGCGACGTCAAGACGTTCCTCGGCTAAGCTGTATATTCATTGCCTTGCAGCTGTGGACGGACCACTATCAATCTTACCGTATTTTACATTTTCATGCACCTGTGAACCGATAACGGCCAAATTAAATATTGATTTTATAAACCACTTTGTTGTGGTCACGTGATCGAGTGACGCCTCTTGACGTAACAGTTTGAATTTATGGATTTAGCGCGCTTAGTGAAAACTATTGTGAAGTTTACGAAAACAGTAATGTTTTCACATTACTGCTTGGTGGTAAAATAACTGCCAAAGGTGTGGTACTTCCCCAGGCGGACTCTGTAAGGAGTCCTACCACTAAAAAGTCTCAGTAATAGGGTGCCGTTTTTACCCTTTGGGTACAGAACCTTAAAAATCTCATATACAAAGTCAAATAATTACTCAAACTAATAGTAGGTACGTGGCACGGATATCCGTGGTACGTGGTATGTAATATGTATAGCTTGTTTATTTGTAAAGTGTCAAAAAACATGACGGAAGTTGGACCAGCCCAAATAAATAAAAAAGTTAAGAGTGTGGAATGCGCTGCATGAATAAAGTTTTCTCCGATGTTTACGATATTCGTGTGTTCAAGTCGAAACTGAATCGGTACCTTCAATATAAGCACATTACATCGTAAACCGCATCATCACTTATCATCAGGCGAGACGAAGGTTGAGTGCAAAACCTATCATACTCGTAGTTAGAAACTGAAGTCCTACCCCAGGCAATCTGAAAAACCCCATCCACTACAAACTCCCGGGGTGACACACAGTCAGGCAGTCACATTTTCTCCACAACAGCGCAAGGGAAATCATAAAAATGAAATTAGAAAAAACACGTACAAAGTCCTTGACAGTGCCACGAGTCTTTGAAGATCTCTTTAAAAGAAACATGAGAAAAATGTTCTCTTTTGTGAGCGAACCCAGAATAATTTAGTAACGCGTTTTCAATTTTCTTTTTTTTTTTGGTTAAGGTTAAACACAAAGTGTGTCTTAAACTACAAAATTTTAATGAGAATATATAGAGAACATGCTTGCCACATAACATCAAAATGACACGCAGCTATTGAAATATGAAGAGCCCAAATCATTACCTAACACTGCAGTGCGCTCATCAACCGGAGATTAAGATGTTACATCTATAAGCCCTGTAATTTCTCTGGAAACATTGCCCTTCAAACCGGACCACAGTAATATTTGCACATTACTGCTTGGCGGTAGAATAACTGGCAAAGGTGTGGTACTTAGGTGGACTCTGGAAAGAGTCCTACCACTACAAAACAATTGCCTGTGTACAATAAAAAACAACATTTATTTCTTCAGGAACTGATCCAAGTAAAATGCCTATGTGACTCCTTCGAGATCAATTTCTATCACAAACTTCAGCTTGCAAATTCTAGTCTTTAGGACGAAATAGAGCAATAATTTTTTTTTTAACTGCCATAAGTACCACTTGACCGCCACCACGACTGATGTTAAACGACGATGCGGTCTACGACGAAGTGTGTTTGCCTAAAAGAAAGTGATTCATTCTCGATTCGAAGACACCAAAATTGTCACCAACGGGAAATTTGCACGGCCTTGAAATATTCAAACTAAGCAAAGCTTGTAATAATATTTACTTTTATCCATAATATTACATAGTCAAGTGGGGCGAGCGACTGGTTGCTTCTCGCTAATAAAATATGTACATTGTCTTTTGACCAAACACTGTAACCTCGGACAGGGCTCTACGTCTACGTAGGTACTATAAAACATGTAAGTATTGTGTATTGTAAGTTTTGAAAGATCCCATGAAAATTTGTATTGTAATCGACATAAAAAATTTTTTTTAGGTTTACACTTGACCGCCATTGACACCAAGACACCGAGATTGTAACTATTAGGAAAAACCCACTCCGGCAACGCATTCCACAGTAGACGTTCCAATCACAAAAGTAGAGTCAAAATTCTTCGATCTTCGAGGTAGTATTTGGACTCTTCATGTTCTAATAGCTATGTGTCACTGTTCTGTTATATAGCAGGTATGTTGCTTACCATCACGCACATGTGCTGCTCAACACGTCACTTTTTATTTAAAAAAAAAAGCTGAAAAGTTTATTTTCATCCCACCAGCTCGGAAAGAGTACTTTTGCTCCTCGATATCAGGGCGCAACAGTAGTTTTTACCCGTAAATTTGAATTTAGAACATCATGTGTACTGAGGTTTTGAATTCAAAACATAATTCAACCTATTTATTTCTACCTCCTAGGTGCCGAATGCATCACACATTTTTTTTGATATGTTAAAAACTCAGACTTGGAACCTCCTTGGTGTACTTACTTTTTTTTAATTTGCTTAGCGCGAAAAATTAAAAAAATTTGCATTTAGTCATTTCCTCGCTGATGTGGCATGAAAAGTTACGTGTTGCACTCGAGTGCAAAGATTTTTCACCTTGTGCTCTTTTGATTCCCTTGCTACGCTCAGGATTCTAATTTTAGAATCCTTCGCTTGCTCGGTCATCAAAGTTGAGCACGCGGTTAAAAATCAACTTTGCACTCTTGTATAACAAATAACTATTGTTCGTTCGCGCTCAGGAACTACTAGAACGATTTGGAAAATTATTTCATCGTTGGATATGTACATAATCCCTGAGTGTATATCATGTACCACAAGCGAAGCCAGGGTGGTAGAGTGGAGTAGATTTTAATATGACACCTACGAAGGTGGTGGGTTCGATATCCACTGTGTTTGGGTGTTTTTATGTCTATTAAGTATATATTTAAGACTATATAAGTATATTGTATCAGCTGTCTGGCCGCTATAGTACCTACAAGCTTAGCTTAGTTTGTTGTCAAATGGTATTGTGGGTGAATTGTCCGCCAATTATTTATACACAATCAGGAAATTTTCAAGACTAACGTGAATAGGAACGTTAAACGTGTGTTAGTTAGTACCTACGTACTGTAGACAACATCAATGCTTTCCATCAGGTGAGTTATGCTAAAACAAAGTCATTGTGACATTTTCCACTTAAAAAAATGTTGTCTGTAGTGGTTTCAAATCATATATCCTTTCCAGCATAAAACATTTATCTTCGGTACCCCAAATTTTGATAGATCATGAATATTGAAATATGTTGTCTGCATGATGAATAGCTGCTTTGGGTTTTGGGTAATGGTTTAGGTTTAGGTTTTGTGTGGATTTAAAATATGGATAATAATTCTAGCCTTTTATACCTAGACAAAAACACAAAAACATGAGGTATAATAAACTCGTCGTTTTTTGGCTTATCATTGTAAAATATGTTTTTCTTCAAACTCTTAAAGAAAAACCTATTTTAGTTTTTAAACGACTCCTAAAAACAAGGTTGACATTTAGTCGGAATTTTGTAATTTTTTTTAAACACACGGTTAAATGTTGTAATTTTAAAACTAGAGAAAAAGCTGTCAGCAATTAGTTAAAGTTTTTTGACATTGTTGGCGAGAGGTTTGAGAACCGGTCAGCATTCGCGCTGTAAACCTAACAACCCTTTCAAATTTAACAAGTTCAAATGATTGCTCGATTTTTAAGGTTAGCCAAATGGCAAAATACGGTACTCATCAAGTAGATGTAGATTCGTCATGTCTGAGTGTCTGTCTGTCCGTATGTCACAGCCACTTTTCTCCGAAACTATAAGAACTATACTTGGTAAGTAGATGTATTCTGTGAACCGCATTAAGATTTTCGTACAAAAAATAGACAAAACCAAAAAATATTGGGGTGTGTACATCGAACTGAAACTGAAAAAAAATCCATCAAAACCATACGTGTGGGTTATTTATAGATAGGTCTTCAAAATTGATATTGAGGTTATATTATATTATACTGATTAAAATAACAACGAACTACAAGAACTTTTATATAATGTTACTTGCTGCTTCGAAAGCATTCATGGGCGAGTCCGCCTTGCACTTGACCAGTTTTATTTCACATAACACCAGCAAGCTTCAAGTTAAGCCAGGATGATTCTATACAAATTCTACATGTTTTTTTATTTTATATATACAAAAACAGTCATTCAATTTACTTAATAGTGGTAGGACTCTTGGCAGAGTCCGCCTGGGGAAGTACCACACCTTTTCCAGTTCTAGCGCCAAGCAGTTATGTGCAAACATTACTGTGTTCCGGTTGGAAGGGCAATGTTTCCAGAGAAATTACAGGGCTTAGAGAAAAATGTCTTAGATCTCTGGGAGACGATTGCAGTGTATTGCTAGGTAATTGTTTGGATTCTTCATGCTCCAATAATAGCTGCGTGTCACTGTGCTGTTATGTTAGAGGTATGTTGTTTACCATCAGGCACATGACCTGCTCGTCTCCTCCCTCTATGAAGAAAAAAACTTCCAAGGGTTAAGAACTGTAGCTGCAAACGATTTGTTATAAAAATCTAATTCCCAAAGAAGCAACATAACCCAAAACACACACACGCAAGCCGCAGAGTTTCTTTCATGTTTCCGGAATATAATCACATTTTATAAATACAAATTCAAATCCGTTTTTACGTCGCGAGTCTCAAGTCTCAACGCAATTTCCACCCTCATAACACGACGCAACACGTGGCGTGTGGGGCGCGTGGCGTCGCGTCGCGTGTTAAGGGACATAAGGTTAATAGCCCTGAGGGCAACGGCGCGTGATGCTAACTGATAGATGAGAAACTTTACGTGTTCGTTATCTGTTAACTTATTGATGGATTTGCAAGTTAAACTAATCTACTAAAAGCGTAGATACTTATTTAACATATTTGCAACTAGCAATGGCCCGTGGCTATGCCCGCGTAGTTCGTAATATTTTAAATGTATGTTAAACTTTTTTTTTTTTTTTTTTTTTTATTTAAATTAGCCACTCCACAGACTCCGGGGTCCGTGATCTTTGTCATTACAATTATCGTTTTTACACATATCTTGGATAAGGAGAAGAAGAGGAAAATAGGAGGGAGTTGGGTACATTTAAAATCTAATTCTAGTGTCGTCTGTAGAGCCGATCACTACCGGTTGGGATTCCGCTAGTAATCGACTCGACATCGAGTGTTTGCCTTGTCATTTGCCTAAGCTGCCTCCTCCCGGCCCAGAGCCTCCACAACGGCCGCATTTCTGTCCCTGATGGCCATCTGTAGGTTAAAATCGCGGATGGTCTTCGGTGATGCAGCCCACGCTCGCCGCACGAACCGACCGATGGCGTCGTCGGTATCGTCAGCGTAATATGTGAAGGTCCCCGTGTGCCGTGAGATTGCCACTACCGCATGGGGCACGCTCTCGTGCAGCTTCATGTTTGCCTTGGTTTTGATTACGATTATCGACTCGTATGTTAGTCCTTGAGCTTCATGGATAGTAAGGATGCGTGACCCGGTGCCTGATCCATAACCCTGGTTTGTCAGGGTCTCCTTCTCCTCTTGAGTGTGAACTAAGAAGAGGGTATTTGGTAGGGTGTTGGGTATATGCGCTCCTTATATCTTCTCTGTTCTAGGGACTTTATACGGGACGCTGAAGAGTACATACCGGAGTATATTTCCCTCAGTGCATATGCGACGTCCATTGGGTTTCGATGTGTGCAGAGCAACTCCTGGCTGATCTTTGTTACCAGGTTCGGGCGATGATACCTCATTTCGAAGAGATTTTCCCTGTCGATATAAGGCAACTGATTGACGTCTCCAATGAGGACAATTTCACCAACACCAGACAGCCTTGAAGCCATCACAATGGCTCCAAAATGGTTCATGAGAGCTTCGTCCACCATGAGGCGACTGAAACTTTCTCTACCGAAACCATTTACCAGAGCAGAAGCCATGGTTCGCACTCTGGTTTTGACCAGGTTTCCGATTCGGTGCGATAGCTTTTCTCTTAGATCTTTGCTGCCTCAGTTGTTGTAGTGATGATGGCGTCCTTGTCCACGTCGAAGTGTCTAATCACCCATGTTGTTTTCCACATCCTGGAACTCCATTGACCCACTGTATTCTCGGTACCTCCCAATTTTCCCAATCTGCTTTGACGTTTCCGTTCCTTCGATAGTCTTGGCCATCTCTAGGATCTTATCGTCCAGCATAATCTTGGTGCATCGGGCAGTAACTACAATTGGGTCGTTTGGTGGTGTCGCATAAACAGGCACTCCCGCGCGCTCTGTCTCTCTCGTTCAGTGTCACGAAGCCATTTTCTGCACTGTAAACTGCCATATACTGTCCTGTCATGGTTCCCTTGATGACCCGGGAAGTGACATTATTGTAAATGGCTGCTTCGGCCTCCTCGAGTTTCGCCTTTAAAAGGCTTTCACTTCCTAGCCTATAGGACTGCATGATGTTTTCGCAGGTCTTGAGGTTGACTTGACGTGTCGCGCTCAGTGTGGCTATGAATTCGATGAAGGCGTTGCGTGCATGGTTCGCGGCTCCGAAGCCGTGACATAGCGGGGCGGTTCAACCTGTCCCATGTCGGCTCTCGTTCGGGCTGGTTGTTGCTGTGAAGCTGCTTTGGGGTCTTTGACGTCGAGGGGGCGATGAATGGGATGTGATTCGGAGTACGCTCCTTGCTGCTGCGTTGAAAGCAGTCACGAACGCCGTGTTGGTGCCTCGGCTGCTAGTTAGATTGGCTGAGGCTTTTTCCGCGGCTGCCCTCTGCTGTACTCTTTCGGAGCCGGTTTGGATGGTCGAACTAGGAACAGGATGTCCCCAGCTGTCAGTTGCATTTGTTTGGTCGTGCGAAGGGCTCTGAGGAAGCTCAGATTTTCTCCCCTGTCTTCGTATACGACAACCTCATGATGTTTAGAGGCCTCAATGCAACCCAGCCGGTCTGCGACTCTCGCTCTTGAATATTCGATTGCCATCGCATCCACGCTTATCACCCGGGTGTTTCACCTGCATTTCTGCTCAGATGTGCGAGCAGCGCACTTGCTGTGTGAAAGGCGTCCGACCTTCCGAGTACTCTATTAGTGCAATCGTTTTGTTTTTCGATCGCACCAACCGAAATCGGTGACCGTCTACCTCGCACACCGGCATGGCGTCGTAGGTTTTCCGCTTCATCGTGACTTTGCGGTACTCCCATTGAGCAGGCAAGACAATCCAGGCGACAAACGGGCTCGTTTCCGCTCCCAAGCGAAGCAAAAGCTTATTCCGAATCTTTCTTTGTTGCTGTCCATGAAGAGAGCCACCCGCGGATACGGATCCCTGCTTCTCCTCGGTCTGCGTTCTCCAGTAGTTGTTTGACGGAAATGCTCTTCGAGGAGTTATGTTGGGCGGAACCGCATGCCGCGCGGCGTCCACAGACAGCGGGGCAGGGTGTGGTGGTGATGGGGGGCGCGTATTTGAATTAGTGGAGTTTCTCATGGCCGCTATGCGGAATGAGCTCTCCATGAAGGACAGGAGCCGTGTTCTGTTATCTGGATCTACTAAGATGTTGTGGAGATCCGAGACAACCAGTCTTCTGTCGATCATAGATTCGAGCTCATGTCTTGCGACCATGAATCGGGGACAATCGACTAGCACATGCCAGACTGTTTCGGGTTGGTTGGGGTCACACTCGCATGCCGGACTGCTCTTGAGCTTAAATCTGTACAGGTAATCTGCTATTCCTCCGTGTCCTTTATATTGCATATGTATGTTAAACTTTATATTGCACGCCCGAAATGGGTAAACTGTTGTTACTTAATGACGTTTAGTACCTACCATCTTTTTTGTACACAGTTATGCAATAAACGATTCTGATTCTGATTCTGGTTCCCGTTCTTGCTATTTTTGCGGGATGAAAAGTAGCCTTTGTGTTATTCCACACCACAATCTGTACGTCTTTTAAATTTTAACTCGACGTATTCAAACTTTCCGACGTGATTGAGCAATAGATATCCAAACATCTAAACATCCAATCTTTCGCATTTATAATTTAACTATTTGGATTATTTAGACAAAAAATGTGTATTATACTTATCATCATCATCTTATCATCTACAGCCTTTTCTATCCTACTGCTGGGTATAGGCTTCTCTCTTACTTTGCCATCTGCCTCGGTCCTGTGCCATTCGAGTCCATGTTCGACCCGCGATATTTATAATGTCTTGCTGGTGGACGTCCAACACTCCGCATTCCTTGCCAGCCTGCCACATAACAGCACAGTGACACGCAGATATTAGAACATGAATAGTCCAAATCATTACCTAGCACTGCACTGCACTGCTATCTCCAAGCCCTGTTATTTCTCTGGAAATGTTGCTCTTCAAACCGGAACACAGTAATGTTTTCACATTGCTACTCGGCGGTAGAATAACTGGCAAAGGTGTAAAAGTACTACTACTAAGACTCTACTAGGAGTCTTACAAAACTTGTATCCATCCTAAACTTGTATCATCATGTGTACTGGATTGTATACATCGAGAAAACCCACTCAGGCAATGAAATCCACAGCCTAGACTTTATCACAAAAGTAGAGTGAAACCTCTTTGATCAAGTCTTTAGAATGTTACCTCTGAAACTATGTTGCGTATCAGATAAAGTCATCGAGCTACAGACCCTCTAATAAAAAAAAACTGTCAGTCATAGGAACTGCTAATAGAAGTGAAAAGTTATAACTCAGAATTTGATAGCTTACTTTGGAAACTACGCGGGTGAAACCGGATGGCGTGGCCATGACCATTGCTAGATCATCCGAGTTTACCCGAAGATTTTGTTTCATTTACGAGCGTGACGCTTGAGCTCAATTCACAGTCCACGGAAAGTCTGTACGTGGTACGCTAAAAGAAGTTTTCACATCAAAAAAGCAAGGTTGTATGCATGTAGATCAGTTCCACATTCTCCGAAGTGTTATCGATAGAAAACCGGTACACTCCGCGAGGTATAGAGCTGAGCTTTGCATTAGTGTGAGTGATCACCAATCAGGCAGGAGCTTGAAATTTTGTCCGCGAGGTAGAGGCTGAGCTTTGCATTAGTGTGAGTGATCACCAATCAGGCAGGAGCTTGAAATTTTGTCCGCGAGGTATAGGCTGAGCTTTGCATTAGTGTGAGTGATCACCAATCAGGCAGGAGCGCGGCGAGACAGAATGGCGCCGCGCCTAAGGCCGGTTGTCACACCTACACTATCCATGTACACTCACACAAATGCAAAGCTCAGCTTATGCCTCGCGAAGTGTACTAAAGCAAGCACCAGACAAGTTAGTAGGTACGGCGGCTAGGAAATTAGATTTAATTGCAAGACCAGTGACTAAAAAAACGAATTACTTAAGTAGTCAGAGTAATTATATTAGCTACTAAAAAAATAACATGTTTTTTCCTCTTATGCGTAACAAACAAAAAATGACAAAGTTATACCTAGTGCTCACAAGTTTTGAGTGACTTCACGTTTATATACCATTTTATGTCGACGTGACGTCACAACCTCTCCAGAACCGACTCCGGATGTTTGAAGATTTATACTGATTTTTTTTTTACTAACCTAGATTGTCCCACTGCAGGGCATAGGCCTCTCTTCCCTCCTTCCAGTTTCTATCATGGGATTCTAGTTCGTCGCGCCACCTTCGTCTGGGTCGATCCGGAGGTCGTTTAGATGTTGGACCCCAAGCAGTGATCATTTTTGCCCATTTATGTTCCGGCATTCGGCAAACATGCCCTGCCCAATCGAATAAATATTAAATAATAAATAAATAAATAAATATTGGTGGACAATTCACACACAACACCATCTGACCCCAAACTAAGCAAAGCTTGTGTGATGGCAGCCAGATAGCTGATATAATACTTATATAGTTTTAAATGCATACTTATTATACATAGAAACACCCAGACACAGTGCAAACATTTGAATTCATCACACAAATATTTGCACTGGGTGGGGATCGAACCCACGACCCTCGGCTTCGCAGGCAGAGCTACTACCAACTAAGCCACTAGGGCAGGCTAAATGCAGGAATGTGTCGAATATGTTTGTATTATTGTCTATCTTATTGTATCTGACTAATTAGAATGGTATATTTTTGATCCAGTCGTGGTCTGAATTATATATCTAATTGCAATATATTTGGGTGATACATCCCAGCTGAACTCCGGGTTAAATAATAGTGGTGAGGGAACGAGCGGCCGGCACCGGGTGCACAGCGCATGGGAACGCCAATTTCGCGCCGAATCCCGCAGTTAAACCTCGCACAGACTGCTAGCGATGCGCGTCGAACTGAGCTATTAGTAGGGAGATCCCGCTATACAACGACCTTCACCGAGCTGATTATTGGATGAAAAGTGTTTTATATGTAATTTAATATGTCAACAAATATATTGCAAATGGGTTGCCTAAAAAATTTCAGTCCAGAATATGATTAATTAACAATACATATTTTTTTTTTTTCACTATTGATTGAATTTTAGAAAAAAACTATGAAACATAACTTATTATTTTGGCTTTACTTATTGCTTACGAAATATCATTACGAAATTCAACCCCTAAGGGTATAAAAAACGGGATGGAAGTTTGTATGAAATATTTTGTTCCTTAAACGTATTCGCATAAAATTTCGCACAACTTGAGCATGATCAAAATAATGAATTATGTAATACAGTATTTTTCAAAACTCAACCTCCAAAGGGGTGAAATAAGGGATGAAAGTTTGTTTGAAACTTTTTATTGAAATTTAAGTGAAATATTTTAAAAAATAATTTTAATTGTTAATTAATCATATTCTGGACTGAATTTTTTTAGGAAACCTATTTGCAATATGTTTGTTGACATATTAAATCACATATGAAACACTTTTCATCCAATAAACAGCTTGGTGAAGGTCGTTGTATAGCGGGGTCTTAGATATATATCTTGTTTTAAGAAGCTTCCCGCAAAACGAGGCGTTAACTATTTTATGAGTATTTTTTAGAGCCCTATAATGTATATGTGTGCTATTGATGTATGTGTATGTATGTTACTATTTGTTCAAAAGATGTATCAACTGATGAAAAATACATATTTTATTGCAAAGTCTTGGCTCTGAAACAGTTGTTCCAAAATTGAAAACTCAAAAAGCAAGTTTTATTTGAAACTATCGGCCCGCCCCGGCTTCGCACGGGTACATACACACACACATACACCCTTTTTTTGTATCGGGTTTCAAAAAAAAAGTTAAATTGTAAAGGAAGTTTGAATTATTTTATGATTTTTTTTTTAATGTTTTTTTGTATTTTAAAATTTTATGCATATATAATATTATTTACAAAACAAAAGCCATTAGTTTTAGTGAGTCAGAGCTTCCCTGTAAACGATATTTGAAGTAGTTTTATTTTGTGGCAGCCAAATAAATTTATTTTCAGGAGCTCCGACACGTGATAAGCCAACATACAGTTGGCCATGAGTGAAACATTCTTTTCGTAGGTCGATCCCTAATAATTCGAAGGTTTGGCCCTGGGACTTGTTAATAGTTAACGCGAAAGATGATTTCACCGGAAACTGAAGTCGTTTAAAAGGGATTGACAGATCACTGGGAATCATCGGTATTCTCGGTATATGAGCTAGTTGACCAGCTGCTGGGCCAGTGATAAAATTTTGTTCAGCAAGCCGCTGCGAACGCTACTTGACTCTCTAGCACGCGATTGCGACGCGTATTCTCTCCGACTTGCAAGGCGATTTTCAGTTTCTGATGAAGATTCCTCATTACGCCGTATCTTTATTGCCCTCGCCTAGGAACTATGTTTAGAAAGTTGAGATCTTGATCTTTTTGGCATTTTTGGGCATTATAAAATGAAAAATAGAAGGAAATAAATAATTAAACAGGCTTTTACTAAACTTTTGCTTATTGAACTATATAAAGTACTAAGCTGTTTCAATAATTAAAATATAATATTTATTATCAGGTAAGTAGTAGGTACTTATTGAAAGAAAATTAAAAATATGGGCTTAGAAAACTACCTTTACTAAATTTTTGCTGAAATTTTGAACAGGAATACCCATAAAATACTACTATAAGCAGTATGAATAGTTACATTAAAATATAATATTTATTATCATATACTTATTTACCTATGAAACGAATTCAACATTTTTTTAAGCTAAAATCATACGATCACGCACACGACCGCTGCGTAGGGAGCCGATCGCGAGGGGGTCCACTTGGCCCATTAGTCTATAGCTTAGCAGTCCATAAAGCCATTGTGGAACTGAAATCGCCTCTAAACATGTGGTACTTGGATGATGGCACCATCGGTGGTAGGCCTGACATTGTGGACCAAGACCTTCAAAGGCTCATTCCCCATCTCAGGAAGCTGGGTCTGGAAGTGAATCCGGTTAAGTGTGAGTTCTTTCCCTGTAGCACTGAAGCTAACATACACTTCCGTCACTTTGATTCTAGGCTTCCTGGCCTTAGAGAACTAACAACTTCCACTTTCAACCTTTTGGGTTCTCTAATTTTCTTGAGGCGGTTCCCGAGGCCATATCTGTTCGAAAACAGCTTCTACTTATTGCTCGAGAGCGATTGCAAGATCTATCTGCTCATGTTGCAATGGTGCTGCTACGTATGTGTTTTACCATGCCGAGGATGACATACCTATTGCGTACTGCTCCAACTTGGCTTTGCCCGGAAGAAGTGTTCGCTTTTGACAGCACACTGAGGGATGTGGTGGAGTCCATCCTTAATGGGTCACTTTCGAGCTACAATGGCGTCAAGCAGCCCTTCCTATTCGGCACGGGGGACTCGGGTTTCGTCGCGTAGTCGATGTTGGTTTGCCGGCTTTTCTAGCATCAGCGCACGGGGTTGCGGACCTCGTCACTATCATCCTGTCTAGTGGCGACGGGGCGAGCATACCTTTGTGCCTGAGGCGATGTCAGCCTGGTCTGCACTCAATGATGGAGCGTCAAAACCTATTACCCCGCACGTTCAGCGAATATGGGATGAAGTTGGAGCTAAGAGGATTGTCAAAGAGATGATTGGTACAGTAACTGGCGCTGATTTGGCGAGACTCCTTGCTGTGTCGCAAACAGAATCCGGAGCATGGTTGCAAGCCCTTTCTTCGCCTAATCTGGGACCTTGATAGACGACGACTCGCTGCGGGTGACCGTGGCTTTGCGATTGGGCAGTAAGGTGTGTGAGCCCCATAAATGCACCTGCGGCTCTGTTGTGGAGTCTGATGGCTATCACGCACTTAGTTGTCGTCGTTGCTCAGGTAGGTTTCCGCGTCACCATGCTCTTAACGACATAGTGCGTAGAGCTTTGATTTCAGCTGGCGTTCCTTGTGTTGTGGAGCCGCCAGGTTTGATTAGAACTGATGGGAGGCGCCCAGATGGTTTAACTCTAGTGCCATGGAAAAACGGCAAGTGCCTAGTCTGGGATGCCACTTGCGTTAGCACTGTCACAGCCACGCATTTGAGTCGAACCATCCACTCGCCGGCGGCAGCTGCGGAGGAAGCAGCCTGTAAAAAAGCACCAAAAGTACGCGACGATGGAACCGAAGTATTATTTCGTACCAGTAGCTGTGGAAACCATGGGCAGTTGGGGAGCCGAGGCTAAAACCCTGGTGAAAGACATTGGTCGCCGAATTCGCGGTAAAGGTGGTGACTCCCGGTCTGGTTCGTTTCTGGTGCAAAGGATTTCTATCGCAATTCAGCGTGGTAATGCCGCCAGCATTTTGGGCGCCTTTGTGCCAGGAACGGCGCAGGGTGGCTATGTGATAGCTTGTAATACAGAATTTAAATGTCATCGTTACTTTATTTTTGTGAGTTTATGATTCTTCTAACTACAATTTAAATAGATTAGTTATAGAAAATTAAGTTTTTTTTGTTGATTAAGTAAAGCCGTCTTGAATATAAAGTAATTTATTTTGATAAGGATTAATACCAAGGTACAAATGAAGAGCCTTTTCAAGAGGCGGCATATATAAATTAATATTTTAGAATAAAAAACTGCTTACTGTGACATAATTACTATAATATTTAGACATATGCTGTCGCGACACTTTTTGTAGATAATGATGAGTTCTGCAAAGTCGTAGTAAATGATTTTGTTCTATCAATAGTTTTCGCAGCGCACGCGACGTAAGGAATTTTTCAGGTCTTTTTTTTACACCTTATGTTACATTATTGGAGTTTTAGTAAGGATTCCTAATTTTTTTTAAATATAATATAGCCTATGTTACTCGGGGATAATGTAGCTTTCCAAAGGTGAAAGAATTTTTGAAATCGGTCCAGTAGTTTCGGAGCCTATTCATTACAAATAAACAAACAAACAAATCTTTCCTCTTTATAATATTAGTATAGATTTGTACTTGCACCAACGCACTCAGATCAACTATTCTTATTAATCCTCAAAGCCAATGGAAAGATAATTTATATAAAATGATGAAAGGAACATTTGTTCTAAAATACCTCATTACATTTATCCTAAAATATAAGCGGATTTTCTATCTCTTGCACTGGCAAAGGGGGAAGAATCGCTCAAGGTTATTCGACCAGGGTACGGTTTAAAGTGTCACAAAATTTTAGATTATTGCAAACTTTAATCAAACAAATAACTTAGACTTTGTGAATGACAATCTCTTTCCAATTCTTTTTATCATAGGACTACACTTGACCACCATCATAACTGACGTCAAGGGACGTTACAGTCTACGATGAAGCGTGCTCATTTCGAACGAACCGATTCAGTCTTGAGTTGAAGATATCAAAGTCTGTTAGTCAAAGGATGCTTTCAGGACTTATTTTGCTAATATTCCCTTAGAAACAACTAAACACCTGATATCATCCCCATTACTCGCTGAAAAAATGTTGAAGGAAAATGTTAATTGCCCATCATCTACATTTGAGTTTCAACAAGTTACTGCCACTGAAGTACTAAAAACATTCAAAGATATTAAGTAAAAGGTAAAAAATACCGAAGACCTATGGGGATTATTGGTTAGAGTACTTGATGGAATTATTGATACCATTGCCTCATACCTAGCGGAATTATTCAACGAGTGCATTAGAGGTGGCACATTTCGTGACATGATGAAATATAGCAAAGTTATACCGCTGTTCAAATCTAGAGACAAAAACGAACCTGCCAACTATAGACCTATTTCTGTAAGACATAAATTGAAATTGAGCCATAGCCAACGAAAAAAACTTACTACAACGAATTCCTCAGCCTAGACGTATTTATTCCAAAAATACTAATACTTTGTGGATTTTTTCCACGATTTACTTACCCTCGTTCACTGTAGCCAAACCTTTACTCCGCAGTTATGCCGTTTTCATATCCAGCACGCAGAAAATGTGCGGAACGGGTATCGTAGACCGCCGACGAGCGAAGAGCAACTTTATTTATTAGATTACTGCTCAGGCTGCCGGTTATTATTGGGGTGAAACGCTGCGGTTAGGGAGTATGTGCTGAAAAGTCACTTATAACAGTGCAATAATAATAACTTTTTCAGTTCACGTAATCCTTTTTTGGCTATAAAATGGAAGGGAAACACCATACTTACTTTCTTTTTTCGGTGCTGAAACTATTAAGTTTGCTGACTTGAGATAGATTTGTAGGTCGAAATAGGGTTGCCACCAATCGTGAATAAATTCTGCGTTGGTAGAATCAATCATCTAACCTTAAGTTTTACATTTTCCGTTTGTACATATTCCGTTCCTATCGTTCCGTTCATTTCGTTTGTATTGACTGGGCTTGCGGCTTAGTGGGTAGTAACTCTGCCTGCGAAGCCGAGGGTCGTGGGTTCGATCACCACCCAGTGCAAGCATTTGTGTGATGAATTCAAATGTTGGTACTGTGTCTGGGTGTTTCTGTGTATTATAAGTATGTATTTACACCTATGTAAGTATTATATCAGCTATCTGGCCGCCATATTACAAGCTTTGCTTAGTTTGGGGTCAGATGGTATTGTGTAATGAATTGTCCACCAATATTATTTATTTATTTATTTATATTTACATGTATTTTGTTACTGTGCAATAAATAAATACATAAAACAGTTGGGTTGACGATTTTGAATTCTTCGAAGAAACCTCAAGACAACAAAACATTACCAGAATTATTTTTACCTTGCAATACCTAAGCAATGTTACGAACACCTCGGGACAATAAAGCACCATCAACAGACAGTTTGAATCTATACACGGATATCGGAATCTATAGCACAATCAAATCTACCTAAATTTGTGTAAAAAAATTTAATAGACGCATAAAGTACTAAAACGGTCAATTGTGCTGGTTTGAGATCATATAGATCAGTCGCACTCTCTCAAAAACACATCCGATGATTTACGCCGAGTTACTAATTCAAGATCTTAAAATCTTTAAAGTAATGAATTATTTTAAAATTCGTAAAACACAAATATTTCTTCAACTATTGGGTATCTAAAGGGTGATTGATATTGGAAAAAGTACATTCATCACGTTTAAATTAATTCATGAATAGCTTACGTATCCGCTTGATACACCGGCGTGTAATACAGTACCCAAAAACTTGGTTGATGACGACAACAAACAAAGTTATAGTTGCGTTTTGGGTTTTGGCGGGAAAAATTTTTTTCGTGTTTTTATTTGGGAAGGTATACCGATAAATTTGTGCTTAATGGCGTCTACTTGAACCGGTCTTTATTTTGACATAACCCACATTAAAATTTGAGTTCATTTCCATAGAAAAATCGTAAAATAAAAAAAAAATACCAAAATCAAAATTTTTGGCGGGAAAATGGTCCCGAAGTATTGAAAAAATTAAAAATTATATAATCTGTGCAATCGAATACAGGTTTTTGGTGTTTCGAGTTTGTTATTTCGTATACAACACATTTAACCCATAAAACCACTGTCTCCCTTATAAATTATTAAAGTAATAGTTGTTAGACTACTTGAGAAATCGAGAAAATTTTTACTCAAGTGTCAAAAATGTTAGTTTACATTTTAAGTACATTAATTATAAATAAACTAGCTTTTACCCGCGACTTCGTCCGCGCCACATATTTACTAAAGTAATTGAGGCAGTACCTACTCGTATGTCTACTACCATACAAATTCACGTTTCCTAATCAAAATCGGTCTAAGTCAAAGTTTTATATTTATTAATAAATGTAGAATTTACACGACAAATTACAAAAAAACCATGTTCTCAAAAAATTAATCAAAAACAGACTTTAATTTAAAATCAAATTGGGACGGTCCACCAAATTTTATTAGAGTCTATTAGTAGATATTAGTAGATATATCGTCTGATTACATGAACGCAAATTTTAGTTTGTTGTTCATATTTCAAAAACCGCCGCACTGATTTCGATAAAATTTATATGACCACCTCTGAACTATAATCTACCAACCAAAAAATAACCATCTAAATTGATTCACAATTGAAATACAACTGGATTGATAACCTCCTCGTTTTAGAAGTCGGTTAAAATAGCATACAAAGAGTGCAAAGATCCTTCCATGCACACTTTTACTCCTCATTCCCACTCTTTTCAACTCTTTTCTGTGATAAAAGTCGCCGTTGTCCTTTCCTAAGTCTAGTCTATCTGTGCACCAAATTGTAACAAACTCTTTAAGTGGCTTAGGCGTTAGACGGTAACGGACAGAGAGAGTTACTTTCATATATATAATTACATATTAGAATTAAAAACAGGTGTTCCTGATCATTTTATAGGAGGCAGTTGTAAAAGATTACCGAAAAGTAAAACGTTTACTCCTCCAAAAAACTCATTTTCGCAGTTCTTAATTTGCCTTAATCGAGCGTCCATCATGCATAACATTTGATAAGACACCATGGAAATCTCGTCGACTATCAAAATTCTGTCTGATACGCCATTTAGTGGCTGCACCCATCTTAAATATTGAGGTTGTATAGTGCACTGTATTCTTCTTGTCAAGCACTTTGATACCCATATTGATGGGATTGATAAAACCTACGTTATCCGCCATTTTGTAGCGGCCGCCATCTTGGATTTCAATTTTTATAGTATATTGTATTCTGCTTGTTGAGCCCTTTCATTTGATACCCATGTCGATGGGATTGATAAAACCTACGTTATCCGCCATTTTGTAGCGGCCGCCATCTTGGATTTCAATTTTTATAGTGTATTGTATTCTGCTTGTTGAGCCCTTTCATTTGATACCCATATTGATGGGATTAATAAAACATAAATTATCCGCCATTTTGTAGCGGCGGTCATCTTGAATTTATTTAAGTACATTAATTATAAATAAATGATACCGCTAGAAGCGTCTTGAAACGTTCTTGAGAGTAAATGGCTCAAACGGATAAAAATAAGGCGGCACTTCATAATTATGCCGAAACATAAACACCGCACTTATGTAACCTGACACCCGTTTTCCCGCCAAATTTGTAAAACGCGAAAAGCGGCCAGTGTCTCAAGCGGTTATATAAGTATCCCCGTATAGTTAGAAATTATAAAATTGCTGGAACAAACATTTATCGACTCCATTTCAAGTGTCTAGACTCTAGATACAAAGTTTCATGGTTCTATCTTCAATAATATTGAACTTCCAGACTTTGACCCCCAATTCCACCCCCGTAGGTACAGTTCGAAACTACAAAACTGCTAAAACATACATTTTATGGTTTCGTGTTAAATATCTAGACGTAAAGTTTCATAGTTCTTCAACAATGACGAAGTTTTCCATATAAACTTTCATCCCTTATTTTAACCCTTTCAACCCTTTTTTTGGAACAAAAAGTAGCCTATGTCCTTTCTCGGGATCTATTCTATCTATGTATCAAATTTCATCAAAATCTGTTGGTTGGTTTAGGCGGTAAAGACGGACAGACAGACAGACAGACAGACAGACAGACAGACAGTCAGACAGAGTTACTTTCGCATTTATAATATTAGTATGGATGATACCGCTAGAAGCGTCTTGAAACGCTCTTGAGAGTAAATGGCTCAAACGGGTAACGGGTAAAAAGTAAGGCGCCACTTCATATGCCGAAGCATAAACACCACACTTATGTAACCTGACACCCGTTTTCCCGCCAAATTTGTAAACGCGAAGAGCGGGCAGTGTATCAAGCGGGTATGCACGTATCACGTAGTCCAGTCCGACTTAGTTTGATTCGCATGCGGTGGCTTTTCGTAACAAGACTTCACGCGCGTGACCGCTACTCGTTGTCACTTAAGTCGGCCTGGACTGACTATATAGCTCCCGTGAGTTACCCGTAAATGAATTTAAAATTTGTGACTAATGCACTTTTCCCGATAATTTATCACTATCAATCACTCTGAGGTGATGTGTGATAACGTGGTTGTAAAATATGTACAAACACGTTTATTTACTTGAATTTACGATTGCAATTTCAATAGCAATACCATAATCAAACTTGCAATACGCTCCAATTCCTCCCAGCCCCGCAATTTTGCAAGCACTAAATCCAGGCAATTAGTAATTCTCCTAACGAGTTGAATAAGTAAGAGCCTGCCCCAAACGCCTGGTTAAAAGTCAGAGGCCGCGCTTCATCCGACCGAAAATTAGGTTTTCCCGCCAAGGGAGTACACGTCAAGATCGGCTTTCGTATTCATGGAATTCCCAACCAATTTTCAACCTTATTTCCTACGTGTAAACGATCACCGCTTATAATATTAAAATGGTCGGTATAACGTATTTAAATAACGGTGTCACGTGTTGTTTTATTATGTGCGTGGATTTTTCTTAGCAAAATGTTGGGAACATTTTGTTGCGGTGTCATGGAAAATTGTGATTTACTTATCTGAATTGGATTACGGACTTTGTATTTTTATTTTTTAGGCATAAATGTTTCAATCATATTTAAATTCGTTTTCGAAATGAAATCTTTTATACATGGTACATAGGGAACACAGGAACTTCGCGGGTAATACCACTGTGGGCGCTTTGTAGTACGTATTATATGATATAAAATTAATAACGTTCTCTTTGAAACACAAATACTATGCGAAAATGCGAAATATTGTCTATGTGCAAACATTAATAGCGCTTCCATACCGGCTGAAGTGTTAATTCTCGGCGCGGCGATCTCTCGAGTGTGACACCAATATCGGGACTCGGCGATATCAGGCGGACGATTCTGACTAAGAAAATCTCGATCGACAAATTCAACGGCGAGATAGTATCTATTCTTACTTAATCTAGGTCGCATTACGTCTATTCAATAATCGGGATTTCACTTCATTATAGACAGGTAAAGCTCCAGGACCGTATCCGAAATACCGAGATCCGACGAAGAACGAACGTTAGGGACGTCGGAACTACGGTAATGCAGCTAAAGTGGAGTTGGGCTGGACACGTTGCAAGACGCGGTGATAACAGGTGGAGTAGAGTAGTGGCCGAGTGGTGGCCGAGGGGAAGGTAAGCGGAGTTTAGGACGGCCAGCTGCAAGATGGGTCGACGATATCGTTACTATCGCGGGTCGAACCTGGACTCGATTGGCACAAGACCGAGGAAGATGGCATGGGAAAAGAGAGGCCTATACCCAGCAATGGGGTAGAGAAGGCTGTGGATGATGATGATGATGATGATAGACAGGTAGAGATCTTCACAAACAAATAGCACAAACAGTCCGCAAAATGTTTGCTCTGCTGAAACACAGGACTTCTTCCAAGAAAATAGTCAGTTATTGAAATCGGACGTTATATTGTGAAATTGGATTCTATAGTAAAATCAGCCTTTCTATTGTTAAATCGGATGTTCTGAAATAATGCAATTAACACTTTATATTTAAAATTAATAGGTACTTTTACTTAAGCTTTTAATTGGTATAGAATAGGGCGATCCCTACCAGGCAACCGTGCACACATAGGAGTTCTATTCAGCCTAGCGATTCTGAACCCAGTTGGATTGATTCGACACGGCATCTCATCTCTCGGTATCTGTCCTATCTGCTTAAAATAACAAACACAACAATTTTCATTCCGAATTTGAGCCATTCGGATTGCATTTAGAATCACTACCCTGAAATGACACACTATTATGAAATGAGACGTTCTATCGTAGGATCGCTTCCAGAAGTCACTTTCAAGAATCGGAACAGAACGGGCGGTTTGTTTTTTACAGAATCAAGCAGTAGGGTACTGAGCACAAGCACCCGTGGAAACTAATATCGTGAGCCAGTCTGCCGGACTCGAGGGCCGCTTGTGTCGCTCTTACGTCATGCATGAGGAAACAGGCTTCGATTGTTTCCGACTTATCCTTCTAGTTTTACGACGTCTCATCAACCAATAACGTTTTTGGCATCTAATCCTATCCGAGTCGAGTCAACCAACCGTATTCAGAAAATTGTACCAAAGCTTACGAAAATCAAATTTTTAGATAAATTTTAGTAAAATCATTCAAATTTTTGTAATTATCCTTTTTTCTAACGGAATGCTCGTAGCTCGAAAAAGCGACATTATTTCATGATTGATGTTCCAAAGACGCGAACGAAGAGATTTAACTCTTTTGTGATAAGAGCGTCTAGGCTGTGGAATATGTTACCTGAGTGGGGTTGGTTACAATCTTTGTGTCTTCAAATCGAGACTGAATCGGTTTCTTCTTGGTAAGCACGCTCCACCGTAGACTGCATCGTCGCGCGAGATGGCGGTCAAGTGTAAACCTGTAAAAGTTAAAAAATATATATGAGTGAAGAAACGAGCAAAATACACCTCTCATGATAATTAAGCAACCCACTTACATAATTATATTGACAGTACAGTGTCAGGTAAATTCTGAATGTGAAAATATCAAATCACTGATTAGCACTGTATTCACCCTGAGATATTTATTGGAGGAGGATACGAAGAAATAGGAGGAAGCAAAAGGGGTAAGCGAGTGAGATTAAAATGGAAGAGCAGAACGTGGACTGGATTTAGTGGAAAAAGTAAAAAAAGGTGATGAAGGGATTGTATAATATAATACTAACCTATACGACCCGACTGGAGACTAGGTCCTAATTTGAAACGACGTAACTTAAAAAATACGCTAGTATTATCAATTACGTAGTTTAGTATACCGAGCTTATCGAGTGAAAATATTTGTGTTGTGAACAACCATCGTAACTCAAAACATTAAATAGTATAGGTATAAACACAACATTGCTGTTAGTGTACTCAAAGACACGACAAACGTATTATACGTTTTAAAAGAATATTCTCCTAAGAACTTGGCACAGAAAGGTTAACCTCCACTCTCACCGTGCCATCATTTAACAGAACCTCAGGAAAAAACTACTTATCCCAAAAACCTTTTCTAAAAATCTCGTCCGTTGAATAGCGCACCGCAGGGTGGAGTTGTGATTTAAGTCAGCTCAGTAGTGCGGTAGAGGGAAGGAAATCTTCATACGTCATCGTTTAGCGGCCTATCAGGGTCTTTCAGGGGGTACTAGGGTGTTAGGGGGTCGGTTCACGCGTCATTTAGCGCGTTAAGGTTGGACTACAATACGCGTGCCGAGTTGGAACTGTATGTCGCAGCTGAGACGGGTTTATCAGCACTTGCCAAGAATAATCATAGTTAAAAGTTTAAACACTTAGACATAAGCTAATATAATTAATAAAAATAGTAGTGTATAAAGTCTTTATATTATGTAAAAAATATATTCACGTGTATCTCGATCGTGATTATAATCACGATCAAAACTATAATTTATTACCTCGACGTTTGGGCAGAGTTACAACCACCGTGGTTTAAATTATGAGTTCAAATCGTGAAAACTTAAAAACAATATTTCTGTTACTAAGTTTAGTCTTGACTGACTTGAACCTAGAAGTGACGAATCCACTATAGAATTGAAAACGCCCAGATTATATCCGTCAGGAAACTCACTCAAGCAACGCATTCCACAGCTTTGATGTTCTTATTGCCAAAGTGAAGTCAAACTTCTTTGTTTGAGGTTTTGTAACTTACACCACGAACCACGATGTCGTTTTTTCTAGTTACAAGCAGTTTAACGGGGAAAAAAAGGTAATATTAGATCATGTAGATCATCTGCACACTCTCCGAAATATATAAGATAAAACTTTCTTTATAAATTTGTAACTTTGCATCGACGTTTACAACTTCAAAATCTTATTGCGTTTTTTTTTACCTTTTATAGGCTCACACTTGACCGCCATCTCGCCTGATGTTAAGCGACGATGCGGTCCACGATGGAGCGTGTTTAATCGTGGAAAATCCACTCAGGCAACGTATTACACAGCCTATACGTTCTTATCACAAACATAGAGTCAAATCTCTTCGTTCGTGTCTTTGGAACATCAACCATGAAACGATGTCGCTTTTTCGAGCTAAGAGCATTCCGATAGAAAAAAGGGTAAGGTGGTATTCAATCTACAAGTTTTACGATTTTTTGTTTTTAAACTTTCGCGATTTGAACACATTCATAATGTTCATGTTGTACGGAGCTTGATCACGATACAATTCATTGTTTAATTTATCTCGACGTTTCAGCAGCGTTACAACCGCCATCGTACGAGAAGACTTTTACGATTTTCTTGAAGATTTTCTTGAATTATTTTGCTTTTCTACTGGTTTACATACGTAATTAGGTACGTTAAAACTTGCAGATGCCGTCAGTTTGTAATAAACGCCTGAGTGCGGTTGGTGAGCTCAGTTTATACCTAATCTGACGTCGTTACATTGTAAGCTGACGATATTTGAAGTCAGGTCATTATTATGTTTAGCTATGACTATATCTATGTCAAAATATACAGTAATTTATGCCATCACCTGTGTTTTTATCGCTCGGACATATTCAGCGGTTTTGAGTACACCCAAACAAATATTACACTATACCTATTTGCATGATCTAATACCACCTTGCCCTTTCTTCTATCGGACTTCTCGTTCCACAAAAGGGAGACATCGTTTCATGGTTGATGTTCCAAAAACGCGAACGAAGAGATTTGACTCCACGTTTGTGATAAGAACGTCTAAGGTTGTGGAATGCGTTGCCTGAGTGGGTTTTACCTGATGGTTACAATCTTGGTGTCTTCAAATCGAGAGTGAATCGGTTTTTTCTAGGTAAGCACGCTCCATCGTAGATCTCATCATCGCTTAACATCAGGCGAGATGGTGGTCAAGTGCGAACCTATTATAGGTAAAAAAAACACTTCCGAACGTGACAAACAAATACATTCTCAGCCTCCGAAAAAATTAGTGTAGCGCGCCAAAAGAAGTCACTTCAAAAAACCTCAAGAATAAAATTATATTTTTTTTTTTTTAACTTTTATAGGTTTACACTTGACCGCCATCTCGCCTGATGTTAAACGACAATGCGGTCTACGATGGAGCATGCTTACCTAGAAAAAACCGATTCACTCTCGATTTGAAGACACAAAAATTGTAATCATCGGGGAAAACCCACTCAGGCAACGTATTCCACAGCCTAGACGTTCTTATCACAAAATTAGAGTCAAATCTCTTTGTTCGTGTCTTTGGAACATCAACCATGAAACGATGTCGCTTTGTAATGTAATTATAGTGACAATACCAACACCTTAAAAGCAAAACGCTAAAACTTCACTACATGTAATCTTATCCAGGTAACTATCGAATGGATAAGTTATACAAGGTTATTGGTAACAAGTCTTCATACTTTTAATGGGTAGTTAGTACATTAATATGTCAACTTTCGTTCTACAGTTAATAAAAACCGTATATATTTTCCAGTTCAAAATTAAAAAAGTTTGTTTGCTTGGTGAAAAAGCCTCGAACTCTTCGTAAGACCGTCGATAAATGATGTGCTACTAATGATGTAACACTAAACCCTTCCTTCGCCTACGAGTATATGTAGGCTAGTTTCCTTTTCTTCAGGCAACCAGCCTGTAAGAGATTACTCTTAGCAATAAGGCCGCCACTTGTGGCACTAGTTAATAAGTGGTTATTTGAAATGTTTTTTTTTGTGTCGCAATAAAGAGTTTCTCTCTATCGATCTATCTTAACAGCCGCTAAACAGTTTTAAGAGAGGACAAAAACACATCTTTTTGGAAGATGTATTGAGTTTGGTGAATACATTAAACAAAAGTTATAGATCAATAAATACAAATAAACATAGAAAACATGTCATTAAATGGATGCAGGCTAATTAGCAGTAACCTTGTATGTCTAGGTGCCAGTGTGGTCCCAGCCTTACGCCGAGTTCCGCTGCGTGGCGGTTTCCAATACACGTATTGTGTTCTGTGGCCGATTGGTATTTCGAAGCTCGTGACGTTTTGCGGAAAATGTTATGTCAATCTTTCCTAATTGGGGAAACTTGCGTCTGTTTTGCTGCGATAAGTCGTTTTGCAGGGCCCTGTTATAGCTCAGTTTCAGGTATCAGCAGAAAACTATTTGTTATTGGACCGGTAATTGTTGGATTTTTTTGACAGTATGAGGCCGCGATTTATCCGAAAAAATACGAGCATGTATGTGACTTACGATGATACGAGTATTCTTTAATGATCTCCTAAATTGTTTCGTTATTTTTTATACTGTCTAGAAATTGAGATATAGATTATTATTGTATTCCTACTAATACCTACTACAAATGTAAAAAATGTGTGAGAGCAACAAACCTTTTCTAAACCACTAACTACAAACAAATGAAGCGAATTACATAACTAAAACCACGCTACTTGTTGTAACATAAAGATTAATTTCACAATCTTTACTGCAAATCATTGCATTACACTCCTCCCCTAGAGATATGAAATACTTTATCTTTTGGCCTTGTGATTTTGCTAGAAACATTAATTTTCCAAGCCTATACCTAGTAATGTTTGCTCATTACTACTTGCGGTAAGATAATTGACAACGGTGTGGTTCTAGTACTTGGCTAGGCGAACTTTGCATTCTAGCTTACTGTTAGTAATATCGTGTAGAAGTATCGTAAATTGAAATGTTCACTTTTTAAACTTCAATAACTTATAATAATTAATAGACGAGTAATTATTATGTGTGGTGTTAATGCTATTTTTTATTGATTTTATTCACTAAACGACGTATAATTTGTACATTTTATGTATAAAGAAAGTACGTTGACTTATAATATTGATTTTTAAGGAATTTGATCTCTGCTGCCTACCGTCTGTTGTTAAAGGTTTCTGTACTATCAAAACGTAATTTTTTGACACTTAGAAAGAAATTCTAAGAAAAAGTTTATTTTGTACCAGTTTTTTAACGACAATGAAATAATACCAATCTATGTTGTTTTATGTAAGTAGGTAACAGCTTTCATAAAAAGATAAATTTACCCTCACACGATACCTTTATATTATACTCATGCTCATTTACCTATTGCATACTTTCTGTGCTTGACAAGAAGTTACGAGTATATTAATAATAGTACCTACATCAAAAAAATAATATGAGTAGGTGTTACAACCTTAACAATTTAAATTTAAAAACAAAAATAAATCATCATCATCATCAGCCGCAAGTTGTCCACTGCTAAACATAGGCCTCCCCCCTAGATTTCCACAACGAACGGTCCTGCGCTACTTGCAACCAGCGGTTTCCAGCGACCTTAGTGAGGTCATATGTCCATCTAGTGGGAGGCTGCCCAACCCTGCGTCTTCCGGTTCGTGGTCGCCTCTCGAGAACCTTTCTTCCCCATCGGTTGTCAGTTTTGCGAGCGATGTGGCCTGCCCATTGCCACTTCAGCTTGCTTACTCTTTGAGCTATGTCGGCCACTTTCGTTCTTTTGCGAATATCCTCATTACGGACTCTGTCGCGCAAAGAAACTCCGAACATAGCTCTCTCCATTGCTCGCTGTGTGACTTTGAGCTTCGTTATGAAGCCCACAGTTAAGGCCAAAGTCTCAGTTCCATAAGCCATCACTGGCAACACGCACTGGTTAAAGACTTTCGTTTTTAGGCATTAGGGTATTCTGGACTCAAAGATGTGCCGAAGTTTCCGAACGCTGCCCATCCGAGTTGGATCCTTCGCTGGACCTCTTTGTCGAAATTGGATCTACCTAATAGGATCTTTTGACGCAGGTAGACGTATTCGTCAACAACTTCGAGTGTGGTATTCCCAACAATAACCGGTACAGGTGAGACATGAACATTTGACATAACTGTAGCCTTGCCCATTTTCATCCTCAAATCTTACATACAAATATTGAAGGTAAATAATTCCACATCATATAAGATAACATGTCAAATGTAACTTTATCTAAGCAACCGCCAACTAATCCAAAGAACGACCAAAATCGTAACTATTGCGTTACGAGTACTCAAGAAGAAAGAAGCTATTTCATTTTGTAATTGGCGGCAACACTTTTCGATCGTGGCGCCATCACATAAGTTAGTTGGGTTAGCGTGTATCGCCGACGGTGACGTTGAGGCTACGGATGTACGTACCAGGCACGCTCTCCATAGTGTTCTTTATCTGCGGGCGGATCCGGGACCGGACATTATGCTCGGTTTCACGACTGTGGGTGCTTTTACGGTATTCCTTTGAGTTATGGAAGCTAGCTCTTTTACGAGATTTCTTTTGATATTTGACGTCATTATAATCCTACTAAAGTTATAAATGTGATAATTCTTACGTATAGATGTTTATTTCTCTTCAAAAAAAACTACTGAAGGAATCTCGATCTAAATATTCTAGTCTTTTTTATCAAAGTTTACGGGACGAGCAGGACATGAGCCTGATGGTAAGCAACATTCCTGCCACATAACAGCACAGTGACACGCAGCTATTGGAACATGAAGCATGAAGAGTCCAAATCATAACCTAGCGCTTCACTGCGCTCGTCACCCAGAGATCTAATATGTTGTATCTCTAAGCACTATTATATCTCCGGAAAGAAGAAGGTAGAATAACTGGCAAAGGTGTGATACTTCTCCAGGCGGACTCTGTCAATTGTCCTACCACTACACAAAATTAGTGAACCGGTTGCTTATAGGTAATCACACTCTAACGATAGAGTCTCTTTACCTACAATACCATACCATACTATATTCAACATCAGACGAAAAAAAGAAGAAACGAAAGAAGAATCAACTAGCCATCAATGCGCCCTTGATATGTTTTCGTGCCCTTGACAAGTTTTTGTATCTTTCTTGACCAGTTCTTGTCTTGACAAATTTTCATGCCTCTTTTTCAAGTTTTATGCCGCCTTACAAGGTCATAGTTTATAGATTAAAACCCTACTTCCTAACCCGTATTACAATACAGACACCGAGGTGCTGCGACTGACCGTAGTCGGCCAAATTAATCGCCCCATCGAGCGATGCCGTTGAGTTTATTAATAATCCCGGGGTTTATTGCCTTTTCCACATAAAGCGCAAACGAACGAGGAAATCTAAGGCAATAAAGTATTAATAAATTGGATTCGGTGTTGCGAAATGACCACAGAAACAGTCAGAGCTAAATAAGAACAACGATTATCCTGGACCCGAAATGATTAAAATGTAATTTTTTTAACCCATTTTTCGTTTCTTAAGTCTTAAGTTTCGTAAGATTTTACCATGAAAATTTCTTGTTTTAATAAGTAGCAGCACAGTGCAATGCCCGTGTTGTCACCATTCCTATTATTTTCCTGGAATAAAAAGTAGTATTTGTGTTAGTGCAGATTATAATCGAGGCGATATGTACAGCAAGACACATATTGGTGGGATGCAAAGTGCTCCATTACTCACGGCGCCATGACGGAGTATTTGAAATCATACGTGAAACCATGAGCCTTTCAGTGGCTAGAGCCCAAAAGGGGGTTAACGACAAACAAAAGACAAATTAACTTTGTAAAAGAAGGCTCAACTTCAAACTCCAGGAACAAGCCTTACTCAATCCTGGGTACAGCACCTGATTGGACTATTTTAATGGACACATATGAAAAGCACTACAAAATCCCAGAGGATGTGGGTGTTTCGTCATTTCATCGACCGGACATTTTCCTTTTTTCTAGAGCTACGAAACGCATAGTCCTTGTAGAACTTACCGTACCGTGGGAAACTAATATACCTAAAGACCACGCGATGAAACAAACTAAGTATTACGACCTCGATTAACGAAACGAATTAACAAAAAACGGCTATGTAGCTAGTTTATACGCTGTAGAAGTGGGAGCGACAGGTATACCAGCAAAATTCCTCTCTAACCTGCTGAAAGCCCTTGGTTTATCCAGAAGTGCAGTAAGTTCTATACTAGAACGTAAAGCTGCACTAGTAGGCTCATATCAGATTTGCCTGGGCAGGGAGAGAAAAACGAGTAGTAAAGGTGAGTGTTGATGCACGTCAGAAATTAGCCCCTTATACCTAAGCCCGAGTCACAAGTCTCGGGATCTACTCGGGTTTTTTCTCTCTGCTACACGATGGACCTGGGTCCACGATGGACCTGGGTCCATCGTGTAGCAGAGAGAGATAGCAGAGAGAGAGGTGCCGGCACCCGCACGGTGAATCCATGGAATGCTAAGCAGATCGTCTCACTGTGTTCCAAATTGCAACCCAATCCGCTCAGCCGCTCCAACGTGGTTGAGCAACAAACATCCGAACTTTCGCAATTTATAACCCTGACAGCGCGCCCCGGTTTAACCCGCATAGTTCCCGTTTCCGTTATTTTCCCGAGATAAAAAGAAGCCTAGGTCTTCTTCCAGACTATGATCTAACTGTGTTCCGACGTGATTGAGCAGCAAATATCCATTCATTTATATATATTAGTACGACAGGATTTGTACCATAGTAGGATAAGCCAAATGAAGCACATAGTAATCTCAAAATTCCACTACGACTCTCCTAAAGCTCTTAACACTTACTTCATAACCCCAGCGTTCTCAGACAATAAGCAGATTTCAAGGCTTCCCTAGCACTCCCGTCCCGCGCCACACAGGGGTCATAAATATCCACTCTGCACAATAGAGGCTCCTTAATTTCTAAGCCATATTTATGTGGGACCTGGCCTATTATCTACCCGGGGGACTAATATCTCTACCTTGGGGCCTAATATCTTTACAGCAGGGTCTAATATCTCTCGGCGACCGGTGAGGGATGACTGATACTGTGCGTGCAGGGTTAAAGAATTCTGTTAAGCTAAGGCATGACAATTAATTATTATTGTTTGATGTTTAGTTTGATTATAACTTAATTCATTTATTGAAGTGGAAACGTCTTTACCCACATTGGAGACTTTTTTGTAGGGGAACAAATTATTGATTTGCGTGAGCGACGTCGCCGTCGAAACGTTTGACGGGTTGACGGGTTGAAATCTATTGAACTACAGGCCCGTGAACAAAATGTATGGGTCAAATGAACCACTAGGAGACCTATGTAGGATGATAGAAGGGTTAATAAGATTGAACACTAAGCCGTCACTTATAAGCTGTCCAACTGAGTGCAGGTGAAGATAGGAGGTTGCAGCTCTCGATCATTTCTCCTTTTTGCATGATTTTTGTACGCTATTGCGGAATAATGGATTAGAAGATATATTTATACTGAATGGAACCAATGCCGTATATAATTAAATGACCAAATTTGCCCTGAAATCGTCGGAAAATTATGAATTTTTCCAACAAAAGTAACAAATATGTATATTTTTTTATACTTTATTAAATACCCTTTATAATCCATTATTAAGCAACGCCGTCCAATAATCACGTGACAAGAGAAATGATCGAGAGTTGCAACCTCCTATCTTCACCTGTACTCAGTTGGACAGCTTTCAAGTGACGGCATTTCAAGTTTCTATCATCCTACATATTATGCAGGTCTCCTGGTGGTTCATATGACCCATAAATTTTGTCCACGGGCCTGTAGTCTATATACTTAATATTATAATGCTAAAGAGTTTGTTTTTTTGAGCGCAAGGGTCTGAATTAAAATATTATATTTCTATTGGATAGTCTACTTATCAACGATGGCTATAGGCTACATAACATTACCGCTACCATCAATAGGAGCGGGGCATGAATGAAGAATGTAACAAAAAAATATTCCTTTTTGAGAGCTTTCGTACTTGTTTCGTACCGTGCGTTGACGTGACAGAATGTGTCAAAGAATTGCGTAATTATAAATCTTTGTTAATCTTTTTTTTCTAAATCCGAATTGGTACGATAAATTTTTTGATAGGTGGCGTAGCAGGTAACTGAAGAGGTTTCTTGTTTGAACACGATATTCTCAGGAATTGCTGTTTAAATATTTTTTTTACCGTTTGATATATACGGGATCCCTGAATAAAGTTAGAATGTGGTTTAGAATAACACATAGACTATATTTTAAGGCTAGAACATTAACAGTACCCGTAGGCACTACGCGAGTAAAACCACAAAACGCTGCTAGTAATGTTGCATATATATTTTTTTACTGTTCAATGTCTTTTATTGAACAGTTTCAACTCATCACTCATAAAACTGATAAATATTCAAGAAAATAGCCACATAGTTTTGCATGTCAAATACAAATACAAAATCTTTATTGTTGTTTGTAGGTAAGATAAGATGACACAAAACATTTTAAAAGTTGACCCATGTCAGATTGTTTTCGTTATGCAAGAAAAGATACCTAATGGGAATATTTAGCCTCCTGCTTATTGTTTGTGATAAGCGTTTAATAAACGTCCAGAATATAGCAATTAGGAGTACCTAAGTAAAATAGAACCAATTTTCAGACAATAGTAATAAAATTTAATTGTATAGACCTTATTTCGTTGGCAACTATTACACGTACCGTACGCGAGTAGGCGAATACAAATATAAAACATAATTATTTGTCTTCCATTTCAAGAACGACAAACATGTACTTACGTTGGTGTGCTGACGTCACACGACCAGACGACTGCGTCAATATTGATGTTATGGAAATAATATAATAGAAACGAGATGTGTTTATAAGTTTATACACGAATTGTTTCGCTGATAGGAAAATTTGAAACTTTTGCTTTTATACAACAGACGTGCCTGAATATCTACAATTCTGAATAAATAAATTCTACCATGGACGTATAAACAAGACGGACGTAGTCTCACTAAAACAAAATTCTGTCACTAGAGTCGGTCACATTTGCACGTGTGCGTTGTCAGGTTGTCGCTGATAGGCTGACCCACACACATATACACAAGTAGCGCGTGTAATGACCCACTGATGTGTGCGTGTCAACCTGTATGTGACAGCGCACACATGCATATGCCCGACTTGATGGACACAGTTTTTGTTTTAGCGAGACTACGTCCGACTTTTTTATTGGTCCATGAATTCTACATAGTTCTAGTAGAGTACAGTTACGGCTGGTCTAGTCGAGAGAACGGCGACTGCCGAGCCAGAGCCCCGGGTTCAAATCCCACGCGCACCACTGTCTTTTCGAAGTCATGTGCGTAATGCCGCTAGCTTAAAACGGTAAAAGAAAACATCGCGAGGAAACCGACATCTACCTAGAATCTTTTTAGTTCATGTGTCATACGCTAAACCGCACTGAGTCAGCGTGGTGGATTATGGCCTTGACTCATTCCTTGCGAGAGAAGTCCCCAGCAGTGGAAATATTTAGTGGGCTGTTTGTGTGTATATCTACCGTATTACAAAATTTCAATGGAGCGGTTTCACGATGCAAAAAGATCTGTCAAAGACAGTTCCCAATTTCACCATAGGTGTCGCCAACGTTTTATTTTGTTACCAGAAATTTACAAAAACAATCAGTGGCTCACTTGACAAAATTTAGAACTATTTTTGACAAGTAAATTTGCATCTGGAAATGCCCTCTGAGGTGAATTTTACTTGTCCGTCTCAAAGACTTTACTAGATAGATTTGAACATATTTACAAGACATTTCGCTTCACAGTAAAGCGCTGCGCTAACGTAGACACTTTTGGTTTCCGATTACCGACAACAAATACTGTTTCATCGCCTTTTGTGTCCAGTTATGGACACAAATTATGTATACGTTTGCGCAAGGAGTGGATGATTTAGTACTAGTAAATCTTTAGGAATCAAATATTCCTAGGGCACAAAAGTGATCACGTTAGCGCCTTGCCTAGAGAATAAGTTATGTTCCTTTTGCTGTCGTTTGTTCTCACGCCATGCGTTTCACTATAAGAATAAAAGATTTTTATTATGATATATATACGTGCTATATAGATGCATGCCATAAAACGTATTCAAACAATATCTGTCACTTTACGGAATTCTCAATTCAAAAATTTGAGATCTTATAGTAACTACCAAATTCGCACAGATTTAACATGAAATATATGATTTTCAAATTTAACAGCTATACATGTATTTTAGGAGGAGGCCACAGGTGCTAAAATTCTGGTTGATTTAAATTATGTTCGATAATTTAATTTCAAACTATAACAATAACAGAATTTGCGTTAAAATAATATTCCTTATAGTGACATATATAAATAATAACAAGGGTTTTAATGTCAAGAAATAAAATTTCGCAAGTATAATAAATAATGATTATCGATGTCGCAAATGAAACAATTTATGAATTAATTATTGATAATGAAATAATGCTCTCAGCGCTACGTTCTACGAGAATGTGTCGTAGCACATGTTTCGTATGTGACTCGCGTTTACAATGTAGGCGATGAAACTGGTGTCAGGTTATCTAACAAGTAAGTTGTGTACTCTTCGACATTATGAAGTGTCGCCTTGCTTATAGCCCAATATAATATTCTCAAGAAGATTTCAAGACGCCTCTTAAAATTAATTGTTTATAATTAATTTGCTTGATATGTAACAGTTTAGACACTTAAGTCAGAGTTTTCGAGTTTTCAAATGGTCTAGGAGCTCTTACATTTTTTAAGCTATAAGGAATACATAGTTATTTTATGTTTTAAATTAATTGTACACGATATAACAAACACGAAAAAACAATCAACTTTCGGGTTTATCTTGCCTTCAGATTTATCTAGCCTTGCGGTTTAACTGAATAGTTTTTTTTTAATTAAGAATGACGAGACGAGCAGGATATCAGCCTGATGGTAAGCAACATGCCTGCCACATAACAGCACAGTGACACGCAGCTATTTAAACATGAAAAGTCCAAATCATTGCCTAGCAATGCACTGCGCTCGTCATCCAGAGATCTAAGATGTTATATCTCTAAGCTCCGTGATTCCCGTTCCGTTCCGTTGTTCCTGCAATTTTTAGGATTAAAAGTGGCCTGCGTTGTTCCAGACTATTATCTATCAACATTCCAAATTTCAACCCGATCCGTTCCGACATTACGACGTGATTGAGCAACAAACAACAAACATTGACATAAGATGTAAATGTTTTTCTTCACACTAATCCTACTAATTTAATAGGATTAGTAGGATTTTTTTTTCATACTGATATTATGGCATTTGTGTTTAGATATACAATAAGTAGTTGAGATAAAACGCAGAGCATTTTTACCGAGGTTCAATAAAGCAGCAGTCATGAAAGTGATCCCTACTTGCGTATGTAGGGCGCGCGAGCCCGAGCCGTGTCATTTGTCAATCCGTGACGAGGGCTGCCCATTCGGGTGGCGCGGTGCGGTCGAGGGGGCAGCCCTGCGCCTTATTGGAACGGAGCGTACAGACCATTGCACAGCGAGAGGTCGCGCAAACTGCCTGGAACGTTGACTGCGGGATTAGAGAGGTTGCAATCATTTTAATCAGACTGCAAACCATAAAGCCACTCCATCTTAATTCCATTTTGACTAAATCCATACCACCTTTAATTGCTTTAGTTCTGTCTACTTCAAAACCAGTTCTATCTTAAGGTTTAACTGAAACTTTTGAGGGTAAAAAGTGGTTTATTTGTTATAATTGCTTTATAGTATAATATGTCAGAGCGAACAAAATACCTAAAATACCTTCCTTCCACTCGACACCACCAAAACGACACCATCGGTGGTGTCATTTGGAGTCACTAGTCCATACGACACCACTCTAGTGATGTGCTGTTCCGCCATTCGTTTTTATGTATTTTGTGTAGTCAGTATTAGTATCCATGTCCATTGTGAAAAATTAAAATATTCGGACGGAAAGACAATAATATGCAAATTGCAATGAACAATGTCAAGATGACCATTTGAGTGACAGATAAATATAACCTTTATCAAATGACATACCTCATTAAGGAAACTGCTTGGACTTAATTGGAGTTTTCATATCAACAACTTTGTATGTAGGTACATACAACAACAACAACCTCACTATTAGTCGGTGGTGTCGTATGGACTAGTGATTCCATACGACATCACCGATGGTGTCGTTTTAGTGGTGTCGAGTGGAAGGAAGGACAAAATAAGCGTTTGACGGTAGACGGTAAGCAATACACC
The DNA here is from genome assembly GCA_017562165.1 of Ectropis grisescens. Classification (NCBI taxonomy): domain Eukaryota; kingdom Metazoa; phylum Arthropoda; class Insecta; order Lepidoptera; family Geometridae; genus Ectropis; species Ectropis grisescens. The sequence continues at coordinate 28,617,916 of CM029779.1, forward strand.
TGCTCTTAAAGTGACGAAAACAGCTCATTTGGGCGACGCGGTGAATTCAAGCGGCAACCCTGCACCTTATTGGAACGGCTCGTACAGACTATTGCACAGCATGAGGCTTGGAACGTTGACTGCGGGATTAGTAAGGTTAAAGTCATTTGAATCAGATTGCAAATCGTGAAGGTATATCACTCTTAGCTCTACTTTGACTCAATATATTATTCGTTTATTTGTTTTAGTACTATCTATTCAACAACCATTTCTATCCTTAAGTTTTAACGATACTTTCTTGGGCCAAAACCAATAGGGTCAAAAGTGGTTTTGTTATTTTTTTTAGTAAAAAAGTATGACGGGGGAGCAAAACAAAACGATGGTGAAGAATATACTTGCTCATAAAATGTCAAGGGGTTCCATACTGGCAGGACGGTGCAGTCGAGGGACAACCCTGCGCTTTATTGAAACGCAGCGTACAGACTATTGCAAAGTGAGAGGTCACGCAAACTGCCTTGGATGTTGGCTGCGGGATTAGGGAGGGTGCAATTATTTGAATCAGATTGCAAATCGTGAAGCCACTGCACTTTTAATCGCAACTTATGAGCCTAGGAGCGTTTTGGTAAGTCAAATCCAGTCTCCAGGTACTTGTCTGACCTGACCCAAAGGACAGTAGTCCATACAGGAGCCAATCAGTGCTTGGTAAAACAAAAGCAACTATTCAGAGTTGAAGTAACTTCGTAGCTAGTTTATTGACAGCTTAGGCTTGTGCTCGACGAAAGAGCCAAAGATAAGCGTAGATGACAAAGTGACGCCCAGAAGGATAAACGAAATAGATTAAAAACGTATTATCGATTCGAAGTAACGTGAACCGCCATGATTAAGAATCGCAATTGTTCCACCTTTTGCCAACTCAGTCACACGTCGGGCGAGGTCGGGCGACATCGGCGAGTCGGCCGGAAAATCATTTTAAAGTAATTAATGCCGCTCATTAATTACCTGCAGCTAAATATTGGTGTTTCGTTAATATATCGAGCGCAGCCAGCGAGAGCAGAAAATGAGAATTAATGTTTTTACATAGCAATAGCATCCCTGAAGCAGAGCTCAATTTTAACCTACTTAAGAGGAGGTTCATTCGTCAGAATCTTGTACTGGTGTAATGGTAGATTATTTCTAGAATCAACATGGGAAAGTATCACACCTTTGGCAATTGTTCCATCGCCATCACTGTATCATCACAACAGTAATGTGGAAACATAGCTGTGTTCTGGTTTGAAGGGCTGTGTATTCAGAAAAATTATGAAGCATGGAGATAAATCGTATTATGTAACAGTTCTCGTTAATGATTTGAATTCTTCATATTTCAACAGCTGCGTGACTCTGTGTTGTTATGGACAAGCACATGTCCCGTCACTATACTATACTGAAAAGAAAAAATCCTATTTATGTACATAAATCAATGTGTAAAAGTGGTAATTATACATTTAAATTTTATTACAATGTACATAACTTGCGGCTTAACTAAGCTATTAAAGAATTTTTAACGCCTAGTATAATTTTTTTACAAGCTTTGAGTGTGTATATGATACTTAAACTTCCTTTCTTCTTTTAAGCAATATAGAGGTACAAACTATGTACCAAAATTTAAATTAATGAAGTTCTGTAGTTTAGACGTGAAAACGTAAAAAACAACAGACAAATAAGCAGACAGAGCTACTTCTTTCGCATTTATAATAGGGATAGTAGAGAAGTAGGGAACTTAGGGCATACAATTATTGAATTGTAAGTATCAAATCATAACTCAAAAAGCCTATCTTTCACGCGCGCTGCGCTTAAGATGGGTCGATGCTCAATTGCTCACTGCTACAAGTGCGGCTACGGTCCTGGTGCTACGAGTGTAGGCAGCTACGTATTACCTACAGCGCATCTATACTAATGTTATAAAGCTGAAGAGTTTGTTTGTTTGTTTGTTTGAACGCTAGGATCTCGGGAAGTACTGCTCCGAATTGAAAGATTATTTTTCTATTGGATAGTTCATTTATCGAGGAAGGCTTTAGGCTATAGAAAATAACTCTACTATTAATTGAAGCGGAGCATGAAACAAGAATGTAACAAAATCTGGAAAAAATATTCCCCTTTTGAAAGTTTTCGTACGTTTCGTGCTTTGACATGACACATGACAGCATGTGTCAAATATTGCGTCATTGAATTTTAGTAATCTGTGCATTGAATATAAACCTTTGCTAAAAAATTTTTTTTAAATCTAAGTTGGTACGACCAATTTCCGACAGGTGGCGTAGCAGGTAGCTGAAGAGGTTTTTTGTTTGAAATCGATATTCTCAGGAATGAGTGAACCGATTTCAGTCATTCTTTCACCGTTGGATTCGTACGGGATCCCGATGAGTGCTATATAATATACCACGGGCGAAGCCGGGGCGGGCATCTAGTATAGCATATAAGCAACCCACTAAACGTTCTAAATGGACTCGGGGCGTTTTCTCGAAACGAGAGAGTCTAGTCCATAACCCACCACCCTGGCCCAGTGCGGGTTAGTGGATGACACATGACCTCGAAAGATTCTATGTCCGTGTCGGCTTCCTATGTTGTACTATGTTTTTCTTCACCGTTTTAAGTTAAAGTCATCACGCATATGACGTAATGGGATTAATTACGAGTATAAAAGAATTGCGTAGTAAAGTATGTATGTATTTGTGGCCGACTACCCTCCCATTTCCCCGCTCGCACAGTCAGCTTGCAAGGCTATAGCAACGACCGCAGGCGAGCGACGAGCGGGCTCCTCGGTGCAATGAATTGCACCACTAATGGCTCTCCGGCACCTGCGCGGCGCCACTTACGCTTTCAATCACTGCCTAGGCAGTAACGTGTGCTTGTGGGAATGGCACTAAACTAAAGAGATGTGAATTGCGAATGGAGATATGGAGAATAAAAAAGCTACGTTTTTAGTTGAAAATAAAGTGTGTATTAAAAAATCTATATTTTCCGTGAGCTAGTTTTGATTTCATTGATAGAGAGAAGTATGGAAGTCAAGCGAATCACATCCTGCGGCTCATATCTGTAGAGCGGTCTATAGTTGAACTACTGTACGTCTTAAGTATCAAGCATTTTCATCGTCGTATTTTATGATAAGTGAGATACAAATAAATAAATAAATATTGGTGGACAATTGACACACAACACTACTCGTATCTGACCCCAAACTAAGCAAAGCTTGTGTGATGGCAGCCAGATAGCTGATACAATACTTATATAGTTTTAAATACATACTTATTATACATAGCAACACCCAGACACATTGCAAACATTTGAATTCATCACACAAATATTTGCACTGGGTGGGGATCGAACCCACGACCCTCGGCTTCGCAGGCAGAGCTACTACCAACTTAGAAACTAGGGCAGCCAAGTCAGTTTTTTTTTAAATTCTATCCAAATTAAAATACCTATCTAGTAAAAACAGCGTCACCGCAGTGAAGAGTAGCTGACTGGATCTTTCTTGCTCGAGTACACTCGGCGGACCCGAGTTCACCCGATCGAATCTTGCACCTCACAGCGCGACCGATCCGCATTACTTCCAACCTAGGTAAAAATCTGTGTGCGATGCGCCAAAAATTTTTTTTTTAAACAGAAAATACAGACTGGCGTATCCGTCAGTCTGTATTTTCTGTTTAAAGTTTATTATGTACTTTATTACGCAAACCAGTAAAATTTAAAAGTACAAAACAGAAAATACTTATTACTAAAATGCTAGCGATGCGCCCTGGCTAGAGCCGTGGTACATGTACATATATAGCATTCAGTAATTATGTTTACGTATTACGTATCCAACAGTAAATACTAATTGTAATTGTTGAAATCGATCGTGTTTTCAGACATTAGCGCGTTCTAACTAAAAACTCTTCAGCTTTATAATATGTGTGTGTAAAATTCCCACCAATATTCATTTACATTTATATTTTAATAAAATTCCCAATATTATGTTGACATAAAACTAACAAAACTTATGAAATTCAGAAATTTTCTTGTCATAATCCTCGTATTTTGTTACCGTCTGAACTATTCATAAACAAAATACCTCAGCAAGAGATTAAAAATCACTTTCTCTGACCTGGCTGGAATGCCTCACAAAACGGTCTGAATACCGCCGGCGCCGGAGCGGAGCGGTCGAGACCGGTATTCGGTCCCGAGCCGGTACAAAGCGTTATTTACCGGTATTTCACCGGTATGCACCGGCTAGTAGATTCATTAGTATGTGTATTCATATTGTACACCTCTTTGCGCGTTTAATAAGCTCATTGTGCAAAAATACTCTTAGTAAATTTTTGAATTTGACACAAAATAAAAGTGGTCAAGTGCAAGTCAGACTCGCTCATGAAGGCTTCCGTAGCAGCAAGTAACATAATATAAAATTTCTTGTAGTTCGTTGTTACTTTTATCAGTGTTTTAACAATAGTGATTTATGATGTATTAAAATAAAACTACTTACTAGATCTCATTCAAACTAATTTACGTTGAAAGTTTACATGGTAATAAACGTAAGTAAGGTAGTAAGGTAATGTACGTCATATTTTTTTTAGTTTTGTCATTCTCTTATTATGGAAGTTAAGTACTGGGGGACACACATTTTACCACTTTAGAAGAGTCCCTCGCGCAAACTATTCAGTTTTGATAAAAAAATATGTTAGAAACCTCAATATCATTTATGAAGACCTATCCATAGATAACCCACACGTAATGGTATTGATGAAAAAACATTTTTGAATTTAAGTTCTAAGTATGGACGCCCCCAAAATGTTTTTTTATATTATATGAAAATCATAATGGGGTTCACAGAATACATCTACTTACTAAGTTTAGTATCGTTCTTTTAGTTTCAGAGAAAAGTGGATGTGACATACGGAGGGACAGACAGACATGTCGAATCTATAAGGGTCCCGAGGGTATTTTGCCATTGGCTACGGAACCCAAAAAAAAAGTGTTTTTAACTTTCGCGATTTAATCACATAATATAATACAGAACTCAATCACGAACTAAAATAATAATTTTACCTCGACGTTTCGGCGGCAGCGTTAAAACCGCCGTGGTCACGAGAAGACTAAAACAACGGAAATATCTGTGCAAAAAATGTCTATTTCAAGTTCGTAAGCAAAACAAATTCGGGCAACTTAAGTCGAGATTCTATGCAAGGATTTTAGAGTAATAATTATGTTATAGAATGGTACCAACAAATTTTATAACAAAATGTAAAATCTACAGTCAATTTTCTTACTATGTTCAAGTCCTCTGTAATTAAGGCCTAGTAAATGCACACGTTACCTCTACACTTTTATAAAAAAAAAATGTATTTAAATATTCACATCAGCAGAAAAAAATGAATTCTTCTTAAGAATGCATTTTCAGAGAACACATATATTTAGCATTCAAACCTAGAACCTTCAAAATTGATCTGTTCCCACTAGTTCCATCGATTGTTCTATTGATAGAACTAGATTTCAGAAGAATTGGACCTTCTTACCACAGGAACATTACGGCATCATAATAGTTACAATCATGTGTAACGTTCAATAAATACATAAAAATTGCCAGTCAGAGGAACTGCCGATAGAAGTAAGACTTATACCTCAGAATTTGATAGCTTACGTTGAAAACTATGCGGGTGAAACCGGAGGTCGTTCCCATGAGCATGACCATGTAAAAATTGGCAATTCCAATGGGAAACGCTGACGCATTTCTAGATATCCAAAGATTTCTTATCAATCGCGAGAGTGACGCTAGAGTTCAATTCAAAGCCTACGAAAATCTGTCTGTGGTAAGTCAAAAGAAGTTTTCGCTTCAAAACAGTGCAGTTATAGGGACTGCCAGTAATCGTAACTCATAAGCTCATACTTTTAAATTTAAGCACCAAACAGCACTAATGTTGTACAATACGATTACACCATGTTTATAGGTACAGATATACCACCTATTACGCAGGCCGGTGATGCGAAGTCACAAGATTTCACCTATCCAAATAATCGAATAAAATCAAAAATATAGTGGAAACTGTTCATGCTGTTGGCAGAAAATTTTATAAGAGCCGACGCCAAAACAGAACCCAAAAGCTCTCCGATCAAACTCTAGATCTTATGGCGGTCAGACGAGATTTGCGATTACAGTCTTCGGTCGACATGACGGTATACAGACGGCTCAATAGACAGATCTCTACGTGTGTGCGACGCGACGTACGCTGCTTCAATACTTCGAGTATTGAAGAAGCCATCAAGCAAAACAAAGGCTCAAAAGTGTTCGCAAGTTGTCTCTTGGGCAAAGTCAGCTGACCAAACTGAAGACCGATAGTGGTAACGTTGTCTCGTCGAAGCCTGAGATTTTGGAGGAGATTGAGAGGTTCTATGAACAGTTATACACCTCTACGCAAGCACAACCTGTCGTTAGCATGGCAAAAGACCCCAGAGCCAAGCTGACCCGACACTTTACCGAAGATATCCCAGAAGTCAGCCTGTATGAGATTAGGATGGCCCTCAAACAACTTAAAAACAACAAAGCACCTGGCGACGACGGAATTACGACTGAGCTTCTGAGAGCGGGTGGAAAACCGGTACTTAAAGTCCTCCAGAAGCTGTTCGATTCCGTCATACTTGACGGTAGTACGCCAGAAGCGTGGAGCAGAAGTGTGGTGGTGCTCTTCTTCAAAAAGGTGACAACACCTTGTTGAAGAACTACAGACCCATCTCACTTCTGAGCCACGTTTATAAGTTGTTTTCGAGGGTAATCACGAATCGTCTCGCACGCAGGTTTGACGACTTCCAGCCACCGAACAAGCCGGTTTCCGAAAAGGCTATAGTACCATAGACCACATCCATGCGCTTCGGCAGATTATACAGAAAACCGAGGGTATAATCGGCCACTATGTATAGCGTATGTGGACTATGAAAAGCCTTCGATTCCATCGAGACCTGGGCGGTGCTTCAGTCTCTCCAGCGATGCCGCATCGACTATCGCTATATCGAAGTGTTGAAGTGTATTTACAGCAAAGCCACAATGTCTGTCCGATTACAGGACCAGTGCACAAAACATATCCAGCTACAGAAAGGCGTGAGACAGGGAGATGTTATATCTCCGAAACTGTTCACTGCCGCGCTGGAAGATGTTTTCAAGCTACTGGACTGGAACGGATATGGCATTAATATCAACGGCGAATGCATCACTCACCTTCGGTTTGCCGACGATATAGTCATTGTGGCGGAGTCGATGGAGGACCTCGGTGCTATGCTCAGGGACCTCAGTAGAGTATCCCAACAGGTAGGTTTGAGGATGAATATGGACAAGACGAAGGTCATGTCAAATGTTCATGTCTCACCTGTACCGGTTATTGTTGGGAATACCACACTCGAAGTTGTTGACGAATACGTCTACCTGGATCAAAAGATCCAATTAGGTAGATCCAACTTCGACAAAGAGGTCCAGCGAAGGATCCAACTCGGATGGGCAGCGTTCGGGAAACTTCGGCACATCTTTGAGTCCAAAATACCCCAATGCCTAAAGACGAAAGTCTTTAACCAGTGCGTGTTGCCAGTGATGACTTATGGAACTGAGACGTGGTCCTTCACTGTTGGTCTCATAACGAAGCTCAAAGTCACACAGCGAGCTATGGAGAGAGCTATGCTAGGGTCTCTTTGCGCGACAGAATCCGTAATGAGGATATTCGCAAAGAACGAAAGTGGCTGACATAGCTCAAAGAGTAAGCAAGCTGAAGTGGCAATGGGCAGGCCACATCGCTCGCAGAACTGACAACCGATGGGGAAAAAAGGTTCTTGAGTGGCGACCACGAACCGGGAGACGCAGTGTTGGACGGCCTCCCACTAGATGGACAGATGACCTCACAAAGGTCGCTGGAAACCGCTGGTTGCAGGTTGCGCAGGACCGTTCGTTGTGGAAATCTAGGGGGGAGGCCTATGTTCAGCAGTGGACGTCTTGTGGCTGATGATGAATGAAATAATCGAACGCTCATGTTCCACTCTGCTCCGCAGCTCCTACGCCGCTAAATTAAGACGTGGTTGACGAGAGTCCACAGCATTTTCTTCTACCAAAACATACTCAACGCTGATAAACAACTTTTCACGCCAATAAATTCCAACAAGTCTAGTTCAGAAAATTGTATAAAAAATAAACCAACATATAGAAGGCAGTACCACAGTAGCCTTAGCCGGGACGATCCGGGAAATGGGTCAGTGCCGGGATTCCAGCTAGCGTGTCACCTGCAAAGCAGCCGAAGTGGCGTTGCGTAAATTGCCTGGATGTCATTACCGTTTCACGCTGCGCCGGGCATTTTCCACTCCGGCTGCCGGCTCTCGCTGACGCTTAGTTTGGACTACGCTAATTTAAAGGTGAATGATTAAGTATTGTACACCCAAATGTAGTTCTAAATATGTAATTAGCGAAGCGTAGTATATTGTAGTTGGTTTTATTAAAGACAGTAATATGTGGAGTGAATGTGTCGAAATTAGAATTTTATGACAAAGTAAAATAAATAACACATTTCACACACAACACCATCTGATCCCAAACTAAACAAACCTTGTACAATGGAAGCCAGATAGCTAATATATAATACTTATATATATTTTAAATACATAATTATACATAGAAAACACCCAGGTACAATACAAATACTTGTACTCATCACACAAATGTTTGCACTGGGTGGGGATCGAACCCACGACCCACGGCTTTGCAGGCAGTCTACTACCAACTAAGCCACCAGGCCAGGTAAATAACGTAGGTAAATCTCTGTATCGTAAGTTTTATCAGTTTTGCATCATTTAATTGGGGTTTGTATAAGATAAGATAAGATAAGATAAGATAAGAAAACTCTTTATTAAAAGCCACATACAATAAGAACACAAAAATTTACAACAGGAACTTAAGAAAATCTTATGCAAGACATTTTAATTGGCGGCCTTATCGCTTAAAGCGATCTCTTCCAGGCAACCATGCACGGATAGGATAATATAGACAAAAATGCGGCCTTAGTATATTCTAATAGGATAAAATTGTAGGACTAGTTAAACAACCTAAGAATAATATAAGAAATACACTTACTAATTTACATACATTTAACATTTATATATATATATATATATTTATATATATACGGATATGTATTACATATACCTACGTAGATTTAAAATAATAAATAAATAGGTACCAAAACTTTCACATACCAGATTATAATTCAAGGATAGATAAATGACTTCTAAATATTTAAATAAAATTCTTTAATTCGAAGCTTGAAGACATCCAGCGACTGGGCACGCTTTATTTCCAACGGCAGCTCATTCCACAACTTGACAGCCCTCACAGTGAAGGAAGAGGTAAAAAAAGTACTGTGTTGAGGGATATCTAGTGTGAGGTTGTCCGCACTTCTCAGTGACCTAGGGAGAAGTGATTGGCGGAAATTAAAACGCTCCTGGAGATACTGGGGAGACGAGGGAAGGAAAAGAACATTGTAAAGGAGGGTGAGAATGTGAGCATCCCGGCGACGACGAATAGGCAGCGACTTGAGCTTAGCGCGGTAGCTAGAAATATGATCATACTTGCGTAAGCCAAATATGAATCTTATGCAGTAATTTTGAAGGCGCTCAAGTTTAGATAGCTGCTCTTCGGTGAGATCGAGATAGCAGACATCAGCATAATCGAGAATAGGGGAGCAAGAGGATTGTGCAAGCGCAATTTTAGTAGTGGTTGGAAGAAAATTACGTAATCTACGTAAAGATCCTCCAGATGCAAATAATCTGCGACTAGTTTCCACTATCTGTGGAGCCCATGACAAATGCTGATCAAATATAACACCCAAGTTACGCACAGTTTTATCAAAGGGATTGTAACTCCGTCAAATTCAACACATGGAAGTGAACTCCAGTCAATTTGGTTGATATTACGGGAACTGCCTATAACGATGACTTGCGTTTTCGTAGGATTCACCTTTAATCCAAAAGAAATGCTCCATTGTAAAATCCGACGCAAATCATCGTTTAAAGCCTCGACAGCTTCCGATAGCCAGCCCAATGGAGCTTGACAGTATAATTGCAGGTCGTCTGCGTAAAGGTGGTAGGATGAAGAAAGGTTACGAGATATGGCATTAATAAATAAAGCAAAGAGCAAAGGAGATAAGACGCCACCCTGCGGTACGCCAGCCGAAATAGTACACCAAGATATTATCTTCAAGACGGACTCTCTGGCGGCGCCCATACAGGTAACTTTGAAACCAACCAACTACAGCAGGAGATATGTTGGAAGAGCGAAGTATTGCCAGTAGAATATCAAAATCAACAGAACAAAAGCATTACTAAAATCCAGAAGCGCCAGTACGGTCAAGTTGCCATTTTCCATGCCAAGACGAATGTCGTCGGTGATTTTAACAAGCGCTGTGACCGTACTGTGCCCTGGGCGGAAACCTGACTGGAAAGGGTTGAGAAGGTCACTTTTAGTGAGATAAGAATTTAGTTGGTTGTAAACTAGACGCTCTAAAACTTTGGATAAAAAAAAAAGGATAGAAATTGGGCGATATGCAGAAAAGGATTGGGGATTAGATTTTTCGGCAATGGGATGATTTGTGCTTCTTTCCAAGAGGAAGGGAAGACACGATTGGATATGGAGAAGTTAAAAATATGACATAGGATAGGCAACAAGGGGTCAAGGATAGGGATAATCATATTACGGCTAATGGAATCAAGTCCAACAGCATTTGATGAAATAGATACTATGCTCTTCCTAACATCACTGTCAGTAAATTGATGAAAATCGAAAAAAGGCAGGTCTGAATGAGCACTATTGGAAATCAAATGTAAAGTATTGAATTTAGATGCAGCATCCATAGGGGGAGACGTAGAGAAATGCTTATTTAATGCGTTTATGTCTAAGTTTGAAGGAATCATTTCTTGTTTTGACTTTCCAACCCCTAAAGACCTGAGGAATTTCAGACCTTTGCCGGATCCTTATCTTGTACTGACTCGAAAATATGGCGTCGTTGGGCATCTCTACACACCTTATTACAGCGATTCCGCAACTCAACGTATTTTGTTTATTCAAATCATTTGGGTGGATTTTATATTTGGTCCTCGCTACAGTCTTTTTGTGCATCATCATCTTAATGTCGTCGGTAAGCCAGGGTGCAGGAGCATGCTTAATTTTGATGGTACGTAACGGTGCATGAACGTCATAAAGTTTAATCAGAAGGGTATTAAAAGCTGTAACTTTTCCATCGACCGTGTCAGCACAAGTTACCGGCGACCAATCGATATTGGACGCGTCATCAACAAGGTTTTTTTTAATAATACTAGAAAAATTACGCTGCACAATGACCGACGGTTTTGACTTAGAGGAACGAACTTTATAAGACAAGAATATGAGGTCATGAAACGAGAAATCGGCTGAAAGCTGTCCGTGCTTTACAACATGCTGCGGGGAAGAAACTAAAACAAGATCAACAAGGGATGGAGAGCAGTTAGGAAATGGTGGGTAGCATTAAGAGGGAGGGTATGCATGTTGCAAGACTTGACTAAGCTCAGTAATTTAGAAGAACGGCTATCACCTTTTAGAAGACAGGTGTTAAAGTCACCCATAACAATTGTATGACTATAAGACGGTACAAAATTTTCAAGAATAGTTTCAAATGAGGAAAAATAGTTATTGGAAGAAGAATTGCTGTAGTAAACACCAAGAAGAATTTTTGTGTGTGAGAGAATAATTTCTAAGAATAGATGTTCACCAGCATGATCGGGTGGCGGTTGAGGAGATGTGCTAACAATAGAAAAAGAAATGTTGTTGCGGAGGTAAATAGCAACACCCCCGCCAACACGTCCAACTCGATCATGCCGAATGAGATTGAAACCGGGAAGTGAAAAGGTGATAGACGGCAAAGAAGCAGTCAGCCAGGTTTCAGAAACTAAGATGCCATGAATATTTTTGTTGTCGAGGGTTGCTTGTATGTCTGTTATATGGCCAGGAATGCTTTGGGCGTTTATGTGGATAAGGTTCAGGTTGCGAGGTACATCTGAAAATTGTGTCTCCAGTAGTTCATTTAGGGTAGGAATATTGATATAACTATTATCTGTGCTACTGTGGACCGAAGACGTCTCGGAAACAGAGCTGTTACTATCTATAGAAGTATTATTAAATATATCTAACATTTGGTACTTGTATATGTAAATAAAATTATTATCTATATGTAAATATAGATGTATACGTAAATAAAATTATTAATAAACTATAAATACTAATCTAAAATAAACGTACTACTATAATAACAATTCAATACAATTAAATTTAACTACACAAATTCAGTTAAATCAACATCACCTGCCGGAACGTGCTGAATATATATAAGAAGGAATAATGCAAGATAAGCACAGTACCTATAGCGCAATTAAATTATTAGATAGCCAACTTGCATTGAACTAAGTTGTATATTATAATTGTGTGAAGTATATTATAGTGATAGAAATTATTTCTAAGAATATAAAGAAAAGAAAAAAACTATAAAACTAAATAGAAATTATAAAAAATTAACTAAATCAAAAATATACAACTGTCAATGTCACACGTCATTTTGAAATTAGTTAATTGAAAATTCTTACCTTCTACAAGTTTTGTGAGATTTTGACAATATATTTCTAATAATTTCTAGTGTCTACCTGCAATAACATTATCTCAGGTAGTTGTATTGACTGTGAAACAAGCATGAATGCGCGTTATACTGAGTGCGAATCTTACAAAAAGCAATGAAAAAGTTACACACTCTGGACTGTTTACTTCTGTAATTTTGGCTTCTGCACACGTCGTGGCGGTCGTTCACTATCTACAAGCGCCTTGACTACCCGTGGGCTGTGTCCAGCAGACGCTGCAGGCATCCTGCTCGACTCTGCAATGCCCTCAACAGCTACCACCACTTTCGACAGAATGCCATGTCTGTCCAGATCAGTCAAGCAGCAGACGCGGTGGCGCAAGCCGTCGGCCCCCAGTACTACAACTGATCCGTCCCAAGTCCAGCAGTTCTTCAGGCCAAAACGCTTCCAAGCCTCCATAAAAGTGTCGTGACGCACCTTTGTCAGGAACTCGGACATTGTGACACCGGAACCACGAAGACACTTCTTTGAAGCCCACAGCTTAGCACGCCAAGTAGCCTCTCTAAGCTTGCACAAAATGGGTCTAGGACGATCCAGAGACGAAGGCTTCCCCATCCTGTGACACCGAATAATATCACAATCTTGGAAGTCAGTTAGCTTAAGGGACTGTTTGATCACCTTCACAGTTACGGTCACTGTGTCTTCACCCTTTACCTCAGGAACGCCATGCAGAAGTAGTATCTTCCGTCGAGAATGCATCTCCAAATTGTCACACTGTTTAGATAAAAGTTCAACCTGTGTCTGTAGCGCTCTTAGTGATTGTAGTGTGAAGTCCTTGAAAGTGGCAAATTCTGCTAGGAGATTACTACTGTCAACTGAAGATTTTGGAGTTGATAGCTTTCGCTGCCTTTCCTCAAAATCTGCCAATCTAACATTAAACATATGACTCATCTGTGATATAGATTCCTTAATGTCCTCCATGTTGTTTTGTGTTATAACAAAAAACACAAGGCAATATATTTGTGACTAAAACTGGTGATAATGTGTGTAAAACTTGAAAAACAACACTTGCCGGCAGGTAAAATAACTTGTTATTTATATACACATATAAATTGTTTACTAAAACTTGCTAAAATTAATATTCCAGAAAATAAATTACAGGGCATAGAGATAAATCATGTTATATCTTAGGGAGACGAGCGAAGTACAGTGCTATTTAATGATTTGAATGGGTCATATACTTATATACAAATAAGTAAATAATAGGTTCGCACTTGACCACCATCTCGCCTGATGTTAAGCGATGTAGTTGAATGAAAACTTCACCGTTTTACCGTATTCCGGTTTGAACGGAAATATTTCCAGACTTATTTGTATATAAGTATATGACCCATTCAAATCATTAAATAGCACTGTACTTCGCTCGTCTCCCTAAGATATAACATGATTTATCTCTATGCCCTGTAATTTATTTTCTGGAAATATTTCCGTTCAAACCGGAATACGGTAAAACGGTGAAGTTTTCATTCAACTACATCGCTTAACATCAGGCGAGATGGTGGTCAAGTGCGAACCTATTATAGTTAAAAAAAAAACTACAAAAACTTACACTAACACTTCGGAGAGTGTGCAACTAATATGCATGATGTAATACCACCTTGCCCTTTCTTTTATTGGATTTCTCGTATCTCAAAAAAGCGACATCGTTTCATGGTTGATGCTCCAAAAACACGAACGAAGAGATTTGACTCCACGGTTGTGATAAGAACGTCTAGGTTGTGGAATGAGTGGGTTTTCCCCGATAGTTACAATCTTGGTGCCATCAAATTGAGAGTGAATTGGTTTCTTCTAGGTACACACGCTCCATCATAAATCGCATCATCGCTTAACATCAGGCGAGATGGCGGTCAAGTGCAAACCTATTACAGTTAAAAAAACTTTACACAAAGGTTGACTCTGTGAAGAATCCTACCACTACACAACATTGCTTCTATATTATAAGTCATTTATATTTAGTTCAAGCAAAAACGTCGGTAGCAAAAAAGAAAATCGAAATCTATGAGTTCAAGTAATTTCTGCTCATTGGTTTAGTACTGGTTTAACTTTTACTGAGTCTATCTGGGCAAGTACCCCGAGTTTTTGTTTTCCCAGAGTATATTAAATTTAAATACCAGTACATACTTTACCCAATTACCAGCACTCAAGTTTGCGTCATTAAATGCACGAATAGATCCAACTTTACGGGAAAATGGGAGTGCGATATAGAATGCTCACTTTGTCAATGAGTAAAACTAGATTTAAATTTCACTTAATTACGCGGAAATTCGAATTTTCGCAGTAAAATTGATATGAATTGTTATATAAATGGTGGGAAATTAAATTTTGTTTGGGCACGAGCTCCTGAATTACATCCTCATACAATTCTACTAATACCTACTACAAATTATGCGAAAGATTGGATGTTTTTTCTTAATAACGTCGGAACTACTGAACGAAACTAATTGTAATTTGGAAAATATTATAGGATTATAGTATGAAATAGCACAATACATTTATCCCGGGAAAACAAAGGTAACGATAACTACGCGGGTAAAACAGAGTGATACTGCTAGTCAAAATTCAACTACACACACAAACCCACACACACAAAATTTTTGACTTTTATACATGGAACGATACAGGAGATATCTTTAGCTCCCGAACTGGTTTCAATAAAATTAAATACAATGTAATTTTTTGTATTCTTTTGGGTCGATTCTCACCCAGAGCCAATATTGGCTAGCGGTAGGATAGCCGGAGATAATGAAAAGTATTTGTGCTGTACTGCCCTGAACTGCAAAAAGCCCTATCACATTTTGTGTACTGGCGAAAGAAATTTCGATGATATTGATATCGCAAATTACATTTGTCCCGAGTGTAAATGCTTAGCTAAAAAGGAGGGACAACACCTTAACCCCAGTTGGGGTTTCTAAGAAACAACGAGATCCCAACGTAACGATCCGAAATAAACAAATACGTGTTCAAAACGTTGCTGAGCATACCACAGAGTGCACGCGAGAGCTGACACTCGAAATACAAAAACTGCGTGATGAAATGACGACCGTGAGGGAACAACTTGCACAGTCAAGTTCCCTTATCGATGTTTACAAAATGAAAATAGAACAATCCGTGTCTGTGATTAACGACTACGACAATAAATTAAACTGTTGTATGACGACCATAACGAACTACGATAAAAAAATGGAATGTTACGCCTCCCGAATGGAACAATTTTTCAAAAAAATTGGGAATTTCGAGAGAAGAGGAATTTTTGCGAGTGGGGACATGTGCGTGCCATCAACGACGACGGCCGGACCTACGGCACGACAACCAACATCAACGACAGCACAACCTGGAGAAGTACTAACTGCGGTGCCGGCTCCTACACCATATGCGTCAGTGGCACAGCGAGGCCCCCGCCCAGGCGCGCGTGCAGCCGCCGGGCCTGCCCGCGCGGCTGCGCAACCCAGCACCACCAGCGGGCCAGCCCGCCGGCCACCGCTGAGCCGACGCCGAGCAAACTCACGCCGCCGTGCAACCCCTCCACCGGCGGGCCAGCCCGCGCTAACCGACACTGCGCCGCCGCCTGGCCAGCTCGAGCGGCCGCGCAACCCCGCACCACCGGCGAGCCAGCCCGCGCTGTCTGTCACTGCGCTGCCACTGAGCCAGTTGGCGCCGCCGTGTGTGCCCGCAACAGCACCGACAGCTGCTCCCGCGCCGCCGCGGAAACGCGGGAAACGCGCTCAGACATTAACCACAGTGTCATCTAGCGATAACGTAACGCTAACAACTGCAGGAACGAAAACGACCAAAGAACAAGCATCGGTTCGAGATACATCGTGGCAGACTGTGAAGGGGCGTAAAGACCGCTACTCTTTTACGAGAAAAGTCGTACGCGGAACAGGAACTTCCGACACAGAGTTAGAAGCAGTTGAACGAGTAAAAAAATTACACGTCTGCTTCTTGAAACCGGCAACGACTCCAGAAACATTAAAAGCATATATGCTCAAGAAAAATCCACGTGCCGAGTATCACGTCGAGAAAATTGTTTTGAAGCATACATATTACGCATCCTTTGCCGTAACCGTGCCTACAAGCAAATACGAATACTTCATGAGCGCTGATAATTGGCCAAGCAGAGTAGAAGTTAGTCCTTGGTTTCGACGCGGCGACTGGCGGGCGGCGCGCTCGTCCTCCAACACTACCGAAGCCGAGGAAAACACAAGCAATACCAGATCAACCGCAGGCACGGGGCAGCGAACGCAACACCGCCCCCGCCGCTCCGCCGGCGTCTCATCTGGCGATCGTAACGCAAAACTCGGTGCTTAGTTTGAACGCGCAATGCTCACCTCCGAGACAGTTGATAATTTGCCACCAAAACATTTGCTCACTTAATGATAAAACTCAACGTCTAGAAGTTCTCCTAGAAACTGAACTAAAGTGCGATGTTCTTGCGTTAACAGAACACTGGCTTACTGCCCCGAATCTACAATGTATACATTTAAAAGACTATAAATTAGTGTCTAGTTTTTGTAGAAATAATGTAATTCACGGCGGATCCTGTATCTTTGTAAATGAAGCACTAAGGTGTGTCGAAAACGTTGAGTTATCAACGTTGTCAGAAGAAAGATTTTGCGAAATCTCCGCGATTGACGTTATAGATTTTGACATTACTATCGTTTGCATTTATCGCACGGGCCTAGCTCATGTCAGAGGTTTCTTAGGTACCTTGGAACGTTTGCTCGATAAGCTCAGCGAAGCTGAAAGAACATTTATGATTCTCGGTGATATAAACATAAATGTATTAGACAACTCTAGCGCTGATTTTAAAAATCTGTTTGATTTGCTGAACTCCCATAATGTGAGCTCGATTGTAGACTTCCCTACTCGTATAACAGAACAGTCACAAACTGCGATAGACCTTATTTTTACAAATGTAGCGCGAGAACTTACTTCCGCAAACTCCATAAATACGCTTCTGTCAGATCATTTAGCCGTACGCGGAGTAGTGACATTCGCTCAGTCTATGCCAGTACAGCTCACTCGCCTGACGCGTGATTTCTCGCAAAATAACCGCGCAAATTTTATTATATCTGTTGACAGTATAGATTGGTTTGAAGTAAATCAGAGAAACAAGACCGCTCATGCATTTGTGTTGGCACTGATAAATATTTTAGCAAATAAGTATGACACTTGTTTCCCGATAAAACAAAAACCAATTAGTAAACGTGACGCGTCGTGGGTTACACCTCACATACTAAATCTGAAATCGTTGTTATTTGACATTTCTAAATTAGTTGACAAATTTCCTGAGGAAGAGGACTTAATAGCTATATTTGACGATCTCAACAGGAAATACAATTCAACTTTGAAGATGTCTAAAACAAACCATTATAATAGAATTATACACGGAAGTACGAATCCGTCTAAAGCTATGTGGGGCATCGTGAACACAGAGAGGGGAAAATAATACACCTAGGTTGAATTTCACCGATATCGTAAAGGATTGCAACGGCAAAAGTTTAGTTCACCAAAAGACGCAGTAAATGCTATGAACGCTCGTTTCTTAAATGCAGCTGCTACCTGTGGGGCTCCTAAAGCTGATGCTGCTACCGTTGGTAAAATTTTAGTGTCAGCGCGTCATCCAACTAACCGCTCTCTCAGACTGACCAGTTTCTCGGCGGATGAAGTATTCCGCATAGTCTCGTCTAGAATACCCCCAAAAAAGTCAAAAGACATATATGGTGTGTCGATGGAGCTACTAAAACTAGCAATTTTGCCCCTAGCTCCAGTTCTCGCCACACTGTTTAATAAGTGTCTTAGGGAAGGCTCGTACCGTCACCGCTGAAAATATCAAAAGTGTCCCCGATATTTAAAGGCAAAGGCAAAGGGATGACATTGATGGATATAGACCGGTATCGATTATACCAGCAATAGCCAAAGTGTTCGAAAATGGCTTGAGTTCGCGATTAGTGGCCTACCTATCGGAAACCGACGCGCTGTGTGAACAACAATACGCATACCGCGAAGGGAGGTCTACAACTTCTCTAACGCGTGAAGTGGTTCGTAATGTGTTGGCTGCTCGTGAACGCAAACAGCAAGTGGCAGTCTTGTGCTGTGACTTATCGAAGGCCTTTGATGTCGCAGACCATGAGACCTTGGCTTTAAAGCTGAAACACTATGGCATAGCTGGAAAATCATATGCTGTGTTGACTGACATGTTACGAGGCCGCTCTCAACTGGTGGATGCTGGCGATGGCGATAATAAATCAGACCCATTGTCTTCATCTATGGGAGTGCCGCAGGGTTCGTCAGTTTCAAACATCATGTTTTCACTCCTATTGAACGATCTACCTGACGCCGTAAAGGGTGCAGACATATTCATGTATGCAGATGATGTGGCTGCCATAGTAACCGCCCTTTCGATAGAGGAATTAGAAGATAAATTAAATACTGTAATTAACGGTTTAAACACATGGTTTCGTGCTAACGGTTTTATGGTAAACTCCAAAAAGACTCATTTTATTCACTTTTGTCTATCGGGTCACTGTACAAAATCGCTAAAAGTCTTACTTGACGGGGTCCGGATTGAGCAGGTACAAAGCACAACATTTCTGGGGTTCGAGATTGACCGCTGCATGACATGGGAACACCACATCGACAAGATGTGTGCAAAAGTAAGCAGTGCGTGCTTTGCACTAAGACGGGTATCCCGAGTGGTGTCTGCAGATGTATCTCGTTCGTGTTACTTCGCAACGGTGCATTCCCGGTTACAGTACGGAGCCGAACTATACGCACGCGCTGCCGACTGGGAGCGTGCTTTCCGCGCCCAAAACGTGCCATACGCGCCATCGTGGGCGTGTCGCAATGCACATCCGTCAGACCATATTTCAAAGAGCTTGGCATGCCCGTTGCCTGCAATCTTGATCTACCAAGTAGCTGTGTATGCCAGAAACAACTTAGACTCATACGACACGCGAGGAGAGAGACATTCGCGCAATATACGTAACGCTGACAAGCTGGATAGTATACCTCACTCTCTCGCGAGATCGGAAAAACTGACTCACATTATGGGACCGGAAGTTTATAACACTCTTCCTAAAATAGTTAAATTAGCACCGAGTTCGGGTAGCTTCAAAACCGATTAAAAAGCTGGCTTATCGATCAAACTTTTATAGTTACAGCGAGTTTTATATAGTGATGGCAAACTCACAATAAAGTTGTAAAAATTGACATTGTTCATTACAATTGTAATAAGTATATTTTAATTTTTGACACTTATTTGTACGATACCTTTATCGTACAATATAAAGTTCAATTTAAACTTTAAAAATGTATACTCTTTGTATACTCTTATTTTGTTTTGTATAAAATTGACGTGTAAATTGTACATTTATCAATAAACAACTTTGACTTTGACTTTGACTTATTGGTGTTATTAATACAAAATTTATATTTATCACACAAATATACATGAATATTTAATATCCGTTTTGTGTCTGGGAGTTTATATGCGTAATAAATGTGTATTTTTACAGTTACATAAGAATAGTATCAGCTATCCGTCGCCAATAGTAAAATCTTGTTTAATGTAGGGTTTATTATTATTGTGTCTGAATTAACGCATGAGTTACTTTCATCACAAAAGTAGTATTGTAAAAAAAATCTAATTATAATACATTCGATGACATACGCAATTAATTGCAAATATTTCTACACCAGCTAGAGTGATTTATTTGTAACGGCATTTAAATTAACATAATACTTTATTATTAAAATTAACGTGGTTGTTACACATATTTAATTGGATAACGGGACACTCACGTATATACGGTCGGTCAATCCGACTCGAGTTTCGGCCGCGTCCGGCGGCCTTTTTCAAGGCGAGTGCACACGCGCGGTTGCTGCCCGTTTGGCACTGGATTGCCAAAATTGAATTGCCAAATTGCCACGAGTGCCAAACGGGCAGCCACCGTGCGTGTGCACTCGCCTTGAAAAAGGCCGCCGGACGCGGCCGAAACTCGAGTCGGATTGACCGACCGTATATACGTGAGTGTCCCGTTATCCAATTAAATATAATATTTTATACCCATTATTTTAAGTGACAATGTTTTTACAAATAAGTAAATTATCATTCGTTCCTAAACCATTGGGCTAAATCAATGTTTGAATTATGACGTTCCATTATTATATCTATAAACACTAAACTTCCTATTTAATTCCTGGCCTCTCAAGAGTCGTCTGAGTTAGTCAACATATATTCCGTTTGTGTTTTTTATTTATTTAATTTACTTACTTCACAGACTGCGGGGTCCGTGACCTTTGTAGTTTTTTACATATTTCTTGGATTAGGAGAAGAAAATAAGGAAGAGGAAAGGGGGAGTTGAAAACTAATTATTAATAAAAAAAAATTAAAACCTAATTCTGGTGCAATCTAGTCCGATTCCGCCTGGTGAGCCGGTCACTACCGGTTGGGATTCCGCTAGTAATCGACTCAATATCGTCATTTGCTATTCTAAGCCGCCTGCCTCCGGGCCAGAGCCGCGTTTTTGTCCGTGATGGCCATCTGCAAATTGAACTCTCTGATTTTCTTCAGTGGTGCAGCCAACGCTCGCCGTACGAACCGACCGATGACGTCGTCGGTGCATCTGTGCCTATTTGATTGACACTGATATGATACTAAATAACTATTCACTTTATTTGATATCTAATAGATAGAATCGTCCAAAATACGTTCTAAAATAATTATTTTTTTGAAAAATAACGTAGTGTTGTACAAATATGTATATATAAGTATGTAACGTAGTGATGTATATATAAGTTACGGCTGGTCTAGTCGTGAGAACGGCGCCTGCCGATCCGGAGACCCCGGGTTCAAACCCCACTGTCTTTTCGAAGTCATGTGCGTAATGCCGCTAACTTAAAACGGTGAAGGAAAACATCGTAAGGAAATCGACATGTACCTGGAATCTTTCGAAGTCATGTGCCATCCACCAACCCGAACTGGGCCAGCGCGGTGGATTATAGCCTTAACTCTCTCCTTGGAAAGAGAAGGCCTGAGTCCCAGCAGTGGGAACATTTAGTGGGCTGTTGATGATTGTACAAATATCACCGTGTTATTCCAGAACTAAGGCAACTATATGCGTTATACTTAGCTAATATCTATTGGGTGACGAGCGCAGTGTAGTGTTAGATGGTAACTTTAACCATTCAGGATTGTACAACTAGATACACTCCGCGAGGTATAGGCTGAGCTTTGCATTAGTGTGAGTGATCACCAATCAGGCAGGAGCGCGGCGAGACAGAATGGCGCCGCGCCTAAGGCCGGTTGTCACACCTACACTATCCATGTACACTCACACAAATGCAAAGCTCAGCTTATGCCTCGCGGAGTGTAGCACTGTATTGCTATGAGCAATAGTTTTACTTACTGTTAGGCCCACATCTTTCGCAGATCATCATTGTATATCATACAAAGAATGTTAGTCCGGCTGCGTAGTCAGTAGTGACAGCAGTAACAAAGGTTGAGCTATTGATCACTGCTTCAATGCTTCAAAATATAATTTACATTGTAACGAAACATACTTATCAAACCATACATGGCTGGTCTCGTGACTTAGTGGGTAGTAACTCTGCCTACGAAGCAGACGGTGAGTTCGATTCCCACCCAGTGCAAATATTTGTGTAAGGCGTTCAAATATTTATATTGTGTCTGGGTGTTTCTATATAAAATCAGTATGTATTTAGAACTATAAAAGTATAATAACAGCTACCTGGCTCCCATCATACAAGCTATGCTTAGTTTGGGATCAGATGATGCTGTCTGTAAAAAAAGAAACTCAAAACCTGTATCACAAATCCTTCCAATATATTCGTCATGTAAAAGGTAAAACAGATTCAATACTGAATGCTAGGGATTCATGTCTAGTATTACACATTCCGTCACCGCCTATTTGAGCGTTTCATCATGGTAGCGTTCGAAATAAGGTATTTTAGTGCTATGATGAGAGTTAATGATTAATAAAGCGTTCCACACATTTGTTATAAATACATTTTTTTAAGACTTACGATAGTTGGGTTCTAGTGGCCTATACTTCATGAAGAAATTTTGTGTTGGCGCAGAATGAGCGTTAGTTTCGTGAAGTGTTTGTAATTCTAATAGCAATGATAAATCCCAATGTTTGGATATTTGGATGTTTGTTGCTCAATCACATCGTAAAACCTAACCGGATCTAGTCGAAATTTTTAACGCAGACTATACCTAGTTTCGAACAACACAAGTACTACTTTTTGAAGTGGGAAAATAACAGGAACAAGAAAAAAAATTAAGAAGCATAACTTCTTGAGTATAATTGGACTTTACTACACTTATTTTATAATAGTTGGTAATAGATTCAGGTAATTACTGTTTGATCAATTGTGACCCAAAACAATATTTGCGACGAATAAGATAAACTAATAAAACATACCGAAATTCCCGAATTAACCAATAAATGAAAAGCGGATTGGGCTAAATGGCCTTATTCACCGTTAATCGGCCCTTAAAACAGGTAGCAGCGCCGAGGCGACGATAAAACGGCCATCGCCTGGATATCCAAACCTCATCCGCTCGGGGTGGGGTTGTACTGAAAACACGCGCTACACTCATACGGACCAGTACATATTCTTTATTTTTTTAAGCCTCCGACATAAGAACTATTGTATTTTATAAGTTTGACATGTCTCATGTCTATGTGTACATACGATTTATTCGTTTATTGTCAATAATAAATCAGCCGACACGAGCAACAGTCTTAACATAGTAAGTTACACACTGCACCTGTCGACCTTATCTTTACATTTCTAGACAATAATTCTAGTTTTAGATTCAACAATCAGTAAGTCGACATAAGAATTAATCTAATAATAAGTCAGTCGACATCAAATAGTAGATAATCAAAACTAGTTTATCAAGCTTGATCCATGCCATCTGATTTAGCCTTGCGGTAGTCGCCATACGAGTTGTAATACTCATTGTTACTGTAGCAATACATTGGCGATTGTATACTTATTATTGTATTCTGCCGACTTTGAGAACGCACCAAAGGCACAATTATTAGCATTTATTTTTATAACATCTTACTATTACGTAATTTGGACAAATATACGAGTTTTTCTTTACTTGTAGACTGTACCTTAGAATCCTAACCAACACCAATAATACAATAAAATAATAAAAGTTAGGTACGTTCTAAAGGTTATGTACATTGATGTACGGTGCGTACTAAAGGTAACTTAGCACCGATAAAGTACTTTAAGATTAGGTTAGTTAGGGCTCTTGCGCCGCTTGGGCGAGCGCAAAGTTCAGAGAGTAGTAGAGGACAACTGGCATAGATCCTTATAAAATATTACATTGAATTATAAAAGTTATTTCTTTAATACTGTTATTGAAGTACAGTGCGCCATCGGACCGGCGCGTGTGAATCAATTTGTCACCAACGCCCGATGTGGTCAATAAGGGCGAGGCGTGGGACGGCTGCAATACGGACGATGTTTAGCTCACTTTTATCTCTTCTTTTTGTAATAATAATCTACTAGGCGAAATTCAACCATAACGGAATGTCAAACCACAAGCCGCGAGTTAGGCGAATCGTCCACGTAGCCGCACGTTATACGCACGCTTTCATCAATTGACGGTTGCAAGACGAATGCATGACGAATGCTTGCATCTTGTTTCTATGGAAGATGCAGTTCGTCTTGCAACCGTCAATTGACGAAAGCGTGCGTATAATGTGCAGCTACGTGGACCGCATGCATGCACCGCAAAAAGCCAGTTTTCTTTCCACTTTTCTTTCCTGACGAGGCTCTCATGGCAATTGAAATTGACTTAACTTTAATATGGTTTTGTTTGATTTCGTTTTGATTTTGTATTGATTTTGATTTGGTTTGAATTTAATTTGATTTTGACTTAATTTTGATCTGATTTTAATTTAATTGAATACGATTTCATTTTAATTTGATTTAGTTATAAGGTTAATTTTGTTTTTGATTTTAATTTTTTTAATTTTTGTAGTTGAATTGTAATTTGATCTTGATATGATTTTAATTTAATTCTGATATTTTTACTTGATACACGGACAGATGAATAAGAAGTAACTATTAATTAAAGTAATTTAATTTTGTAAATGTAATACGTTGTCTTTAAATCCATTAATATTACTATTATATTCTACACATATCAAGTCATGAAAAACCCCTTGTAACCCGATCAGCGCAAGTCTACTGTAAAAGCTGTACTCATGGGTGCCGTAATACAGGCTCAGCCTAGTTTGGGATCCACCACATAAACTGGGGAGCCAGCTATGACATTTTTTTTTTTTTTCAACAATATTAATTAGTATTCATGTGCTGTTATTCTTATGGAAATAAATGACTTTTTAATTTAATTTTGGCCTTACACTGCGGAGCGCTGCAAATAATCAATATCAGTGGTCATTTTAATACTATGTATATTATCGTCAAACACACTTGTGATAATATGATACATACAAACACTCAGACAGAGAACAAATATCGCAAGAAAATGTATTTACATAATAATAACTAAATAGTACATTATGGTACAAGTGAATACCGCTGAGGCGCTATTGAGACTCGCGTCTCTAGCGCCTAACTAAATCGGCTATGGTTTTGTTATTGTTGTCTCTATCATTTCAAGCGAAAAGAAAAGAGACAGACAAAGCTAAGACAGTTTTGGTTTGGCAGTAGACACTCCGAGCCAAAGGCGAATGTCCTAATAGAGCCGAGGACGGTAATTATCAATACACACGTGTCTCAAACGACGTTTTTTAACACACTTGTGAAGAAAATTATAATAATAAATCTTTTCGAAATTATAATATTTTTAATTTTTCAAGGAGAGTGCACGCGCGCGACGGCTGCCCGTTTGGCTGCCCGTTTAGTGCCAAACGGGCAGCCGTCGCGCGCGTGCACTCTCCTTGAAAAAGGCCGCCGGACGCGGCCGAAACTCGAGTCGGATTGACCGACCGTATATACGTGAGTGTCCCGTTATATAATTTAATATGTGTAACAACCACGTTAATTTTAATACTAAAATCTTTTCGCATCGAAACTTTTTTAGTAAAAACTTATTTGGGCGCGCCTAGGACAGAATTTTCATGGGCTGTCAATTGAAATGAACCGTCATGCTCGGGTATAATAATAGCTTTTCGGGTAAACTCGAGATGCTAGAGCGAAAACCAAAATACAGTGAACAAGCGCGTCAGAGCGAGAAAGATAATATAGTCCCTGTGTATCTGTGTTTATTATATTTATATCTTTTTATACCGACATTAACTTCTAGGTACTTACCACATTAATGTCATAAATTGAACTTGTCACGAAATATTAAATTTGCATTTCACATCCGTTGCAAAAAGTTTTTGTTGTAATATACTCGTATTATTGTTTTATCACAGCACTTACACAACGTAAAAAACACAAAATGATACCTATTTTCATCACAGCACTTACACATACACTTTAACACAACATATGCATTTTTAGCAAAATACCTATAAAATAAATATATACCAAATACTAAAACATTTGCTAGTCAAACCCTATTTCCGAACCGCGTAATTTTTTTTGTAAATTTATTGATGGAGATACTAATCATTTCGCCACATGTTATTCTCGTGTACTTACTAGGTATAAAATATATTAATGTTCAATTTCTAAATAATGTTTATTTTTAATTATTAAAATTATTTAGTGGTCTTTAAATATAAGTAGGTACCTATTTCTTATTTTAGTTTTCACTTCTCCCGTGCGGTCTTAAGCACACACATTTTTTTCTATCTAGATATCTATTTCCTAATTATAAATAAATAAATATTGGTGGACAATTCACACGCAACACCATCTGACCCCAAACTAAGCAAAGCTTGTGTGATGGCAGCCAGATAGCTGATATAATACTTATATAGTTTTAAATACATACTTATTATACATAGAAACACCCAGACACAGTACCAACATTTGAATTCATCACACAAAAATATTTGCACTGGGTGGGGATCGAACCCACGACCCTCGGCTTCACAGGCAGAGTTACTACCCACTAAACCTCGAGGCCAGTAGATTATCTATTGCTTTTAGCGATAAGGCCGCCGATTGTAACACTATTTTAATGTTTTTCTTTTACTGTATTGTTATGTTTTGGTGTGTACAATAAAGAGTATCTATCTATCTATCTAATTAATATCTGGGACCAAAATAGACATTGTGCAGGTAGTAAATAAGACATGTTCTATGTTATAAGACGAGCTACGGCTATACAGCGTGATTACAAAACGTAGTCAGGTCCCGAGGCGCCGCGCCGGACGTGCTTGCTCGGTCACGTGCCGAGTTAGGACACCCCGTACAATAAACCTACACGACCCACATTATACTAGGATTGAGTCTCCAATCTGTTATCTCTACTATTATACATTGTAGTAATCTTACTTAACTAGGAGCACGTCGATGAATTATCCATGTAGTTCCCCGTTTTATTTTCCAAAAGAAAAAAAAACTGCATTCGATTGCACAAATTTTTTTTCAGTACTTCGGGACCATTTTCCCGCCAAAAATTTTGATTGTTTTTTTTTTAATTTTACGATTTTTATGTAAAAGTAGGCTGTGGATTGAGTTGCCTGAGTGGGTTTTTCCCGATAGTTATAATCTTGGTGTCTTCAAATCGAGAGTGAATCAGTTTCTTCTAGGTAAACACGCTCCATCGTAGACCGCATCGTCGCTTAACATCAGGCGAGATGGCGGTCAAGTGTAAAGCTATTAAAGTTAAAAAAAAAATTGGTTGCCTGTAAAGTCGGTATACGGGCGAAAGTTTTACGTGACAACGACTTTGAGTGGTAAAATAATTTTACGGAAGGGACGCGTGCCTTTCACTTTTTATGTCTGTCTCTCTCGCTCTTAGGCGGGCTAACCATGCCCGAGTGGAAGGGACGCGTGCCTCTCACTCGCTCTCGTTGTGAGCGCATAATGTGAGCGGAGCGTAACGCAGTTTCTTGAAGTGTCACCCGGCAAACCAATTTATAAGACGTTGTCACGTCAAAAAATAAAGACCAAAGATAAGAGATAAAAAGTAGCAATTGTGTTATTCCAGTGTATTTTTAACGGTACTCCAAATTTCAGCTCGATCCATTCAGCCGTTCCGACGTGTTTGAGCAACAAATATCTAACCGTTTAAACATCCTTTGGCACTTGTAAAATTGGTAGGAATAGTTTTAAAATATGAATAGGATTGCCATTGATTGACAGTTTAGATATTCGTTGCTCTTTGTCTATGACGTCGTACAACCTGAGTGAATCAGGTTAAAAATAGAACTTAAATAGATTGTAGTATGGAATAGTGTATAGAGGCTTTTTAATGAATATAACTGGAACGGGAACTACACGGGTCAAACCGCACGACGCTGATAGTGTTTTCAATAATATATTCTAATGAAAAAAGATCAGTATACTTTTTAACAGTAAAGATTGCCGAGCACGAATAGAAACGCTCGTGCCGATAACAACACAGTGTCACGCAGCTATTAGAACATGAAGAGTCCAAATCATTACCTAGCACTGCACTGCGCTCATCGTCCAAATATATCCTCCAAGTCGTTTTATCTCTATGGCTTGTAATTTCTCTCCTCTTCAAACCCGGAGACAGTGAGTGATGTTTGTACATTACTGTTTCACAGTAGAATAACTGGCAAAGGTGTGGTACTTCCTCAAAGCAGACTCTACAAAAAGTTTTACCTACCACCATTTGATAAAACTTAGACAGATCCCTACAATATAAATTCGGAAACTGACTCCCCAGCACGATATTCTCGACATTATTCATTCAAATAAACTCCCTAAACGCCGTGCCTATTCCGTTATAATAAATTCAGTACTTTACAACCATTTGGACGCGGCGCGAACTAGAAATGCTCCGGCGGGCTCACGAGCTAGGCTTGCGAGTTCAATTTACACGAACACTCGTACATTTTAAGATAGATTTTCCGAGCTCCGTTCGTCCGTCCGTTTGTAAATCAGCCCGCTAAATATGGCCACTGATAGCACTTGTGGACTTTTCTACCAAGGAGAGAACCCCAATGCTTCCACCACGCTGAGCGCGGGTTGTTGCATGACATGCCGATTTCGATGTATTCTTTCACCGTTTTTAAGTTCACGGACACTTAATTTTTTTTTACTATAATAGGTTCGCTCTTGACTACCATCTCTCATGATGTCATTAAATATAGTGGAAATCGAACCAAGGGCTCTGTATCGGTAGTTGCCGTTTCCCGACTAGACCAGTAACATTCGTATCAGAGTTACATCTTATATCTTTCTAGGTACTTTTTTGTTAGACAGATGTGTGAAAACCATCGAACTCTTAAAAAACGCAGAAGCGGCAAACGCGCTTCTACTATGGCGATGCAAAATCAGGTGACGTCTCCTGATTTAGTCTCAGTCGCAACAAGGAGTTGTGTACGTTCGCTGACAATTGTGTACGTTCGCTGACAATTCAATTTTCAAATTTTTCAAACAAATTTTCGCCACTTTATGTTGTCTTTAGATTATGGCATACCTCATCTTCGTTTCTTTAATTATATCGATGGTGAAAACACTATTATTTCTTCATCAATGCTGTTGCAACTTGGTGTTCCAAGTTCCAATGTTCCGCTCTGCATGAAAAGAAAGCCCCACAGTGATATTTTCGGCGCGACCTAGCTTTAGTCAGAGTTATTTTATAGCAGCGTATTTTAAATTTCAACCCGATACAAAATCGTTTCCAACTGAATGAAAATTGCGGGGCGCTGCTTGTTTAAAATGATTTAGAAATAACATGAAAACGTTGGTTCATGAAAACTGAAGAAGCGCATTGATCGATGGCGACGTCTAATAATCCGGTCTACATAAAGAAAATGGAGCTTTCTTTACCTGCCTGCGTTTCCGGCGCACAAGCCGCGGTCAGCCGCTGCCGCTGTTTTACAGCGACAACGCAAATATTCATGTTCCGTGCCCACTGTATCAGAAAGTCACACGCGGAGTGCGGCCCAAGTCATCAAATGATGTGGATATAAAGTATTTTTCCTTTAAAAGTATATTCTGGCTATATGTTTAGACTTACAAAACGCCTTTGATACAGTCCAAACTGTAGGCCTCATACAGAAGCTGGAAAACCTTGGGATTCGTGGCCTGCCGCTGAAGCTCCTAAAAAACTATCTTACAGGCCGGATGCAGTGTGTTAAAATTGGAAATTCAATGAGTGAATTCATACCGATTGTTCACGGTGTGCCTCAAGGTAGCATTTTAGGACCGACCCTGTTTCTATGTTTTATAAATGAGCTCTGTAATCTTAAACTTCCTAATACCAAAATAATAACTTTTGCCGATGATACAGTTCTACTGTTTAATGAAAGGTCTTGGCTTAGGGTGTACTTAGCTGCTCAGGCTGGTTTTAACAGGGTGAATTCATGGCTGTATTAAAATTGTTTGAGCCTTAATGTGGAAAAAACCAAGTATATAACTTTCTCACTACAAAACAGCACTCAACCATCTGAATCAGAATTTCTCAAGCTACGAGTTCATAATCCAAACTGCGAACAATTTAATTGTATTTTACCCTATGTCAGTCACTACTCACGTACTGTATTTCTAGTTGGGGAGGAACATATAAAAGTAACCTAAAACCACTAGAATGCGCCCAAAGAGCGGTGTTAAAGGTTGCAAATTTTAAGCCTAGATTATACCCCACATCTAGTCTTTTTGATGAGTGCAAAGTACTAACAGTTCGTCAGCTTTTTGTACTGCGGGTGGCTTTGTGTCAACATGTAAATAGTAATTCTGAACCAGAGACGACTCAGGTCCGAGGTCGTAAAGCTAAAAAAATACTCCAGAATTTGTTACAAAGTCCCTAAGACACGAACTAAATCTGCCGAGAGATTCGGTTATTTTCTGGGTCCATATTTATATAATAAAATCAACGCTGATTGTAACATAGTTTCATTAAATTATTACAGGTGTAAAACTAAAATGTCAGAATATCTCAAAACCATGGACTACAATACTACAGAACTATATCTGAAGTAGTATGCACTATCGTATGTTGTGATTGGCAATTTTAGTAGTAGTTCTTTTGATTAATACGTCCCAAGTATCTACAATAAATACTTAATAAATAGTAATTTTTAGTTTGTATCAATAATTGTCTAATACACTAATTCATAAACACTAATTTTCAAATTGTAGCATATTTATTATTTATGTTCGATCCTTATAATTGTTTCACACTATTATTTTGTTCATTTCGTTAATTCACTACGTACTAACAAATTATTTTAATATTAATTCAAATATTTGTAACTTATTTATTTTTTTCATGTACAAGTTGGAAGATGCCACTGGTTTCCGAAACACAGTTCTAACTAGCTCGGGGCCAGTGGACACCTGTTTTGTATAGACTCATTATTTTTAAGTTCCAAATAAATAAATTTGATTTTGATTGATTTGATTTGATATATATATCAGCTATCTAGATTCCATAGTACAAGCTTTGCTTAGTTTGGAGTCAGATGGTATTGTGTGAAATGTCCACCAATATTTATTTATTTATTATCTAGTAAGATAAACAGATATGCCCTTACTTTTTAGTATATTTTACTAGTAGCAGCCTAAGGTTTTAACCGACTTCAAAAAAGGAGGAGGAGGAGGAGGTTCTTTCGTTGTTTTAATGTTACGCGACAGTTTCGCTAATCTTTATATATAAAAATGTTATGTTGAATTGTGTACGCTTCAAAAACTCAAAATGTTCTACACCAATCAAGCTGAAATTTTAAAATGATATATAATCCGCATCAAGAATTATTTTTATCTAATTTTTGCATTACAATGTGCCACAGCGAAGCATGGCAGAGTACAGCTATGTAGTTGTAAATAGATTTTGATGATTCTTTCTTTGTTTAGCAGAAAACGCTTTAAAATTAGTTCTATATAAATTACGTATATCAAAATTGGTGTGGTGGTTTTAGAAATTTCATCAAATCACTAAAACTAGGATAAGATGTATATATAGCTAATTTTAGGTTTATAGGTTTTGATGGTGTAATATTTTATTGCTATAAATATTCTTAAGCTACATTAGCAGTCCGCTATCGCCTCACCAGTTGTGCCGGCGGCCGGCGCACCGCCAGTAGCCATCCACCCGTGAACTGATAGAAGGTGAAGTAGAATTGCAAACTACACCGCGTCCGCGCCTCAAAGCCGCGCTCACTCGGCTCGGTGCCCGATCACTACGGCCATTTTATTTAATGTTGCATTTTACAGGCGGATTGGAAATATTTATAATGCAGGATTAAAATAAAGCGTATATTTTAATCATTTATTATGATTTTCGCTAATGCAAACTAGTTTCGAATTTCTTCCGTTGTTTCGTGACTGTTTTTCATTAGTCGTAATCAAACGTCGAACAAACCCAAAAAACGAAATTTGACTTCAATCGTCATAAGACAATTGCTTGTGTACACTTTTTAAAGAAAATAATTTTGACTTACTAACTGGCTATACATATTAATTTAACACTTTACAGTACACTATCAAAACTATCATTTAACACCCCGACGTTTCAGCAGCTTTACAAACGCTGCGTCGTGGTCACTAGAAGATTGCAGAATTTCCGGGTTGTCTTATTAGGAAATGAGGAAATGTCCATCTTCATTTGGTCTTCAAAAATGACAGGGTCACCACCACGACAAACAACACTAACTGTATCACCAGGCTTACCCAAACTCATTTTGCCATTTATTTATGACAGGATTCCACGACGCTGATAACCGAAAACCACGCGGTTAAAATTGGGATGTTTTTAATTTCTAAGGTGTCCCGAAACATTCTCGCGCCGTAATAACGTTCGGTAGAGAGAACCTTTGGGTCGTTAGCTATACATAAATCTTTCCACATTCAATCCATCCATAAATACACACAAATTTCCGCTATTATGCTCCAACAAAAGTCCAATCTACTTTGTGCCAAGTCACTGCATCCCAAAACAAATAAACCCGCAAATGCTTCAGTAACATCGCATCCACCGCCGGCGGCCATTAACCGAGCTCCAAAAACTAGAACAAATACAATAATTCGCGAGCAACACTTCGGAAATTACAAGTGTCGAGACGACTCGCCCGGCAATCGATCACACCGCCTGTTTACTTCCCTGGGGACACCAAAACCAACCTAAACCATACTCTCCCTTCATTAACACAGAGTTGACAATCCCGTGACGATGATATTGTCCAGTAAAATCTCGGTAGTTTTGAAAAAATCAGCCGCTTACAAGGTTTTATGTCTGAATCGTAACAGACAACTATTCAAGCGAGTGGAATTATTCATTGTTCATGATTTCTCTTTTACGGAGAAGCTTATTTTTACGACTTCGCGGAACTTGCCCGAGGAAATGAAATTAGAAACGCTGATTATTCATTGGGGCTTTCCTGTTGGCAATATTTTTCTGGAGACTCGCTGTTACAGACGAACGTAATATTACGATTATATTACTCAAAACGTTTCTGTAAATAGAGGACATTCAAATACGTAAAATTGAAGTGTTTCTTTTTTAATTCCAAATTCATAGGTAGCTTGACACTAAATGCATATGAAAGTATACAAAACTGCTGCTGCTCTTTACTGCTGTGTCGTTGTTGTTACTATATTCAATTTAAACGTTCCGTTTTAATGTCTTTTATTTATTCTCCCACATCTATTTACAATTTCTTATCCATAAAAATAGTACAGCTTACTTTTCATACTTACTCTTGTCCCCCCATCTATGCTTATCTTTCACACTAACACGTTACATTCACAAGCTAATTTTCTTTGCGATTTTTCTTTGTACTGTGATAAAACAAAATTCAGACAATAAAGTTTTCACTTCTTTTTTTGAAGTGAATTTTTTTTTACGTACTACAGACAGATTTTTCGCGAACTATGATTTGATTTCTTGCGTAAGGAATCTTCGGGTAAACTGGACACCACGAAAATATAGCAATGTTGTATAGACAAAAAATACTACAAGTCTTATTGCTGAATTAGATGCTACATCACAACTACAGTAAAGTAATATCTACGGAGCCAGCAGCAGTAAACAGCGCTGTTTGAACGGGCGATGGCTGCCGCCGCGACATCTGAAGCGCGCAACTAATCTACTGCCATTTATACCGAGATCTTTGTCAACAACAATCAGCGGGGGGGCTTTGTTTAAATTATTTATAGCACTGGATTACAGCACAGGATTGCGATGAATAAAGGTTGGAACGCACTGGAATTTGACGTCATCAGCCCAGTCAGCAAACACTTTGTATGTAGTATGGAATACTACAAGCTGACCAACTGACCAATGTCAGGCAAGCATTCATCGAGAAACGTGTCTAAGGGCTCATAGACAATGACACCCTAGATTGAAAAGATAAACATCTCAGAAAAATGTTCTAGCTTATTGGGTTTTGTCGGATGCGCTTCGGAGAGTGTGAAACTGCTCTGCATGATAGATCATGTAACAAAAATTTGCTTGTCTTTTTATCGGACTGCTCGTAACCCGTAAAACATTAAATATTAACCCGTAAATTACATTATATAGCTGGTCAAACGTGAACGTGACACTGGAAACTTTCTATTGGTTGGTCCTACTTATAACGATAAAAAAATGGCAGCCATAGGAACTTCCGAGAGAAATAACCACTTATAACATGTTGCACGACATCTGTACAGCTATAGATTTAATACTGTTTTGCAATGGATTATGCGGGTTCACATGATTTCACCATCTAATAACCGACAACGCATACATCCTGCTTATTTGCCACTCCGACGCGACGATAAACCACCGCTGACATCTGATATTAATTTTTTTTTTTTTTTTTTAACTGGGCAGAGCCTTTATTAACAAAACTAAAATACAATGAGAACTACATACACTACACTACAAACCTAACTACTTACACTAAGCACACCTGTATTATCTATAGACCACTAGGTCTATAGATAATCAAGATGTTCAAGCCCACTACCAATCGGAAGCGTACCCAGCATGCTGGCGGCATTACCACGCTGAATGGCAAATTATCTGATATTAATGTGGTCCGATAAGATATTCCACTAACAAAACGGCTGAAAAGTAAAAAAACTTCACATCAAATTTTGTTTTATTCGTATTTGGTAGCAACCATAGATCCTGGCGAGTTTTGAACTCTCAAGGCCTCTCTGACTGATGGAGAGCCTATTACCAGTTAATGACAACGAGAAACATGAATTTAAATCAGATGGTAATGTTTTTTCGTGGCGTTAAATTTCAGAGAAGGGTCGCCGTTAGAGAAGTGATGAATGTCGCAGCAGTGGTGAAGTGAGGCAAATAGATGAACAGATTTCATGAGGCTACCTGTACTTAATATACGCATACTAGCTGCTCCCCGCAGTGTATTCTTACCTGAATTATTATAAGTCATTTATAAGTAATTTATTTATTTCCATAAGAATAGCAGCACATAGGTTTACAAAAGTAAATATTTCAATAGTGTCACATTTGGATCTGCAGTTTATATGATAGGTCCCAAACTAGGCTACGCCTGTATTTTGGGCTCCCCGTGGGTAGAATTTATAACAATTGATTTTGCGCTTAGGCGGATTACACAGAAATATTCAATGACTTTATAACAACATAGTGAATTTCAAGATAATGTTATACATTTTATACGATCAATTATTTAATAATAATTAGCTTATTAAGACGATAGTAAACTTTCCAAATTGTATAATTACTAGTATCTTCAACTCATTATTTTTTGTACTTCCGCGTCTTCTTAGTTTTCATTTCTCCTTTTCCATTCTGAGGTTGCCTGGAAAAGATCACTCTGAGCAATAAGATCGCCAATTGTTACTTTATATTTAAGTTTCTGTATTTTACAGTTTTCTCAATAATTTCAATAAACACTATCTATCTCTTAGTCTAAGATTTTATTGATATAGCCCCATATTTTGAGCAGCCCGCTAAATGTTAGGGTTGGTAGATGATACAATAACTTCGAAATATTCTGGATACAATCGGTTTCCTTACGATGTTTTCATTCAACTTACGCATTTGGAAACAAAAACACAATTTTACGTACATTTTTTACAAGCTACTACTATAATAAATCAATATTGGTAGACAATTCACACACAACACCATCTGACCCCAAACTAAGTATAGCTTATAATATGGAGGCCAATACTATACTATATTTCTATACTTACATTCCATACCCTAGCTATCTATATGAACAGAGTTCCTGGCTTTTAAGCCCATTCCACTCTCAGCCTAATTTATGTAGTTAGTCCTGCTCCTAGCAGTGCCTAATGGTATTTGTTTAATAATATGCTTCTGGTTAATTGCGGAATTCAAATTGCCTGAGACACTCGTATTTTTAGTTTTAAAACAACTTTTTAATAAAGTAGCTGTTTTATTATTTACGTAGTTGTCCCACTTACAATACATAAAGACGTCACATTTTTTTCTGGAATTGTTTTAAATAGGACAGTAATGTAATTTTAATTGCACAAACACTTGCGTAACGTTTATTAAAGTCTACAACTCCCCGGCAAGGCGAAGATATATTTGTATAAGATTTTTTACCATTACTCAAAAACTGTTAAGTTAAAAAAATATAAGCTTGAAATATTATATTAAAAGAAAAACAGTTAAGTTAAAAAAAATCAGTTTGGAATATTATTATAAAGAAAAGTATTTTTTTAAATAAGATTCGAAATCAAGACGAGGACAATATTTACGAAGTACGTATCTTCATTACAGAAGTGACGTGGAAGACAGTTTAAGCGGAACGATTTGATGAAAAGCCTGCCCAAAGTTCCCCAAAAATAATTTGGCAGAGTTCACGGGAAATCATAAAAAGTTAATACGAACTCGGGGAAGCGACGAACTCATTTACTTACTCCACGGTCCATTTAGGATTTCCTCAGACATCATCGTAATCCTGGGGAAAAATTGTTTTATAAACATACGGAAATTGTTTGGGAACTTTTGGGCCCTGACGGTTTTTGGACGGTCGATTAATCACCCTCATATTTTAGTCATGGCCATACGTCAAAATGTTACCTAGTGGGTTGTGATAAATGTGTGGTAAAGTAAAACAGTGAGTTATTGCAGTAAAAATAAAGTAATCTTTTCTTTGTTCGAAATTAAAATCTAAAACGGTAAGTCTAAACACAGATGTTTATAACCAGTAACAGATTTTAAATTAATACATGGGTAACTCACGTGATATGTAGTCTAGTCAGTTTAGTTCGACTTAAGTTTCGGCCGCGTCCAGCGACCTTTTTCAAGGAGACTAAACGCGCGAAACTGCTGCTCTTTTGGCGTAAATTTTTATACTAGTAACATTTTTAGAGTGGAATAAATCCTTGTTCTCTGAGATATACAACCCAGAAAGAAGTTTTGGAAGTCAAAGTCAAAGGTACTTTCTAGGTGAGGGGGCATCACCTTCGACCACAGCGTCGCCATCAGGTGAGCTGGTGATCAAACGCAGACCTATGCGAGATAAAAAAATAAGGGAGAGTGAGTCGAGTGGTTGAGAGTGAATCGGTTTTTATAAGTAAGCGCGTTCTATCGTTAAGCTCATTCGTCGCTAAACCGTAATCCGTCGAGACCACGGATATCGGGTCGAGACAATAGTCAAGTTCAAATAAAATAAATACATTGTATACTTTCTCAAGCGAACTTTGCAAACCTACCCATAAACAAGAACAAAATTAAAATTTTGATTAACCCCTAACTACCTCGGATTTGTTATCTGTACAATATTCTTATACTCAAGCCTTTTCATTTGATACCCATATTAAGAAAGTTGTGAAAAAAGATATGTATCTCGTCATTTTGTGGTAGCGGCCATCTTGGATTTAAAATTTGTCATAGCGCAAAGTATTTCACTAGTTAAGCCCTTTCGTTTGATACCCATATTGAGGTAGTAGTGAAAAAAATAATACGATTTGCCATATTGTGGTGGCGGCCATCTTAGATTAGATTTTTCATAGTGTATAGTATTTTACTCGTCAAGCCCTTTCATTTGATACCCATATGGAGGTAGGTTGTGAAGAAATATTTTGTCCGCCATTTGTGGAGGCAGCCATCTTGAATCGATATTAACCAAAAACAGCTAAGAACATGCTCACGGATATTAACCTTTAAATAAAAAAACCGGATCGAAATCAGCCCATCCGTTTGAGCTCTTCGGTGCCACAGACAGACTGAAATGAAAAATGAAAAAAATTTATTACCACAAAAATTACCAAGATGTACAAGAAAGACAAAGGTAGAACAATCACATCGATTTTTGGATTTTTGTACACAATTATTAAAATAATATAGTAATATCCGTTGGTTTCCCACTAGGCAAGCCTGTATCAGGAAAACCAAAATCCAGAGGAAACAATAACAATTAGACCAAGTCTCGCATTCAAGACAGACAACATTTGACAGGTTAAACTAAATGAATGATTATTACATTATTACAATGAATATGTGGGTACTAGGTAGGTACAAAAGACTTACACAAAACTTAAATAAATTTAAAATTTAAAATCCCCTTTTCAGTATAGCTTCTGTTTCATTATAATTTAGTGTTTTGAGCCAACTTCGGATGATATGCTTAGATTCGTAAACTTTTTTGCTTTTGATGTCACAGAACTTAGTAACTACGTTGTAGACGAAGACACTTACAAACTCCCCAAATCTTTGCGCGAAGCTAGTGTTTACTGGTGTCAGAGGCATTCTATAAACTCTACGGGCAGTCAGAGATTCATAATCAGGGGAAGCCAAGAACGATTTATGTGCCCTGAGCGTAATATTTAAAATAAATTGTTGGCGTACACTAAGCACGCCAGCTTCTTTGTACAGGCTAAAAGTTGGATATCGAAAAGGTTTTGCAACATTACTTTTAGGACTGATCTCTGCGCTCTTTCAACTTGCAACAGGTGTGATTTAGCTGCACTACCCCAAATTGTTATACAATATGAGATAAGGGAATGGCACAGCGCATAGTACACCTGCGTTAAGGTATCCTTTGTTGCTACTTTGCGTAGATTTTGCATTATGTTTATTACCTTTCTGACTCGGGCTGATAAAATACTAATGTGGGATTGAAATCTTAGATTTTCATCGATATTCACGCCAAGGTATCTTAAAGATTTAGTGCGGTTTAGCAATTCACAGTCACACCCAGTGTGACGTGCGCATTGGTTTCGTGGATTCTAATACTTGTGGTTGTCTTTGGTGCTGAGGATGCAGTTTTGTGGAAACATATGTACACAGTTTTTTTTGTGTTCAATGTGAGGAGATTTTCTTGTAACCATTTCGAAATTAGTGCCATTCCCTGCTCAGTAGAGGAACTAACCTCATCCCAAGTAATCCCATGGAATATAATCGCAGTGTCGTCCGCATAACACAGAATGTCGGCGCCACTGATCGGTAACTCGTGTATGTCGTTGGTGTAAAGGATGAAAAGCGTCGGCCCAAGTATGCTGCCCTGTGGAACTCCAAAATTGACAGGCTGCTCGCTACTCGTTAATTGGTTGGTTTTTACACACTGTCTTCTGTCTGTTAGATAGCTCCTGAACCAATCTAACGCCACACCTCGAATCCCCAAGAATTCCAACTTCATCAGAAGTCTGGGTAAGGAAACTGTGTCGAATGCCTTTGCGAGATCTAAAAGACTGTAATACATCGGTGTTGTTGGTCCAAAACGGAAGAAACGGCAGTTGTTGTTAGTGATTCACCGCATCTTCTGTACTTATTCCTTTACGAAACCCGAATTGTTTAGGAGAGATAAGCTCATTGGCTTCAAGGTAACTAACAAGGCGCTTGTTTACCAGTTTCTCGAAGTTTTGAAAAGGAACTTAAAAGTGAAATGGGCCTGGAGTTATCAAGAAAATACTTAGAACCACTTTTGTGAATTGGGCAAACAGATGCAATTTTCCAGTTATTCGGAAAAATGCCACTTTGTAGACTTAAGTTGAAAATATGTGTAAGTGGGATAATTATTTCATTTTTAACAAATTTTATAAGAGAGTTAGAAAACTTATCAATACCCGGTGCTTTGTCGTTTTGCAGGTTTAACATCATGCTCTCTATCTCTTCGTGGTCTGCGGGCGCCATAAAAAAAGATTTTGAGGGAGATTTTCCAAAACGCGTTAATCTATCCAAACTAATCGGACCTCTAGAGGAAATTTTATCTGCTAATCTCTGACCAACAGAAGAAAATGGAGATTCGCTCGATCTATTGATTGCTGGGGATTGTCGCTACCATCTAGAACCAGTAATTCTTTTGGTTCTTTTTTGTGGCTAGTTAGGTAGCAAATATTTTTTATAGAACGCCAGAGCTTTTTAGGGTTATTACTATTATTTTTCAATTCATTCTCTTCAAATTCCGCTTTAATTTTCCTTAACAATGTGACAAAAAAATTTTGATAACGTTTGTATGTTAATTGAAGAATCTGGTTTTCCGGCTCTTTTTGAGTGTTGATGTAAGCGGTCGCGATGTCGCATGCACCGTATTAGGCCTGGAGTTATCCAGGGCTTCAAGTTATACTTAGATCTAGTTATTTTAAAAGTTTTACTATGTTTTTGTACTATCTCTGAGAAGATTTTGGTAAAAACTTCCACAGCCTCGTCTACATAACTTAGGTCACAGACCACAGACCAATCAACCTCTGCAATATCATTTTTGATAGCCTCAAGATCTCTTTTCACAACAAAACGATCTACTCGTAGGTCTTTACGCCGTTGGAGGTTCGAACATGCTATAACTGGGTAGTGGTCAGTTATTACGGTTTGACATACAATACCCAGTAGGTCATGTGTGTTTGTTAGGTTTTTTTATGTAAATATGATCCAGACAGGCCGACAGTCTAGTAGGTTCCGTAATAATGGGGAGAAGCCCCTGTTCACCCATAAAACATTGGTATTCCAAATTTGTTTCATCACCCGAGGTATCCATGATATTTATATTGAGATCTCCTCCCAAAACAAAAGGCAATCTGTTTAGCGTAGTCATGAAAAAGTCCAATGAAGATACGAAATTGTCTATGTTTCGAAAAGATGGAGATCGATAAACTCCTAGAATATTAACAACCTCAGGTATTTGCACAAAAAAGGCAGTTTGCCTCATCAACTTCAGGTTCATTTGCTGAGACGGACCAAATATTATTAACGTATATCACTACACCACCGTTTTGGTTTATAACCTTTTCAGTATGAAAGTAATTATAGCCTTGTATTTGAGGAATAATGGTAGATTCAGAGAGCCAGCACTCAGTAAGAATCAAAACGTCTAACGGTACATCGAGGCGTTGCAGCGCAACAAGCAGCCTATCAAAGTTTTCGCTCTGAATACTTCTGATGTTTAAAGCGAGTAGTTTGAAATTATGAACACGTTTGAAATAGCGCTTGCAAGTGCCCAAATCTTGAGAAGTAATACATTTAATATTTAAAGAATCCAGTTCATCTCCAAATTCGTCAGAAAACATCATTTGATTAAGGGGAATTTATCCTTAATGTAATTTCTTGACATTGTGAAACCAGAGATATAGTAAACTTGTTGGTGTGACATTACCATCTTGTTCAGTCGTATTGTACCAAAGTACCTGTATAAATTTCACAACTGAATGCCATGAAGTGACGATCAGTTACTAACAAGAAGCTTAATAAGTACGCTTCAAAAACAAAAATAACAGCTGTACAAACTAACGGATTTACAGTCTCAAAACTTTCTCTTATTGACTTAAATATGCCATTCAGTCACCAATACAGTAAATAACGGGAATTTAATCTTACACATCGGGTAAACAGCTTAACGTAGCTGGAAGTAACAGAATTACGAGCCGGCCGACGACGCAGAAGAAGACGCCGCAGCAGAGTGAAGCAATACAACCGGAGCAGGGGAGACTGGCGACCCAGGAGGAGCGGCAGGCAGTAATCGATCCAGCTCCGTCTGCGACCGTATAAGTATCGCTGGACTGCCCTGTCGCTGCCTGACATAGATAATACCACGAATACACCAGCAAAACTCGTATCGATGTTCTTTCGCCCTTCCCCTCGCATTGCGAAATAACAATCTGTTTTCCTTAGTTAATCTCTCGTTGAAGAAAATCTTACGTGATACTCCATTTACTCCGAGATCAGTGCTACAAAGATTTCTTCTAGCTTTGCAAGCTTTTAAAAACGCATCTCGTTTCGCACGACGTTGGAGACGGACCACCACTGTACGAGGCATAATCGAGCCATCCTCTGGCAACACTGTTGAAACTGGTGGGGGACGTTGGCCTACGCGATTAATCCAATCTATATCCGTGTCCACGAGATCCACACCAATTTTCTGAGCAGCTACTAATACAGTGTGTGGTATAAGTTTTCTGATGCAGTTTCAGGGATGCCAGCTATTTCAAATTCGTTTCTAAGGTAGTTTTGGGCATGCAGATTCAGTTCGTTTTGTAGCTGGAACACCGTGGCTCGCAGACCATCCACCACCTTGTCTCTCCCCTCCAAATACCGAATTCCTGACATCGATGTCAAACTTATAACACCCCTTTTTTTGGTCGGGGGTTAAACATTACTTCTTCAATAATTACTTTAATTAATCTTTCTGTTTCTAATTGCCTCTCCAGTAATAGATCACAATAAAGAAGTTAATTCGAAAACACAACATCGTTATAATTGTAACAAGTAGCATAGCTGTCCCGAAGACGGTATCAGAACAAACAATCCAAACTTCGGCATGAAGGTCATGAAGGAATCTGTCGAGGAGGTATCTGAACGTTTCCATTGTGAGGCTGCTGTTGACTCGCCTCGGCTCGATGGATTCCGCGCGAGATTAGCATTTCAGATCACTCGCTCCCGCGGCTACGACCTGACCTTGTCGATTTGTAGCTTTTCTGATAGCTCACCCGAATGAGCCTTTCACTTCAGAGCGTGACGGATCAGCTTTTCTTACAGCCTACTAAACAATCTGTGTGCCAAAACAAGTTTTCGCTGCAAAACCGCGGATCTATATATATTTAGAACACAGATCATGAGCTGTAATATCAAATAAGGTAGTTTAAATGCGGATAATCTACGAGATTAAATTGGTCTATCACCAATGTGCAACACACTGTGTTTAAATTTAAAGTGCAATGTTTCCAAATAACTTACAGGAAATAGTGATAAATCTCATATCTTTGAATGACGACTGCTCGCAGTGAAGTGCTAGGTAATGATAAATATGGTCTCTTCATATTCCAATAACTACATGTCACTGAGCTGTTAGAGTCATGCATGTTGCACAATCAGGCACATATCCTTCTCGTCTTGGCACTTTATTACTGCGGGCCGTTGACAGTTTTTTTATAGTAAAAAAGCGACGAGACTGGCCTAGTAGCTTAGTTGGTAGTAGCTCTGCCTGCGAAGCCGAAGGGCGTGGGTTCGATCCCCACCCAGTGCAAATGTTTGTGTGATGAATTCAAATGTTTGCACTGTGTCTGGGTGTTTCTATGTATAATAAGTATGTATTTACAAGTATATAAGTATTATATCAGCTATCTGGCTGCCATCACACAAGCTTTGCTGGGGTCAGATGGTGTTGTGTGTTAATTGTCCACCAATATTTATTTATATATTTACAAACAGGATATGTGGCTGATAGTTAGTAACACGCCTTCCCATAATAGCGCAGTGTCAGGGCAGCT
Source organism: Ectropis grisescens (assembly GCA_017562165.1). Lineage (NCBI taxonomy): Eukaryota > Metazoa > Arthropoda > Insecta > Lepidoptera > Geometridae > Ectropis > Ectropis grisescens. The sequence continues at coordinate 28,661,356 of CM029779.1, forward strand.
ATTAGAACACGAAGAAGCCAAATCATAACCTAGCGACGCACTGCGCACCCAGATATTCTATAGTAGCAAGATAGATGGTTCGCCCATGAAGACGCCCAAATACTCGCAGTGTTTCGCCTCCTCTCCCCACGACCCTGATAGCGGCGCACATTCAGTTGTTCGTAAGATTAGATTTGAATATCGCGTCCTGATTTCCATAAAACACGGGTTTGGAATCGGCGATGCTCTTGTTTGCACCTAGAGAATAGTGAATGCTCTTTTATCTGGAGGACGATGACGTGTTATTGTTTTCTAGACTGTTCCTGTTGCAAAACGTTCTATGTTTGTCATGTTTTCAATCAAAATATACATTTTTAAGGTTGTATTTCGTTTGGCACGTTGCGGAAAAATGGTGATACTAAATTTTTACGAATCGCGCGTACACTATCGCGAAAAACCGACACCTTAAAGTTAACTTGACACCATTTTAGTAAATGTTGTAACTAATTTTAGTTTAATACTCCTTATATTATCCGTAATTATTTAAACTATGCTTTACAATATTGAAAATCTTACAATAAATGGAGTTACAAATTAAAGATCAAATTTACAACAAACTCAATTTTGGAGTCATGATTTAATCAAATCATGAACCGCGCTGATCAAATCGCCGAACAGCAGCGTAGGGGAAAATACAGAGATCACAGGGATCACAGGCCGGAGCTATGCGCAGGATGGGTACAGACAGGCTACTTTTTCAGAAGCTAAAAATAACTTTGTTTTGTTAACCGTGCGTGAAGAAGCGTGGTCATGAAGTAAGAACGCGGCGTTTTGGTCGTCTTCCGCAAACTGTTTCTTACATCCTCGGTAGACAAATGGTAGAATAACACTCGGTATTAACACTCTTTTGACCTTCGAGTAGAATTATACAGATGGGCTCCGTAGCTGAGAAGAAAACGCGATCATTTTTTTACCAACGGTTCTCACCTGCCTCACTTTTGTTGGCCTGTTCTCATTTTCAAACACCCATTCACAATATTGCTGTATTTTCGGGTTCAAAACAATAAATCCACGTTTCGTCTCCTGTGACAATGTCATAAACAGAATTAGAATGTCCGTGGTCGTACTTCAGTAGCATCTGTGAGTATTCCACGCGTGTTTTGTCTTTCATAAAACGTGAAAAAATGATTGCTTTGGTAAAGCTGTTTTAGAGTGGTGAGCTTAGCAATACATTTGGCGATTTATATTCATTTAAATAGTTTTGGTGTAATCTGTAAGTAAGCTCATAAGTCAATGTTTTAAAACCTATATTTTATATAAAAGTCCAATATATATTGATATGTATTTTTATGTTCTTCTAATCATCATTAACAGCCAATATAAACCCACTGCTTGATACAGCCCTCTTTTCTCTAACAAAGACGCCATAAAACAAGCCACAATCAAATTGCTCTTCATAATCTAAGCATAATTATAAGGAATTACTTCATGAGAATAAGGACGATAATTGATTGCTCTAGTTAGTTAAGTATAATAGTAGTGTTATTAACAGGATTAATAATGTTAGTAGGATCGGAGCTCGATACCGCAGCGGCTCGCGTGAATCGTGACGGAACATCCGAAAACATAATTAAGACCGAGTTTCCCAGTTTAATCGAATTACGACGCGGTAGAAGATTAAGGAATATGGACACGGAGCAACTGTTGGCAACAAAAATTGCCTAGTCTATGGTTTTTGGTGATCTGGGTGCTGTTTAGATGAGATCCAACGACTATGTATAGCAATATTACTTTTTCCATATAAACAATATCTGGCTTTATTTTAAAATCAAACTCAGACACCATACTAAATTGTTTTTTTTTTGTAAAATCTACTAAATGCACAGTGCATGATTAAACAACAAGATAATAATAACATATCATCGAAGAACCACCTTTAAATGTTATCTACTAAATGAAAACAAAACCATCAAAATTGATTCTTAATTGGGTGACCTAAAAAGCAGAATTAAAATTAAAACATTTGTAGCAATAAAATCGTCTTTGTGCCTATGATTCGTGTTGTTGTTTTATTTTTACTGTTTTATTGTCAACTTTGTTTGTTATTGAGTCATTTGTATTATATACACTCTACAAATATCAACTCTTTGTAATTATAATGTCATTTATCAAAATCTATCGCTCGCACTCCCAACTAAAGTGGCGATGTTTACACCGGTCGTAAAGCGGTCGAGGACTACGAGGCTGGAATTCGAGGAACTTTTATTGATAGTCCACAAGAAGCAAGAGGTAGTTAAATTGTGGCTTCCGAGGCGATTCTGTTCCGCGAACTTTGAATAGTTTGATTATTATTCTTTGCTTAATGAGCGTTGTTGAGCAAACTCTGACGTCAGAGCTAACCGCTCGATCTAAGGAAACTTGCTTACTTTACCGCTACTGTCGAATACCTGTGCTCTTAATTTTACCTAACTGTGCCTTGCCACGGTAATATTAACTACTATTACCGTGGCCTTGCCTACATCTTGGCAACCATGGTCCATGACATAGTTAAGACATACAAACTTATTTTCGATTTCTGTGATCACATTACAAAAAAAAAATATTACTCGTACTATATTGTGAACATTTTTTCACAGGAATATGAAGAGAACGGACTCTGCGAACTCCGAGAACGGGTGAACCATGTTTTTAAATTCGCTGATGTACCTACAATGAAGCACTCGTGTGCAACTTTACGATTTGCGAAATTTACCACCTTGTCTTTTTTCTTTCGGTCCGCGTTTAAATCTAAAAAGTGTCATTGTTTCACGGTTGAAGTTCCAAAGACTTGAGTCTTCAGGCCTTGATGGCAAAGAGGCCTTGACTCTACTTTTATGATAATTACCTCTAGGCTATGGAGTGCGCTGTCTGAGTGGTTTTTTTGTGATGGTTTCAATTTTAGTATCTTCAAATCGGAAGTAAATTGATTTCTTCTAGGAAAGTACGCTGTAATCGTAGACCACGTAGTCAACATCAGGTGAGATGACTGTCAAATGTAATAATAGTAACAAAAAAACATTCCCCATACATGCGGCCTTAGAGTAGTTGGTAGCCGTTAAAAAAACGATTGTTACTGAAGATAGAAATGAAAACTTAGAATTTTTAGTAAGAAACGGCACTTATGTTACACAATACGGCACCTGTACAGCTACAAAAATATGTTGATAACGTAACTTCACCTGTACATAACAAGAACAAATTGAAAAAAAAAAATATTACCCCCGACTACCTCGGATTTGTAATTTGACAACATTCTACTGGTCAAGCCCTTTCATTTGATACCCATATTTATGGAGTTGTGAAAAATTTCGCCATTTTGTGGTAGCGGCCATCTTTGATTTGAAATTTGTTGTAATGTATAGTATTCTACTAATCAAGCCCTTTTATTTGATACCCATATTGAGGTAGGTTGTAAAGAAATATTTTGTCCGCCATTTTGTGGAGGCGGCCAACTTGAATCGATATTAACCAAACATAGCTAGGCACATCTGCATGGAAATAAACCTTCAAAAAAAAACCGCATCGAAATCGGTTTATCCATTTGAGCTCTATGGTGCCAAAGACAAACACACAAACAAACAGATACATAGACTAATAGACAGACATTTACATCAAACTGTTTTTTGGTCGGCGGTTAAGAAGGGTCTAATACTCACGTCCGGCCCTTCTACCGCCTCACTAAATAAATAAATAATAAATAAATAAATAAATATTGGTGGACAATTCACACACAACACCATCTGACCCCAAACGACTAAGCATAGCTTGTACTATGGCGGCCAGATAGCTGATATAATACTTATATAGTTTTAAATACATACTTATTATAAATAGAAACACCCAGACACAGTGCAAACATTTGAATTCATCACACAAATATTTGCACTGAGTGGGAATCGAACCCACGACCCTCGGCTTCGCAGGCAGAGTTACTACCCACTAAGCCACGAGGCCAGTCAATCGGCTTTGGCTTCGCTATTTATTGTTGTCTCTATAATTTTGAATGAAAAGAAAAGAGAGATCAATATAACAGCTGAGACAGTTTTAGTTAGGCGGTAAACCCTCTGGTCCGCTACACCACCGCACCGCCGTCGCACCGACGTTAACCACCACGCCTTTACATACATTAATAACCATATTAGTGACGCGAAAACCAGAAGATGAAGAACTAAGAAGTAAGTACCTAAAGCGGCAAGAGAATATTTTATTTCAATAAATATTATACTTCCAAAGAAATTAAAATAAGACTTAAACCTTTGAGAGACGAACAAAATGCAGTGCTAGGTTAAATGATTTGGATTCTATGTGTTCGAAAATTTGTGTGTGTCACTGTGCTGTTATATACAGACAGGTCGATTATCTCAGGCACATAGCCTACCAGTCTCGTCACTCTTTACAATAAAAAAAAATCCTCAACTTTTTTTGTAGTTCGCCAAAAATAAAATCAACACAAATCTTAAACAACATAAGTAAATAACAAGTTCCCGAATCAGAGCGACGCGGGTCCAATCCCGGGCAAGGACAGGCATCCCTGCGGGACGCAAGTTTTTCCATCCACCACGAAACTTCCCAACTCCGACCTTATCTTGATAAGCGATATTTTAAAAACAATTTGCGGGAATAAGTCGAGCGAGATACAAGAGCAAGTTTTGCGTAAGGGAATAATAAATTGAGTAAGTTTGGAGCCCTCACCTGGCGAGGTCTGCGGGTACTAATTTAAGAATTAGGGGAAGTCGCATTTAGGTTGGATTACAAAGTGGGGAGGTTTTTTGGGAGTTCTAAAGATAATGACACTTGGTTTTTCAAAGGGTAGGTAGATGTGTATATGTATATGTATCCCAGCTTATAGTATTATAAGTACAGGCGTAAATGCATTGCGAGCCTTGTTCTTCCACTCAATACTCTGCTAATCAGAGTGCTCGCGAAGGAAGGAAAGATGACAGCATCTGGAAGACTTAGAAATTTTACTTGACGAATAAGAGACATCGTATCAGTCGAGTAAACTTCCCAAGTTTTCCGTTTCCTTAACTTGTAGACGCGCTGCTCGATGATTGAGGAGCGCGAATAGAAGCGCCGCGCCGGTCGGGATTCGCCATCACATAACAAGAGACCACCGAGACAAGTTATTATGTGATACCCAGAGTGTACCACGTGAAGGTTCCCGAGCCTCGCATTTCATTATATACAGACCAAACCTATTCTACCGCAGATTTATGATATCACAAATTGTATTGTGATTTGACGGTCATTAGAAATTTACAGTGACTTATATGTATATTAGTAGGATAGCAATATAAACTAAAATTAGCGTAGTTAGTAGTTAGTTAGTAGTTATTATTGAAATTGAATACATCGTCGGTGACAACGCCTAGCTCTAGACAGACATGTATTACGAGGCTATACACGTGCTTACCCAAGATTATTGGTCTGACACGGTGAGCGGAGACCGTTCAATCGGATTATCTTCAATTATCTACTTGCCGACGGGAGTATTCAAGAAGAGTATATTAATACGGGTTGAATGAATAATAATTTTATTCGTAGCGTAAAAAACCCCAATTCTGCTTGAAATCAAGCTCTTCTGTTACAAGGAGAGTCATTTATAACCTATTACGTTACCAAAGTTCCTATTGGCAGATGACGCATGTCCTCAAGATATGATATGATTGAGTGAGTATTCCCTGAACATCTTCTAGATGTTTTCAATATTCAAGTCTATGTTGAATCAGCTCCTTCGAAAAATTATTATAAAATGGTGTGATCCCAAGATAAGGTCTATAGAAAATGCCATTTTACTGGTTGTAGAACACAGTCATTCTAGGACAGATCAGGCTTTTTGATCCATCATCATAATCAACATCAACCTGTATTTCCATATGCAGTCCTTATTCTAATATTTTTTTTTAATAACCATCATGTGCCGTCTTCCATATATCATCACCCCGTCTAACTCTATTTCATCTTTTTCTCCAACCTTCGGTTGCCTGGAAGAGATCGCTTTTAGCGATAAGGTCGCCACTTGTTTCACTAGCTTTAAGGATATATCGTTTTGTATATTGTTTTTCGTATTGTGGACAATAAAGAGTATCTATCTATCTATCTATCATCAGTCTTTGTAGTCTTAATTACATTTACCGATACATTGCGGTTTTCACTTCAAAATCCGCCTTCCGCAAAGGTTGCCGGATCTCCATACATGCTTTCTGATCAATCCTGAATAAACATGACTTCTGAATAGTACCTTATCTATAATCTTCTAATATCCTTGTCCTAAACTAAGAAAACAACTTAACCCTCAATGAGACATAAACCTCTTATAAACATAATAAGCACAAATAATCTCACAAAGTGGCCAACAGTACACCAACACTCGTCAATCATTGGCATTAAGCTCCCTGCATAGGCTCTGTTCAGCTATTAGTTGGACAAAACTTGGAACCAATCAATCATACATAATCCAATATTTGTCCAACGTGTCCGAGGCTGCGTAATGGGAGGTTATTAATGACCAGTTGTCGGCCAATGTTTGTCGTTCCGTGCTTAGAGGTAATTAAGTTGGTTGTTTGCGGTTGTCGCCATGTCGTCGGCAAATAGCGCGATTGGTTTGATTGTCGAGTGCGATGATAAAACGCGCGGTAAAAACAAGCTTTATTGTCCGTCTGGTTCATCCGGCTTGCCGGATTGGTTGAGTTGTATATGGCTAGATCAACGACTTATGTGGAGTGGGACATAGGTACTACTTTTGACACACATTTAGTCGTAGAGTGTTGTAAGTATTTGAAATGATTTATAGTATGCCCTGAGTAAGCTTCGTAATTGAAACTATAATATATTTCAAAACCGGATAGTTTATAGGCTTGTAAACGCCCTTGAATTACGCACAATATGGTGGTCAGTCTCAGCAGTGGAAACATTTAGTGGCCTGCTTATGTATGTTATTGTATGTACGCTCTTAGTTATTCTTTAGAAAGAAGCAGTTAGCGGCAAAATATAAGGTGCATGTCAAATACAAAGATGTATTGTTGCTGGCTTTAGATACTGTCATAGTTTTCGCGTTTGACAAATAACATTAATGTTGAGTGTCAGATTTCAAGGTGTTTCAAGGTATCTAATATCTAATTCAATTTCTATGTAGTACTTTTTTAGTAAAAAAATGACGTGCACCTAATGATAACTAAACGCCTGGCAATAACAATGCAGCGCAGTTCGTATTTAAATAACCTTGCCGTTATTTAAATACGAAGAGTCCAAATAACTGTCTAAGCCTTCATTCCTCCTTTCACCGTTCACTTTCGTAAGATATGTGATTTTTTTAATTTACATGAAAAACAAAACGAATTCTTCTGCTACTTGAATATCCATAGTAAAGTTTTATACAAAAGTAACCTAACTATACCTCGTACGCGTACACAAACCCAACCCTTGACCTTTATTTCACAGCAGTCGTAGCAGTAGTACAAGCTTATCTTATTTTCTCAAGTATGTGAAATCCGATAACAACGCAAAAGTTAGACTCCATAAACTCGGCTAAGAATGAAGGCAAATCTCAAAATCACACTTTGTCTTAACCATCCGACTCCTAACAAGATTCAGCCGAACTCCAAGTCACACGTTTAGCGAACTCCCGAAATAAATTGCTGGAATAGGAAATGAAATGTCAGTGAATTTCTCAACGTCCCAACGCAAATAGGACCAAGATAATGGTATTAAGCCATCGGTTTTAATTCCGAGTATGGAGTGAATCGGGGAAACATAACATTAGCATTTCAAATGGGGAACTGCAGCTTGAGCACAAAATATTCAGAGTACAGAAGTCGAACTCTATGTATATCTCACTTTTGAAATCTACACTTGACGGCTACGTAAGGGCTATTTTTTAAGCACAATAGATTTGCGCTTGTTTGCCAAATGCCATCAGAGCGTCTATTGCCTAACTTAAACTGTCTTGTCTTGAGCTTTCAAATTGCTCTCTGTTTTCTTTTCGTTTACAATTACAGACACAGGAATAGAATAGCTCAAGCAGATTTAGTTAGGTGGTAGTTTCGAAGGTGAGATCAAGAGACTCGAATCAATGTAGTTATTTGATTGCTTGTAGAAAATATAGTAACCGGAAATGTAGGTAAACCAAGAATAATAAAAATAAATAATGATTTTGTTCTGCTTATTACGACCTTATCACAGAAAATATATTAAAGTGATTTTGAAATTATTGAGAAAATGCAGTATTAACGTACACTCAACTTGCATAAACAACTGTTTAATTGTTAAGTACTACATCTTTGCACTAAAACATTACAAGACATCTGGGTACATATTATGGCACGCTCTCGTTCTGCTTCCAACCATTCCTGGATGTGGGCAAAAAGTACTGTGGCAAGCAAAATTCAAGTACGAACTGGCGACAGCGAAGGCGGGAACAATGTCTAAGCGTGTGTTGCTTGAGCGCGTGTTGTATGTGATTAGATATCTGTGTGCTAATTATTTTGTGGTTTGAGTTATTCGCTTACTGAGGAGATGGTCTCACAACTGCTACTTTAGTAGTAAGGGGTTATAATAATATAAGACGTCTCTAGATAACGTATTCAAGTTTTCTTTAATTTAGAAGCCGGGTATTTTTATATTATTAACTTAATCTGTGTATGTTCAAATCGAGAATACCTAAGTTTACTTCTCCAAAGTAAGCGCACACCACATTGTCGCTTAGCATCAACCGAGGTTAATCATAAACCTATTATTATCGAGAAAAAAAGTCCATGTAGATCTGTAAGTATTCAATACCAACCCACTAAAAGCCAAACAAATGAACTCAAATATATTTTTCCGGAATTTTCTGGACATCTATAGTAATAATATATTTATAAGCACCAAATTGTGGCTCTCTGACAAAAATAAATTATTTGTACGGTAACAGAACCCAATACCTGCCCATACTTTGGAGTAGGTAGTATTCCTAGCAGACAAAGTTTTGCTGACTAACCGGGAGTTGAAACTATATTGTTATTATTAAAAATAAAATACATGACTCTATCGGCACTCGCTACGACAACCACTTTTCTTTTAGTTTAACCAGATGTTCATTTTTAACTAAAACTTTTTTGAGATTTTGTACTTACTAAAGTAGGTGCCAAAGTAAAATAAATAAAACGATACTTTGGTGCATCACTATGCACCACAGTAGCTTTTTATTATCTTAACGTGATTAATGTAATCATATCAAGTCTATTTCGTCTCACGTAAAATGAAAACGAAATCATTTCAGACCAAGGCGCGACCTTTGATATAAAAACCCCTAACATAATAAGAAAACGACAATACAATGTTTATAAATCATTTCGTTTCTTTGTTTCAGGTTACATCCCGCGCGACCATAAATCAAACGTTTAAAAAAGTAGCGTCGCGTTTATCCCGCAGTGAGCCAAGAATTAAGAAAAAAAATGAAATAAGGAAAAGGGTCGGATAAAAAGGAGTCCGGCTATCGTTTACCCAGGGCGGGCGGCCGGTGGCGACGCGGCCACTCATGAATATGACATCAGCGGTCGCCGCTGACCCGCCATGTTGATTTATTCCACGACGACGATCCATCAAACGCGCCGTGCACCGTACAAACCGGTTCCAACCGCTCCGAACCGACAAGGCCCAGTTTTGCTCGATATAACACGAGCTAGACACAGCCTTTTGTACTTCAGACGTAGTTGTTTGCCAATTGCGTATGCATGAAGCTGCGAGTGGCGATTTATTAAATCGATGAGGTATTCTGTTTGCCCTCCGCGTAGATTGCTTCTTCCGTGAGACTCGCTGTATTTTGTCATGAATATATTAGGACTTTTGTTTTTCTAGTACAGGATTAATTTGATGAGGGTCATCAAATTATTCTTTGACAAAAACAGCTTTGCGTCACTGCTTTTCTTAGAGGGGGAAAGTCAAAATCTTTTCCTTGTTCTGTGCAACGAATAAATTAGAATAAGTAGGTAATGTTCCTGAATTCCTTAATAACCAAATAAACAGATATAGTCAGAAAGATTAAGTAAAAAATACTAAATTGGTTGAGAAGGTGATTTGAAACTAAGAAACGAAGTGCTTAGTGTCAGAATGAGGCGACGTCCCTTGCCACCCGTTCGCGAAGAAGTGAACCAAAAACCGTGGAAAGCGTTATGCGAAAGTGAGTGGATAGTGTACACTTTAGTGGCCTCAGTGGGGGCGCTGACTTACGCGAATAGCTTGAATGGCGAGTTCGTGCATGACGACATCCCCGCCATAGTGTCAAATAGTGATGTGAATGGGAAAAACAGTTTGTTCCGCGTGTTTCAAAATGACTTCTGGGGCACGCCAATGTCAGACCCTAGCAGCCACAAGTCCTACCGCCCGCTCACTACGCTGACATTCAGGTGAGTGCGTTACAATGATACAATGTTAAATATGATGTTTGAGTGTTCCAATGTCCCACATTTCAATGTTACCATATATAATTAGTGTATTAATGTACTCGTAATAAGGCTTAACCATTACAATGTTACAATGTGACATTGTTGTTACATTACTGGTGACAGGTGAAACTTACAATGTTACGATGTAACTCAATTAAAATTTTGCAATTTTCTGTTACAATTTTAAAAATGTTGATACTCTAATTCTACTAATATTATAAACTAGCAGTGACCCGCGGGTTTACCCACGCAGCTCCCGTTCTCGTTGTTTTCCTGGGATAAAAAGTAGTTCTTCCAGACTATGATAATCTGACTGTTTCAAAATTCAGCCCGATCCATTCATACGTTACGATATGCTTGAGCCACAAACATTCAAATATCCAAACATTGACATTTATAATATTGGTCCATCAACGTTTTGATATTTAGATGTTTGTTGCTCAATCATGTCGTAAAAATTTGACACATAGATAGATTATAGTCTAGAAGAACACATAGGCTACAATATAGCCCGGTAACATAACGGAAACTATGCGGGAAAAACCGCGGAAAACTGCTAGTGTTTCAATATACATAATTATATTTCTAGCCAATAGATCACCACGATTTCAACTGGTTGTTTTCTGTTTTTTTAAGCCTTTATTAACAAAACTAAAATACAATGAGAACCACACAACGCTACATACCTAACTAACTACTTACACTAAGCACGCCTGAGTTATCCATAGACCTATGAACATCAGATCATATAGATAATCAATTGGTCTGCTTCAATTCTCAAGAAAAATTTAACACCAAGACTAAATAAACACGTTAAAAGTGTATTCATACCTATTATCTCGAGTGGAGATCTTAAGCCGTAATGGTGCGTGCACACATTGAGAGCTGCAATTTGATCCAACACCTCCGTATTTCTAGTTACTTATTCTTTGTAAAAGTACGGCGTTAAGAAAAAAATGTTCGTTTCTTTTCTCCCGTCTGAAATACAACGTAATAAGAGTCATGAAATTTAAGAGAGAAATATGAAACGTTACCTAGATAATAACATACAAAATGAACAGAAGAAGATATTGAATTGGAATTCTACTTTGTGATACCATAATTACTTCAACAAATGATTATAAATAGAAGCATCGTAATCGACGCGTATTCACGTATCAACGCACACAAGAAATAACCAATATACCGTAGAATGGGGTTACTTTAAATCGCGGGGCGACATTGATCGAAACTTCTTTTAAAAACTAAGTGCAAATATTGAGAAAACGGAACGTACTAGCCCACTTTTTTTTTTCGTGTTGGCAACACTGATTGTCAGCCATCTTTCCCTTAGAAGCATAGGCGAGTGCGGCGGCACGTTTTGTATAAAACAATAGAAAAGGTGAGTAACTACCTATTAATATCTTTTTTTAGCCTGCAAAACTTTGTCCGTAACTAATTCGCTTTGTGTATAGGCATAATGCAAGTTATATTCGGTTAGGGTAACTTTAATCTGTGAATTATAAAAAAATATTGTGATTTCCTAACATCAAAATTTGCTTGTGTTATTGGCAAAAAATTAACGCGGGGTGACATTGATCAACAGGCTGGGTGAGATTGATCGGTGATCAAAGTAACCCTACGTTTTAAAGTAAGAGTGTGTTTAACTGCTTTTATCCGATTCTTATGATTATTTATATATTATTATTATTAATCTATTGCTTCAGAAACATCATGCCGCGAGATTACAAAAAAAAACCCGGAACGAGAAAATATATAAACTACAGTGACGAATTATTAAATGAAGCTTTGTCTAGAGTAGTGACAGGAGCTATGTCTTTACGGGCTGCATCCAGAGAATATGATATTCCCTTTGGAACTCTTTACAATAAATATAAAGGAAACTTTACTAAAACTCCAGGTGCACAACCTATTTTTAGTCATACCGAAGAAAAATCTCTGTTGAAGGCGGCAGCAAAATGTTCTGACTGGGGTTATCCTTTAACCGCACTTGATTTGAGGTTTTTAGCAAAAGCTTATTTAGACAGACAAGGCCGACATGTTGCTAGATTCCAAAATAATCTCCCAGGCCCCGATTGGGCATATTCTATATTAAAAAGGCACAAGGACGAATATTCGACAAGAGTCGCCGCAAATATAAAAAGATCCAGGGCAGGTGTTTCAAGGGAAAGTTTAAATGTATTTTTTGATAATTTAGAGCCACTTATCAAAGATCTTCCGGGATCTAATATTTTTAATTACGACGAATCAAATTTGAGCGACGACCCAGGAAAAAAGCAAGGTATCTTCAAGCGGGGTGTTAAATACCCTGAGCGAGTGACAAATTTTTCCAAAAGTGCTACGTCCATTATGATTTGCGGATCAGCAGATGGTGTGATGTTGCCACCATATGTTATTTACAAGAGCCAACACTTATACGATACATGGAAAGAAGGAGCGCCATCTGGACCGCCTTGCTGTGATAAACGTTGTTGTGCGGGAGGGACAAGATTTAATAGAACCAGCAGTGGGTGGTTTGACTCTGAGACATTTCGAGATTGGTTTATTAAATGCTTTCTACCTCATGCGAAACATTTACCAGGGCGCAAGGTAATGATTGGCGACAATTTATCGTCCCATTTAGACACAGATGTTGTGAGACTTTGTGCAGAAAATGAAATTGATTTCGTCTGCTTGGTCCCACATTCCACCCACTTGTGTCAACCATTGGACGTAGCATTCTTCCGCCCTATGAAAGCTGCCTGGCGTGCAATCCTAGCAGAGTGGAAAGCTCAAAATATGCGAATCACAAGTGTCCCTAAGGACACTTTCCCCCGACTGCTTACTAAGGCTCTGCTTAAAATGAACTCAGCACAAGCAAAGCCAAATACACCATTTTGCACTGAGTTTTCAGGAATAAAACGTAATCTGAGAAGTGGTTTCAAAGCCACTGGAATTTTTCCATTTAACAAAGAGCAAGTCTTAAAACGATTGCCAGATAACAATGCACTTGAAAATTCAGATGCGCCGGTAGAGTCGGTTTTAACTGATTATTTACGCACACAAAGATTTGGTGACGCTTCTTCATCAGCTGTACGCAGAAGAACGCGCTTAAACTTAGCTCCAGGTGCTAGCGCTTCTACAACAATTCCTGAAGCAAATGAAGAATTACCTGCCCCTTCATCTCCTGAAGCTAATGAAAAATTACCTGGCCCTTCGTCTTCTGAAGCAAATGAAGAATTACCTGGCCCTTTGTCTACATCAGCTGATTTTGAAAGAATCGAAAATGAAATTTGTGTTGGCAGATACGTACTTGCAAAATTTTTTACTCTTCGTGGGAAAAAAACATTTAAATATGTTTGTCGGATTATTGATACATCGCCGCACATTGTGGTCATAGGATATAAGTCATTAGAAAATAAAAAAGTGTTTGAATTAGTTAGAAGTGACATTTCGGATATAGAAAAATGTGATATAATTTCATTTCTTCCAGAACCAAAGTATTTAAATGAGGAAGAGCCAACCTCTACAGTAGAATTCCCGTTTGATGTAGACATTCTAGAGTTAAAGTAATGATATCATATTGGTTATTGTTTTTTATTTATTTATCATTTTCAACGTTTAATAGTTCTTTTAATTTGTTACTCAGAGGTTATATTTTTAGATAAGTTTTATTTAAGTTAGTAAGCGCCAATCAGGTGTCGAAACACTGCCCAATTAATTGGGAATGTTGAGTGTTGTTTAGTCAGTAGGCATTGTACTTAATAACTTAATTTAAAAACAAGAAAAGAACTGATTAGAATACAATTTTCGTTGAGTTAAACTATTGATTATTTCTAACTAAGTAAAAACAAATTATGTTCCTAAGTCGTAAAATAAAGACTGATTAGAGTAAAATCTGTTTTATTTATATGATCAAAGTTTTAAAAGTAGCATTAGAGCATTAAAATGCTTATAAAATGAAAAATTACCGGTCGATTTTTTTGATTATTTTTTTCCGTAGTATCGTTTCGGGTCTACTTTCGAATCCCATAGTAAAAACATGGGTGATCAAAGTATCCCCACTCACGGTTTAACTTTGATCGCTTACTTTTTATTTTTTTCTTCTTAAATTATTAAAATTTTGCATGTTAAAATTTGCTTATTCAAATCTACACAAAAAACCGGTTATTATACTTTTAAATAATAATAATTTCGCTAAAAATGAAAATGCTACAGTCATATAAAGTTAAAAATTGATCAAAGTATCCCCATTTTACGGTACTATATTTAAATAATAAATTTAAAAACAGTCATCTTCATTGTCTAGAAAAAAAAATGGCAGTCACAGGGACTGACAATAGCAATGAAGACTTACAACTTAGACTTTAAGTATTAAACAGTTCTAATGTTGTACAACACGTCACATATAGGTACGAGTAAATAGTTTAAAATATACTGCTATTATATCTGTCAGTGATTACAAACGCACATCCCACTTTGCTTCTCCGTTGCCGCTCTGACGCGACTCTTGCTACATTAGCATGTCGATGACGCGAACTAGTCAAATTTTCCCCTAACAAAAAGTGCTAAATGCAGTTTTTTTTATTAATTTTAGCCACTCCACAGACTCCGGGGTCCGTGACCTTTGTCATTACAATTATACATATATATATATATATATATATATTTTTACATAATTCTTGGATTAGGAGAAGCTTTAAATAATGTTTTTTTTTTTATTATCTCATTTTAATTGTGGACTTTGAGTCACATTTGATTATGTCAGTCCCGTATTTAACGCACAAATTACATAACAGCAACGAGTAATTAGATACTAGTAATTCTATCTTTAAATAACTTACGGGCCGACCCATAAAGCATTCTAGCAACGTCCGACACAGGCACAGCTAAGATGCTTTGGATCAGCCCTACATCGAGACTGTTTAATTTGTATGTGTCCACTAAGTTATCTCTCATAGATGCGCTATTGACACACTCCATTAGGAAGTGATGAACGTCTTCTACAGCGGCACCACACATATTACAACTTGGGCTATCAATTTGTCTCATTAAGAAATTGAAACTATTCAGAGGCATGTGTCCCGAGCGCAATCTATGAGCAATTACAATATTTTCGCGAGTCAAATTTACATGTGTTCACCACGGCACTTGAGGAGGTTCAGTTTGTATTGTATATACCCTTTGCTCTTGAAACCTTATCAAAACATTATTTCCATTGTAATTTCATACGAATTTTATAGTTGTTTAGTATTTCTGTGAATTTAGGCCTCAAGTAAACTTCAGTACCGCTTGATATTACTTCCTGAGCGAGCCTATCTGCCTCCTCATTCCCACTCAGACCAATATGCGAAGGAACCCATTGCAACACCAAGATCACTCCCTTACGCAACAGCGTAAGGACTTTATCTAATACTAGCAGCCCGCCCCGGCTTCGCACGGGTGTTATGGAAAATAAGTATAAAACAAAATTATTAGACTTACAAATTTTAACACACTCTTGGCAGAATTGCCATGCTTAGGACATAAGACAAAACAAACAATCCCAATCATCTGTTTATCACTTAAAACGCATGCTTTTTTGCCTATTTTACTTTATAAAAAAAATGCGGGAGCCAGAAGCTCAAGGGAGGTGCTGAGAGGAGCGAGCCAAGCGAGGTCGTCGCCGTAGCGAGAGGTTACACTCAAGGACATAGAGCTTCTGGCTCCAGGAGCTCACCCGGAGTCGTACCTCAGTGATAGACCATAATAGGACCAATGGTTATGTTTAGGTATTGTTATGCTTCTCTCAATATGTGCCTTTAAACATTATGCTAAGTTATGTTTATGCTATATACGGTAGCAAAAATTATGCGAAAACTGTTATGCGTTAGTTGTTATGGTATATTATCATTAGTCCTAAAACTTTAGGCGTGTCTGGCGTCGTTGTTATTCCCCTTTACTTTTACGCATCAAATCAAAATTAAATCAATAAATATTTAATTGTTGTAATTTAGTGTTAAAAATCTGCTAATGCCACCTGCACCTGCAGCATGCACAACCATAAACTACGTCGTACGTAGTTTATGGTTGTGCAATGTTTTATGTAGGTACTAAAGTCTATTAGTTCTAAATACGTACTAAATAGTTACGGCTGGTCTAGTCGGGAGAACGGCGGCGGCCGATCTGGAGACCTGGTTTTAAATCCCACGTGCACCAGGCACCACTGTCTTTTCGGAGTAATATGCGTAATACCGCTAACTTAAAACGGTGAAGAAAAACATCGTGAAGAAATCGCCATGTACTTAAAATCTTTTGAGGTCATGTGTCATCCACCAACCCGCACTGGGCCAGCGTGGTGGATTATGGACTTGACTCTCTCCTTGCGAGAGAGGGCCCCGAGTCCCAGTAGTAGGAATATTTAGTGGGCTGCTTATTGAATCTATTGACACAGCTAGATTTCTGATCGTCTCATCATCGTAGTCCTTAATGCTCCGTTTTATTCTACTTTAGTAGGTAGAATAAAAGGGACCTTTGGGGATGACCTATATCGTATCCTATCCCCCAGCTCAAATTACACGCGCATCACTATTTTTTCGAAGGCATGTCCGTAATGCCGTAAAGGTAGAATAAACTTATACAAAAGTAGTTCTGAAAAGAACATTTTGATAGGAACATAAAAAAGTGTTACGAAAAAATGTTTAATATTTAATATCATTTGCGTCCACTACCTACGTAGCGAGGCGACCACGCGAATTAGAAGACGCGCGCGGCTACTCGTACTTACCTATTTCATAGCTGCGAACACCTCTCCCCGTGCCTCGGTGTCCCTCTATCGCTGTTGCGCCGCGCGCTCCGCATTTTGATAGGATTGATATTTTTAATTTCGTTAAATCTTTTGAATGGAATGTCCGACTTCAATAATTCAAAAAGTAATCAATAGGTATTAAAAGAGTCTTGAATAAGAAATAATTTATTTGGATAAGAATTAATACAAATGTTTTGATAACATGGTCTGAATTTGATAGGCATTTTTACTTACTTTTAAAATGTAAAAAAGTAGTTGTTGCGAGGTAATTACTGAAGTTAGACATATGGTCTCGCGAGGTTTTTGTAGATTTTAATACGCTCTATAATATTGTAGAACATTGTTTTGGTCTATCATTAGTACTTTCCGCAGCGTATGCGATGAAAGCCATTTTATGACTGTTTTTTTTATACCTTGCGTTGGTTTTAGTAAGAATTTACGTAGATATCTAATTTTTTTTTGTAATAAACATAGCCTATGTTACTCAGTGATAATGTAGCTTTCTATTGGCAAAAGAATTTTTGAAATCGGTCCAGTAGTTTTTGAGTTTATTCGTGCCATACAAAAATACAAAAATACAAATCTTTCCTCTTTATAATATTAGTATAGATTGTGTATGCTATCGATGAACCTCTGTGTCCAGAGGCACATCGACCCACATGTTGCAAAGCGCTTTTGCTGTCTGACAAAATAACGGACTTTTGAAATCCTGCTGATCACATAAGACAGCGCCTCTGAGATTGCAAAGAGTTCGACAAACATAATTGAATAATTTGAATCATTTAATTTAAATCGCTCTTTAACACTACTCCTGGGATCACAAAAGGCTGCACCGCGACCTGCTTGTGTTTGAGACCCATCAGTGTAAACTTTATGCCAACCGTTGTATTTTACACATAACATATGCAATGTACTACATTTTAAAATTATACTATCATAGTTCTTTTTTGGTTCTACTATGTTTTCTATTTTGGTTTGTATAAAACTCATGCCTATAGGCAATATTAGAAATCCAAGTATTCAGAGAGAACATAGGTAAAGGATAATTATTGTTAATCTTTTCTGTCTTTGTCTCATTATAAACTGATAAGAGTAAACGCCACTTTTTTAATTTTGTTAAGTTTAAATTTATAAAATAGTCCAACCTGCTTATTGTAATATTTTTAGCCCAGGATTGCGCTTTAAGGCAGTATTTAGTTGCCAGATATTTTCGACGCAAGTATAAATATATACACACATTTCATATTCCATCACATGAATAGGTGTAGTTTTAATAAAGCCACCTATCACACGCAAGGCCGCATTTTGAAGTCGGTCTAATTAAATTAAATTAGTCTGAAAGAATGAAAGTATGAAAAGATGCATTGTCATATATAAAACACGAGTAATCAATTCTACTCCTAATTAAAGATAAATATAGTCTCCGAAGATGTTTTGGGTGCACTCCCCAGGATGACCCTCTTAAAACCTTTAAAATGTTCAGTAGCTTAACAGATTTGTTATGAATTTCCGTAATATGTCTGGTCCAAATCAAAGACCTATCCAACCATACTCCCAAATATTTAACGCAATCTACTACTGGAACTAGATTATCATCTACTCTTATGGATATCTGTTCTCTCTGTCTACTTTTACTAAACAGACATAGTTGAGTTTTCATGAGGGAAACTGTCAAGCCTATTTCGCTCAAACATGAAGATATCCAAGCTATACAGTCTTGCATTTCCACTACACATTTGTTTGAATTTTTGTCCTGTATATAAAAAACAAAGTCATCTGCATATTGTAAAACATACAATGAATCCGCGAATTGACTTATCATAGTTGTGACTATATTAAATAATATAGGTGACATAGGGTCACCTTGAGCTAACCCTTTACTTGTTCACCTGTATATAATATTGCTATTATCTGTATCGTCTTCTATAGTGAGGCATCGTAGACTCAGAAATTTAATTAAATAATTACATATTTTAGCACCAAACCCAAGTTCATCCATTCTTAAAACAAGTTGATCAATAAGTACATTATTATAGGCGCTATCAATATGTAAAAAACAAGCAAGAGTGGGTACTCTTTCAACAAAACCTGATTGTATGTGTAGTACCAATCTTGTTATACAATCCACACTAGACTGACCTCTACTAAAACCCGATGTAGTACAGGCCAGTATATTATTACTTTCAGTAATCCATTCTAGCCTCTTAGTCAACATTAAGTGGAGTATTTTACAAATACAAGATATTAATGAGATTGGTCTAAGTTTTGATGTAGAATTATTATTAGAATTTGTCTTGGGAATAGGTAGAACTTTGATCTGATGCCATTGCGCAGGTATTGAAGCTTTCATATATATTAAATTATAAAGTTTAAGAAGTGGACTTTTACCCACTAAAGGTAAGTGGTAAATCATACTGTATGTAATAGCATCTGTACCCGGCGCAGTATCTTTTTTCTTATTACAGTTGCTAAGTTCCTGCAGAGAAAATACCCTATCTAATTGCATATTCTCTGAACTGAAAATTGGTGAAGAAGGTTTAACAAAACCTGGCGCCAATGAACGTAATAATTCTTCTTTTTGTCGTTAGATACATGAACCCCTGTTTTTTTCATTCTTTTAATCCATCTCATCTTTTGCCACATGACTGATGCATTGGTGACACCATCTATCTCTCCGCAGAAACTCTTCCAACTATCAAATTTAGCCTGCCTTACACATTTTTGCGCTTTAGATACTGTTTCATTAAGTTTGTCAAAATTGCTTGGGGTTGGATTTGCTCGAAAAGTTTTAAGTGCTAGGCGACGTTTAGCGATTGCATGAGAGATTTCTTGATTCCAGTATGGTTTTGGTTTGAATGACCTTGTTGGATTTGTATTAATGTTTACATATGGTATACTTTTATCAGCAGCATGATTTAGTTTTTCAATAAAAAAATTATACGTTAACTGAATATTGTCTTCGTTCAAAAAAGTTAGATTGTTATCAGAAAACCTTTTTTGACAGGCATCACGATATAAATCCCAGTTAGCTAATTTATAATTGCGACGCCTTTTGCAGGGTGACGCGTGATTTTGTTCTGAATAAAATTTAATGAATATGTGATCACTGCCAAGACATTCCCTGGTAACACACCAATTAAAATAGATAGCAATATCTGTAGAAACAAAAGTAACATCTGGTGACGATTTATGCAGCCTACCATTTACTAATTTCAAATAAGTACATTCACCATTTATCATTTTAAAGACCGTTTTAATTTCGCAAAGGCAAACAGGAATATTTTGCAATGAGTAATTTTTTTGAATATCTATTTACATTATTCAATGAAATTACGGCAGCATGTTGTTTCCTTTACCTTTGTTGATAATATCATCCCGAAACGAAAAGATTCCAAACATATTTCGTATAAATAAATGATTGATCCTCATTACGTCAGAAAACAAGCCTCCGCCGACATTGCTAATACGAAATCATTGTCAATTCCGCAAAATATCTCCGTTACGCGAAAAGTACGCATCCGTCTCGATATTTCATATCATTACAGGAATAAAACATTATTATTCCACGACGAGAGACCTCTATTCCGGCTCGGAATCTCGTTCATCATCGTTACATTGCGCCGCGACCGAGCGTTTTTGTCTGAACTCTAATGCTCTACGCTTTTAGGAAAATTGTTGATTATGATTATTTTTAGCAAAAAGCCCCGAATATATCACGAGCTCCGCGACTGTGATTATGGAGGCTTCCTCTTGTCGCTCGTTTCTGTTTTGCGCGTTCCCGGCTGGTTGCAGGAAGCGACACGGGCTTTTATGTTTTCTTCTGATTTTCGAGTTTTTCTTTTTCTATGTAAAACTTTGGGTATTTTAAACACAAGGATGTGTTTTTTTTGTAGGAGCTATATTATAAAAGATCCTTTGTAAAAAAAATTCACTAGTTTGCGATTTTGTTCACTCAAAAATAGGTTTATGCTCTAGATACTTGTAACAATAATGTAGCATAAATGTAGCTTACTTACTTTAAATACTTTAAAACGTAATGACGATCACAACGATAATGAATGATCAAGTCTTATTATGACTACGGCGGTTTTGAACATATCCAACGGTGAAAGAATTTTAGAAATCGGTCCTGTAGCTCTTGATCTTAGCGCATTTAAACAAAAGAAAAATAAAAACTCTGGGTGACGAGCGTAGTAAAGTGCTAGGTAATAATTTGGACTCTTCATGTTCCAATAGCTGCGTGGCACTGCGCTGTTATGTGGCAGGCATGTTGCTTACCATCAGGCACATGTCCTGCTCGTCTCGTCACTCTTTACTATAAAGAAAGACTTCTTTAACCATACAGTATTAGAAAAGATTTCAAATCCAAAATGGCCGCCACCACAAAATGTCGGAGTTTTTTAAATTTGTATTTTAATTATTAATTCTTGTTACACGTATCAAGTCAATTTGCTGAAATTTGTATGAAATCTATCCTTCTCTGTACCACGCTAAAGGCTTGTTTGCCGTAGCGATTTATCACACGACCGCCGCTTTGTCAGAGTCTTACTGCACCTGCCATCACCACACCTAGTGAAATATCTTCCTCAGCACTATTTGAACTTACACGATAGGTATAGACAAGATCTAATATTTTGTCATATTTTGCTCCCCGGTTTTAGTCGCATATTTCCCAACTCTGTTAATTTACCAAAATAAAAGTGAGCCTATGTGTTGTTATAGAGTCAAGACTATCTATGTATTCTATGTATCAAAATTTCATGCAGATCCATGTAGTAATTTTTACGTATTGCACCATCTTATTGAAAGGTCTAGTCGCTGTAAATTATTATAGCAACTCCACCGGGCAAAAGAGCACGAACAGTGGCGTACCATAAACGATCCTGAAATGTAAAAAGATAACACTAATCCTAAGTATTTCTTTTCAATCATAGGTTTGCAGTTGACCGCCATCTAGGCTGCAGTTTACTAACTAACGCGCCCACTAAATGTTCCCACTGCTGGGACTCGGGACCTTCTCTCGCAAGGAGAGAGTTAAGGCCATAATCCACCACGGCACCAGTGCGGGTTGGTGGATGACACATAACTTCGAAAGACTCTAGGTACATGTCGGTTTCCTCACGATGTTTTCCTTCGCCGTTTTTAAGTTAGCGGCATTACGCACATGACTCCGAAAAGACAGGGGTGCGTGTGGGGTTTGAACCCGGGGTTTCCGGATCGGCAGGCGCCGTTCTCCCGACTATTCCAGCCGTAACATGACCGTAACTAGAATTGACTAATTCATTATTATTATGGAATACTAGCTGTTACCCGCGACTTCGTCCGCGTAGAATTTTGATTTGTTATGTGTGTAAATTCACTGCTTTAAAAAAATGGTAAAAATGTAGAGTGTTGTCTTACTTTGTTTATTATTGTTCTTGTAACTACGGGGTGTTTGTATATTTCACTCGTTACCAGAGAATATAAACAAAGTTTACGTGAATTCTTACAAAAACAATAATTTTGCCATAATAGTAACGTCGGCAGAGTTTTAGTCAGCTGTATGCCGATTCAGAGTATATACCTTATGTCGCCAAAACCGGCTGACATACAAAATACCTTAATATCTTTCGTGTTTATCGTCGTTATGTTATGCTATGTTGTCTTATGTTGTATTGTGTTGTGTTCTGTTCTGTTCCGTAACGTAAACGTAACGTAAACGTAACGCAAACGTAACGCAAACGTAACGCAAACGTAACGCAAAACGTAACGCAAACGTAACGCAAACGTAACGCAAACGTAACGCAACGTAACGCAAACGTAACGCAAACGTAACGTAAACGTAACGCAAACGTAACGCAAACGTAACGCAAACGTAACGCAAACGTAACGCAAACGTAACGCAAACGTAACGCAAACGTAACGCAAACGCAAACGTAACGCAAACGTAACGCAAACGTAACGCAAACGTAACGCAAACGTAACGCAAACGTAACGTAACGCAAACGTAACGCAAACGTAACGCAAACGTAACGCAAACGTAACGCAAACGTAACGCAAACGTAACGCAAACGTAACGCAAACGTAACGCAAACGTAACGCAAACGTAACGCAAACGTAACGCAAACGTAACGCAAACGTAACGCAAACGTAACAGCGTAACACGTAACGATCCGTAACGCAAACGTAACGCAAACGTTCAGCTCGATTGAGCCCTTTGGGCGTGATTGAGCATAAAACATCCATCCATACATTGACATTTATAATATTAAGGATTAGTAGGATAGGATTTCAAAGAACTATTTGTGTTCCGAATTGCAACAAAATCTAATAAGGCGTTCCGATATTACATTTATACTTGTTCCCTTGGGAACTGTGTATATTTTCAGGATAATAAATAGCCTGTTTTGTTTTAATGTTTGGATCTGTGTTTCAAATTGCAAAAAATATAGTTAAGCGTTCCGATGTTACATTTATACTTGATCCCTAAGGAACCGTGCACGATTTCGGGATAAAATATAGCCTATATGTTATTCCAGTCTATAAACTATCTGTGTACTAAATTTCAGCTCGATCCGTTGAGCCCTTTGGGCGTGATTGAGCTACAAACATCCAAACATCCATACATTGACATTTATAATATTATTAGGATTAGTAGGATAGGATTTCAAAGAACTATTTGTGTTCCGAATTGCAACAAAATCTAATAAGGCGTTCCGATATTACATTTATACTTGTTCCTTGGGAACTGTGTATGTTTTCGGGATAATAAATAGCCTGTTTTGTTTTAATGTTTGGATCTGTGTTTCAAATTGCAACAAAATCTAGTTAAGCGTTCCGATGTTACATTTATACTTGATCCCTAAGGAACCGTGCACGATTTCGGGATAAAATATAGCCTATATGTTATTCCAGTCTATAAACTATCTGTGTACTAAATTTCAGCTCGATCCGTTGAGCCCTTTGGGCGTGATTGAGCAACAAACATCCAAACATCCATACATTGACATTTATAATATTAAGGATTAAGGATTAGTAGGATAGGATTTCAAAGAACTATTTGTGTTCCGAATTGCAACAAAATCTAATAAGGCGTTCCGATATTACATTTATACTTGTTCCTTGGGAACTGTGTATGTTTTCGGGATAATAAATAGCCTGTTTTGTTTTAATGTTTGGATCTGTGTTTCAAATTGCAACAAAATCTAGTTAAGCGTTCCGATGTTACATTTATACTTGATACCTAAGGAACCGTGCACGATTTCGGGATAAAATATAGCCTATATGTTATTCCAGTCTATAAACTATCTGTGTACTAAATTTCAGCTCGATCCGTTGAGCCCTTTGGGCGTGATTGAGCAACAAACATCAAACATCCAAACATCCAAACATCCAAACATCCAAACATCCATACATTGACATTTATAATATTAAGGATTAGTAGGATAGGATTTCAAAGAACTATTTGTGTTCCGAATTGCAACAAAATGTAATAAGGCGTTCCGATATTACATTTATACTTTTTCCCTTGGGAACTGTGTATGTTTTCGGGATAATAAATAGCCTGTTTTGTTTTAATGTTTGGATCTGTGTTTCAAATTGCAAAAAAATATAGTTAAGCGTTCCGATGTTACATTTATACTTGATCCCTAAGGAACCGTGCACGATTTCGGGATAAAATATAGCCTATATGTTATTCCAGTCTATACACTATCTGTGTACTAAATTTCAGCTCGATCCGTTGAGCCCTTTGGGCGTGATTGAGCAACAAACATCCAAACATCCAAACATCCATACATTGACATTTATAATATTAAGGATTAAGGATTAGTAGGATAGGATTTCAAAGAACTATTTGTGTTCCGAATTGCAACAAAATCTAATAAGGCGTTCCGATATTACATTTATACTTGTTCCCTTGGGAACTGTGTATGTTTTCGGGATAATAAATAGCCTGTTTTGTTTTAATGTTTGGATCTGTGTTTCAAATTGCAACAAAATCTAGTTAAGCGTTCCGATGTTACATTTATACTTGATCCCTAAGGAACCGTGCACGATTTCGGGATAAAATATAGCCTATATGTTATTCCAGTCTATAAACTATCTGTGTACTAAATTTCAGCTCGATCC
Organism: Ectropis grisescens; assembly: GCA_017562165.1. Classification (NCBI taxonomy): domain Eukaryota; kingdom Metazoa; phylum Arthropoda; class Insecta; order Lepidoptera; family Geometridae; genus Ectropis; species Ectropis grisescens. The sequence goes on from CM029779.1 coordinate 28,686,673, forward strand.
GTTGAGCCCTTTGGGCGTGATTGAGCTACAAACATCCAAACATCCATACATTGACATTTATAATATTAAGGATTAGTAGGATAGGATTTCAAAGAACTATTTGTGTTCCGAATTGCAACAAAATGTAATAAGGCGTTCCGATATTACATTTATACTTTTTCCCTTGGGAACTGTGTATGTTTTCGGGATAATAAATAGCCTGTTTTGTTTTAATGTTTGGATCTGTGTTTCAAATTGCAACAAAATCTAGTTAAGCGTTCCGATATTACATTTATACTTGATCCCTAAGGAACCGTGCACGATTTCGGGATAAAATATAGCCTATATGTTATTCCAGTCTATACACTATCTGTGTACTAAATTTCAGCTCGATCCGTTGAGCCCTTTGGGCGTGATTGAGCAACAAACATCCAAACATCCAAACATCCATACATTGACATTTATAATATTAAGGATTAGTAGGATAGGATTTCAAAGAACTATTTGTGTTCCGAATTGCAACAAAATCTAATAAGGCGTTCCGATATTACATTTATACTTTTCCCTTGGGAACTGTGTATGTTTTCGGGATAATAAATAGCCTGTTTTGTTTTAATGTTTGGATCTGTGTTTCAAATTGCAAAAAATCTAGTTAAGCGTTCCGATATTACATTTATACTTGATCCCTAAGGAACCGTGCACGATTTCGGGATAAAATATAGCCTATATGTTATTCCAGTCTATAAACTATCTGTGTACTAAATTTCAGCTCGATCCGTTGAGCCCTTTGGGCGTGATTGAGCAACAAACATCCAAACATCCATACATTGACATTTATAATATTAAGGATTAGTAGGATAGGATTTCAAAGAACTATTTGTGTTCCGAATTGCAACAAAATCTAATAAGGCGTTCCGATATTACATTTATACTTGTTCCCTTGGGAACTGTGTATGTTTTCGGGATAATAAACAGCCTGTTTTGTTTTAATGTTTGGATCTGTGTTTCAAATTGCAACAAAATCTAGTTAAGCGTTCCGATGTTACATTTATACTTGATCCCTAAGGAACCGTGCACGATTTCGGGATAAAATATAGCCTATATGTTATTCCAGTCTATAAACTATCTGTGTACTAAATTTCAGCTCGATCCGTTGAGCCCTTTGGGCGTGATTGAGCTACAAACATCCAAACATCCATACATTGACATTTATAATATTAAGGATTAGTAGGATAGGATTTCAAAGAACTATTTGTGTTCCGAATTGCAACAAAATCTAATAAGGCGTTCCGATATTACATTTTTACTTGTTCCCTTGGGAACTGTGTATGTTTTCGGGATAATAAATAGCCTGTTTTGTTTTAATGTTTGGATCTGTGTTTCAAATTGCAACAAAATCTAGTTAAGCGTTCCGATATTACATTTATACTTGATCCCTAAGGAACCGTGCACGATTTCGGGATAAAATATAGCCTATATGTTATTCCAGTCTATAAACTATCTGTGTACTAAATTTCAGCTCGATCCGTTGAGCCCTTTGGGCGTGATTGAGCAACAAACATCCAAACATCCAAACATCCATACATTGACATTTATAATATTAAGGATTCAGCTAAGGAGTACTATTGTAAATTAAAAAAAAACTACTATTCACAGTTCACGAAATAAAATCCCTCTATCTAAATTTTTTCTCGTAATAATTATTTAATGTTATACATTTATAGAACTACTAGCTGTTACCCGCGACTTCGTCCGCGTAGAATTTTGATTTGTTATGTGTGTAAATTCACTGCTTTAAAAAAATGGTAAAAATGTAGAGTGTTGTCTTACTTTGTTTATTATTGTTCTTGTAACTACGGGGTGTTTGTATATTTCACTCGTTACCAGAGAATATAAACAAAGTTTACGTGAATTCTTACAAAAACAATAATTTTGCCATAATAGTAACGTCGGCAGAGTTTTAGTCAGCTGTATGCCGATTCAGAGTATATACCTTATGTCGCCAAAACCGGCTGACATACAAAATACCTTAATATCTTTCGTGTTTATCGTCGTTATGTTATGCTATGTTGTCTTATGTTGTATTGTGTTGTGTTCTGTTCTGTTCCGTAACGTAAACGTAACGTAAACGTAACGCAAACGTAACGCAAACGTAACGCAAATGTAACGCAAACGTAACGCAAACGTAACGCAAACGTAACGCAAACGTAACGCAAACGTAACGCAAACGTAACGCAAACGTAACGCAAACGTAACGCAAACGTAACGCAACGTAACGCAAACGTAACGCAAACGTAACGCAAACGTAACGCAAACGTAACGCAAACGTAACGCAAACGTAACGTAACGCAAACGTAACGCAAAAACGTAACGCAAACGTAACGCAAACGTAACGCAAACGTAACGCAAACGTAACGCAAACGTAACGCAAACGTAACGCAAACGTAACGCAAACGTTCAGCTCGATCCGTTGAGCCCTTTGGGCGTGATTGAGCTACAAACATCCAAACATCCATACATTGACATTTATAATATTAAGGATTAGTAGGATAGGATTTCAAAGAACTATTTGTGTTCCGAATTGCAACAAAATCTAATAAGGCGTTCCGATATTACATTTATACTTGTTCCTTGGGAACTGTGTATGTTTTCGGATAATAAATAGCCTGTTTTGTTTTAATGTTTGGATCTGTGTTTCAAATTGCAAAAAAATATAGTTAAGCGTTCCGATGTTACATTTATACTTGATCCCTAAGGAACCGTGCACGATTTCGGGATAAAATATAGCCTATATGTTATTCCAGTCTATAAACTATCTGTGTACTAAATTTCAGCTCGATCCGTTGAGCCCTTTGGGCGTGATTGAGCTACAAACATCCAAACATCCATACATTGACATTTATAATATTAAGGATTAGTAGGATAGGATTTCAAAGAACTATTTGTGTTCCGAATTGCAACAAAATCTAATAAGGCGTTCCGATATTACATTTATACTTGTTCCCTTGGGAACTGTGTATGTTTTCGGGATAATAAATAGCCTGTTTTGTTTTAATGTTTGGATCTGTGTTTCAAATTGCAACAAAATCTAGTTAAGCGTTCCGATGTTACATTTATACTTGATCCCTAAGGAACCGTGCACGATTTCGGGATAAAATATAGCCTATATGTTATTCCAGTCTATAAACTATCTGTGTACTAAATTTCAGCTCGATCCGTTGAGCCCTTTGGGCGTGATTGAGCAACAAACATCCAAACATCCATACATTGACATTTATAATATTAAGGATTAAGGATTAGTAGGATAGGATTTCAAAGAACTATTTGTGTTCCGAATTGCAACAAAATCTAATAAGGCGTTCCGATATTACATTTATACTTGTTCCCTTGGGAACTGTGTATGTTTTCGGGATAATAAATAGCCTGTTTTGTTTTAATGTTTGGATCTGTGTTTCAAATTGCAACAAAATCTAGTTAAGCGTTCCGATGTTACATTTATACTTGATACCTAAGGAACCGTGCACGATTTCGGGATAAAATATAGCCTATATGTTATTCCAGTCTATAAACTATCTGTGTACTAAATTTCAGCTCGATCCGTTGAGCCCTTTGGGCGTGATTGAGCAACAAACATCCAAACATCCAAACATCCAAACATCCAAACATCCAAACATCCATACATTGACATTTATAATATTAAGGATTAGTAGGATAGGATTTCAAAGAACTATTTGTGTTCCGAATTGCAACAAAATGTAATAAGGCGTTCCGATATTACATTTATACTTTTTCCTTGGGAACTGTGTATGTTTTCGGGATAATAAATAGCCTGTTTTGTTTTAATGTTTGGATCTGTGTTTCAAATTGCAAAAAAAAATATAGTTAAGCGTTCCGATGTTACATTTATACTTGATCCCTAAGGAACCGTGCACGATTTCGGGATAAAATATAGCCTATATGTTATTCCAGTCTATACACTATCTGTGTACTAAATTTCAGCTCGATCCGTTGAGCCCTTTGGGCGTGATTGAGCAACAAACATCCAAACATCCAAACATCCAAACATCCATACATTGACATTTATAATATTAAGGATTAAGGATTAGTAGGATAGGATTTCAAAGAACTATTTGTGTTCCGAATTGCAACAAAATCTAATAAGGCGTTCCGATATTACATTTATACTTGTTCCCTTGGGAACTGTGTATGTTTTCGGGATAATAAATAGCCTGTTTTGTTTTAATGTTTGGATCTGTGTTTCAAATTGCAACAAAATCTAGTTAAGCGTTCCGATGTTACATTTATACTTGATCCCTAAGGAACCGTGCACGATTTCGGGATAAAATATAGCCTATATGTTATTCCAGTCTATAAACTATCTGTGTACTAAATTTCAGCTCGATCCGTTGAGCCCTTTGGGCGTGATTGAGCTACAAACATCCAAACATCCATACATTGACATTTATAATATTAAGGATTAGTAGGATAGGATTTCAAAGAACTATTTGTGTTCCGAATTGCAACAAAATGTAATAAGGCGTTCCGATATTACATTTATACTTTTTCCCTTGGGAACTGTGTATGTTTTCGGGATAATAAATAGCCTGTTTTGTTTTAATGTTTGGATCTGTGTTTCAAATTGCAAAAAAATATAGTTAAGCGTTCCGATGTTACATTTATACTTGATCCCTAAGGAACCGTGCACGATTTCGGGATAAAATATAGCCTATATGTTATTCCAGTCTATACACTATCTGTGTACTAAATTTCAGCTCGATCCGTTGAGCCCTTTGGGCGTGATTGAGCAACAAACATCCAAACATCCAAACATCCATACATTGACATTTATAATATTAAGGACTAGCTTTTACCCTCGACTTCGTCCGCGCCACATATTTATTAAAGTAATTGAGGCAGTACCTACTCGTATGTCTACTACCATACAAATTCACGTTTCCTAATCAAAATCGGTCTAAGTCAAAGTTTTATATTTATTAATAAATGTACAATTTACACGACAAATTACAAAAAAAAACTATGTTCTCCAAAATTAATCAAAAACAGACTTTAATTTAAAATCATGTTGGGACGGTCCACCAAATTTTATTAGAGTCTATTAGTAGATGTTAGTAGATATATCGTCTGATTACATGAACGCAAATTTTAGTTTGTTGTTCATATTTCAAAAACCCCCAAGCCCCAAAACCCCAAAAGCCCCACTGATTTCGATAAAATTTATATGACCACCTCTGAACTATAATCTACCAACCAAAAAAATAACCATCTAAATTGATTCACAATTAAAGTCGGTTAAAAATAGCATACAAAGAGTGCAAAGATCCTTCCATGCACACTTTTACTCCTCATTTCCACTCTTTTCAACTCTTTTTCTGTGATAAAAAGTCGCCGTTGTCCTTTCCTAAGTCTAGTCTATCTGTGCACCAAATTGTAACAAACTCTTTAAGTGGCTTAGGCGTTAGACGGCAACGGACAGAGAGAGCTACTTTATTAGAATTGAAAACAGGTCTTCCTGATCATTTTATAGGGGGCAGTTGTAAAAGATTACCGAAAAGTACTTACTAATACGTTTACTCCTCCAAAAAATTCATTTTCGCAGTTCTTAATTTGCCTTAATCGAGCGTCCATCATGCATAACATTTGATAAGACACCATGGAAATCTCGTCGACTATCAAAAATTCTGTCTGGTACGCCATTTAGTGGCTGCGCCCATTTTAAATATTGAGGTTGTATAGTGCACTGTATTCTTCTTGTCAAGCCCTTTTATTTGATACCCATGTTGATGGGATTGATAAAACCTAAGTTATCCGCCATTGTGTAGAGGCCGCCATCTTGGATTTTAATTTTATATAGTACGTTGTATTCTACTGGTTGAGCACTTTCATTTGATACCCATATTGATGGGATTGATAAAACCTACGTTATCCGCCATTTTGTAGCAGCCGCCATCTTGGATTTCAATTTTTATAGTATATTGTATTCTGCTTATTGAGCCCTTTCATTTGATACCCATGTTGATGGGATTGATAAAACCTACGTTATCCGCCATTTTGTAGCGGCCGCCATCTTAGATTTCATTTCTTTATAGTATATTGTATTCTGCTTGTTGAGCCCTTTCATTTGATACCCATATTGATGGGATTAATAAAACATAAATTATCCGCCATTTTGTAGCGGCGGCCATCTTGAATTTATTTAAGTACATTAATTATAAATAAATGATACCGCTAGAAGCGTCTTGAAACGCTCTTGAGAGTAAATGGCTCAAACGGGTAAAAGTAAGGTGGCACTTCATATGCCGAAACATAAACACCGCACTTATGTAACCTGACACCCGTTTTCCCGCCAAATTTGTAAAACGCGAAAAGCGGCCAGTGTATCAAGCGGTTATATAAGTATCCCCGTATAGTTAGAAATTATAAAATTGCTGGAACAAACGTTTATTGACTCCATTTCAAGTGTCTAGATACAAAGTTTCATGGTTTTATCTTCAATAATATTGAACTTCAGACTTTCACCCCAATTCCACCCCGTAGGTACAGTTCGAAACTACAAAACTGCTTAAATATACATTTTATGGTTTCGTGTTAAATATCTAGACGTAAAGTTTCATAGTTCTTCAACAATGACGAAGTTTTCCATATAAACTTTCATCCCTTATTTTAACCCTTTTAACCCTTTTTTCGGAACAAAAAGTAGCCTATGTCCTTTCTTGGGATCTATTCTATCTATGTATCAAATTTCATCAAAATCTGTTGGTTGGTTTAGGCGGTAAAGACGGACAGACAGACAGACAGACAGAGTTACTTTCGCATTTATAATATTAGTATGGATAAGTACTAAATTATTTTATACAACGCAAGTAGTTGAAATTTTAAGTAATATAGTTAACATTTTACTCGACGTTAATATCATTTTTTTTAAACTCGGCCTACCTACTTCAATTCGTTTACAGTTGCTACATTTATACCATACCCTTTGTATACACCGGTATCATTGTGGAAGATTATTGAACTTTTATTTAAAGCATACACATGGATGCTTTAAAATTGTCTACCATTTCAGATGACACTCTTTACCTTTCCATAATTATTATAAGTCCATATTGTAAACACATCGTATTCTGTATGCCTATCAACGTCAAAAAATACCGCAACCAAGAACACGAAAAGTGAAAATATTTGAATAGATTAAACCTAACACAAAAAGAAACAAAATACTTCTAAACCCTGAAAACGTTTTAACAATACTCTCAACTTACTGCTACTAGAAAAATATCTGTAAAACGAAATATATTTTTAAGAAATACTGATATTTCTTCACAATTTCTTTTACAATAAAGCCAGGCTTAACCCTTGGCCCTCCGAACCCAATTTTTGTCTAGATAAACGCTAAATTGTCATAACAAAAGCTGGTCCTGAGTTTAGGTAAAAGAAAATATAAGATACAAATTGGTCTTTTCTTTACCTTTGACGATTCTGATACGAGAAACCTTTTTGCGGGTAAATTGGTCGTGTACTGGAATAATGAGGTTGAGATTGACATTTCTTAAATACATTCTTCTTGATGGAGTATCAAGTATGTTGTGTTTGAGACTTATTGTGTTGACTTTATGTATGACGTGGGTTAAAATAAATTGGCAGTCATAGGGACTGGCGATAACATTGAAAACTTATAACTGGAATCGTAGTATTAAGCAATACTAATGATGCACAATACCTATATAGCTACAGATGTACTACTATTAATTTAATTTACTATACTGCTGATCCGGAGACCCGGGGTTTCAAATGGAACTATTGGCAACGAACCTTCAAAACCACGCGCCCCATTGTCTTTTCGAAGTCATGTGCATAATGCCGCTAATTTAAAACGGCGAAAGAAAACATCGTTTGGAAACCGACACGTACCTAGAATCTTTCGTAGTCATGTGTCATCCATCAACCCGCACTGGTCCAGCGAGGTGGATTATGGCCTCGACTTTCACCTTGGGAGAGATGGCCTGAGTCCCTGAAGGGGAACACTTAGTGAGCTGTTTATGTGTGTATAATACTATTACACAAACATGTTAACTTATAAGATTTCACCCCTAAGAAAAGCGTCTATCACGTCTCGGTTCGTTGCTCCGCCGTCGCTCCAACGCTTAGCTACTAGGTATATTTTCATCTCAGTGCGACGAACTCATAAGGTTTTAAAAATATGAAATGCCATTTGATGCCATTATAATTCGAGCCAGGGGCTCCGGACAGAAGGGTCTATCGCCTAACTAAAAATGTATTAGGTTTGGGATTGCTCTTTCTTTTCTTCTCGCTTGAAATGATAGAGACCGCAATAGCAATGCGAAAGCCGATTTAGTTAGGCGGTAGAAGGCCGGCAGTTTCGTTTTATTTTGTTGGTATTTGCCATTCTTTCCCCCTAGACCAGACACAGACTAGAACTGAAACATCTTGACCAGAATAAAATATCAGTGATATGACATTTCCAAATCTTTCAATTGTATACCTTTGAAATAAATCTATATCAAGACTCAGTTCTAATAACCTCTACTAACTCTTGTATGGCGCTTGTTCTACAGTTATAATGTCTTCGTTGTTGCAGTCCGCGAGGTATAAGCTGAGCTTTGCATTAGTGTGAGTGATCACCAAAAGTACAGTCAGACAACAAACTCTTAAAAATTAATATCATTATATTTTAGGTCGGTACTTAAGGCATAACATAAGTCGGAGAAGTATTCTAGTATTAAAATAAAATAAAACTAAATTGATAAAATAAAGTCCAGCTGTGTATTTGACTGATGAGTACATATTATTGTGTGATTATTACTAAAAATTCAATTTGAAAGACAAAATAACTACACATCTTCTACACCAGACATTGCACCATAGTCACTTTCTTTATCACTCTCGTTATCATTTTCACTCTCGTCTGATGTGTCGTTTGTTTTAATAATGAATCTTTCCGTTATATTGTCAATAACGGCGTCGTATCCATGAAACTTTCTTCTTTTATTGCATGGTCACAAACATTTTTCCATTCCTGTACAGTGATACTTTCAATTTTTTCATTTGCTAACCTCATTATTGTATCCATATTCATTGACACGTTTTTTTTCGCGACGTATCCTTTTATCATTGCCCATATATTTTCAATCGGATTGAAATCTGGGTGATAGGGTGGTAGACGAAGGACGCTGTGACCATGTTCTCTTAATAAGGTGTCAATTTTATATTCAATAAATCGTTGTTTATTATGCAGTATCAATTGATAAAGTTGTGGTTTAAGCATGGATATTGAGTGATCGATATTGCGTAACTTGAGCCAGTCAATCATATCTTGTTTGCGACTATTTGAGTTGGGAGCGGGATTTTTTAACGAATTGTGGTAAGATGCGTTGTCAACTACAATAACGCTATTGGGCTTCAAATTGGGAATTAATTGCGTTTGTAACCATTTTGTATAGTTTTCTGTATTCATATTGTTATGATAATCACCACTTTTTTGATTAGCTTTAAACATCAGCAGCGCATTTGGTATGAAACATTCCTCGCCGCCGGCATGAACGATTATCAATCGATTTCCTTTAGAAATTGGTTTCTTCAAACCAGAAGTGCTGCCATCTGAATATGATTTTGATGAAGTGTGAGTGGTGTCAATATATGTTTCATCGGTATAAACGATAGGCCTGCCCTGAATACGGTATTCGGAAATTTTAAGTAAATAAGTTATACGTAGGTGACGGATCTCATGCTTTTCCATTAAAATTTTTCTGTTATTCTCTGTCCTTGACCATTTGAATCCTAAAAAGAGATACTTCTTTTCGCAATGAGCATATTGATCCTGGATAGTTAATGTCAGCCTTTAATTTTTCATGAATTCTTTTCATTGTTGGCACCTCTTTGTCAGTAATGTGAAAATTATGAATTGTTCTACGGTTTACTGCTTTATCAAAATCATCAATGACTTTTATATTTTTCCTGCATCTGGTCTTTTTCGGAGATTTGAATTTGGTTCCATCTTTCAAAACACGTTTACCTTCCAATAAGACTCTTTTAACAGTTGACAGTGGAATTTCTGTCGATGTCGATACCAATTGGGCTGATGTAGTCACACTTGACATGTCTTTATCGTTCGTGTCGTTAAAATAGCTATTTAAATTACACAAAATTTCTTTTACTTGGCTATTTAATGGTTTCCGTATTTTGCGCTTATTTGTGTTGGCATCCATTTCACTAACACTTATATCAAACAGAAACAAAATAATATTAAACACGTCACGCTGCAGTCTGTACAAGAGGTGAAGTGCGGCAGGAGCGCGGCGAGACGGAATGGCGCCGCGCCTCAGGTCGGTTACCCAAAATCAGTTTAAACCGGTTTTTACCGGTCGAAAATGGCGCCGCGCCTAAGGCCGGTTGTCACACCTACACTATCCATGTACACTCACACAAATGCAAAGCTCAGCTTATATCTCGCGGACTGTACCGAGGATCGTTGTTTTGTCTAGACAAAGTGCTTGTTATTTTCTTATTTCGTTTACTTATTCTTTACATAATAACTAAATTAACCATGCCTCAATACAAAAGTAGATGTTATTAAACCGTGTCTTGTTATTGATTTATTTCAGAGTTTATAATTTATAATTGGAAGATATGGTAATATCACATCAGCGAGACCTACTCTTTCCTGGTCAAAATGTGTCTGTTCTAGTCTGTGTCTGGTCTAGGGGGAAGAATGGCAAAATACCAACAATACAACTAAATTATACTGCCGGTCCGGAGCCCCAGCTCGAATCCTACGCACCCCACTATCTTTCTGAAGCATTTAATTCTTGATTATAAATAAATAAATAAAAATAAATAATGGTGGACAATTCACACACAACACCATCTGACCCCAAACTAAGCAAAGCTTGTGTGATGGCAGCCAGATAGCTGATATAATACTTATATAGTTTTAAATACATACTTATTATACATAGAAACACCCAGACACAGTGCAAACATTTGAATTCATCACACAAATATTTGCACTGGGTGGGGATCGAACCCACGACCCTCGGCTTCGCAGGCAGAGCTACTACCAACTAAGCCACTAGGGCAGTCAAATACCTTTTGTAGCGAGACGTTATCCATGCATTCAGTTAAAACTCTTAGAGCATAATAATAATTTGACTGGTCGTTTAACTGCACATAGTGAATTAGAATACCTCTTGGAACCCATAATTCCCCAATGCTATGCGTAAAGAGAAAATGATCAAGAGTTCCAACCGAAGAGCTCTGCCACTACCAAATACTTAGTAGTAGTAGTTCTAGTGGTAGGACTCTTGGCAGAGTCCGCCTGGGGAAGTACTGCACCTTGCCAGTTATTCTACCGCCAAGCAGTAATGGGTAAACATTACTAGGTTCCGGTTTGAAGGGCAATGTTTACAGAGAAATTACTGGGCTCAGAGATATAATATTTTAGATCTCTGAGTGACGAGCGCTGTGCAGTGTTTGGAATGATATGAACTCTTCACATTCCAATAGTTGCGTTTCACTGTGCTGTTATGTGGCAGGCATGTTTCTTACCACCAGGCACATGTCCTGCTCGTCTCGTCATACTTTTTTTTTTTGAAACCATAAAGTCGGATAATAACTTATTGTTTAAATTAGAAAAAAAATTAATGAAATAACTTCAGATTTTTAATTCAATTGTATCTATGGTTACATCAAAACTGAAAGAAAATAAGTCGACTCCAACATTTCTTCAGTAAATTTGGTTCAAGGTTTCTTCTGAAGACATAAATGTTTGGGCAGACTCAAGGTTGCAATGTAAAATGTTTCTTTAGTAAAAAAAGGATAGAAATATTTCAAACAAAAAAGTTCAGTATTTCGTAGTGAATACGATCGAATCTAGCCAGCAATTTATACTTTAACCCTAGACCCCAATATCTAATCCCAATCCGTTCGACAAGATATTACAACTCCGTACGATTTTTTTGCATTCGATGCCATTCCGCCACCTCGATCCTTGTCCCTTTTTTACTGCCATGTCTTCTATCTACTGAAGGCATGTTAACTCACCACTTCAGTTTGCGTATGAAAAACTCTTCGACGAAGGAAATTGGATCATATTTGGAAGGGTTAAAGTCTTGATAGTTTTTGTTCAAGGTCGTTTTCGTGTTGGTAAATCCTCGTGTGGCTGAAAGGGGGAAATGAAGAGAGTGATTTCTGAATGAGAGATTTCTTGATTTCAGTATAGTTTTGGTTTGAATGACCTTGTTGGATTTGTATTAATGTTTACATATGGTATACTTTTATCAGCAGCATGATTTAGTTTTTCAATAAAAAAATTATACGTTAACTGAATATTGTCTTCGTTCAAAAAAGTTAGATTGTTATCAGAAAAACTTTTTTGACAGGCATCACGATATAAATCCCAGTTAGCTAATTTATAATTGCGCCGCCTTTTGCAGGGTGTCGCGTGATTTTGTTCTGAATAAAATTTAATGAATATGTGATCACTGCCAAGCTATTCCCTGGTAACACTCCAATTATAATAGACTAGCGGCCCGCCCCGGCTTCGCACGGGTAAATACACACACACACCCTTTTTTTTGTATCGGGTTTAAAAAAAAGTAAAATTATAAAGGGAGTTTTAATTTTTTTTATGATTTTTTTTATTAATGTTTTTTTCTATTTTCTATTTTAAAATTTTATACATATATAATAATATTTACAAAAAAAAGCCATTAGTTTTAGTGAGTCAGAGCTTCCCTGTAAACGATATTTGAAGTAGTTTTATTTTGTGGCAGCAAAATAAATTGATTTTCAGGAGCTCCGACACGTGATAGGCCAACATACAGTTGGCCATGAGTGAAACATTCTTTTCGTAGGTCGATCCCTAATAATTCGAAGGTTTGGCCCTGGGACTTGTTAATAGTTAACGCGAAAGATGATTTCACCGGAAACTGAAGTCGTTTAAAAGGGATTGGCAGATCAGTTGGAATCATCGGTATCCTCGGTATATGAGCTAGTTGACCAGCTGCTGGGCCAGTGATACAATTTTGTTCAGCAAGCCGCTGCGAACGCTCGATACTTGACTCTCTGGCACGCGATTGCGACGCGTATTCTCTCCGACTTGCAAGGCGATTTTCAGTTTCTGATGAAGGTTCCTCATTACGCCGTATTTTTATTGCCCTCGCCTGGAAACTATGTTTAGAAAGTTGATATCTTGATCTTTTTGGCATTTTAGGGCATTATGAAATGAAAAATAGAAGGAAATAAATAATTAAACAGGCTTTTACTAAATTTTTGCTTATTGAACTATATGAAGTACTAAGCTGTTTGAATAATTAAAATATAATATTTATTATCAGGTAAGTAGTAGGTACTTATTGAAAGAAAATTAAAAATATGGGCGTAGAAAACTACCTTTTACTAAATTTTTGCTTAAATTTTGAACAGGAATGAATACCCATAAAATACTACTATGAGCAGTTTGAAAAGTTACATTAAAATATAATATTTATTATCATATACTTATTTACCTACGAAACGAATTTAAAGCGAATTCTAAAATTTTTCAAGCTAAAATCATACGATCACGCACACGACCGCTGCGTAGGGAGCCGATCGCGCGAGTGAGCCGCGCGGCACTTTATTTTATTACATTGACTCGCGACACTTTTTGTAGATAATGATGAGTTCTGCAAAGTCGTAGTAAATGATTTTGTTCTATCATCAATAGTTTTCGCAGCGCACGCGACGTAAGGAATTTTTCAGGTCTTTTTTTTACACTTTATGTTACATTATTGGAGTTTTAGTAAGGATTCCTAATTTTTTTTTAAATATAATATAGCCTATGTTACTCGGGGATAATGTAGCTTTCCAAAGGTGAAAGAATTTTTGAAATCGGTCTAGTAGTTTCGGAGCCTATTCATTACAAATAAACAAACAAACAAATCTTTCCTCTTTATAATATTAGTATAGATATAGATAGCAATATCTGTAGAAACAAAAGTAACATCTGGTGACGATTTATGCAACCTACCATTTACTAATTTCAAATAAGTACATTCACCATTTATCATTTTAAAGACCGTTTTAATTTCGCAAAGGCAAACAGGAATATTTTGCAATGAGTAATTTTTTTGAATATCTATTTACATTATTCAATGAAATTACGGCAGCATGTTGTTTCCTTTACCTTTGTTGATAATATCATCCCGAAACGAAAAGATTCCAAACATATTTCGTATAAATAAATGATTGATACTCATTACGTCAGAAAACAAGCCTCCGCCGACATTGCTAATACGAAATCATTGTCAATTCCGCAAAATATCTCCGTTATGCGAAAAGTACGCATCCGTCTCGATATTTCATATCATTACAGGAATAAAACATTATTATTCCACGACGAGAGACCTCTATTCCGGCTTGGAGTCTCGTTTATCATCGTTACATTGCGCCGCGACCGAGCGTTTTTGTCTGAACTCTAATGCTCTACGCTTTTAGGAAAATTGTTGATTATGATTATTTTTAGCAAAAAGCCCCGAATATATCACGAGCTCCGCGACTGTGATTATGGAGGCTTCCTCTTGTCGCTCGTTTCTGTTTTGCGCGTTCCCGGCTGGTTGCAGGAAGCGACACGGGCTTTTATGTTTTCTTCTGATTTTCGAGTTTTTCTTTTTCTATGTAAAACTTTGGGTATTTTAAACACAAAGATGTGTTTTTTTTTTGTAGGAGTTATATCATAAAAGATCCTATGTAAAAATTTTTCACTAGTTTGCGATTTTGTTCACTCAAAAATAGGTTTATGCTCTAGATACTTGTAACAATAATGTAGCATAAATGTAGCTTACTTACTATAAATACTTTAAAATGTAATGACGATCACAATGATAATGAATGATCAAGTCTTATTATGACTACGGCGGTTTTGAACATATCCAACGGTGAAAGAATTTTAGAAATCGGTCCTGTAGCTCCTGATCTTAGCGCATTCAAACAAAAGAAAAATAAAAACTCTGGGTGACGAGCGTAGTAAAGTGCTAGGTAATAATTTGGACTCTTCATGTTCCAATAGCTGCGTGGCACTGCGCTGTTATGTGGCAGGCATGTTGCTTACCATCAGGCACATGTCCTGCTCGTCTCGTCACTCTTTACTATAAAGAAAGACTTCTTTAACCATACAGTATTAGAAAAGATTTCAAATCCAAAATGGCCGCCACCACAAAATGTCGGAGTTTTTTAAATTTGTATTTTAATTATTAATTCTTGTTACACGTATCAAGTCAATTTGCTGAAATTTGTATGAAATCTATCCTTCTCTGTACCACGCTAAAGGCTTGTTTGCCGTAGCGATTTATCACACGACCGCCGCTTTGTCAGAGTCTTACTGCACCTGCCATCACCACACCTAGTGAAATATCTTCCTCAGCACTATTTGAACTTACACGATAGGTATAGACAAGATCTAATATTTTGTCATATTTTGCTCCCCGGTTTTAGTCGCATATTTCCCAACTCTGTTAATTTACCAAAATAAAAGTGAGCCTATATGTTGTTATAGAGTCAAGACTATCTATGTATTCGATGTATCAAAATTTCATGCAGATCCATGTAGTAGTTTTTACGTATCTTATTGAAAGGTCTAATCGCTGTAAATTATTATAGCAACTCCACCGGGCAAAAGAGCACGAACATAAAGTGGCGTACCATAAACGATCCTGAAATGTAAAAAGATAACACTAATCCTAAGTATTTCTTTTCAATCATAGGTTTGCAGTTGACCGCCATCTAGGCTGCAGTTTACTAACTAACGCGCCCACTAAATGTTCCCACTGCTGGGACTCGGGACCTTCTCTCGCAAGGAGAGAGTTAAGGCCATAATCCACCACGGCACCAGTGCGGGTTGGTGGATGACACATAACTTCGAAAGACTCTAGGTACATGTCGGTTTCCTCACGATGTTTTCCTTCGCCGTTTTTAAGTTAGCGGCATTACGCACATGACCCGAAAAGACAGGGGTGCGTGTGGGGTTTGAACCCGGGGTTTCCGGATCGGCAGGCGCCGTTCTCCCGACTATTCCAGCCGTAACTTGACCGTAACTAGAAGTGACTAATTCATTATTATTATGGAATATTCAGCTAAGGAGTGCTATTGTAAATTAAAAATAAAGTACTATTCACAGTTCACGAAATAAAATCCCTCTATCTAAATTTTTTCTCGTAATAATTATTTAATGTTATACATTTATAGAACTACTAGCGGCCCGCCCCGGCTTCGCACGGGTATATACACACACACATACACCCTTTTTTTGTATCGGGTTTCAAAAAAAAAAAGTAAAATTATAAAGGAAGTTTGAATTTTTTTATGAATTTTTTTTATTAATGTTTTTTTGTATTTTTTTATTTTAAAATTGTATACATATATAAAATTATTTACAAAACAAAAGCCATTAGTTTTAGTGAGTCAGAGCTTCCCTGTCAACGATATTTGAAGTAGTTTTATTTTGTGGCAGCAAAATAAATTGATTTTCAGGAGCTCCGACACGTGATAGGCCAACATACAGTTGGCCATGAGTGAAACATTCTTTTCGTAGGTCGATCCCTAATAATTCGAAGGTTTGGCCCTGGGACTTGTTAATAGTTAAAGCGAAAGATGATTTCACCGGAAACTGAAGTCGTTTAAAAGGGATTGGCAGATCAGTTGGAATCATCGGTATCCTCGGTATATGAGCTAGTTGACCAGCTCCTGGGCCAGTGATAAAATTTTGTTCAGCAAGCCGCTGCGAACGCTCGATACTTGACTCTCTAGCACGCAATTGCGACGCGTATTCTCTCCGACTTGCAAGGCGATTTTCAGTTTCTGATGAAGATTCCTCAATACGCCGTATTTTATTGCCCTCGCCTGGGAACTATGTTTAGAAAGTTGAGATCTTGATCTTTTGGCATTTTGGGCATTATAAAATGAAAAATAGAAGGAAATAAATAATTAAACAGGCTTTTACTAAATTTTTGCTTATTGAACTATATGAAGTACTAAGCTGTTTGAATAATTAAAATATAATATTTATTATCAGGTAAGTAGTAGGTACTTACTTATTGAAAAAAAATTAAAAATATGGACTTAGAAAACTACCTTTTACTAAATTTTTGCTGAAATTTTGAACAGGAATACCCATAAAATACTACATTTTGAATGGTTACATTAAAATATAATATTTATTATCATATACTTATTTACCTACGAAACGAATTCAACATTTTTCAAGCTAAAATCATACGATCACGCACACGACTGCTGCGTAGGGAGCCGATCGCGCGAGTGAGCCGCGCGGCACTTTATTTTATCACATTGACTTCCCCACGTACCCCAGTGACGCTTACATGGAGCATACATCGCATGCTGGCTAGCTGAGCGACAACCACGCGACTTTTTTCTAATACTTGCATTTTTAAACTCGTGATATCTTCCGAATGAAATGTAAAAAATTATAAAAAGGTATTAACTATAATATTTAGACATATGCTGTCGCGACACTTTTTGTAGATAATGATGAGTTCTGCAAAGTCGTAGTAAATGATTTTGTTCTATCATCAATAGTTTTCGCAGCGCACGCGACGTAAAGGAATTTTCAGGTCTTTTTTACACCTTATGTTACATTATTGGAGTTTTAGTAAGGATTCCTATTTTTTTTTAAATATAATATAGCCTATGTTACTCGGGGATAATGTAGCTTTCCAAAGGTGAAAGAATTTTTGAAATCGGTCCAGTAGTTTCGGAGCCTATTCATTACAAATAAACAAACAAACAAATCTTTCCTCTTTATAATATTAGTATAGATAAGTACTAAATTATTTTATACAACGCAAGTAGTTGAAATTTTAAGTAATATAGTTAACATTTTACTCGACGTTAATATATTTTTTTTAAACTCGACATACCTACTTCAATTCGTTTACAGTTGCTACATTTATACCATACCCTTTGTCTACACCGGTACCATTGTGGAAGGTTATTGAACTTTTATTTAAAGCATACACTTGGATGCTTTAAAATTGTCTACCATTTCAGATGACACTCTTTACCTTTCCATAATTATTATAAGTCCATATTGTAAACACATCGTATTCTGTATGCCTATCAACGTCAAAAAATACCGCAACCAAGAACACGAAAAGTGAAAATATTTGAATAGATTAAACCTAACACAAAAAGAAACAAAATACTTCTAAACCCTGAAAACGTTTTAACAATACTCTCAACTTACTGCTACTAGAAAAATATCTGTAAAACGAAATATATTTTTAAGAAATACAGATATTTCTTCACAATTTCTTTTACAATAAAGCCAGGCTTAACCCTTGGCCCTCCGAACCCAATTTTTGTCTAGATAAACGCTAAATTGTCATAACAAAAGCTGGTCCTGAGTTTAGGTAAAAGAAAATATAAGATACAAATTGGTCTTTTCTTTACCTTTGACGATTTTGATACGAGAAACCTTTTGCGGGTAAATTGGTCGTGTACTGGAATAATGAGGTTGAGATTGACATTTCTTAAATACATTCTTCTTGATGGAGTATCAAGTATGTTGTGTTTGAGACTTATTGTGTTGACTTTATGTATGACGTGGGTTAAAATAAATTGGCAGTCATAGGGACTGGCGATAACATTGAAAACTTATAACTGGAATCGTAGTATTAAGCAATACTAATGATGCACAATACCTATATAGCTACAGATGTACTACTATTAATTTAATTTACTATACTGCTGATCCGGTAAAGGTAGCTGGCGCAAATTGGATTGAGATAGCAAAGGAGAGAGAGGATTGGAGAAAAATGGAGGAGGCCTTTACTCGATGAGAGGTCCTTAATAAACAGAGAGAAGAAAGAAAAAAAAAAAAAAGGAAATAAATTAGGATTTAACTGTGTATTTTTTGTTTGTGTTCAATAATTTTAATGTTTTTTTTTATTTACTTACTTAATTTATTATTCTCAATGTTAATGTTTTATTAAGGAATTAAATGAGGTTTTATTATTATTATATACTGCTGATCCGGAGACCCGGGGTTTCAAATGGAACTAGTGGCAACGAACCTTCAAAACCACGCGCCCCATTGTCTTTTCGAAGTCATGTGCGTAATGCCACTAACTTAAAACGGCGAAAGAAAACATCGTTTGGAAACCGACACGTACCTAGAATCTGTCGTAGTCATGTGTCATCCATCAACACGCACTGGTCCAGCGAGGTGGATTATGGCCTTGACTTTCACCTTGGTACAGACGGCCCCGAGTCCCAGCAGGGGACTACATAGTGAGCTACATACTGCTTGGCGGTGTATGTATGTTTGTATACTACTATTACACAAATATGTTAACTTATAAGATTTCACCCCTAAGAAAAGCGTCTATCACGTCTCGGTTCGTTGCTCCCCGTCGCTCCAACGCTTAGCTACTAGGTATATTTTCATCTCAGTGCGACGAACTCATAAGGTTTTAAAAATATGAAATGCCATTTGATGCCATTATAATTCGAGCCAGGGGCTCCGCACCGGCAGTTTCATTTTATTTATTTTGTTGGTATTTGCCATTCTTTCCCCTAGACCAGACACAGACTAGAACTGAAACATCTTGACCAGAATAAAATATCAGGATATGACATTTCCAAATCTTTCAATTGTATACCTTTGAAATAAATCTATATCAAGACTTAGTTCTAATAACCTCTACTAACTCTTGTATGGCGCTTGTTCTACAGTTATAATGTCTTCGTTGTTACCGAGGACCGTTGTTTTGTCTAGACAAAATGCTTGTTATTTTCTTATTACGTTTACTTATTCTTTACATAATAACTAAATTAACCATGCCACAATACAAAAGTAGATGTTATTAAACCTGATGATATTATTATTTCAGAGTCTATAATTTATGATTGGAAGATATGGAAATATCACACCAGTGATACTTTTTTCTGGTCAAAATATGTCAGTTCTAGTCTGGGTCTGGTCTAGGGGAAAGAATGGCAAATACCAACAATACAACTAAATTAAACTGCCGGTCCGGAGCCCCTAGCTCGAATTCTACACGCCCCCCTATCTTTTTGAAGCATTAAATTCTTGATTATAAATAAATACCTTTTGTAGCGAGACGTTATCCATGCATTCAGTTAAAACTCTTAGAGCATTAGAATAATTCGTCTGATCGTTTACTGTGAATTAGAATACCTCATGGAATCCATTATTCCCCAATGATATGCGTCACGGGGAAACGATCAAGAGTTCCAACCGAAGAGCTCTGCCACTACCAAATACTTAGTAGTAGTAGTTCTAGTGGTAGGACTCTTGGCAGAGTCCGCCTGGGGAAGTACTGCACCTTGCCAGTTATTTTACCGCCAAGCAGTAATTACTAGGTTCCGGTTTGAAGGGCAATGTTTACAGAGAAATTACTGAGTTCAGAGATATATTTTAGGTCTCTGAGTGACGAGCGCAGTGCAGTGCTAGGAATGATATGAACTCTTGTTATTCCAATAGTTGCGTGTCACTGTGCTGTTATGTGGCACGCATGTTTCTTACCACCAGGCACATGTCCTGCTCGTCTCGTCATACTTTTTTATTTATTTTTTTGAATCCATAAAGTCGGATAATAACGTATTGTTTAAATTAGAAAAAAATATTAATGAAATAACTTCAGATTTTTAATTCAATAGTCTATGGTTACATCAACACTGAAAAAAAAACAAGTCGACTCCAACAGTTCTTCAGTAAACTTGGTTCAAGGTTTCTTCTGAAGACATAAATGTTTGGGCAGACTCAAGGTTGCAATGTAAAATGTTTCTTTAGTAAAAAAGTATATGTAGAAATATTTCAAACAAAAAAGTTCAGTATTTCGTAGTGAATACGATCGAATCTAGCCAGCAATTTATACTTTAACCCTAGACCCCAATATCTAATCCCAATCCGTTCGACAAGATATTACAACTCCGTACGATTTTTTTGCATTCGATGCCATTCCGCCACCTCGATCCTTGTCCCTTTTTTACTGCCATGTCTTCTATCTACTGAAGGCATGTTAACTCACCACTTCAGTTTGCGTATGAAAAACTCTTCGACGAAGGAAATTGGATCATATTTGGAAGGGTTAAAGTCTTGATAGTTTTTGTTCAAGGTCGTTTTCGTGTTGGTAAATCCTCGTGTGGCTGAAAGGGGGAAATGAAACGTGTGATATGTAGATTTGCTGGATTACAGTTATTATTGTAGTAGCGTATTGTGGTTTAATGGGGCCGAATCGATTTGCTGTCTTCGGCGGTAATGATAGGGAGCGCTTATTCTCGTATCGTTTTAGTACGTTTTGGAACCGGAAAAGGTGTGGTATTCAGTTAGATAGGAATTTTAGTTTTGATTGGGACGCGTAATGATGGGATATTAAGTTTGAAAATTCTACGATGTTATGTCGCGTTATACTAGTAGGTACAGTAATTTGTAGTCTGTTTTCGTAAGTTGTTTGTTGATAAATGTTTTTCCTTGTATGTTACTCTGATTATTATTAGGCTCAGTAAAATTTGTATTACCTTTGAAAGTATATTCTCCAAGTTTTTAAACTTTTATCAGAGTTTAACGATCAAACAAATTCAATAATATATAAATAGATTGTCCAATGTTTGGAAATTATTAATTTAGTCTTAAGTAAGTGCTTGGAATTCAGCAGTAACAGACTTACTTTGTAAATAACGAATAAAATTCTACCGGATTTAATAAATGTATAACCACTAAATTCGAACGAAATTTAGTTAAGCGTTTGAATATTATTAGACTTATCAGATTAGAGGTCTATTAGATTTAGATAAAGAATAATTAAGTTTATGTAAACTCTTTGGAATTAGATTATTAGTTTCAAGTTTAGATTAGCAACTACTGGGCCAGATCTATCCAGGGATCAACAGGGAAGCTAATTGATCCCCCTGGTGTACCCCAAGGAGGTTCTCGAGTCACGCACTCTAGTTATGCTACCATGACGTGAATTAACTTAAACTAACTTGCGCAAAGTTAAACAAATATATACTCTATCTATTAGAATTTCAGTTTGAAATCAACTGGAAGAGGAGTAATGACGAGCGGCCCGCCGCCGTTCTAGAAGATAACATAAGTTTTGCTTATTTTGGGACTAGGAAGTGTTGTGAAGGAGTATTAAGTTACTGGTGTAGTAAAGAAACCAGTTTATTTCTAAAATCTTTCGAGAACATGCGTCATCAACCAACCCGCACTTGACTAGCGTGCTGGATTGTGGGCTTGACTCTCTCCTTGTGACAGAAGGTCCCTGAGATCCAGTAGTAGTAGTAACATTTACTAAAAGGTATGTACATGTCCATATATATTGCGTTAGCAATATTAATAATTTATATAAGTTGGTATTTAAAGAATAGTAAGAATACCGTAATGCACTCTATGGCAATCCTAAAATTCCGGGTGAATATGATTTGTTTGTAGTCTGTGGACTGCGATAGTTTTGGCGGGAAACTAGGAAGCTCGGGTTGGTCTCGTGGGAACACGTTTATAAAAAATCATATACGGCAGCAAGTCTAAGCGAAATGTTTAATTTACAAGTACTCGTAACCAGTAATAAGTAAATATCTAAGTAAAAAGTGACAATTGTACATCTGCCACTGATTTTAAGGTACTGTAAAGCGTTTTTGTTATTTATAGTACGAAGTGTGCTACTTGATCTGCACGAGGCAGCTATGAATAAGTTGGTATGAAGGACTGATTCCGAAATATAATGCTGTAAACTGATCATAGCTGTTTTATTTATGAACTAATGGTGTTCTTAATTTAGAATAAACTATGTTCCTAATAATTGTGTAGCAAATTTCTACCAATATGTTTGTATTCAAAATTTATATTTAGAATAACGGACTGAAAGCTAATCTAATTCATTTAGAAATAAAATGTCCGAGTGACACGAAGGTAGTTTTTCAAGCTAGTGGCGAAAATTTGTTTGAAAAATTTGAAAATTGAATTGTCAGCGAACGTACACAATTGTCAGCGAACGTACACAACTCCTTGTTGCGACTGAGACTAAATCAGAAGACGTCACCTGATTTTGCATCGCCATAGTAGAAGCGCGTTTGCCGTTTCTGCCGTTTTAAGAGTTCGATGCGCGCAATAGGAAAATTACAGCAAAAATTCAACATAAAATCAGATCCCTAAATAAAGAGTGTCCCCTAAATTTCAAACATTTGGTCCAGGTTTCGTAACACAAAATCCTGATCTTTTTTGGGAAAGCTAGATACTTATTAAACATGTATGATGTCAAACAAACTCAAACAGATAAAGATGAGATTAAATCAGGTTTTGGAATACGGCTAATAAATAAAAAATAAACAAACGCATGGCAGTCTTTTCATGTAACTTTGTGATGTAACTAACTTTTTTCTTGAAAATGTGTAAACTAAATTTTAATAAAGGTACTGTACAATGGGAACTACACTAAACAAATCTGAATCATCCATAAAAAATGAGCTGTCATGGTCACCAGGTAGAAACGAAATTCTTTTAGGTAATAAAAAACATACAAGTAAAAAGAAATGCTTTATTTTATTATAGTGTAATTACGGGATCCTAATCGCAAGACGTGGTATGCGATACTGATTTATTGACATAAAGTAGGTACACATAACATTTTAGGATTACCCTCATACATTGCAAATAGTACGTACAATTATAGGTATATAGATTGTACAGATGTAGGTAAATCTGAAAAATAAAGTTCCCAACACTGTACTGGTCACAGGCAGTTTTTACGCGTCACTTCCATTATACTTTTTTATTACGATTTTAGCCTCACGTTTCAGTTCGGTCGCACAAAATAATCCCTATCTGTTCCAAGCCTCTCGTAAGGAATTTCGTTCCAAAATATATTAGAATTGAAAAGAAATGGTTTCAGCAGCCTCATTGAACAAGTTGGTTGCTCACAAACAAACTCATTAGCATTCCGACGACAACTGCGTATAATCTAAACGTGTCGAGATTACATTAACTACATGCATATTTTATACGATTTGTTAGCTCCATTAATGGTAATTATTATTTGATAATATATTCCTCAGTACTCACAGTGTTATTATTCACTAACAGAGTCCTTTATTTCATTTGTTGTTATATCTTATTAATATATAGGTACTTAGGAACCTTAAATAATCTTAAATAAAATCTTAGTACGGGTTTTTTATAGTATTGAGTGACGAAACGAGCAGGACATGCACCGGATGGTAAGAAACATGCCTGCCACATAGCAACACAGTAGTACGCAGCTATTGGAACATGAAGAGTTCAAATCATTACCTAGCACTGCACTCGTCACCAAGATAAATATGATGTTTTGTCTCTGTGCTCTGTAATTTCACTGGAAACATTATCCTTCAAACGGAAACATAGTAATTCTATAAATAGAGTTTTTATAAATAGAGTCTTCTCGTGACCACGGCGGTTATAACGCTGCCGAAACGTCGAGGTATTTAAACAATGAATTAAATCGTGATTAAGTCCTGTACATTATAAATATTAAACTAAGTAATGTTTGTACATTCCTGCTTGGCGGTAGAATAACTGAAAAAGGTGTGGTACTTCCCCAGACGGACTTTGCAAAGCGTTCTACCACTACTACGTGCTGTCTACGCTTCCTACTGGTAGTGGGCGTGATCGTCATCATTATATTTAGACTCTCGTTGGTCTATGGAGAATTCAGATGTGATTAGTGTTAATACGAGTAGTTGATTAGGTACGTAGTGTAGTTAGTAACTATTTTCTTATCTGTGGTTTTGTGTAGTTCTCATTGTAATTTAGTTATGTTAATAAAAGCTCTGTCCATTAAAAAAAACATATATGCAGTCGAATTGAGAAACCTCCTTTTTTGAAGTCGGTTAAAAAACAGCACACTTCTGCATCATGTATATCTTGACTTTTATCACTAACCAAATATGAAGATTAATTAAGTTAAAAAACTTTGAGAAACCTAGCACCAGTACTTAGCATGCCTATACGTATATCCTTCCTCTTGCGAGTTCTCGACATCAGGTCTGTATTCATTTTCGCGTGTCGTCACTATCTTATTACCAGCTTATATTCGATAGCTCCTGTTAATAAATGTGTAGTTCACTATTTACGTCAAACGGTTTGAGTGGTGGCGTAGATTTTGTCCCCAGTTCGGTGATAATTACTGAGCATCACCCTCACCGCTAAGCGGATTCCGGCGTCGTTTCGTGTCTTGGTTTGACAGTATTTATTATCTCCACACCCCGGTACGAGTGTTATCAGGGGAATTTAAGACTAAAGTAACATTACGATAGGTACCATAATCTTGTGAGACACTTATAGACGTACTACAAAAGTATTTTTGTTAAGGTCAAGAACTCTCTTTTAGTGGGTTTTGTACAACAAATGTCGAAAATAACTAACTAACTAACTAACTAGGAGCTTCCCGCGGTGTTACCCGCGTAGTACCCGTTCCCGTTATTTTGCTAAGATAGTAGTAGTGTATATTCGGTCTTCATTTTGCAAAAAAGAGCAATTCGAAATTTATATAATATACCTGCAAGGGGGTCTCTCAGAAAAATGTTTAAAACTATAAATATTCTTACCTTACCATCACTGTACATTTACGAATGCATTATGTATGCGAGAAGACACCAATCCTTTTTTAGGAAACTAGTGGAGCGCCTGGGGGTTTTGACCTCGAACTTTTGCTGCAGTGAATGAATTTTTATGCTTGAAGTGGAATTTTATTTATTAAACTATAAATTGCAATGTTTACCTTTTTGTTTTTTGTGCTTTTGATTTTTTAATTATTTAAACGGAAAAATAAAAAAATAAAAAATTTAAGCATATAAATTTTAATTAAATAATATTATTTTTATGTATACGTTTCATTTGACTTAAATAGGCATAGAAGAACATATTTAGAAGTTACCTGAATGTATTAAAGGTCGTAGCGACCCGGAGCAGGTAGTATAACGCGGAGAGGGGAGTGGCAGCGGCAGCTGCAATGTACAACGAAACGATTTTTTTCTGAATAGTTCAGTTCCTGTACATGTTGTGTATATTTAACAGTGAAAATTGTGCATGTTGTGTATTGTGTATTTTTATACAAATACAAATACAAATACAAAAATCTTTATTGCTGTTTGCAGGTAAGATAAGATGATACAAAACATTTAAATAATTGACCCATACAAACTGGCCTCTTCTTCTAGAGGCATGCAATATGTCTGGCAACGCAGTTTCCATTGGTCTGAATTTATACAATGATAATAATAGTAATAGTCAGCTGATAAAGTCTTCTTCTTCTTTTTTCATTTTTAAATTTTAATCGGTTGTATATTATATGTCATCTGATTCATCGTCTATTAATTTCTGGCTTCTATCCCGTTGTGCTATGTTAGTGTGATATGATTGGTGAGCACAATTACGCCAACGTCTTGTGCTTCAGCAGGATGCTGTTACGGGCTTTGACAAGTGTGTGGTTTCATGTAGAATCCAAGGTCTTGCAGTAGTAGCTCTTGCAGTTCAGCCGTGTGAGCAATGTCAAAGAATGTCATTATGTATAGAAAAATCAAAAACAATACTTATATAATAAAACAATGTCAATGTGTATAAAAGAATGTCAACATGTATAAAATGTAATATTTGTATACCTACTCAAAGAACTCTCACAATATATATAGAGTAATCTAATTCAACCTGTCAGTTACAATATATTATCTGATCTAACATTAGTTAAATGTAAAGTTTCATAAAATATAGACAGTGGACACTAATGTGGCTAATGGAACTTTATGTGGGAGTTAATGGAATGCAAATGTCATGTTAAACAAAATCTATACATCAGTATTCCAATTAATTTCCTATCATTTAAAAAATTCTTTCACAGTGTAATAACATTTGCGTACCAGTATCTTTTTAATCTACTTTTGAACATGGATAAGTTAAGTTTTTTAATTGCATTTGGCAGCTTATTATATAGAAGAGGAGCCATACAAAAAATGCTGTCACTCATAATCTTTTTCTTGCGTTTGCCTATGAGCAGCCTACACTTATCACGTCGGTTCCGTTCCACTTTGTCACTCAAGAGAGGAAAATAATGGGGGTTATTCCTTACAAAACACATAACTTCAAAAACATACAGGCTTGGAACAGTGAAAATTATGCGATTATACGAACATTTTTTGCTATATTTATGTCGGAAGTTTCATTGCAGACGGTTTAATCCACGGATATTCGGGTTTATTCCTATTCAACTTTTACATAAGACTTTTTATTTCATCGCTTGTATTAAACGGGACGTAGTTTATTCTAAAATAAGAACACAATTAGTCCATAAATAAAACAGCTATGATCAGTCTACAGCATTATATTTCGGAATCAGTCCTTCATACCAACTTATTCACAGTTGCCTCGTGCAGCTGAAGTAGTCCATTTCATTAGTACATTCATACATAATTAACAAAAACGCTTTACAGTACCTTAAATTCAGTAACAGATGTACAATTTTCACTTTTACTTAGATATTTACTTATTATAAATCTTTCGCTTAGACTTGCAGTCGTAATATGTATATGGTTTTTTGAGAAACGTCATGATTTACACGAATCAGCGAAAGTATTCAAAAATGTTAACGAAGACGCCAATGATATATTTGAAGCCGGTATAACATGTATTTTGGGTTTATATGGAACTCCAGCAAAAATTAAAGATTAAAAACGTTGAGGTTCAATTCTTTCATAAAAGCAACAGGAAAAAACAAGTGTCGTATTATCATCATTACCTAATAATGACGTAGGTATATATTGAAAATTGGGGATGGAAGTATTCCCGAAATATGCTCATTCCAGTAACAATGACTCAATTACCAGCTCCGGATAATCTACTACAAAAGTTATT
This sequence comes from Ectropis grisescens, assembly GCA_017562165.1. Lineage (NCBI taxonomy): Eukaryota > Metazoa > Arthropoda > Insecta > Lepidoptera > Geometridae > Ectropis > Ectropis grisescens. The sequence continues at coordinate 28,714,592 of CM029779.1, forward strand.
TTGTAATTGTAAAAAGGGATGTGGATGTGCTGCTTGTGGATGTCGGAAAAGTGGCTTCTACTGTATTGTAGCATGTCTACAGTGCAACGACAACTGTTTCAATACTCAACCTATTATTCAAATAAATGAAGTCGAAGAAAATATTTAATATATATAAAAATTTAACACGCCTGTTTCCGAAAAGGCTTATAGTACCATAGACCACATCCATACGCTTCGGCAGATTATACAGAAAACCGAGGAGTATAATCGGCCCCAATGTATAGCGTATGTGGACTATGAGAAAGCCTTCGATTCCATCGAGACCTGGGCAGTGCTTCAGTCTCTCCAGCGATGCCGCATCGACTATCGCTATATCGAAGTGTTGAAGTGTATCTACAGCAAAGCCACAATTTCTGTCCGATTACAGGACCAGTGCACAAAACATATCCAGCTACAGAAAGGCGTGAGACAGGGAGATGCTATATCTCCGAAACTGTTCACTGCCGCGCTGGAAGATGTTTTCAAGCTACTGGACTGGAACGGATATGGCATCAATATCAACGGTGAATGCATCACTCACGGCGGCTCGCTGGAGGACCTCGGTGCTATGCTCAGGGACCTCAGTAGAGTATCCCAACAGGTAGGTTTGAGGATGAATATGGACAAGACGAAGGTCATGTCAAATGTTCATGTCTCACCTGTACCGGTTATTATTGGCAATACCACACTCGAAGTTGTTGACGAATACGTCTACCTGGGTCAAAAGATCCAATTAGGTAGATCCAACTTCGACAAAGAGGTCCAGCGAAGGATCCAACTCGGATGGGCAGCGTTCGGGAAACTTCGGCACATCTTTGAGTCCAAAATACCCCAATGCCTAAAGACGAAAGTCTTTAACCAGTGCGTGTTGCCAGTGATGACTTATGGAACTGAGACGTGGTCCTTCACTGTTTGTCTCATAACGAAGCTCAAAGTCACACAGCGAGCTATGGAGAGAGCTATGCTCGGAGTCTCTTTGCGCGACAGAATCCGTAATGAGGATATTCGCAAAAGAACGAAAGTGGCCGACATAGCTCAAAGAGTAAGCAAGCTGAAGTGGCAATGGGCAGGCCACATCGCTCGCAGAACTGACAACCGATGGGGAATAAAGGTTCTCGAGTGGCGACCACGAACCGGGAGACGCAGTGTTGGACGGCCTCCCACTAGATGGACAGATGACCTCACAAAGGTCGCTGGAAACCGCTGGTTGCAAGTTGCGCAGGACCGTTCGTTGTGGAAATCTAGGGGGGAGGCCTATGTTCAGCAGTGGACGTCTTGCGGCTGATGATGATGATGATGATGACAAAAATGTCATGACAAAAATGTAAATTCTTCAAATAAAAAACAATTTTTATTAATAATTTTCATTTTTTAGTGAATTTTCCTTCATTTATTTTTTTCCCCCGATTACTGTCGTCTGAATATACTGTTTGAATTATGTAAATTATCATTTTTTAATTTTTTTATCAAGATCACAATTTTTTAATTGGTAAACTTTTTAATATATATTAGTAGCTAAACATTGCATTTTAAATTTTTAAATTTCATTCACTTTAGCTCAAGTTCGAGGTTTTAAGGTTTTTAACGCCCCAGGCGCTCCACTAAACTGTCGGATGATAACCCTAGGACACGGCATATCCACAAATTAGTTTCTCCGAGGTGTAGACTTCAAAAGACAAACGCTTCTTTTATCGGAAATTGTGTGCGTTTCTATAACATTATTCCTAATCAGTTGGTAGGTCTCAAAGAACAAAAGTTTAAGACTGCTATAAAAACGTATTTAATGAGAAAAGCCTTCTACACAACCAAAGAATTTATTCTAGATAGAAAAGAGTGGTCGAAAGAAATATTAAATTCTAATTCTAACTAGACATTGGCTTAAAAAAGACATCAATAATGTATTACATATTGTATTATATCATATCATAGTAGGTATACATAATAGTCTCTATTGGCATTATTTCTTTTATGTAGTTATTATAAACATGTCTGACAAAGCCCCTTTACAGCTGCATTTTTTTTTACATGACAAGGCCTTTTTACAGCCGCTTAACATATTAAATTATTCATTCCTTAAAATTGTAGGTGACGTTACCAAGTGATGTATATTTCCAATGGTTCGAATAAATGAATTGAATTGAATTGAATACCATTATTCCCTATTTCAGCCCGATCTGTTCATACGTTACGCCGTGATTGAGCAACAAACATACATACCTTCTTCTTCTAATATATAAAATTCTCGTGTCACAGTTTTCGTTGCCATACTCCTCCGAAACGGCTTGACCGATTTTGATGAAATGTCTTTGATGTATCTATGAGAATCGGCCAACATCTAGTTTTCATCCCCCTAAATGTTAGGGGTAGTCCATCCCAAATTTTACTTTTTATGTTTTAGACAACATTTTTAATTTATATTTTTTTATGATACAACATACAAAAATACATACAATCCTCAATTTTCTTCCCTTCTACGATCAACCCTTATTTTATTAGAAAATTATTTATATGGGAAAACGTTTGCTGGGTCTGCTAGTTATATATAAATGTATAATATTACCTAGTAGGAAGTAGAATTGAAACTATGATTCGCAGTCTTTTTTTTTAACTTTAATATGTTCGCCCTTGACCACCATCTCGCCTGATCCTAAACGATGATGCGGTCTACGATGGAGCGTGCTTACCTAGAAGAAACCGATTCACTCTCGATTTGAAGACACCAAGATTGTAACCATCGGGGAAAACTCACTCAGGCAACGCAGTCTTGATGATAAACGAACAAAACTCTAAAGGATATTATTTATCAATCAAATGCCTTTCTCAAATAATCTTGATGCATTAACAAACAACAAAGAGCGGAAATAAACGTCTAATAGGTTATAAAAAGATTTGAAAGTAAATGAGTGGGTGTAATTTGTTTACCAAGTGTTTGTGTGCTTAAACGTCGAAACTTTGGTAAGTAATTTTTTGTGAATTTTCTTTTATGGCATCTTTTATTTACGACCAACCTACGCTTTGTTGTTGTAGACAATAAATCAGTTAAGTGAGTATCGTTTAAGTTTAAGTGAGTATAGTAATTGCGGTAAAACATTTATGATTAAATTATAACGTCACGTCATAAAAATATAATGTGAATACTTTTAGTGCGCTTAGAAAAATGTATGAGTGTGAATTTCAACACTGAAAGCAAAAAAAAAAACTAATATGATGAAGTTGGGTGATAACTGTCTCTTTGGAGGAAATTTTTAAGATTTGCACACATCGACACCCAAATTCAAAACACTGTAGGTTCTTTTTTTACGTGTACCTTTGATAGATAGATAGATACTCTTTATTGTACACACCAAAAACAAAACAAAAAACACTTATACAGGAGAGAAGAACAATAAATAATAGTGTTACAATCGGCGGCCTTATCGCTAAAAGCGATCTCTTCCAGGCAATCTTAGGATGGAAATGGTTAGCAAGAATATATTAAAATGCGGGGTGTGTATCTAAAATTTTTTTCTAAATATTTCAGCAATTACAGATACATACACCAAAAATAAAAATACATACGAATACAGATACATACTAATACTTACGATACTTGTAAAATGTACTAATATATAATATGAATATGAATACGACAAATAAATTGGTATACCTACATAAAATAAACCAAGATAATAATATAAGCAATGACAGACATGAAAAATATTTTTATAAAATAAAATTGTATGACAACAACATTTGTCTACACAAATGTAAATTTGACAGAAAAGATAGATATTATAATTAAATTACTGTGTCTCTAGCTTTGACAAATAAAACTTTTTAACGTTAATTTTAATAGAATCCAGCGATGGGGATTTTCTTATAGAAACAGGCAACTCATTCCATAATTGTACAGCCTGAAAAGCAAAAGATTTTCCATAATACATCTCAGAACGTGCAGTTGGGGCATTCAGGGTCAAATTAGTTTTTGACCTCAGCGGGCGAGCATGGTAGTCTCGCCATAAAGTGAATCGCTTTTTGAGGTAACATGGAGTGGAGGGGTTAAAGAAAATATTGAATAAAAGGAAAAGAGTGTGAGCATTACGACGCAGACGAATGGGTAGCCACTTGAGCTTAGCGCGAAAATGAGAAACGTGATCATATTTACGTAAACCAAATATGAATCTAATACAGTAATTTTGGAGGCGCTCAAGTTTTTTTAATCTGGTATTTGGTTTAAATAGCTTCTACTGCTGAGACGACTTTGAGCTAGTGTAGAATTGAAACATAAACTATCATACCTCTCAAGTTATGTAGTAATAGGACTCTTTGCAAAGTCCGCCTGGGGAAGTAGGTACCACATCTTTGCCAGTGATTCTACCGTCAAGCAGTTACGTGCAAACATTACTGAGTTTCGATTTGAAGGGCAATGTTTCCAGTGATATTACAGGGCATAAAACATCTTAAATCTCTTGGTGACAAGCGCAGTGCAGAGCTAGGTAACGATTTGGATTTTAGACTCTTCACGTTCCAATAGCTGCGTACCACTGTGCTGTTGTATGTCAGGCATGTTGTTTACCATCAGGTACATGTCCTGCTCGTCTCGTCACTCTATAATATAAAAAGTTAGACCAAATTACACGTAAATTCCAACTATAATGAATATCAGTTAACTTGGTAACGAGTTCACTATGAAAAAACTTCAAGATACTGAATTATTTATTTTCTAACTAAAATATAAATTTACATTGCTTAATGAACTAAACCTGCCACAATAATGCAGTTAGCGCGTGATCAACTTATCCAACATAAAGCCGGTTCCACACGACAGTGTAAAGCTCAGTTCACACGATCCGGAATCAGGTCACGGCATCGGGAACCCGAGACAATGGGGGCTCCGCAAGATGTGATAAACGACGACTGAGTGAGTGGCTGAAAAATACCTCGCTGTAAATTAAAAGCAGGCAGGCCGGGAGACAACGGCGTTGTATGTCACTAGACGATAACCTACATTTTAAGCAATCAATTCAATGGAGTGTGTATTTTGGAATGTCTATTTATCTACACTACGGTTTTAATTCTTCTGATGTACGATACGTATGACTGAAGTGATGGACACAGTAGAATATTTTTCTGCCAGCAGTATATAGCCGCAAAATCCTACCTAACCATACGATATAGTTAATGGAACCGAGCAGTTGCAAAAGCAATCGGGCATGTAATAAAGGGATCCATTACCAATTTTTCTAAAAACCTACGAAATAACGAAAATATTCAAGAAAATTATAATAATTAATGCTAATAAATATAATAAATAATGTTATATTTTATTATATTTACTTAATAATATTATATTTTATTATTTATTATATTCTATTAAAATACAAATTTGCATTTATCTCAAGTTGAAGGTATTGTGGATTGGATCATTTTTGCATAACTACGTCCAATTGAGATGATTTTGAACCAACTTCAAATAAGGAGGAAGTTCTCAATTCGGTTTTATGTTTTTTATTTAATTTTATGTACGAGTATGTTACGCGAAATGTCCGCCAATTTGTAGATCGATTTTGATGGTTTCTTTTTTTGTTTGGTAGATCTTAGCTTAAAAGTTGTCCTATAAACGTTGTATCGAAATTATTGGTGTAGTAGTTTTTGAAATATGAACAAAAACCAACTAAAATTTCCTTTCGTTACCTCAATTGATTGCTTCCTATTGAATTTAGTGGAATGCCTGAATTTTGAGTAGAAGTTGTTTTTTTTTTCGAATAAAATAAATTATTTAATTTCTCATCTTGATTTGTTGTTTTTAAGTTGTTGATATTAATTATCACACATTTAATCTATTTGAAGGAAACATCGGGAGAAATCCAACATGTACCTGGAATCTTTCTTGTTTGTGTCTCTCACCAACTCGCACTGGGCCAGTGTGGCGAATAACAGCCTTGACTCTCTCCTTGCACCATTGGGATCGTTTAGAGGGCTGCTTATCCAATCTAATTTTATTAGTTAAAGTATAACGGATCATTTTGACTATTGTAATGAAATTATTACAACGTTCAAATACAAAAATAACTTTTTAAACTAAAAAGTTTTCATAACTCTTGCAGTTTCCGAGAAACATATTATATCTGCATGTCTCACTCTCCTACATCGCGCTTTCCCTTGCATCATTTTTCTTATAATTTGTTTACTTCGTACATTACGCATGTTTGCCGTCACCAAAAACAAAATAAGATACATTGTTTGGCAGTGACACACTGCTTACTGTCATCTAGCCAAACGTATAAAAAACATGGCCTGAAATTATCAAGTAATTAATAAACTCACATCAGATACTATGGCCAGTTTTGTAGTTGCAAGACTCTTCGGAGAGTCCGCCTAGGGAAATACCTACCATACCTTTCCCAGTTATTCTACCATCAAACAGTAGTGTGCAAACAAGAGCAATGTTTCCAGTGAAATTACAGTTTGGATCAAGTCGGATAGACAGACAGACAGAAACACTTTATTATGCACACCAGTAAAATGAAAAGCACAAAACAGAAAATACTTATAACTATTGCCATAAATGGCGGTCTTATCGCTAATAGCTATTTCTTCCAGACAGCCATTAGAGGCAGGAAAACACACAAAAAGTAAAAATGATAAAGATAGGGTGTGAGGTAAATGACAAATAAAAAGTCATCACTTAAGTTACTAGAATATACATAAACTACGTAATAACTCTATACGCACATATTTGCTAAAATACATAAACATCCTCTACAATAAATACACAAATACTATTATAACCATGCAAAATAATAACAAAAATAATGTCCGATGCACATGGCCATGATGTCGGACCAGTAGTTCCCGAGATCCTAGCGTTCAAACAAACCACCAATATTTGTCCACCAATATATATTTGTCCACCAATGTCCACCAATATTAGTATTGATTTATAATTTAAATGTTTATATTCAATATTAAAATTCAAATCATTTAGTCCAATTTTCTCATTACGTCTTAGATTCAAATTACGAGTACTAACACAGAAGCAGGAGCTGTGAATAATGTGTTCGTTAGCAAACATTCTCAGAAATTAGGTTCTTCCATAATTTACTCTCTAATTATGATGTTAATTCAAACGTAAATTACTGGAAATATCTGCACTAATCACCGTGTTTGAAACATTTAATCTAGCAAATCGGTGTGTTTTCAAGTCGGAAAAATAATTGGCAAAGATGTGATAGGTACTTAACGTATCTGTGAATTTCTCCGGCCACAGGGAAGAGACACGGTGGATATAAAATATGTGGGACTCTTTGCTACCTTACCCTTTTTAACATTTAATCTTGAAGCATTTCATCCACAGACTTTGATTTCATCCGTACAACTGCGACGGGGTTGCTGTTAAATTTAAATAAATAAATATTGGTGGACAATTCCCACACAACACCATCTGACCCCAAACTAAGCAAAGCTTGTAATATGGCGGCCAGATAGCTGATATAATAAATATTGGTGGTGGACAATTCACACACAACACCATGTGACCCCAAACTAAGCAAAGCTTGTGTGATGGCAGCCAGATAGCTGATATAATACTTATATAGTTGTAAATACTTATTATACATAGATAGACCCAGACACAGTGCAAATATTTGAATTCATCACACAAATATTTGCACTGGGTGCACCCACGACCCTCGGCTTTCCAGGCAGAGTTACTACTATTATAGTTATTTGTTTCTTCACTTTGTAGAACAAAAAAGTTAGTTTTCATAAAACCTCGTAACAAAACCCATCGGCATCTCCCAGCCTAAATCCAATGATGGATGGTTGCGTCAAGATTTCTCGCGAAAAAAATATAATTTTGAAAATTGAATGAAGCAGGTTTCGTTTCTTTCAACAATGGCCGGCGTTCCCCTCGCGGCGTCTGAATAAACAACCAGGTAAACCTTTAAAGAAGGCAAAAGCCTTCCAAATAAGTAGGGTAAGAAGGTTGCATAACTTAATTTCTCTGACAGACGTGAAACGTGGAAATTGTTTTTCAGACGTTAAGCTCGAAATAGGAGCAATGAGCCGAAATAAATAAGCTAAGTTTAGAGAATCAGATGTTGTTTTATCTTTGTTTTGTTGCTTTTGTTAACTTTTGATTGGATATGAAGTTTAAACAGGCTGGCAGGTGAGAAGATTAATTTCGTTTTATTAATTGTGCTTTTTTATTTACACTGCATCCTTACACGGTTTATGCTTCGTTTTAGTATGTAACACAATATCTTTTTCAAACAAACTCATAGTAATGTCAGGGAACCAAAGTTATTGACATATTACATCAATACATTAGCACACTGAATGGTAATGGGCCGGCCATAACTGTTGCAGAATCGATAACTGTTATGGAAGGTGTGTAGAGATACTAGAGAGTAGACTGACAATATACAGAAGACAGCATGGAGCCGGGGAAAATGTAAAGCTAAGGATGGGGCTGATAAGCGAGCTATGGGAGAAGCCCATGTCATGACATAAGATTGGCTGATGGTTTTGATCATTTTAATATACACTTCTTCTTCGTCTAAAAGAACCTCATTTTACGTTAGAAAATTCACTTTATCATCAATAATGGTCGGAATTGATGGCTAGCGGATTGCCGTCGACAAACTCAATGAGCGGCCGTGCCGGATGCGCGGGAAATCCCATTACATCGCCGATATCCGGCGACGAATACATTTACATTTGTAACGCTGGGCTAAGACTGAGGTGCACAGAGCAAAGTGGGGTAAAACGGGCAATATGAAGTAAAATGGGATAGAATACGGCGTTTATGCTCGAATACACCTGTCAAATGACACGCTTTTATTTTATATCAGGTGAGATGACGGTTGCAGGCTTGTTGCTTTTTTTTATCTTTCTTTTAACTACTGCAAATACCCCGAATTTGACCCCAAACTAAAATAAGCTTGTATTATGAACATACATCCGACAAAATATTCCCACTGGTGAGTTTCGGTGCCTTTTGTCGTGAAGCGATAGTTAGGGTCATAATCCACCACGCTGGCCCAGTGCGGGTAGATGACCCATGACCTCGAATTATTTTTGGAAAAGATAGTGATGGGATTCGAACCAGGGGCTCTGGATCGGCAGTCCCGTTCTCCCGACTAGATCAAAATTGAGTATAGAGTCTGGCTAACCGTAAGTAGATACTGGATTTTTTGCAACTTTTTACATGACAACACTTAAGTGTTCCTACCATCGGGTATTTAACCTACGAATTGGAATATGTTAAACAGAAAGTACTTAAGGATACCTGATTCCATAAAGGCATTTAAAAAACTGATTTAAACATAATATGAAATATGATTTAAGAATTCATACGTGTTTTAAAATTACATTCATCATAAATTAGTACGACGTATGTATCTACGTGCTGGCAATTATTTCAAGATCAAAACGAAGTCTGAAGTTGGCCTAATAAAAAGATTAATTAATTATGCTATTTAATAGACCAAAGCTTGTGTAATTTTATTTTTTAGAAATTAATTTTCGGTGATTATCCGAAAGGACGAGCTCAGAGTGTTTAAAATGATTGGACAATGGCAGCTCAAGACCGGATGAAGTGGAGGGAATTGGGGGAGACTTTTGCCCAGCAGTGGGACAGTTGAGGTTAAATAAAAAAAAACCGAAAGATTTTTTAGAATCAGAATCAGTGTATAGTATTCCTATTTGTGACGCAACAAATTGGCGTATTTTTTGAAGTTTCGTAGTGGCTGGCTTGTGTTTATTTTATGGCGAGATTTTCAGTTTAGGGATGCCATGCTGATATATTTTAAATTTACCGCGCTTTGTTAGAATCAACTTTCAAATGTTTCAAATGATAGCAAAAACGCAATAGACTTGAATGGAAAAGATAATGTGGGTGACTATCCTCAGATCACCAAGATCTTCATTATTTTGAAGGCAAGTTCTTCTCCTCACCTATTACTGTTAAAATATAACCTATATTTATACTTACCTTTATAGTTACTTATATTTGAAGTAGTTCATTGTGAAACGAAGTAATGAGCTTATCTCTGCAGAAGTTAATTAGAAGGGAACGTAAGCTTCACTCGAAACTAACGTCCTCATTAAGTTATACTTAACTAAGCAACTAAAATTAAACGCGGCATTAATCTCAAGTTACGCTAGTTAAGCTGAGCTTAGTATCTTGATCTCATTTTTCAAAAATATCATCATTTCAGTGTAGGTGATAAGTACTAATAATAATAAAGCTATAGTTTGTTCCTGTAAAAAAATATTTCGTGTGTGTTTTTAGCATATAAAAGTGTTTCTAAGTATCGTAAGTATGTATTTAAATTATATCAGTTCATGCATCGCCCCGTATTTTCGTTTGCCGTTATTTTTCTGAGATAAAAGTACTCTAAGTATTAATCTCGACTATACACTAACTTCCAAATTTGAATCTGAAAAATTACAGGGCTTAGAGATATAACATCTTAGATCTCTGGGTCACGAGCGCAGTGCCGTGGTAGGTAATAATTTGGGCTATTCATATTCCAATAGCTGCGTGTCACTGTGCTGTTATGTGGCAGGCATGTTGCTTACCATCAGGCACATATCCTGCTCGTCACCTCACTCATCATCAAACATCTAAACTTTCGTATTTATAATGTTAGCCTGATGAACGATAGGTACCACTTCGCAAGCGTAGTTTGGGAAGCTGTGGAAATTAAAAAAATGTAGTGATTTTAAACAGACGGATGGTTTTATGGTTATTAGTTCATAAAATTCTGTCAAAAATAAATATATTGTGCAGCGTGGAGTAAGTTTGGAGAAGTGTTTTATGGCTAGTTGTGTGTCGTGAAATCCCTGCGATATTTTAAAACCTTTTAATTTTTCATTTTCCAATACCTCACATTTTTTTATCTCGTCCTGATCACGGCTATTGTGACGCTGCCAAAAAACTCAGTAGGTATCTGATTAAACGCAATCTAGATCGCGATTAATTATACTTTCGATTACATGAAAGCGCTAAAGTACAAAGCTCGAAAGTACAAACGCTATATTCATAGTAACCTGTCTCAAATTTCAATTCTATTTTCAAACAAACGTCAGAATGATATCATCATCTGTCAGATTACTTCCTGATCTCTCAAAGGTTCATTACAAAACGACTGAATTCACGAAACAAGTGACTCTAAATAATTTTAATTCCAGCCTTCGCAGCGCGCACTCAAAGAGCCCGCGTTCTTCGTAAACAAAGAGAAGAAGGGGGAAGTGAAAAATTATTTAACGCGAAACGCCTCGGATCATATTTTACATTAAATAATTGTAGGAAATGCGCAACAATCGTTTTATTTGTTTGTCGCGCCAATGTTCCAAATATTTGAGTAAATTTGCTGAATGGTGTGTTATTTTAAAGAGCTCTCGTTTGCCATATTTTCCGGTTGAGTTAGCTGTTGATTTAGCAGGTAATACAAATACAAAAATCTTTATTGCTGTTTGCAGGTAAGATAAGGTGATGCAAAACATTTTAAAATTTGACCCATACAAACTGGCCTCTTTTTCTAGAGGCACGCAATATGTCTGGCAACAGAGTTTCCATTGGTCTGATTTTATACAATGATAATAATAGGCAGCTGATAAACTCTTCTTCTTCTTTTCTCATATTTAGCTTTTAATCAGTTGTATCATATTATATGTCATCTGATTCATCGTCTATTAATTTCTGGCTTCTATCCAGTTGTGATATGTTTGGTGAGCGCAATTACGCCAACGTCTTGTGCTTCAGCAGGAAGTTGTTGTAGACTTTGACAAGTATGTAGTTTCTTGCAGTTCAGCCTTGTGAGCAATGTCAAAGAATGTCATTACGTATAGTATAATCAAAAAATAATAATAGTATAGTGTAGTGTGTATAATATAGTGTGTATATGGAAATGAAAATAGATAATTATGCTATGTAATGTAGGTGTAATGGAATTGGAAATAGGTCATATAATATTTTTGTAGCACGGGAAAGTAATGGAAACTATGCGAGTAAACCCGCAAAGCGTTGCCAATAATAAATGTGGGGAGTCCTGCGGCACCTGAGTTAGACAACTTCTGGAATTTGAAAAGTCGCTTACCTTTTAAACAGCGGCGGTAAGAAAGTAGATACGTGGACGATGTTTTTTGCATCTTAAGGGGAAGACCGAATCGCAGTAAGCCAGTTGTTGGATCACCTACAACTGATTTGATGGTTAGTGGGCTCGCTCTATGGTAGTGTAGAAGTGATCTTCTACAATGGAATGTGCTTACTCCATCATAGATTAAACTAGCAGCCCGTTCCGACTTCGCTCGGATATTGTCACATAAAGACCATTCATCGAAATAAAAACTATCCTATCTTTCAAGTTGGATAAAACAGCACACGGTGTGCAAATTTGATTGAAATCGGTTTAGTAGTTAAGGAGTCCATCGCGAACAAACATCGTGACAGGAGATTTATATATATTAAGATAAGATTATAAAAATGGCGGCAACCTATTATTGTTTAAAGAAAATTTTCCTGCTGCACTAAACACGCATTCTTTTTTAAATTCCGTCTAGCAAAAGTAAAGTAAACAATAATGACTAACTGCATTATTATAATTATTGTAGGTTCAAACTTGACCACCATATCGCTTGGTGTTACGAGCCGATGAAACGTCCTAACCGAAAAAACCCAATTCACTACATATCAACTTAAAGACACCAACACTAAAACCATTGGGAAACCCCACTCAGGCAACGCGTTTCACAACATAGATGTTTATATCACATAAGTGTAGACAAACCGCCTTGATCGACTCTTTGTAACGTCAACCATGAAAAGATGTAAATTTTACGAACTACGAACAATCCGATAGACTTAGGTGGTGTAAGATCATGCAGATCAGTTTCACATTTTCCGAAATGTATCCGCTGATTACAATAAGCAAGAAATTGAACCTCTTTTCCTGAAATCGGTCTCAAAGCTGGTCCAATTAACGTGTAACTATAAACATGGTAATTTATCCCCATTACGGAGTGACGTTGTCGACAGCCGAACAACAATCTGCACGACTCAATTCTGGCGCGACTCGGCTCGGCGGGCTACGACATCGCGTCACATCGGGACGTTTCGACGCAGATCGTGACGTCTCATTTCCGAGTAGAATGTTTACAGAGAAACTTCTTATGAAATCTACAACTATGTCATCCAGAAAATTTATGCAAATTTTAGTTTTTGGTTCATATTTCTAAAACCACTCGACCGATTTCGATAAGATTTATATGGGACCATTCGCGAAGCATATTCATTCGAACACAAAAAGAAAATTTTAAATCGGCGCCGAGGTTCTCGAGAAAGCAGGTAACATACATAAAAAATAAAAATAAAACATAGGGGTCGAATTGATAACCTCCTCCTTTTTTTGGAAGTCGGTTAAAAATAAAGGTCTTAAATGGCCTTAAAGGCTTGTTCAAACCGAAGCAGCATTCTCTACCGCTATGTGTAGAGGTGAATGCCGCGCGGTATTTTGTATGAAGTTCCGCGGCTAGAGCGAAAGCGGTACGTACCGCCTGAGTAACCGGCTTTTTCCTTCTTTGGCGAAACGTTCCGCTATCGCAGATGGCGAAATCCGCTTTGGTGTGAACAGTAAAATTACCGCATACCTTCTCGGTCTTTCCTACCACGGGCGGCAGCCAATACTGCTCAGGCTTAAACAGGCCTTTTGCAGCACGAACTACGCAAGTAAAACCGCCCGCGGTTTCACCTGTTATGTTTCTTAATTATTTTTTGAGATGAATTGTGGTCTATGTATTATTTAAAATATTAGATTTTATATCTATGTTACAAATTTTAATCCGATCCGTACGAACGTTCAAACGTGGCTGCGCAACAAACATTTAAACAAAAATATCACAACTTTCACGTTTATCACATTAGCAGTACGAATTAGTATCTAGTACGAATTTAATTTAAATTGGTAGATTGCAGAATATATTATTTTTGTGCTACAAATTTACTGCTTAATGAGCCATTATGTAATTTAGTTATAAACATTTTGAATCAAACAACAATCTAAAGTTTTGATGTTTCATCAAAACTTTCGCATTTTTAATATAAGGTGGTAATAGGAGAATTTTGATGACAGGAACATTATCAATGAAAATGTCTAGTTTATAATATTCGCAATCTTCTGCTTGTATTTTTTTTAGTGGCTTGTAACAATTTGTTTATCTCTTATCTTATAACAGGAATAAAAACTACTCCGGTGAAAACCCCGGGGCGCAGCTAATCTTTTATACATTTTTTACTCTGTCGCCATTTTAGTGTTGTAGGGTGTCAGAAGAGTGTCAGGCGTCACGCTCGAAAGCGTGACAAATGACGCGATACGTCGCGCGACACGGAGATATTGGGATCGCGAGCAACTGTCACACGCTTTTAAGATGAAGGCAACCACGACACAAAAAGCGGTTTAATTCGTTTTCATTTAAAATGTAATGCCATATTACAAATTTTACTTCCTCAATATCGTCACTTCATATTTATTTAACATTACGGAGTATAAACAATAAACGTTGTTATACCGATTTGATTCTTGACAGTTTTTTATTTTGTTTTTAACTCACATAGTATTTTATATTGTGTGTAATTTAGAGTGATGGAATGAACGAACTGATGATACAACACGCTTGCCAAGAGCATTACAGTGTCACGCAGCTATTTGAACATGAAGAGTCTGAATCATAACTTAGCACTGCACTACGCTCAAAATTACCTACCTACCGATACCTAACTACTGATTAGAGTTCCGCTCTTAGATTAAGAATAAGTAAATAATAAATCAACTTTTTCCGGACGGTTCCTTTTAACCAATCGTAAGCAGATGAGGTGTATGTTAGCTGTAGCAACAGAGTGATGTGTCGCGACAAAAGTATGACACTTCCACAAGAGCAACAAGACAAGAGCGATCAGACCCGTGCTTTCAGTGTAAAGCGTTTGATCTAACTCTATACGTAGTATATGTGAACCTAAACTCTTTAGTTCCGCTTGTGAACGACTCGACGTCGTCATTTGTTATTTTCTAAGCCACGCCTTAAACTTTCTCATTTGTATATTTGTATATTAGTATTTCATCATCATCATCATCGTCAGCCCATGTTCGTCCACTGCTGGACATAAGCCTTTCCAATATTGTGCTACCAAATCCGGTCCTCGGCTCTCCGCATCCATCCGCTTCCCGCCACTCTCTTCAGGTCGTCGGTCCACCGAGCGGGAGGCCGTCCCACGGGACGTTTCGAACGTGGTCTCCACTCCAGAACCCTCCACCCCCCAACGTCCATCGGCTCTGCGACATATGTGGCCCGCCCACTGCCACTTCAGCTTGCTTATTCTCAAGGCTACGTCGGTTACTTTAGTTCTCCGTCGGATATCCTCGTTCCTCTCTCCATAGCTCGCTGTGCAACTTGGAATTTGTGGACGAGCCCTTTTGTCAGTGTCCACGTTTCCGCCCCATAGGTTAGGACCGGGAGGATGCACTGGTTATACACTTTGGACTTTAGGCATTTTGCCAGTGGCGACTCAAAGATTTGACGTAACTTCCCAAACGCTGCCCAGCCCAGACGTATTCTTCTGTCGGCTGACAGAAGAATACTTTGTCGAAGTTGTTTCTACCCAGTTGAATAACTTGGCCTAGACAGATGTATTCTTGCACAACTTCGATGATGACTTTAGTATTATTTATTAATATTTAGTAACTATAATTCTCGTAGATCTGTCACTACTTCAACATTCAAAATACGAGACAGGGTGAGACGATGTAGAGATAAAGACATCATTTAGGATAATTACATCGCGCGGAATAAGATATGGCGCTGTAATTCATGCGAACGCGCCGAACACGCGGCTGTAAAACCTTATGAAGCGAGACGCGTTAAAGGTATGTCGTTCACGTGTTCAACAGAAGTTACGGTATAGGTTTTCCGAGGTGTAAGGTCTCAAGGTTCCAGCAGTGTGAATATTTAGGCTGCTAATGATACGGTTTAGGAGTGAAATTATAAGTGTTATTATTTACCGGCCCAAATATGTGTTGATTTTCAATTCCTCGAAATCTTTGACAAAAAAAAGTCTCGTAGTGGTAGGACTCTTGGCAGAGTCCGCCTGGGGAAGTAACCTTTGCCAGTTATTCTACCGCCAAGCAGTAATGTGCAAACATTACTATGTTCCGGTTTGAAGGGCAATGTTTCCAGAGAAATTACAGGGCTTAGAGATATAACATCTTAGATCTCTGGGTGACGAGCGCAGTGCAGTGCTAGGTAATGATTTGGACTCTTCATGTTCCAATAGCTGCGTGTCACTGTGCCGTTATGTGTCAGGCATGTTGCTTACCATCAGACACATGTCCTGATCATCTCGTCACTCTTTATTTAAAAAAAAGAGTCTCCTTATGTGATTTCTTCGTCGTGTTTTCTTTCATAAGTCTGTTTGTCAATACCCTTCATCTACAGAAAGCGTAATAATATCGATACAAATTAAAACCATATTCTCAAGCCTACAGCTCCTTGAAACAACGAAAAAATAAACTTTTAGTTAACATACACAAGATAAGACTGCTTACGCTGTGAAAATTATGATTTTTTTACCCAGTATTTTTTTGGAAACAGTGCCCTTCAAACAAGTACACAGTGACTATTTGGCGGTAGAGTAACTGACAAATGTGTGGTATTTCCCTAGCCGGTCTTCGCAAAGGTTCCTATCACTGCGAACGTTTATACAAAGTTCGTGGCAACAGCCAAAACAAACATTACCAAGATAACCTCAACATTAAACAGCTAAATGTTTATTGACCATTTCCATTACCTTATCAATTTTTAAAATCATCGTTAAACGCGAAATATTGCCTTCGGAAACTGTTATTTATCGTCGGAAAATACGTAAAATACGTAAATTTCTTCCCGTTAATGTACATTTTATAGTCCTGTAGATATTCGCAGGCGATTTTTATTCCCCAGAAAGCCTTTTGAGTGAGTAGAAAATATATTTATTATGATCTTGTAAGATCTTAATAGACGCTTGTGCGTTTATGTTTTCTTTAGGACAAGGTTTACGGTTTAGTGAAGGCGCAAGTACAATTTTGTAAACGTGAGTACGAATTTTGCCTTCATGAAATTCTACATGACAAATTTTTCATGCTTGCAACTTATTGGTTTAGCCAAAATGTCGTTGTGGCGTCTTTTTAAACGACTTCAAATAAGACGTTCAATAAGTAGTGGTGTTTAATTCGACAATTAATATTTTTATCCATTTTATCATTTACCCTGTGCCATTACCCATGTTCCCCGATTTCTCGAAAACGCCCAAACCAAACGATAATTTATATCTTAAACGATTAAACGATAGATTATATCTCTGATATCTTGAGATTTCACCCACGTAGTTCCCGTTACTGTAATTTTCCGCGACAAAAAGTAGTCTATGTTCTATTCGAGACCACAATCTAGTGTCTATCTGTGTTCTAAATATGAGCCCAATCTGTTCCAACATTCCGACGTGGCTGAGGAACTGTCACCGTTATAACTAGCGACTCGCCCCGGCTTCGCACGGGTGCAATGCTGATACTAAAAATACGAATAAAAATAGCTACTGTGGGTTATCCCTAAGAGATAGACATAAACCATTTCCGACTTTATTGTAGACCTTTTTTAAAGGGTACAATACTGCTGTACATTATTTTGATCCATCTCGTAAGATCCAGCCAGCGTTTGCAAAGTAAGCGCAAAAATGTGTTTATTTATGACATCACATTATAAGCCTTTAAAATTATTAGTGTTTCTCTACTGTTGTATGCATATGTTATTCATATAAACCTTTCTCTTAAATCACGCTATCTATTTAAAAAACCCGCATCAAAATCTGTTTGGTAGTTTTAAAGATCTAAGCATATATATGGACATAGGAACAGAGAAGGCTACTTTGTTTTATACTATGTAGTGAACTGTCAGATTTATGATAGGTATTAAGTAGAATTAATTAACGTTCGAAATACAATAAAAACATTCCAAATCTTACCCACAAAAAGAGAACAATCGGTCGGAACCTCCTTGCTCAATCGGTTAAAAACATCAAACATCGGAAAGAAAACATCGAGAGCATGACCAGCCAAGCGTAGCGCTCCCGTTTTATCTAAACACAAACTTTCAGGTTTTATTTTTACTGCGACCTATAACAAATCTCGGGGGTCAATTGGAGGGTAAAATAAATAAAGTCTGTTACAAAAGGACTCGCTAGTTTCGAGTTCTGAAGCTCGGCCGACCGATACGAGTGTACTTGGTACCATCAATTTGACGAAACTTGTATGGAATGGGGCTACGCGTAACTTGAAAAAGTGGCATCGTATCATCATAACTTCAATTTGAGGCGACATGTCTTAAAGTACTGCAAAATTGTTAGCTTATAGAGTTTTTATCGGATACAATTTGGAGAGGGTGCACTGATGCAAACGATCTAATACCATCGTGGCTTTTTTCTATCAGACTGTTTGTAGCTCCTGGGTAGCAGAGTATCAAAGAGAACCGGTTTACATTGCTTGAAAACTGGGATCAAACAATGTTTTCTGAAAAACAAATTAAATCAGCAAAAATAAAATCAGCCTCAGGATGGAATTAAAAAATTGGTAGACAAAAAATATTGGTTATATCATTATAATATCATTAGAAATAGAAAAATACGTCCATTTTCAACGCGCTAAAATCACAGTAACAATCAAATATTTCTGTGTCTGGGTGTTTCTATGTATATAATAAGCATGTATTTAGAACTATATAAGTATTATACTCGTATCAGCTATCTGGCCGCCATCGCCATATTACAAGCTTTGCTTAGTTTTAGGTCTACTGGTATTGTGTGTGAATTGTCCGTCAATATCCATTAGTGTTATATCCTAGCGAAGCTGGAACGCACCGTTTGTAAAATATAAACTAAATATGTGAGGCCATTAAGTCGCTTGTTTGCTAGTTTTTATTGTTGTTTTACTGTTTTGTTTTGGTGTGTACAGTAAAGAGTATCTAGCTATCTATTTAGCTATACGGCTGCAAATTCTCGCTCTTGTCATGATTTATTCCGGGAACAGCGGGGAATTGTTTTTATTCTAAATACGAGCACACGTTCCCGCGTTTCGGTTTAATTAAAGGAATTAATCAAAGCCTCCGAGCCGGGAGCGTCAATCATGTGACGCTGCGTTTCCAGCCCATTGTCTCTGGACATCATCATCATTACAGCCAGCCACTCAACCATTGCAGAGCATAATATTTTACTTTTGTTTGCAATTTTTTTTTATCGTCTTGATCTGACTCAAGGTTCCAAATTTCAAAATAATCCGTTTTGCAGCTTCGATGTCATTTGCATAAGCATTGACATTTAGCGTGGTAATTCCGCCAGTATGATCACGCTTACGATTGATAGTGGGCTTGATTTTCTAGACCTCCATAGATCTATGGATAATTCAGATGTTGTTTTGTCAGTGTTGTTTTCATAGTATTTTAGTTTTGTAAATAAAGGCTTTGCCCGATTTAAAAAAAGATAATTAAATAACAAACATCTTAGCATCCTAACTTTCACATTTATAATATTAGTAGACAATAGTATGAATTAATAAAACAAGTTTATAATGTTGTGGTTTCATGACAAAATTAAATAGGTACTAACCTACCAGTTTTAACTCATTAATCTGACTAAATTAATTGATAAGTTGTCATTGGTTGAGAAAGTTCATATGTAAACCTATTCTCACTATTTTTAATGCCAGACTCTCCTGGCATGGTATGAAAAGAGAAGAGATTTTTATTGCTAAGAGATCGTTACTTAGAGAATAACTAAATATATCAGGTTTTCCTGCACGTTTCCTTTGTTTGTACCAATCGTAAGCAGATGACGTGCTTACTTGCTATGGAAACAGAGTGATGTGCCGCGACAAAAGTATGACACTTCCACAAGAGCGACAAGGCAAAGCGAGCAGACCCGTGCTTTCGGTGTAAAGCGTAAGTTCTAACTCTATACGTAGTATATGTAACCTCTTTGGATCGTCAGATCTGATGGTAAGCAATCATATTGGGAGGTTTTGGCAATCCAAGAAAGTGTTGATAAATTGTGTGACAGACAAAATTCATGCAAAAAGAGTGAATAATAAGAAGACGAATGATACAACGAAGTGAAAGAATAGCGACCCCATTGAGGGAAAAATACAAGATAATGATGAATAAATAATATTAATAATTTCTGAATAAAATAAATATGTATATTAGCAACATAATTACAAAGTGAGTAATCAAAATTTAATTACCTAGGTTCTCGAGAAGTTCAGTAATAAATTCCTTATTATCGAGTTATGTTCATAAATATTAAAATTGGGCAGCACATTCTTCGTAAATTAAATTATACCTTACTTATTGCCTGATCCGAGAACACCTTGTACTCGATTCCATTTTGATTAAAAGCTGAATTAATCTCATTACAACTCTCTTGATCTCCACAAAGTTTATTATTTTATATTCAATTTGTACGTCTTTGAGCGCAGGACCTCGTAATAACCATTACAAATTGTGATTAAATACCGAAGAATGGCGAAGTTATGCGGAAATTTGAGCTTGGTATCAATCCTTGGAGTTTTACTGTGACAACTAACGTAATTGAAATTATTTTTATATTCATTCACGGGTAAATAAATATTGGTGGACATTTCACACACAACACCATCAGACCCCAAACTAAGCTTGGACTATGGAAGCCAGATAGCTGTTATAATACTTATATATTTTTAAATACATACTCATAATAAATAGAAAACACCCAGGCACAGTACAAATATTTGTATTTATCACACAAACATTTGGTGGGGATCGAACCCACGACCCACGGCTTCGCAGGCAGACTTACTACCAACTAAGCCAACAGGCCAGCCAATACAGGTAGCTCACGTGTATTGTCGGTCCGACAGATAAGACCGCTTATTTTTGCGATTTCACAGCCGCAGTTGCTGTGAATTTCACCCGCAAACGTAGCGGGCCACGATCGCAAGACGGGCGATCGACGATCGTTAACGATCACTACTTGAGGTCCTACCAATGCCAACGGACCGCAGAGCGCGCGGTCGCAAATTGCATCGTGAGTTATGCTTTCATCTGTAACTTATTATAAATATCTGAATTCAAAAGAAGCAACATAGGAAGCGGCCCGCAACCTTGACGGGCGCGGATGATCGGGAGATCGAGAGCATCCAGACACGGGCGCGCCTTGTATCCACTTACTCATTGGTACTCGATGGTCACGACGTATCTTCATCATCTGCACCGCGCCCGTGACAAGTCTGTGCCTCAAAGTAAGACCCGGGGACCTACCGCCCAACCAGAACTGCCTTAGCTTTGATATAGATCTCTTTTCTTTCTGCTTGAAGTGACAGAGACCGCAATAGCAAAGCTAAAGCCGATTTAGTTAGGCGGTAGAAGACGGTAGACAGGCAAGCGTGTCGGGATAGCGGAAGCATGCGAGAGCGGTCGCACGTTCCCACCCAAAGCGGCAAAGACGGAATTCCGTTCTTTTTACAGAGTAATAGACGATTGGAAGCAATTAAAGAACTCCACCACCATAACGCGTCAGTGAGAACTACGAGTATATCATAAGTGGACGTTGCTTTATTCACGAGAATATAATGATGATCGCACTTCATTCAGAAGTTTGTTTCATCTATTATTTCAACATGAACTATTTATTTTTTTCAGTTGAAAATTATCACAGCACAAAAATGAATTTTGTTCTGTTTACAATAGAAATGCTATCCATATTTCCATTTCAAACAAAACAAAAGCGTATTCCAATGAAAACATTGTTCTCGCAAAATGTTTTAGGTTTCAGTTTTACGTTTTCCCACGTATTATTACTAGAATTTGATTATCGTAACAAATGAAATTAAGAGATATTAATTTAATTGTATCTGAAAGAGCAAAAACGATTTATGTAATATTATATTTAGACTCTCGACTTAATTTCATAAAAGCTATGTCTACGTCGTCCAGATAAATGAAAGCAAATTTTAGTTTTTTGTTAATATCTCAAAAAATATATATGTTACCGCCTCTGTTGTATTTACTACCAAATATAAAATATCAAAATCAATTGACAAAGAGCGGAACTATTACTTAACATACACACAAAATAATATATAACCGGATAAGAACCACCTCCTTTTTTGAAGTTGGTTTAAAGTAACCAGAATACTTACAATTATCGAAAAAGCGACATCGTTTCATGGTTGATGTTCCAAAGACACGAACGAAGAGATTTGACTCTACTTTTGTGATAAGAACGTCTAGGCTGTGGAATACGTTGCCTGAGAGGGTTTTTCCCTATAGTTACAATCTTTGTGTCTTCAAATCGAGAGTGAATCGGTTTCTTCTAGGTAAACACGCTTCATCGTAGACCGCATCATCGTTTAACATCAGGCGAGATGGCGGTCAAGTGTAAACCTATAAAAGTTAAAAAAAAACTTTGTAAAGAAATACTATAGACTGTGCTACGAGTATTATACTAAGTACCTGGTTGACCGAGCTTTGCTCCGTTTAAATTCGTTCATAAAGGGCTCTAAGTAAAAGATTTTATCAGAAAAAAAGAACAAAAAGAAAACACTCGAGTGTAACCAAGTAACCATCATCAGGATTCGAACCGGGGCCGGTTTACTCGAGGGCGAGCATATTCCGTCGGAGCCATTTAGACTTAAATAACAGTGTCGAAATAAGTTATCGTATTCTAATGACATTGTAGAAGTTTCTCATTGTCTAAAAACGCGCATAAAATGTTGTTTTTAAAAATAAAACCTAGCTAGATCGATTTATCGTCCCCAAAATTGGTTGGTGTTGTGTGTGAATTGTCCACCAATGTTTATTTAATTATTGAAAACCCCGTGTATACATAATTTCATGAAAATCGTTCGAGCCGTTGCCGAGATTAAAATTATTTATATATATACCTACAAGAATTGCTCGTATATAGGTATAAGATATACTTACAAGTACTTATAAATAACTAGCGGCCCGTACCGGCTTCGCTCGGATACTGTCACATAAAGACTTCTAATCCAAATAAAAACCATCCTATCTTTCAAGTTAGACAAAACTGCACACGGTGTGCAAATTTGATTAAAATCGGTTAAGTATTTTAGGTATATCGCGGACAAACAACGTGACACGTAATTTATACATATATTAAGTACTTAATTAAGATAACATATCTGCATATTTGATTGTGTTATAGGTATGTACCTGGCAGTACAATTCCGAGCTACCAAATTAACCGTTTGAAGATAACCCCGGACTACTTGAACTGACAGTTTCTAAGGAACCTTTAAACGCAATACCGGGAACTCTCTTACTCGTAGCTGTAATATTATTGCTTTTGACTTCCGTAATGTTCGTACATAGCAGTACATATTTCTGATAGGGCGCTAATTAAAAATTCATAAAAAACACCACGATACAATTGACGTCTTTCATAGCAAAATGTCAAAATTTAAAAATGAAGTTAGGAAGATAGTATTTACGTCATTTGTCCGCTGAAGCTGATTTACATTTTCTTTAATTAGCCTGTTAAAG
This sequence comes from Ectropis grisescens, assembly GCA_017562165.1. NCBI lineage: Eukaryota > Metazoa > Arthropoda > Insecta > Lepidoptera > Geometridae > Ectropis > Ectropis grisescens. The sequence goes on from CM029779.1 coordinate 28,738,217, forward strand.
GTATGTGTTCATCTTATTGCTTTATATTGTATGTATTTAATTTAGAGACTGCCTCAATATTATAGTTAAGTTGTGTGTGCATGCTTTGGATAACAGTTTAGAACATCACATTGGAATTGATCTGTTTTGTTATTATAATTAACTGTAATCTGTTATGTGCGCCTAGATAAATTAATTAATTAATTATTATTCAAACAAGCTTTTTTTTAATCTCCTTATTCGCCTAAGAAACTATAAGTTACCTTCTAAATGACTTAATCAGCCTCAAACAACGCGCGTCTGAATAATAGTATCTCAGCTGCTAGTTTTCTTCTATGTAAGCCACTGTAAATATAATTCACCATGGTGGTTACTTTTTAGCATATTATGACAAGCATTCAAATAAAAATTAAAAGTGGTCAAGTGCGAGTCGGACTCGCCCATGAAGGCTTCCGTAGCAGCAAGTAACATAATATAAAAGTTCTTGTAGTTCGTTGTTACTTAAGGCCAGGTAATTCTGTCAAAGTAGGCATTTAACGCTGTCTTGTTCTCGCGACCGTCACCGACCGCGGAATCGGTGCCACAGTGCAGAAATAACATTAAAATATTGGACTATGTAATTTAAACTCATTTTTTGTTCAAGATTTGTTTACGATTGTTTGTTTATGATAAGAGTTTTGTTGCTATATAAACGAATAAATATTAAATTTATCTATACTCGTAGGTATACAAAACTCAACCTTTTCTTTTTTGGTCACACTATAAGTTGAGAACGGCTTTTAAAATTTCATGCATCTTTTAAAATGTTTCCTAATAATTCACAAGTCCGTCAAAAAATTAAAAATGTGGTGAAACGTAATGAAAGGCCAGTAAAATAGACGGTTTTTGGCCAAGTTTGCACTAAATTTCTAATCCAATTTTTTCTATGAGGTAAAGATCACTTACTGAGCATAAAATTACAAAATGCTCACAGATTCAGGTAGAGTTTCAAACGCCAATTGAAAAAAACTGTTTTAGCCGATATTTTGAAACTATATATTTTGACAACAATTGTAGAAAATAAAATTTTGCATCTTTTGTTGCTTGTAAACTTTTTTTTTTGTAAAACTTACCGCTTACGATTTATAGGCCATTTAATGATACGGTTGTGATGATGCCGAAAATAGTGGATGAAAATGATGTGGTCTACGATGGAACTTGCTGCTCTAATAGAAACAAACACAGTGTACCTCGTAACCCCAAGGATCGAACCTTCGACAAAACCCACTCTGGCAATGCGTTTCACAGCTTAGTTGTTCTTATTACAAAAGTGGAGACCAAACTCTTCGTTCAACTCTTCAATCATGATGATGAACGGTGCTGTTCATTCGAGCAACGAGCAATATGATAGAATTACTTTAATTTAAAAACCGACTACAAAAAAATCTACACGTAAAACAATATTACCTACTATCTAAGGAGTCTAAGAACACTTTGGCGAATGAGACCAGTCTTAGAATATCTTAGTTACCAAAATCCATCCAGCCGTTTGGAAGATATGTGGATATACAAGTTTTACAAACATAAAGATACGCGCGAAAAACATAACCCTTCTTCCATTCCGGTAAAAAGAGACATGTTTATGCTACTGGGAACGGAATTCACATCTTATTTTTTTACATTGTTATCATTAAATTGGACATAATAAATCGTAATCGGTAAGTTCGAAAAAAAGTTTACTGGCAACAAAAGATGGGAAAATTTATTTTCTACAATAATAATAGGCTTTATAATTTTTTCGGAATATCGGCCAAAAACGTTTTTTCGAGCTGGCGCTTGAAGCTCCACCTGGATTTGTTATTATTTTGTAATTTTATGCTCAGGAAATGATTCTAAACCGACAAAATACGAATCGGAAATATAGTACAGAGTTAAATTCTACGAGTAATTTTACTGCCTTCTTATCTAATTTGGTCGAGTGTCTAAATTTCATTTTAAATAAGTTTTAAATGAACGAAGTTGGGTTTTAGGGATTCGTAGACAAATTTTAAAATATACGTTATGTCTGTTCATCCGTATGTGACAGTCATTTTCTCCGAAACTATAAGAAGTATACTATTAAAACTTGGTAAGTACATGTATTCTATGAACAATATTAACAGTTTCATACAAAAACGAAAAAACAACAAATTTTGGTGGTGTCACAAACTTGGAAAAGAAATTTTAAAAATCTATCAAAACCATACGTGTATCTATGGATAGGTGTTCAAAATTGTATTGAAGTTCCTAACATTTTTTTTTCTAAACTGAATAGTTTGCGCAAGAATCTCTTCCAAAGTGGTAAAATCCGTATGTGAGGACTTTTCTTCCAAGTACTAAGTACCTTACGACCAAAGAATTTACCTAAATGGCATATACCTAACTTGCATTTATATTAGGGGATTTACGCAGGGGATTTCTCCCCTCTCATTATTTCCTTATCCCGATCTCTGATTTGACGAACGAATATTTTACCGATACTAATCTATTTTCCATTGCATCTGCATTGCATTTTTTACTGATGTGTTATCGACGTCAGTTTTTTGAGACTCCCCTATTGGTCTACAACATAAAGTAAACAGCGTACTAATTAGTATCAGCGTCTATTTGCAATTCCAATGAAAACGGTATCAAAAATCAAGATCATAGCGTGCTTCACTAGTAATACCTACTGATATTGTTATACTGTGGCACTATGATCGTAATATTTAAAATTTATTGGTTGTCAAAATTGTAAAATCAAGCACAGGCCCGTCGTCCGTGAGCGCCGAAACGCGACTGATCTGGCCTGCCGAACGGCGCGCTATATATATGGTAGATATTAAAACATAGTGAATAACTGATACTTTTTATCAAGTCAAACTCTGCGAAAGCATCTATAACTTTTTAGTGGCTTTCGTTAAGTACAAAAATTTAGTAAAAAAGATCATTAGTTTAGTCATAAACTTGAAAAACCTTTTTGAAAAGGGGTAACTTTGGGATTTTTTTCTATCAAGTAAAATTCATTAAATCGTGTTATTGACTGCGAATTGCACTAGATTAGATCCTTAACTAATACATATATTTTTTTCAGAGTTTAATACACTATTTTAAAGGTCTTAAAGTTGTTTTAAAAATTCAAAATTACGGCCTACACGCCCTTAAATCAGTGTTTTAACAATAGTCAATTTATGACGTATTAAAATAAAACTACTTACTAGATCTCATTCAAACCAATTTTTGTTGATAGTTTACATGGTAATGTACATCATAGACTTTTTTTGTCGAACTCTTATTTTAGAAGTTATAGGGGGGCACATTTTACTACTTTGGAAGAGTCCCTCGCGCAAACTATTCAGTTTAGACAAAAAAAATATGTTTGGAACCTCAATATCATTTTTGATGACCTATCCATAGATAGCCCACATGTAGGGATTTGATAAAAAAAATTGAGTTTAAGTTCTAAGTATGGGACATCCGTAAAAATTTTGTTTTTTTTTCTATTTTTTGTATCAAAATGTTAATGCGGTTTACAGATTACATCTACTTACCAATTTTCAATAGTATATATAGCTTTTATAGTTCGGACAGACAGACAGACATGACGAATCTATAAGGGTCCCGTATTGTGCTACGGAACCCTGAAAACCTTACCTTACCTACCTGTCGTGGCCGAGTTAGTAAATTAGCTGGCCATGTATAAATCAGAAGACAAGCTCAAAAATCATTATGATTAAAATTATTTTAAACCTTGTTATTGAAGCGCCTCCTTGTTTGAAGTCGGTTATGTACCAGATTCCCGTTGCGACTGAATTTTTCGCAAAATTTATTTACACTTCCGAATATTCAGCTTTCATTTGAGTTTTAAATTTTCCTTTGGCGAGTGGAAACTAGATTTTCGTTGGCGTAAAGTGATGTCACAGTTTATTTTTAATGCACATCGTGTGATCCAAAGCTACTGAAAAGCTTTTGATTGCGCTACTTTGCTTGAAGTATAAGTGATGATAGCGAGAATCACTTTACATTAAAAAATTTGCTTCACAAGTTGTTGAAACATCAAATGGCCTCTTTACTATCACAATGTTTAATAATGCACTACATTCTCTTTGGCATAAGTGTGTTTGTCAAATGCAACAAACACAAAATTCTTTTCCAGCGGAGGGTATTGTCACGCCATTACACGGGTTAACTCCTAGCTTGGGTGATAATGCTTCTCCATCTGGACTGAAATTAGTGATTAAGATATTGTTCAAACTGCTAAGCATTGTTTGTAAATGAAAATAAAATTTCATTTAATTTCATTGCCATGTAGTACCTATAAGTAATTGTAATATTAAAAATGTTAATGTTTGTTACTCAATTACGTTGAAACGTCTGATCGAATCGGGTATTTTTTTTATGATTGATTAATAAGATCTGGTTAATTTACCTTTTTACCGCGGGAAATTTTACAATGAAAAAAAATTTGATGTTTGGTTGTTTTTTTTTTTAGTAGGTATTGGCCTGTGAAGACTAGGTTATGTACAGATTAAGTAAAAGTTTGTTACTCAATCACGTCGAAACGGCTAAACAAATCGGGTTGAAATTTGGAACTCAGATAGTTTGTACTTCACGGATGTTGTTTGGATGTTCAAAAGTTCGGGGTTTTTGATGTTTGTTGGCCAATCACGTCGGAACGTCTGCACGTATCGAGTTACAATTATGAACAAAGATATAGTCTGGAAAAACACATAGACTACTTTACGTTCCGAGAAAGGCAACTAGGTGGGCAAACCCACAAAGCACTGGTATCTAATATCAAGATTCTTACATAATATAATTTTTTCAATCTCCCAAAAACTTTCAATTTGCGCGAGCCAGAAGAAGGTACTTTGATCACGGAATTATTTCGCGAAACCCGACCGCAAATCCCATACTAACTATCGTTAATCTGTGCCCCCGCTACAGCCGTGGTATTAAAAATGTACACCTGAGGGCTCCCTGTGCTGGGAATAATTTGAACAAGGGTCTTGGTTAATTAATAGGGGTTAATTAAGAAAAATGTTTTATTAAAGGTGCGTATTTACGTACCGATTTTATTCCTGCTTAACTTCTAGCGTCTTGGCTTAGAATATCAATCTTACTATTATGCTAGTATTAATAATTCAAAAACTTGGATGTTTGTTGCTCAAACACGTCGGAATGTCTGAACAGATCGCCCTTTCTACCACCTACTTAAATCAGATTTGGCTTTGGTGTTGCTCTCTATAAAGAGGTAAATTCTAGGAATCTTGAATCTTTTTCTTATATTTCATTTATTTTTTATTAACTTTCAAGATGCTGTATACTGATTCAAAAGCAGTCCGAAAATTCAAAGTCGCTCAGCGAGCTATGGAAAGAGCTTCTCTGAGAGATTGTATTCGCAATGAAGTCATCCGTCAGAGAACCAAAGTCACCGACATAGCTCAGCGCATCAGCAAGCTGAAATGGCAGTGGGCAGTCATTGAATTTCAGTAATCTGTGCATTGAATATAAACGTTTGCTATTTTTTTTTTCTAAATCTGAGTTGGTACGACCAATTTCCGACAGGTGGCGTAGCAGGTAGCTGAAGAAGTTTTTGTTTGAAATCGATATTCTCAGGAACGAGTGAACCGATTTCAGTCATTCTTTTACCGTTGGAAATGTACGGGATCCCGATGAGTGCTATATAATATACCACGGGCGAAGCCGGGGCGGGCATCTAGTTTTATTATATATATTTGAGTAATGACAATCCCCTATCCAGGGGCTGTTTGCGGGAGAATGAAACTGTGGAGCACGTGCTCTTACACTGTGAAGCCACAGGAAGCATTCGATTGGAATCGGGACTCCGTGAAGTAACTCCAAATGAAATATGCAGAGAAACAACAACTGACGAAATGGGAGTGAAACTAGTTTAATGTTTATAATGTACAGGACTTAATCACGATTTAATTCCTTGTTTAAATATCTTACATTATGTGTTCAAATCGCGAAAGCTTAAAAACAATGAAACTAGTATGCCAGCGCCCCAAGGCCGTGCTCCGCTATTTCAAAGAGCTAGGCTGGTTAGGGTAGGCTGGCCGGGGAAGTGCACAATACACCCCTTGGGGGACGTCAGTGCAGGTCAATCACCCCCATTCTGAATTAGAATTAAAATATTTGAGTAATATAAAGATATCAAAATAATGCTATTGTTCTTGCGACAGTCCCTCGGATTGAAACTTGGAACACGGGTTATAGTAGGAAATAGGCTAATTTTTGTCACAGTAAAGTAAATGTCACAGTAAATGGTGAGTGCGCGTAATGGTAAATAATGCCACATAATATGAATTTTAACCTTACTATATTACTGCTGTGCACACATCATCCGGAGATATAAAAAAAAAGATGTATCACTAAGCACTGTACGAGTATTTCTGAAGTGTAAACTTCTTTTGGCGCGCCACAGATATATTTTTCGTGAGCTGTGAATTGAATTCTAGCGTCACGCTCGGGAATGATAAGAAATTTTCGGGTTAACTCGGGACCATGACCATTGGCCAGCTAGAATTTCCTCTGCATTTTTAGACTGCTCATGGCCACGCACTCCGGTTTCACCCGCGTAGTTTCATAAAAGTAATCTATCATATTCCGAGTTATACGTTTTCACTTCTATCAGCAGTTTCTATGACTGCCAATTTTTTTATTCCAAAACATTACCCTTCACACCTTTACACAGTAATGCCGTAGTATAATAATTGGTAGGTATTATAAAAGATAAACATTTAATTGTGCGGTTAATAATGTAAAAATCTGTCAATAAAATTCATGCGAGCATTTATTGCGTCGTTTATGACTAATGTTATATCTTCTAATTAATATTTCCTTATTAAGTGAATACATACATATAGTTTAATTGTTATTAATATTTCCCGCTATGGTTTTGCTAATGTATTAATATTAGTAATGTATAACCTAGAATTTTATATATATATATTTTTTATATTTTGGTAGCAGTCGGAGTAGAATGTTTTTGTTTCTTCTACCTACTTGACAGACACACGATGTGACGTTTTTATTGTTCATTTAAAGTAAATTTCTGCCTCGCAGGCAAACGGGAAAGAAGAAGAAGCGATGTTTGGTTTTACGTATCAGAAGGACCTAAAAGCAAAATGACCTACATATTAAAACGACATAAAATCTAAATGACCTAGTAGCGAATCGTGCTATTATCAGCTATCTGGCCGCCATAGTACAAGCTTTGCTTAGTTTAGGGTCAGATAGTGTTGTGTGTGAATTGTCCACCAATTTTTTTTTTTATATGTTTTATATTATCGGAATGACACAAGATAAAAACGGCATAGTAGCAAAACGACCTATTATCGAAATGTCCTCTGTGAACAGTATGAATAAAACAATGTAAAACAATGTGTATGATAACAAAAATGCAGAAAGCAAAGGAAAAATAAATACAGCACACAATTAATAGTCCAAAATTTTGAATAAAACCCAGAGAAATTTAAAACTTTGCTTATTAGGAAAAATAAATGTGAAGGTGATGCTTCGCATGTGTTTCATATCATTATAGTATCAAAACTATTATCGAAATGTCCTCTGTGAACAGTAAGAATAAAACAATGTTTTTGCTTTACAAACAACTATGATATGTATGATAACAAATGCAGAAAGCAAAGGAAAAAATATTTACAGCACACAATTAATAGTCCAAAAAATTTAACAAAACCCGGAGATTTTAAAAACTTTGCTTATTAGGAACAAATGTGAAGGTGATGCTTCGCATGTGTTTCATCACTAATTTCGTACAATACGTCACCAATATAGCTACAGATATAATGCTATTACGCACATCGATGGCGTGACGTCAAGGATTCCCGTCTCAAAATGCGTCTAGTAGTCTTGCTCCGCCGACGCTCCGATACCACCGCCGTCGTCGCCACCCGACACCGTGTGGATGACGCAAAACTATATAAACATTCCTAATTAAACAGCTAAACGCGGTTAGATGAGTTTTCACTGCATAAACAGGAGTTTGTAAACTGTATGTAATGGGAATTATTTTTGTGACGTGTAATGTGATGTATTTATTAATGTGTTACCACTAAAGAATCTGAATCTGAATCTAAACTGTCGAGAAAATTGTATAAATCTAAGTTACTTGAGCGTAGTCCAGTGTTAAGCAATGATTTCGACTCTTCGTGTAACAGTGTTATTATGAGCAAGCGCGTAGCTTACCATCAGACACATGCCATGCCCTTTCAGTCACTTTTTACTTTGAAAATAACGTTCCAAATTCCAGCTAACTTTTAAATAAAAATCACGCGATTTTTACAATAAAATCTACAAAAAAGTACCAAAAAAATAATCTCTTTACCAAGTTCGAAATAAAACATTCGTTCCGGGCACCGAGTCCTAGGAAATGGTGGCTTTAATTCAAAAAGAATTCGTTAAAACCACAGTCGGGTGAAAGGCTAATATTTGAAGAGGTAACTAAACTCAGACTACTGGCCAAGGTCGCCCCTTTCGTTGCGTTTCAAATTAATTTCACCGGGTATTTTCAGGGAACTTTTCTCGAAAGTTCTGGGATACACCCACTCTCAATTACAGGGAAGTCGGGTGGAGTTGGAGGAACTTTCGTTTTAAACTCCGGTGCGTTATGAATATGATCCTCCCTCAGGTTTGTCAAAGGCAATCCTATTAGCGAGTTACGGACAGTTTTTAGTCAACTGGAAAGTTAAAAATTGATGAAAAGTCTCTTTTATGGAGTAATACTAGTTCTTTTCAATTTTACGCAGTAGTTCAGTGCAGTAGTTGTATAATAAGCCGTTTTCAGGCGAGATGACAAAAAATAAACCATTTTATTACGTATAGATTAATAAATAAATCCTGCTAATACTATAAATGGCAATGTATGCATATTTGATGCTCAATCACATCGTAACGTATGAGCATATTGGCAAAGGTGTGGTATCAAGGTGTGGTACTTCCTCAGGTGGATTCTGCAAACAATCCTACCATCACGAAACTATAAACTATTGTTTTATTAATGCAACTCTACTTAGCTAGCTAAATAAAAATCGCGACATATATTTACTGGTTTGAATAAGAATATACTTCATAATTTTTTATACATTTCTTTCTAAGGTATACCTCCTTTTCATCCCACTGTTGCTTGGAAGAGGTCGATTTAGCGATTAGGTTGCCATTTGATACTAACTCTATATTGTGAGATTGTCTTGTTTTAGTTTGTGTGCAATGAAGAGTTTATCTATCACAACGCTTTGAAAATTAGGTTACTGAAATGTAAACAAAGCAATACAAGATTGGATCGGTTTGGACCGGCAGGCTGCTAATATTTCGTCATTTCAGTATCCCCCGGGCATGCGTGTGCTGAACCCAGCCTAATATAGAACGGACGAGCCCGCGATATCATCAAACCATGGACTAATAACAAAGGGGACATGAACAATCAGCTATGAACAAAATACTACATTGTATTAAATCTAATGTACAAAAATAGATCGCTGATCTTTAGTCCCGCAAAAACTTAAGGACTGATTTGGCTGATTTTGGTTTAGAATTATTTGTAGAAGTCCAAGGAAGGTTTAAAAGGTGGAACGAAGTTAGCCGGTTCAGGTATTATATCTATTTAACAATATCGTTAAACGAATAATTATGCTAAACATACCTAGGTATATCTACGAGTATATAAAATCCAAATTTTGGAAACAGCTACAACGATTTTCGTGAAATTTTGTATGCCTGGCTTCAGGAGCGATAAACCAATCAAGCTAGTTGTCATTTTTAACCGACTTCAAAAAAAGGAGGAGGTTATCAATTCGACCCCTATGTGTTTTTTATGTATGTTACCTGATTTCTCGAGAACCCCCGAACCGATTTTAAAATTTATATTTATGTTTGGATGGGTATGCTTCCCAAATATAAATTTTGTCGAAATCGATCAAGTGGTTCTTGAAATATGAACCAAAAATTAAAATTTACATACAATTTTCTGGATGACGTAATCGTAGATTTCACAAAAGTTATAAAAATCGAACCTGTCACTACAAAATTGGGTAAATGCGTCAATAAAAACTTGTTTTGCACTATAAAGGGTAAAATAAACTATTTTCGTACAAAAAATCAAAACCACAAAAATGGGCACTCAAGAGCGAAATTAAAATTTAAAATGTACACTACTTTTAACTTAAAGTTTTATAGCTCCTAGAACACTTGAGAACTCGAAAAAACTCGGACACAAGTGTCAAAGTTGTTTGTTTGTATTTAAGGCTCATTAATCATAAACAAAAGACACCGTGAAGAAACGTCTTAACACGATCTTGAGAATAATGGGCTTATACAGGTACAAGTAAGGCGGCACTTTATATGCCGATGCGTCGCAAGACCCAAAACTTGTTTCTCAAATTTTAATTTTTGCACCCCCACCTAGGATTTATTAAATATTTATTTACTGGCTGTGTTTCAAGTCCTTCCTAACATTCGTTGTATCTAAACCCTCATATAAAATGAATATTTCGATTTCGCAGCGTGCACTGAAAATGCGGTTAATTGCTGGAAAAACAACATTCAGTGGGAACCCGCGAGGAACATCCGGTATCTAATAGAATACCTTATGTAATGGCACACTTTGGGTTCAGATTTGATTGCATAACTAAATAAATGATATACACGGAAACTCTTGATAAATTATATTTTTTTGTAATGGTAGGACTCTATGGAGAGTCTACCTGAGGAAGTACCACACCTTTACTAATTGTTCTACCGCCAAGCAGAAATGTTAAGTCGCCACTGTGTTCCAGTTTGAAGGAAAAAATTACTGGGCATAGAGATAAAACATCTTATATCTCTGGATGGCGCGCCGTGCAAAGCTTGGTAATTATTTGGACTATTCATGTTTCAATAGCTGCGTGTTATTATGCTGCCATGGGCAGGCATTTCTTGTTGCTTACCATCGGACATATTTCCTGCTCGTCTCGTCACTAAATACCATAAAAAATGAGTAAATAACCGCTGTATTACTTTACTAGCGGCCCGCCCCGGCTTCGCACGGGTATATACACACACACATACACCCTTTTTTTGTATCGGGTTTCAAAAAAAAAAGTAAAATTATAAAGGAAGTTTGAATTTTTTTATGAATTTTTTTTATTAATGTTTTTTTGTATTTTTTTATTTTAAAATTGTATACATATATAAAATTATTTACAAAACAAAAGCCATTAGTTTTAGTGAGTCAGAGCTTCCCTGTCAACGATATTTGAAGTAGTTTTATTTTGTGGCAGCAAAATAAATTGATTTTCAGGAGCTCCGACACGTGATAGGCCAACATACAGTTGGCCATGAGTGAAACATTCTTTTCGTAGGTCGATCCCTAATAATTCGAAGGTTTGGCCCTGGGACTTGTTAATAGTTAAAGCGAAAGATGATTTCACCGGAAACTGAAGTCGTTTAAAAGGGATTGGCAGATCAGTTGGAATCATCGGTATCCTCGGTATATGAGCTAGTTGACCAGCTCCTGGGCCAGTGATAAAATTTTGTTCAGCAAGCCGCTGCGAACGCTCGATACTTGACTCTCTAGCACGCAATTGCGACGCGTATTCTCTCCGACTTGCAAGGCGATTTTCAGTTTCTGATGAAGATTCCTCAATACGCCGTATTTTATTGCCCTCGCCTGGGAACTATGTTTAGAAAGTTGAGATCTTGATCTTTTTGGCATTTTTGGGCATTATAAAATGAAAAATAGAAGGAAATAAATAATTAAACAGGCTTTTACTAAATTTTGCTTATTGAACTATATGAAGTACTAAGCTGTTTGAATAATTAAAATATAATATTTATTATCAGGTAAGTAGTAGGTACTTACTTATTGAAAAAAATTAAAATATGGACTTAGAAAACTACCTTTTACTAAATTTTTGCTGAAATTTTGAACAGGAATACCCATAAAATACTACATTTTGAATGGTTACATTAAAATATAATATTTATTATCATATACTTATTTACCTACGAAACGAATTCAACATTTTTTCAAGCTAAAATCATACGATCACGCACACGACTGCTGCGTAGGGAGCCGATCGCGCGAGTGAGCCGCGCGGCACTTTATTTTATCACATTGACTCCCCCCCCACGTACCCCAGTGACGCTTACATGGAGCATACATCGCATGCTGGCTAGCTGAGCGACAACCACGCGACTTTTTTCTAATACTTGCATTTTTAAACTCGTGATATCTTCCGAATGAAATGTAAAAATTATAAAAGGTATTAACTATAATATTTAGACATATGCTGTCGCGACACTTTTGTAGATAATGATGAGTTCTGCAAAGTCGTAGTAAATGATTTTGTTCTATCATCAATAGTTTTCGCAGCGCACGCGACGTAAGGAATTTTCAGGTCTTTTTTACACCTTATGTTACATTATTGGAGTTTTAGTAAGGATTCCTATTTTTTTTAAATATAATATAGCCTATGTTACTCGGGGATAATGTAGCTTTCAAAGGTGAAAGAATTTTGAAATCGGTCCAGTAGTTTCGGAGCCTATTCATTACAAATAAACAAACAAACAAATCTTTCCTCTTTATAATATTAGTATAGACAAAACGGCCCTGTTTTTCAAAACGGCTAGCCGTAATGTAATACAGCGGATTATATGATCCGACTGCGACATATGCACATACAACCGCGACATCCCAACTTCGTTTGGGTTGGCCAACTAATATTTGTAGACTGTTGAGACGTCACCTGTTTGATCCCTAATAAAATATGAAACTTACGATCAATAACAACAATCAATAGAAGCAATTTGGTTGTCGTGAAATATAAATTACTGACACCATTAACCGAAATGAAAACTATCCGATCCATTCTCTTAAGTTGGATCATAGCAGAAACATTCCAAGAAAACCTATAATAGGATCCAGCCGAAGTGGTAATGAGTTGATTGAATCTGTAGTAGAACCGATAACCGTTGAGACGTTATACAGCTTACACTTGAAGTATTGTTCAATATCGCACACAATAATGACAGTAAGCAAAGTGAAGACACTGAAACTCTAAAACAGTGAATTCATACATTGGCCGGAAGCTGTAAGTTAGGCAGGAGTATCATGGATGATGCCTATGTTTAGTAGTGGACAAATGTGGGCTACAAAAATATGATAATTAAAGAAGCACTCGAGATTTTCAATTTTATGTGCACATGTATGTGCACTGTAACAGTGTAGTTTACAATTTTACCAGATAGAAGATGCATTTTGCAATTTTTATATTTCAAATAAACTGCAAAGATAGACTGCGACTGATTTGCATGATCTGATACCACTTTGCCTTTTTTCAATCGGAATGCTCGTAACTCGAAAAAGCGACATCGCTTCATGGTTGATGTTCCAAAGACACGAACGAAGAGATTTAACTCTACTTTTGTGATTAGAACGTCTAGGCTGTGGAATACGTTGCCTGAATTGTTTTTATTTTCTAGATAAACACGCTGCATTGTAGACCGCATTGTCGTTTACCATCAGGCGAGATGGCGGTCAAGTGTAGACCTATAAAAGTAAAAAAAGATATAAATATGGTCCCAAGCTTAAAATAAAAACACTTCATAAGAAAAGTAGCCATTCAAGATCACTCGTATAGATTGATCCATCAAAAGCCCGATTCATGCAGTAACACGAGCAGACAAACCATAGACAGAAAATCAGCCTATAAGGCTATCATGCCAGACCCAGTCGAAAGTTCGAGAGGTCCATGGAGACTGCTATTAAATTATATTTATATTAACATTAAAATTTACATTTAAATATAAATATTACAACAATGAAATGCAAATTAGCTCTTCAATTTAAAATTAACATAAAGTTAATTCTCTAATTAATTGAAATTGTACCCTATGAGTTGTTACTGTTAATTGAACTACTGCCTGACTGTTAATTAAAAACATTGTGGGGATGGGTTATTTTTGTAAAATAATTAAATTGAAATGAACGTTTTTATAACCACGTCGAACAGTTTTTGGTAGGCGAAAATAATATGGATTCACGTCACCAAAATGCTAATGTTGGATGGCAGTCGCCCCGGGTGCTGTGGTACGGGATTGTGCGCGTTCAAAGAGTTTACATACACTCCTTGTGGGCTTTAGACACTTTTTACCCGACTGAAAGAAGGTTTCTGTTTTCCGCGCGTATCTTGTATGTTTGTAAATTTCTTTATGCCGTCGTATCTTTCAAACGGCTGGATGGATTTTGACAATTAAGACACCGTTTGATTTGTCTCAATTATCCAAGTGTCCTTAGATGGTATATTGTATTGTGTTATGGTTCTTTTTTAAATTATGTTGTTATGTCTCCAAAAAACCAACAGAGCTTTTTGGAGTCGGGTTTTTTAAATTGTTTAAAAGTTATTAAATGGGTGAAATCTTATGAGTTCGTATCATCAACAGTACCTGGCGATAACAGATAACCTGGAGATAACAGCTCTACGACTGACAAAAACTAACCACGCAAATAATATCCGAGATAACAGCTCTACGACTGACAAAAACTCACCACGCAAATAATATCCGAGATAACAGCTCTACGACTGACAAAAACTCACCACGCAAATAATATCCGAGATAACAGCTCTACGACTGACAAAAACTCACCACGCAAATAATATCCGAGATAACAGCTCTACGACTGACAAAACTCACCACGCAAATAATATCCGAGATAACAGCTCTACGACTGACAAAAACTCACCACGCAAATAATAACCGAGATAACAGCTCTGCGACTGACAAAAACCTCACGTCACTGAAACAATTATAAACTATTTGTTGGCACCCTTTGAGAAAACATACACTAATAAATGATATTTAAAATATACAGAGTCAGTACAAATATAAACAAAAGAAAATTACTTCCAAATATCAATTTATACATACCTAGTCATTTTGATAAATCGTATGTATAATATGTATGTTAAATTATAAAATCATTAAATATTGGCATATTAAATAATCATGAAACGCCATAAAAACATTATGGTCACACAGCGTAAAATTAAAAAAAATTGGTTGCCTGTAAAGTCGGTATACGGGCGAAAGTTTTACGTGACAACGACTTTGAGTGGTAAAATAATTTTACGGAAGGGACGCGTGCCTTTCACTTTTTATGTCTGTCTCTCTCGCTCTTAGGCGGGCTAACCATGCCCGAGTGGAAGGGACGCGTGCCTCTCACTCGCTCTCGTTGTGAGCGCATAACGTGAGCGGAGCGTAACGCAGTTTCTTGAAGTGTCACCCGGCAAACCAATTTATAAGACGTTGTCACGTCAAAAAAAAAGTTCTACAGCTGAAAAATTCCTTTAATCTGTGGAACGTTTGTTCGACCAGCGAGCACATCAGGCGACACAAGCCGGAATTAGCGCAGTTGAAATATTGTCACCATTTGGTAACTTTTTTGGTCTAACCTTTCTTATTTTTATCCAACCTTACCTTAATATACCGGCGGTCTCATGATAAATACTAACTATTTACACTAAGCACATCGAAATTGGTGGTGGTGGTGGACAATTGGTGGACAATTCACACACAACAGTAAACTAAATTTACAACAACTTAATTTACTAACAGTAAATTATCCATAGACTAATGATAATGATCATTGTGATCATGATGATGAATGTTGATGGCTGGAAGAGATCGCTCTAAGCGATAAGGCCGCCAACTAAAATGTCTAGCATGAGATTTTCTTAAGTTCCTGTCCTAAATTTATGTGTATTTTATTGTATTTTTTATACAGAGTTTTCTTATCTTATCTTTATGATGGTTTCTATCCTTGTGTGTAAGCTAATTAATATGCTAAGCTAATCCTTTTTGGAATTTGCCTGTAAGAGATTATTTTTATCAAGAAATCCGCCATTTGTGGTGCTAGTCCATAATTATTTTACTGCAATGTTTATTTTTGTCTATATCAGAATAAAGAGTTTTCTATCTATGTTTTTACTTCTGCGTATTATTACTAAGCCTTTTTATGCGTTTGTGCAACTTCAACTCTTTGCTTATGGCTTTTATTGTGTTTAGGCTCACAATTAATAATTCGTCACAGTTAATGTATACCATGGCTGTTACGTCGTAATGTACATTCTCTTTGATGACTATTTCCTTAAAAAAATACGAAAAAGAAATAAATAATCTTAAATGTCTGGATGGTGTACGTAGTGCCTCAGTCAGTGCCTGGTCAGTGACCTATCTTCTCTTGAAATTAAATTTGACATAATTCATTCCATTAATTTCTTTCTCCTCATTGACAGCTCAAAACATAAATATGTTATGTTCCATGTTCTATTTAATCGTTATCCAAATTTTGACGTAATTGAGTAATAAACACCCAACCATCCAAATATCTAATCAACCATACTTCTGCATCCCACTAATATTACACGCGTGAATGTCTATGTTTGGATGTTTGTTGCTCAATCACTTTATAACCACTGAATGGATTTGGTTTTAATTTCGAACATGGATAGATTTGTCTGGAAGAACACATATCGATACCTTGATTCGCAAAACGAATAACTCCGTTGTAGCAAATTTCACGGGACCACACTAAATCACCACTAAAATCTATTGCGTAAATGGTATTCCATTTTTTTACATTTTATTAGTTAATGAGGAACACAATTTCTAATGGGATATTTGTTTTTCTTATGATGCTTTAATTATAATTTTTTCAAGTTTTTTGTGGTCCCTGTGAAGTTATTCGTTTTGCCAATTAAAGTATCGATATATTATTATGTTCTTCCAGACAAATCTATCTATATTGCAGTATGCAGAAATATGGTTGTTTAAATATGTGGATGGTTGGGTGTTTAAATAAATAAATAAATATTGGTGGACAATGCACACACAACATTTATTGCTTAATCACGCCAAAATCTGGATAACGATTAGATAAGACATGGAACATAACATATACCTATGTCATCACGCGAGTAAAATTACTTTGCTAAAACTGGGTGCTGTTAGCTAATTATATGTATAATACATTTATAATTACCATTTACCATTATCTTATGTTTTTTGCTCGATTTCGTTCACAGGAACACGTGTAAATAAACGAGCCAGTTTACATTAATTTGGGTCGCGGGCAGACCCGACGGCGGCGGCTAACTAATTGCCGGGAAAATAATCATTCCGCAGGTTATTGGACCTAAACGACTATTTGTACGGCGGGGCCCGCATTAATTTTCATGGCCTACATGTAGAAAACAGTGGGACTGTGATAATACTGTTCAACAACAATTCAAACTCATTTTGTAGTGTGGTAGAACTTATTGTGTAAACCTCAAAAATATTTGCTGAAGTTATGCTTATTTTGGCGCGTTTTTTTTTTCAGGAATAGAGAATGAATTTATCTATAGAAAACTTTCAAGAAGACCGTTAACTGTTACTTGGCCGTATAAAATATTGATCAAGTAACATTCCATAGTCCTAACCAACCTGAGAACTTGTTACCTCAGAACTCGTTACGACACCGCTGTTATAGTGGCCTTATCATCAGTAATAGATAGTGTTTTTTTTTCAGGAAACTATTAGCAGGAAAAATAAGTCGTAGAAACATGATAAAAAAGAATAGAAGTCAGGTACTTTGGTTTTACACAAAAAAAACTTTACTTTTGGTGATAGGTAATAAAAATGTTTAGCCTGTCCAACGATTTGGACAGACATTTTACTGCAGTATTGTGTATATTTATATATTTTTGTAGTGTTGTGTATGTAAACTGTTTTGCAATAGGACTGCTTATTGTAAATTTTGATTTAAATTTTGATTTTGATGATTATTTTATGTATGGTAGAATAATAGTTAAGGATTATCATATAAATTAAATTAGAATCCGTGTAGCGGTTTTGAAATATCAACTAAAATCTAAATCATTATTTCACAAAAAGTATGAAATTTTGTCGACTGTCACAAACTATGACATTTTGGTGTGATTGGAAATTGAAGTCTTTGTCTATATTTTGTGAGAAAATTAAATTGTATTTTGTAGTGGTTCCTACCACTCTAGAGTCCACTTGCGGAAGTGTCACACTACCCTCAGTTGTCAGTCATTCTACTGCCAAGCAGAAATATGCAAACATTACTGTGTTCCGGTTTAATGGGCAATTTTTCTAGATAAATTACAGGGCTTATAGATATAACATCTTAGATCACTGGGTGACGAGCGCAGTGCAGTGCTGGTAATGATTTGGACTCTTCAAGTTCCAATAGCTGCGTGTCACTGTTTTGTTATGTAGCAGGCATGTTGCTTACCATCAGGCACATGTGCTGCTCGTCTTTTCAGTCTTTATTTTAAAAAGAATGTTTGTCTGTAAAGCCGTTTCGTTTACAGACGCTAGTTTAACATGACAACAACATGTAGCGCAAGCTTACAATAAGCGTAACGGGACATAACGGGACACTTTTTCGTGCATGCAGCCGGCGTTCATCAATTTATTAAACGTTGTCACGTTAAAAAACAACCACCGATATGTGCACTGCATTGCGTTTTTTTGAATTTGCATGCCTTTCCGCTTATGATGGCGAAGCTATGCGGCCTCCCGTACGTGTAAGATGGGCGTGTTGATTAAATTAGACCCTAGTACCAATGTGCGTACAGACGGATGTTATATTACTTCGTTTGCGTAAGTTTCGGCCTGACCTGGATCTTTGCCGGCCTGGGGCTTACAAATTAGTAGCCCGCCGTCATTTTGTGAATTTCCTATTTTATGGCATAATTTTCTCGCTCGCAGTTTGCAGCTTGTGCGAAACTTGTGTGAAATCAGTCAGGAGACTAATGGCTTAACACAAGGAATGAACGAGGCGGGTCAAATGCACCCGTACCAAAAAACCCGCACTAATTAACAAAATCAATAGAAAGATAAAGATAAAAGTAATATAAGTGAAATGCAGACCGCCACGCTTTTAGGGAATACTCACGGATATTCAGGGAATACTATAGATACACACCTGAACCAGATAAGTCATATTAAAATTAAAAATTTTGACTAACCCCCGTCTACCTCGGATTTGTAATCTGTAGAACATTTTACTAGTAAAGTCCTTTCATTTGATGCCCATATTAAAGGAGTTGTGATAAAAGAAATGTATTTTGCCATTTTTTGGTAGCGGCCATCTTGGGTTTGAAATTTGTCATAGTGCAAAGTATTCTACTAGTCAAGCCCTTTCGTTTGATATCCATATTGAGGAAGTAGTGAAAAAAATAATATAAATTGCCATTTTGTGGTGGCAGCCATCTGGATTTGTTTTTTTTTTCAAATGTATAGTATTTTATTAGTCAAGCCCTGTCATTTGATACCCATATCAAGTTGTGAAGAAATGTTTTGTCCGCCATTTTGTGGAGGCGGCCATTTTGAATCGATATTAACCAAACATAGCTAAGAACACCCGCACGGATATTAACTTTCAAATAAAAAAAACCGCATCGAAATCGGCCCATCCGTTTGAGCTCTACGGTGCCACAGACAGACACACACACACACACAGGCTGACAGACAGACAGACATCGACGTCAAACTTATAACACCCCTTTTTTTGGTCGGGGGTTAAAAATAGTTTGTAGTATCTGGTAGAACTCTTTGCAGAGTCCGCCTATAGTGAGTCCCACCTTTGCCAGTTGTAATACCGTGAACCAGTAATGTGCACATATCTCTGTGTTCCAGTTTGAAAGGCAATGGTTCAAGAGAAATTACAGGACTTATAAATCATCTGATATTTATAGGTGATGATCGTTGTGTAATGTACCTATGTGTATGATAGGTCTTTATGTACCAATAGCTGTGTGATACTTGAGTTGGTTGCCTGGAAGAGATTGCTCTCAGCAATAAGGCCGCCATTTGTGGCGCTAGTTCATAATTGTATGTTACTGTATTTTTCCTGTTTTTTGTCACAATAAAGAGTTATCTATCTATCGATACTGCAGTTATGAATAGGCGTGTTGTTTACTATCAAGCATATTAGCGGCTCAAACCGTTGCTTTATACCAAAGAGCTTACGCATATACTACGTATAGAGATAGATTTTCCGCACGATTCCTTTGTGTCGATCGTAAGTAGATGACGTGTATACTTTCTATGGCAACAGAGTGATGTGCCGCGGCCACAGATTACACACCTCACCGCGACAAAAGTACGACACTTCCACAAGAGCGACAAGGCAAAAAAAAAATGCTACCCGTGCTTTCGGTGTGAAGCCTTTGTGCCAACTCTATACGTAGTAAGTATATGTAAACTCTTTGCTCTGTACTATAAAAAGTCTGTTCGCAAATCCATGAGGTCCTGGACTTAATGGTGAAGGAAACTATGGTAAAGAAATCGGCAGGTTCCAAGAATATTTTGAAGTCATGCGTCATCCTAAAAAGAACAAAGCTCAAAGTCACACAGAGCTATGGAGAGAGCTATGCTCGGAGTCTCTTTGCGCGACAGAATCCGTAATGAGGATATTCGCAAAAGAACGAAAGAGGCCGACATAGCTCAAAGAGTAAGCAAGCTGAAGTGGCAATGGGCAGGCCACATCGCTCGCAGAACTGACAACCGATGGGGAAGAAAGGTTCTCGAGTGGCGACCACGAACCGGAAGACGCAGTGTTGGACGGCCTCCCACTAGATGGACAGATGACCTCACAAAGGTTGCTGGAAACCGCTAGTTACAGGTTGCGCAGGACCGTACGTTGTGGAAATCTAGGGGGGAGGCCTATGTTCAGCAGTGGACGTCTTGCGGCTGATGATGATGCGTCATCCGCTATCCTATGAAGTGCTGCGAGAGAAGGGGATTGGGCTGAGTAGCATATTAAGAAAATTGTAGTATATCCCTATGAAGACGATTATACGCTCATTATATTAAATGATTCACCCATCGTGTTTCTTTCCGGCTATGATGGCGTATATCTTTTTTTATTTTATTTGAATACATTGTGTATCTGTATAAATAAAAATACAAAATCTTTATTGCTGTTTGCAGGTAAGATAAGGTGATACAAAACATTTAAATAATTGACCCATACAAACTGGCTTCTTCTTCTAGAGGCATGCAATATGCCTGGTAACGCAGTTTCCATTGGTCTGAATTTATACAATGATAATAATAGTCAGCTGATAAAGTCTTCTTCTTCTTTTTTCTTGTATCATATATGTCATCTGATTCATCGTCTATTAATTTCTGGCTTCTATCCCGTTGTGTTATGTTTGGTGAGCACAATTACGCCAACGTCTTGGGCTTCAGCAGGATGCTGTTATGGACTTTGACAAGTGTGTGGTTTCATGTAGAATCCTAGGTCTTGCAGTCCAGCCGTGTGAGCAATGTCAAATAATGTCATTACGTATAGAAAAAAAATTCAATATGTATATAATAAAACAATGTGTATAAAAGAATGTCAACATGCATAAAATTTAATATTTCTCAAAGAACTCTCACAATGTGTTATAGAGTAATCTGATTCAACTGTGCAACTAATTATTTAAACACTTATTTTGAGTCGCACAGATCATCTACGAGTACATTTGCCTACATAGGTAGTTAATTTTTTAAACGACCGTGTTATAAAATGTGGTCACTTTTTGTGATGATTTTGTGGAGACACGTCATGACGTCACGCACGCGTCATACGGTTAGCCCGAGACGTTGGCAATACCAATATATAGTTGTGTTCGTATGATTAATATGACGATACAACCAGTATATTAAGAAAAGTACGAGTAAGTCATGGTTTTCTGTATGGAGTTAATAGCCTATTCTTGCGTAGATGCAAGGAGCGCGAGGGACGCGAGGAGCGAGACATTCTCGTAACATACGCAACGCCGACAAGTTGGATGTTATACCAGACTCTCTCACGAGGTCACAGAAGTTGACTCACATTATGGGAGACGAGACGATTTTCTTAGCATTCCATGGATTCACCGTGCGGGTGCCAGGTCCATCGTGTGGCAGAGAGAGAAAACCCGAGTAGACCCCGAAAGTTTATAACACTCTTCCGAAAATAATTATATCGGCCCCTAGTTTTGGCAGCTTCAAAAACAGAACAGTGCTGGCTTATCGATCAAGCTTTTTATAGTTACAGCGAATTTTTAGAGAGTGATGGCAAAGTTCCTATAAAATGTAAAGAAATAAATTTGACATGGGTCAGTACAATTGTATTAAAACCATATTATACTCGTATAATGTTGACAGTTTTCTGTACAATAATCATTATAATACAGCAAAGTAGTAATTTCAAACTTTGAAAATGCATACAGTTTGTATGCTCTTTCTTTTGTTTTTTATTAATTGACGTATAAATTGTACATTTATGAATAAAGTACTTTGACTTTGATGCAAGCAAAATTTTACACCGTATTTGCTTATCGATCAAAATTAAAACTACAGGAACAGAAATAACGCATGTGAACCCGCAGGGCGCTGTTGTTGCAATGGATCTCAAACTAGGCTTTATTTTGAACCCCACTTTTGCATGTTTCTACGTAATGACAGGCGTTGAAAAACTTAGTTTTTGTTAGTTGTTGGTATGTTATGCTTAATCGTCATCACACTTCATGGTCTACCATGAAAAGTAGTAACCTAGACGTTTTAAATAATATCGAATGATAAATACAATAAATATCAAGTTTTCCGTATGAGTGTAACGAATCATGTCATATTTGTTCGGAAATTAAACTGTTGTTACGTAGAGAGATTCTACAGGAAAGTACTTCCTAAAAATATTATTTGTAATAATTTTGCGACTTTTCCTTGTACAGGGTTACGGAGCATTTATTTTGTATTTAATGATTTTGCAATTTTTTTCTATGGCACCAATCGCGTAATCCTATTAGGTACATAACGTAAACAGCCCAGTAAATGTTCCCACTACCGGGACTCAGGATCATCTCTCCCAAGGAGGGAGTCAAGCCCATAATCCACCACGCTGGCCCAGTGTGGGTTGGTGAATGACACATACCCTCGAAAGATTCTAGGTACGTGTCGAACTCCTCACAATGTTTTCCTTCACCGTTTTAAGTTAGCGGCATTACGCACATGACTGTAAAGACAGTGGTGCGCGTGGGATCTAAACCCGGGGCTTCCGTATCGGCAAGCACCGTCCTCCCAACTTGACCAGCCGTAACTTCCTATAATTACCAATGGCAATCCTAAATTATCCTGTACTAGCCAATGTTTGGATGTTTCTTGCTCACTCACGTCGTAACGTATGAATGGATCGGTCTGAAATTTGGAAAACAGATTATTGACGTGTAAATTGTACATTTATCAATAAATAACTTTGACTTTGACTTTAGTCTGGAAGAACACAACAGCTATCATCCATATTTTCATAACGGGAACGAGACCTACGCGGGTCAAGCCACAGGCCACTGCTAGTTCGTGTTGTACGATTATAACAACACGCATATTCATCCTACCCTGGTAACTTATTACCAAGGGTAGGGGAATATCGCGGCATAGTGTATCCTAATACACCGCACCGCAATAAGAAAATAGCATTGGCATACCACGTTAATAGGAGATTTCAACTTCCTGAATAAAAACAATTAAAACACACAAATAAATATAACGCTTTAAAATAACAAAAATAAAAGATACTACGAGCATTATGGAACCTAATTACCTACGTCGAAAAAAATTTGAAACTTCCGAGAATTGTCATGATTTCATAATAATATGTCAACGCGCGTGTTTCGTAATATTC
Organism: Ectropis grisescens; assembly: GCA_017562165.1. Lineage (NCBI taxonomy): Eukaryota > Metazoa > Arthropoda > Insecta > Lepidoptera > Geometridae > Ectropis > Ectropis grisescens. The sequence goes on from CM029779.1 coordinate 28,761,936, forward strand.
AAATCCAAAGTAATCGGGGTTAAATCAAAATGTTTAATTTTGTTTTTTGTAAATTAATTCTGATTTTGTACGCATTTCCGTGGATGCCTTGGGATATTCCTTTCTGTGAATCCAGCTTTACAATAAATGTATGGAGAAAATAACCCACCATAACTTCCTTGCTCATTTGTCTCACTTATCAAGAAAGGCGCCAGAACTGTATCAAGTAGAAACCAAAGAGTTTGTGCATTGGTGATATCGGGGCTTGAATGATCAGCCATGGTTTCACCAAGCCTGGTAGTGTGAGCTATTCTTTCAATTCTTGCTAGGCTAATGTTATCCGTTGTGCTTTGTTCCGGAATGTTTTCGGCCACCGTTTTCGTTGTTGTAGGTAGATCTGTCGGGGTGGGAGTGAGCGTTGTGCCTGCGGCGGGTGGTTCCGTGTTGCGGGGGGTGAGCTGTCCCGAGCTGGCCAGCGTCGCGTGGTGGCAGCACACGGTGAACATGGCGGCTGCTATTTGCAACAGTTTCATCTGAAATACAGATTCTTTCCAATAACTTTGTAACTCAATTCGCGATAAGAGCAAGCTCTGCAGGTCTACTACAAAGTCCGATAAACGATAAATCGACCGAAGCTATGGACGTTTTATACCACGAAACACAATCGGTCGGTTGATGACACAAAAACTGTCAAATCAGCGTCGGTCGGGATGAACGAAACGCTCGATCAGATCAACCGACCGATTGTGTTTCGTGGTATGAAACGTCCGTAACTTCGGCCGCTATATCGTTTATCGGACTTCGTAGTAGACCTGCTGTATTGCATTCTTCTAGTTCTTCATTCGTAAACGAGGATTTATCGAAAAAATAGAATTGTGGCGAATTTACACACACTTGTTTTTGTGGCTAATTAACTTTGTGGCAAATCGACAATAACCCCGTAAATCACACAGACATGGTCTTTGACGAAAACTCAGTGTAACGCAATCGAGGTTTGTCAAAGCGCAACAAAGCCTACATTGAGAGTTAAACTCACTGCGCTCACATTATTAACGTACAGAAAACAACGCTCTCAGAAAAAAAAATACGAAGCTCCGAAAACAGAGAGCTTGAAATGGGATGGGGCTGAACATGTATGTAATTCGTATGCTGGACCTATTCTGGGCAAAGGTCACTAATCTCTGGATCTCACAGTATACCTGACGTTCCGGGAGGTGAGAAAAATTATGTTGTGACAACGTGTTGATGCACCAAATAGATTATATGACTTTTACCATCCTGATCTATTTCCCAGAATTAATAATTTAATTAAGAACGCATTAGATGGAATTAAATGGAGGGACAGCAGGGAAGCAATGGCTTAAAGGAATAATTTAAGGCAGGCAGTGGATGAAGACGTATAGCTGAGGATAGGGCTGAGTGGCGAGCCATGGGAGAGGCCTATGTCCAGCAGTGGACTAAGATAGGCTGATGATGATGATGATGATGAAAGGCTCTTTAAAGAAAATTTAAATGCTCAAAATTTTTACGCAATATCATCTATCCCTAAAATAAGCAAGCTATTATAGAATGCATTTGAAACATACCTTCTGTCCAGTTCAGTTTAATAAAAATTCAATGTGGTGAAATGACTATCTTCCTGCACTATGTTTTAGCGACTGAAACACTGAGCGGTCAAAACACTACAAATATATATAATGTTAGTAATTTCTCAGTTATCCTGGTATACTCATACGAGTAGCAAAGCGAAACTAAAATACCTATATTTGGTTTTAAAATAAGAGGTGACGAGACGATCAGGACATGTGCCTGATGGTAACCAACATGCCTGCCACATAACAGCACAGTCACACGCAGCTATTGGAACATGAAGAGCCCAAATCATTTCTTTGCACTGCACTGCGCTCATCACCCAGAGATCTAAGATGTTTTATCTATAAGCCCTGTATTTTTTCTGGAAACATTGCCCTTCAAACCGGAACACAGTGATGTAACATTACTATGTTCCGGTTGTTACTCTCTACTTGGTTAGGAAAAGATCCTTGTCCCAGTAGAGAGGGGAATATATAGGTTGATACGGTAAGTAGCCCATTTTGGCCTACTCTCACAAGAAACTCGTAAACTCACAAGAAAACAAGACTGGCCTCGTAGCTTAGTGGGTAGTAACTCCTGTGAAGCCGAGGGTCGTGCGTTCGATTCCCACCTAGTGCAAATATTTGTGTGCCCAGACACAGTACAAATATTTGTATTATTTAGTAAACATACAGTAAAACATCTTCATACAAACGTGCCGCTCTCGGTTTGAATGTGTGCGTGCGCGCCGCGCGCCGTGTCGGCACACGATTTCACGCACACGCTAGCATAATATATGGGGGAATAAGGTGGCGGCAGTACGGGCTGTGCGGCGCGACTGTGAGCACGTGCGTACGTTACATGACCGCTCGCGTTCTCAACTCTCGCCAACCTCGCAAAAGTGACAACCCCGGGGATCAACGCAAGAGTTGGCTAATAGCTCGACGGGCGGCCTTAGATAACCTACTGTTATGTATTTACTGTGGTCTGGGTGTTTCTTTGTACCTATGATAAGTACGTTTTTAAACTATATAAGTATCATATCAGCTATCTGGCTGACAGTATAAGCTTTATTTAGTTTGGGGTCTGATGGTGTTGTGTGTGCATTGTCTACCATAAGTATAGATATATAAAAAACAAGTCAAGGTCCTAATCCACCACGCTATGCTGGTCAAGTGTAAATTGGTGGATGACAATTATCCACCAAATATATTATTATTCTTGAAATACACTGATCTCCTCACGATGTTTTGTAAAAATATTTAGAGGTGCAGGTAGGATTCGAGACTACTTACTTCGAATTTGTTATCGAACGTTCTAACCACTAAACCATCGTGGCTCATTACTTGTAGCATACACGACCGTAATTGAGCAAATATGTCAAATTATAACGAACTTTATCAAGTTCTCTACTCTGTGAAATGTGACTTTCATGAACCGCTCGAGAGGTCATATTTTAATGAAGTTTCTCGTGCTTTATGACAGTTTTAGTGCAAATTTAGTTTTGCAATTATTTTAATTTTTCTTTAAGATAGATAGATAGATAGATAAACTCTTTATTGCACTTAACAAAACAATTTACAAAACAAACAATCTTAAAAATATAGTAGCAAATGGCGACCTTATCGCTAAAAGCGATCTCTTCCAGGCAACCAACTCTCAAGGCAAGATAATAGAATACGTGAACGTAATATAACGTGAAGATAATAGAATGTCCCTGCTATCCCTGCTGTGTAGGCTTATCATTGTATTTCAGGGGTGAGGTGGTTTTGTGTGTGGATTGTCCAAAATTATTTACTTTTTATTTATTTGTTTAATTTATTATTTCATATATTTACTCATTTACCTGACGACGCGCAGCGGAGACGAGAAATGTGCGCAGGCGACGACGCGCGCCGTGAGGCACAGCTTCGGTGGAGTCACCCGGGCTGAAAAAAGTCTCTTCTCGTCTCCGCTTCAGACATCTCCGCACATCATAATCATAATAGAGTAAAACATTAATGTTACATTACTGTGTTCCGGTTGTTTCAATGTTTTAAAGTTGTTTCAATGTTTTGGCGGTAGAATAACTGGCAAAGGTGTGGTACTTCCCCAGGCGGACTCTGCTAGGAGTCCTACCACTACAAAAACCTTTTGTACTTATTTTAAGTTTTCTTTGTTATTTCACTTCTTTGTTAGTACCCGTGGTTAGTACCATTTTTCTTAGTCCAACCAGAGATTTGTTGCTCTTGTTTGTGTGAAATAAACGTTTCCCCGTGCCCCGCAAAAATGTGACAAAGTTTTTTGGCAAGCCTTGCGTCCTCCTATGGTAAATACTCAAAGAATGTGTGGGTCCTGTTGTAATTAAAATATATTTTGGAAATAAATTCTTAGTATTACTTATTACATATCATTACATATCATAATTTAGTAAAAATTATGATCACTTATTATTTTCTGGATCTCGTTAAAAAATCCGCGGTATCCGGACCCCCCACCTAAAAGTAGATCCTGAGCTAGAGGAACATCTTTGCCGATTTTTGATAATTACGTAGAAACAATACATGTCATATATTTTTAATAATCTACTTGACAGACTTATTAGAACGATATATTTTTGACCCAATCAGCATCCCAATTGTTGGTATTTTTGGTTTTGCCCTCTCCTAATATGGAAGCGCAAGCGGCTTAAACTATTAATTTCATAATGTTTATACATTACCTACGGGGCTTAATCACGAATAATACATTGTTTATTCGTCATTAAGTATTCGTACAATATATAACCATGATGTGTTCAAATTGCGAAAGTATAAAAACAATATCAATTTCATGTTTTGTAATCGGACAGTTTTAAAATTAAATAGATCTATTTAGTTGACACAAACATAAAAATATTACAGATTCTTTATAGCGAAATGTTCCTGGAGTTTTAATAAATCGTTAAATAGGTAAGAGGATTTGAACGAAGCCTTTTTAATACCTTGCTGGATAGAACCGTAATGAAGCTGGCTGTAATGTGATTGCCAACTTCGAAGGATTTCTTTTCATTTCATATTTTATGTGAATGGATATTGGAACTTGGAGCGAGAAGTATGAAGTCACAAAGATGAATTGGCTAACATAAATGTTATTAATCTACACGGGGCAAAATGTGATTTTCTTTTTGAAATATTTATTCTTTTTCATTCGTCATTTACTCGTACGTAACTAGGACAGGGACTTGTTTCTGATGCAGAGAATCATCGCCGTTAAGCAGAGCAATGCTGCCGACAATTTGGGTCTCAGAAAAAACTACTTGTTTGTACTTCCCTTTCTACTTATTCTCAAATCTCTCATTCTGTCCTACGGTTTCCAGTTGCTATTTCAATTTCGTTTTTAAGTAAATTTTGTTGATATTGAATTATGTACTGCAAAGAGTGAATCTTGAGTTAATATATCTTAAATGTATTATTAGGTTTTAATGGTAAAGGCAGTCTATATAAATATACGCATTCTTAAGCAGTCTTTTTATGTCACCTCTGCTGGGATACGAGGTGTTCTCTCGCAAGGAAAGAGCCAAGACTATAACAAACCACGCTGGCCCAGTGCGGGCTGTTGGATGGCCATGAAAGATTTTAGGAACATATCCGTTTCCTTTACCATCTTTAAGTAAGCGGTATCGCGCACTCGACTTCGAAAATAAAGAGGTGCAGGAGGTTCAGAGGTGCGTGAGGGTTTCGAACCAGGCGCTTCTGATCAGCAGTTGTCGTTTTCTTGACTACATCTGCCGTAACTTTTGAGCAACAAACATTTGCGTTCAAGCGTTGACAATTATAATTTCTTAAAAACCTTTCTCCGATTTTATGAACCGTTGTGTTTAATAAGAAGCGTAGTAGCGTAGTGGTGCGTACGCCAGGCTCATAATCGTGGAGTCGTCAGATTGAATCCCGTTTCCATCTCTGTTTATTTTTAAATCCAGTTGGACGAGGTTGATACTGCTGGGTTTTATGACGGATAAAAACATCTTGAAGAAAGCGGCCAGTTCTATGAAATACATTTTTTTTTTTTTTTTTTTTTATCGTGTATAGGTCCGCGTTTGACCACCAACTCGCCTGATGGTAAGCGACGGTGTGGTCGAAGATGACATATGTCAACAACTCCCAATTAGCGAGCGTGGTGCGTTATAGGCCTCACTCTATCCCTGTGAGAGAAGCTGCTTATGCTTAGGTATAGTAGTAGTAGGACTCTTTGGCAGAGTTTACCTGGGAAAGTACCACACCTTTGCCAGTTATTCTACGATCAAGCACAGTAATGTGCAACATCACTGTGCTCCAGTTTGAAAGGAAATGTTTCCAGATAAATTACAGGGCACAGAGATGGATCATCTTATATCTTATATCATCTGGGTGACGTGTAAATTGTACATTTATGAATAAAGTACTTTGACTTTGACTTTGGTGACGATCGCAGTACAGTGCTAGGTAATGATTTGGACATTTCATGTTCCGATAGGTGCGTGTCACTACGGTGTATATTGCTTACCATCAGGCACATGCCCTGCTCGTCTTGTTACTCTATACCATACTCTTAATGGTTGACTTTCTCCGAAAAAACGAAAACTGACTACAGTTTATAAGTCATCCAGACTAACCTACGATTTAATAATAATAAAATACTCGTATTGATTCACAGTTGGTGGAGCTATCTTGTAACATATGCACGTACAAAGAAAAGAAACACACAAACGAATTGACAAAATCCTCTTTCAAAGTAGTTAAAAAAATATCTGAGACTAAATAAATGAAAGACGATGTAATTAATTACCTAAATCCTGACACAAGTATCACATCCTTTTCAAATGTGTAAGTCCCGCAGTACAGTCGGTTAGAACGTCGTTGCGGTGGCCGTTTGGAGTTTAGGACAGTTACTATCATTTGCCCTGCGGCCAGGGGACAGTGCCCTTCACCCCGCACCCTCACCCGCCCGCGGAGGGCAATCGTAATCACTATGGAAATAGCTTCATTTAGTGGCACTTAAACTTCAGCTGTGATTCGTGACCATGAATAGAAAGGATAGTACGCCAATTAGGTACTTATTGGTAGTGGCTATAATGTAGGATATTTGTTTGGAAGTTCGGAGATCTTTATCGATTTTATTTATGATGTTACGTTTCCCACATTTTTACATAATCTACCTGTTGGATTGATGATGCCATAACAATTCCAGGCTATAAAATAATAATATTGGTAATTTTTTTTTTTTTTAATCGCGTATAGGTCCTCGTTTGACCACCTACTCGCCTGATGGTAGAAAGCGGCCAGTTCTATGAAATACATAATTCAGACAACTCCCAATTAGCGAGCGTGGTGCGTTATGGTCCTCACTCTATCCCTGTGAGAGAAGCTGCTTATGCTTAGGTATAGTAGTGGTAGGACTCTTTGGCAGAGTTTACCTGGGAAGTCGCGCCGAGACCGCGACACGAGACGCGACGCAAGACCACAGATCAGAAAATAGTTACTTCGTAACATTTTTAACATTGGCAAGACTGTCGCGGTCTCCTGTCGAGCTCTCGTATTGCACGAACTTGTACCTTTAAATAAATAAATTTATCGAGTCTTTCACGTCACATACAGCCTCCGTAAAATCTGTGTGCGATTCGTCAATAGAAGTTTTTTTTTACTTTTATAAGTTTGTGCTTGACCGCCGTCTCGCCTGACGTTAAGGTCAGATCACGTCCCTCAGCAAAACAAGTTTTTTGTCCAGTTTAGCTACTCATTAGCCAAAACAAATGTCAACTGGTAAAAAATACATAAAGTTTCTACAATTTCTTGGCTTCAAAATGTTAGGTAGTTTCTTTTTTTTGTTTTTGAAATTATTGTTTAAATAATCCCCTCACAACGAAACCATAAAACATAGAAAAAATTGTATTTATCATGCATCTACTCGAACACCCGCCATTATTTGGATTTTGTACTTACACCAACGGACAAGCAATTCCATTACGAACATTTTAATATAATTTTTTTTTTTCAAAAGACCAAAGTCTGATTTTATAAAGAGTTTAAAAATTCTAAAATTTGAGTGTAAAACAGGGACAAATTCTACTGTTTCTCTCTTGCTCTTTCTTGTGGTGTGCGATGAGGTAAGATATAATCAAGGTTCTTTGCTCGGGGTACGGCCTTAAGCCACGATGCGGCTTACGATGGAGCGTGCTTATTTAGAAGAAACCGAATCACTATCCAATCGGACCACCACCAAGATACACCAACACCAGCAAACACCAAGATGTTGCGTTGCGCGATGAGTAGTTCCCAATGGTCGTAACCATTCACGCAATGCATTCCACAGCCCAGACGTTCTTATCACAACTTTGACCTCAAAAATACACAAACAAATAAACAAAACACAAAATGATAAACAAAATGGATGCGATGTTTGGCGCTCGCAGGCGGCCGTCGAGCCTCGCAGCTCGCGCCGAGGGATAAGCACCGCCGGCGGCATAACAAATTCATGCAAAAGGAAATAGCGGCGCGAAAGTACTTTACTACAATGCGAACACGAATTCGGCCAATAAAATTTTATTCGTGAACACTACGGGGGCGTATTTCGAAACACTCGATTCGACTTCGCGTTCTCAAACTCTGGGTAGGGGCTCGTTTGTATTCCCGAGGACAGATAATAACGAGTCGCTCATCACATACTTCTAATCCTACTAATATTATGAATGATAAAGGTTGGATGTTTCTTGCTCAATCGCGTCGGAATCACTGAAAGGAGCGATTTGAAATTCTAACGGTTACAACGGTAGTCTGGAATAAGACATGTAATTATGTGATTCAAATTTCAACCCAACCCGTTCCGACGTGATTGCGAGCACCAAACATGCAAATTTTCTCATTTCTATGATGCTAATAAGTTATATTTACATTATATCAAGCACAGATTCGCTCCTGTATGGAGTACTACTGTTCGCACCTTTGGGATGGATCGGCTGAAGACTGCCCATAACGGCACTGTGACAAGCTTATATTGAGATACTGATAATAAATAATACATGTACCGCACTGCACTGCGTCCGCTACCGAGTTATGTAAGGTGTTTTATATCTGCCCTGTAATTTCACTGAAAACGTTGTTCTTCAAACCGGAACACAGTGATTTTTCACATTACTGCTCGACGGTAAAATAATTTGTTTCAATCTGGCTTACCATCAGGCACATGTTCTGATTGTCTCGTCACTCTATAATATTTAAAAAAAAACAAACAAATGTTGTTGTTTACTTTTAAATTGTTGGTAAAAACGACTTTTTTATTTACATTTACTGAAAGTTTTTTTTTTTTTTATAAAGAGTGACGAGACGATCAGGACACGTGCCTGACGGTAAACAACATGCCTGACACATAACAGCACAGTGACACGCAGCTATTGGAACATGAAGAGTCCGAATCATTACCTAGCACTGCACTGTGCTCTTCACCCAGAGATCTAAGACCTTATATCTCTAAGCCCTGTAATTTCTCTGGAAACATTGCCCTTCAAACCGGAACACAGTAATGTGCAAACATTACTGTGTTCTGTGGTACTGCTTGGCGGTAGAATAACTGTTACTGAATTAACTGAATAACTGTAGTTAAAGTTTATGAACGGTATACTAGATTTGTAATGTTCCATTTTTTATCGCAATTGCGCGTTGAACTGTATCTAGCAACTTCAAATACATTTATAGAAGCGAGAGTTGTCACTACGAATTTGGTTTAATGGGCACAAAAGAGACGGCTGTAAGAATAAAATGTTAGCATTAAAATGCAGCCGAGTACTTTGCCGTAATTTTATTTGGTTCTAAAAGGAATTTTAAATAGCTACACTTCTTGAATGGGGGAAGGAAGTTGGAATTGTCAACTTCAATGTGAAATGGACTGATATTTATTGATGTTAATCAATATTGACCTTTCGAGATTCTTGTAACAGACCGGTTTCCTCACGATCTTTTTCTTCACTGTTCAACTCATTGGTAATGGCGTACTTGTACTTCTGGACTTGGAAAGTTCCCGAAGGTGTAGGCGGGATTCAAACCTAACACTGTCTTTTCAAGTATGAAAATATTTAAAACTTAAATCAATTGCAATAAACTGAACAATAATTATGCAAATTAAATAAATTGAACTGAATGTGTTACCGGATGTCGCAAATTTTTGGAACATTTCTTTCTTAACCACTCCTACCACTACAACAATTCTACAGTTTCTTATAACTAATTAGTATATAATAAAGTAATAAATTTTTGTGTGACATTTAATTCCATTGTAAGTTTATTGTATACGGTGTTTACTGAAATAAATGATTTAATAATAACATGGTAGCTTACAGATAACGTTTTTTTGAGTTGTGCAACTGATGTTAACACCAGTTGTAATGACACACTAGCACTTACATTACTCAAAGGAAGAGACCAAAGTAGAAACAACACAGAACACGTGGCTAGGTAGGTAGGGCGTTGGAACGTAACTCACGGTTGTGGGTAAGGCGTAATGCGATTTGTCGGCTTCTGTTGCAAACGTCAACTGCGCCACCGAGTGCCATCAGAGATCACGACATCCAGATGCCCACAAAATGCGGCGGTTTTGTAAGATTTAGGCCGAAAGGAAAGTTTCAAAAAGTTTATTCTTGTAAATGATTTTAGAGATACTCAGTTTTCAAGAACAGATTTAATATTTAAGTCTTTCTGCATTTCATATGAAAGTCAATGTTGGTTTTAAAAAAGGCCGTGAAGATAAATAAAAAATCGTTCTCGCACTACACATTACGTAAACCTGGCTGTATTTTATTCGTTGTCTTAAGCAACGTATAAAATCTCCAACCGCCGACCAATCCAAAGGATCTCAGCCATCCTGAAGACGGTAACAATCCCGGCGTAGCTGCAACATTTCGCTGCATTTACTCTTTATAGCCGCGGTAAAGTCGCGGATTAAGAGGGGGACACCGCTTCTTTACCTTTCTTTCGCTTGACTCTGTACTGACCTTCTGACTCAGTTGGCGGTGAAATGAAATGAAATTGAAATGAAATTTATTGTACATTTAAAATACATATTTTGTGAAATCTTAATTTTTAAAAGGTTAGTAATGATGTGTATGAGTGAAAGAGTGACTTCACTTTTGGGAACTCTAACTCTTTTGGTGAGTCTGGTCACTTATTCATTGTTTGTGAATGCTATTGCTATTCCTACTCAGAAGTGTCAAGTGACGAATAGGATTTTTTTGTTCTGTAGTTGGGTATTTATATTTCATATTTATTTATTTATGTCTATACTATCTGATTTCTTTGCTTGGAGACAAACGTAGTTTTATTTTATTTATTGGCAAAATTTTACGCAAGTATGAAAGTACAAAATTATGTGATGATGTCGATTTAATAATAATGACGCCATTAAAATTTTAAGATAGGAACCGGAGTGTAAAAATTCTCTATCATTATTAATATTTCATTAAATGCTGAATCAGTTTTAGTATTTGCTTCTAGTAAACCACTCCTCTTGATCTTTATAATTCAGTGTATTAATTTTATCCGCGTCTAATCTTTACTAATGTAATCGAGCGTTTTTGCCGGCGGGCAACTGACACTTCTATACAGATTATAGACCACCAATCTGTCAATGTTGTGGTCCACCTACCACCAATTTACCTGAAAATAATGTGCCTACTGATTAGGAATACATAAAATGCGAAAAGGAGTTTACTCCTCTTAAGTCCCGTTCTACTTAGTAATAGGAACGAATGGTCCGTGCTTGTCCTGTGTTCAGATAAATTCTTCTCAGCCATAATGTGAAGTAACAGTGCAAGGGAAAATTCTGCAGAAAATTAGAAAATTAATAGCTCCAAGGTCTAAGATTGCATGCCTTAATTACCGGGTGGGATAGAATAGCAACATTAATTATGCGGAATGAAAAATTGCGATGTTTTCTCGTTAGGTTTAGATTAATACGGTAGGTTTATGAGCCGATGCCGACGCTTGGAGCTCGAGGAGAAGCTTGGCGTTTTATTACAAAAATATACTTAAGTGGTAAAAATAACGACTTTAGTTTAACTATCCAACCGTACTATAACTATCCAGCTCCGAGTAGATTATCGGCACATTTTGCTTAATTTGTACTTGTAACAATTTCACCATCTGGAGACACTTCAAAAATAAATGCATTGATGTGTATACAGGCGAATTAAGTTGGACACTACAAGGTACCCTTTGCTTGCTTGAATTGCCTAAAACCTTCTCTGAGTTTTACCTTTTGTTATATACAGCAGAAACGGAAAATTAAGATGTTACAATTAAGCTAGTTAAGTGTATTAGGTCAAACAATTAAATTTCTTCGAAAAAACAAAAAAAAACTTCAATTTAAAATGAAATTCAAACACTCAACCTTTCATAAGAATCCGTGTAAGTCATCTCGATAAATGAAAGTAAATAAATAAATATTAGTGGACAATTCACACACAACTATATATATATTATATACTATAATATGGCAGCCAGATAGCTGATATCAAACTTATTATACATAGAAACACCCAGACAGTGCATATTTAAGTTTTTTGTTCATATTTCAAAAATTGCTACATCGTTTTCGATAAAATTTATATGGAAACATTTTTACTTATCACTTATAAAGTATGATCTACGAAACAAAAAAATAAACATTAAAATCGATTTACAATTAGCAGAGCTATCGCTTAACGCATACATACACAAGAAAAACATGCGACCGAATTAAGGATCTGCTCTTTTTTGAAGTCGGTTAAATAAAGATCTTATTTCAATAATACAAATAAGAAATACATTATTGGAAATTTCAGAACGCTACAATGACGTGACGTATAATTTCCTCACAAACCGTCTCTGGTGGCGCGCTCGCCGGATCACCGCTCACCGCCGCAGCAGAGCTGTCGCCTCAGTCGCCTATCGGCGGGAACGCGATAAATATGTTCGGTATAAGATTCACAATACGACGTATTTTTAACCCCTGACCAAAATAAGGGGTGTTATAAGTTTGACGTGGATGTCAGTCTGTCCGTCTGTGTCTGTCTATGGCACCGTAGAGCTCAAACGAATTAACGGATTTCGATGCGGTTTTTTTATTTGAAGGTTAATTTTTGTGCGGTGGTTCTTAGCTAATTAATATTGATTCAAGATGGCTGCCTCCACAAAATGGCGAACAAAATATTGCTACAGCTTACTTCAATATGGGTATCAAATGAAAGACCTTGACTAGTAGAATACTAGGTATAAACTGATACTACCACTAACTACTATAACTAAATACTAACAAATGTAAAAGCCAAGATGTCGCCACCACAAAATGGCGAACAACATTTCTTTTTTCAATATGGGTAGGTATCAAATGAAATGGCTTTACTTGTAGAATGTTGTATAAATTACAAATCAGAGGTAGTCGGGGGTAAATCAAAATGTTAAATTTTGTTCTTGTAATAATTACTGTTAACTTGTTTTCATGTTCTTAGCTGTCCATCAAAGTGTACTCGTATGTATATCTAACGATAATAAATGATGTCCTATGCTATAAGCTAAGCAGCCGCACCATTACATTTACTCAAAAAAACTTGCCGACATTTTTGCCAACGTTTTATCCCACACGCACACACATACATTTGTCCTGGATGGAAATTAAACCCACACTACTGCTGCTAAGACTAAGAATTACCTAAGACTATGTCACTAAGCTAGTCTTAGGTAATTCTTTATCCCCGCCTTTGTCCAATTAAATTAGAGACAAACTAAACCAAACCTAAACTTATTTAAATTACCTTAAATTATCAAACATATTAATATTTAATAAATCATTTTCGTAGAGTGATAAAAATACATTCAATGTCGATATTAAATAATGATATCTAATGCCGTTATGAAAAAACTAAGGAAACTATTCTTTCTTCCACCCGAGTAACCCACAACGCCTTATGGGGAAATATCAGCATTTCCTTTGTGTGACCTCCGCGAGATTGTCTCTAGTCTTGTCTCGCAGTGTCGCCCGTGTCCCGTGTCCCGTGTCCCGACGAGCAAAGTGTCATGTTCCGTAGCTTTGTTTTATCTCGAGCCCCGGGCAGCACTGACATATCACTGGCTGTCTTCTCAGCTCACTATTCTACGTACGTTTCAGTGTTCAGCAATTGTGTGTTTATTTTGATAAATTTCTGACTTGTTATCTACAAGTTCGGTGAAATTTTTCAGATAAGATTTTTTAACTAGTGTAGGCTTGTTGTATGTTAGTATACTCTATACGCTTAGTTAGAAATTTGATGTGGACCGCATAATCGTTTTGTATAAGCCGCGACCGCGGACAACTGAGAAAAAAACCTATTATAGTTAATAAACCTTTTACAAAATTATTAAAAGTACACGTATCATAGAATCAATAGCCAATAGCCCTATTAATGAGCCAAGTGTGAAATGGCGGATGCCACATCTCTCACAGACATGTTTTACTTGGTAAATATCAGTTTTCTCAGGATGTCTTCTTTCGTCGTCACTAGCTATGATAAACTCTTACACCTGTACTCATAAAATATTCAGAGATACAGACGGAATTCAAACCCACTAACTTACGATTGTGAGATTAGACGTTGTAGCCAGCAGACTACGGCGGTTTTTTTATAAAAAAGACGACAGTCATAAGGTCTCCCGATAGAAATAGGTAAAAGTGTATAACTCAGTATTTGTACACAACCAATTGTACAATATCTACGTAACCTGTGTGCGAGTGAAATCATACATTGACGCAATGACGGAATTGCTGATGACATTATTTTAGACTATACATTTTAGTGGCAAATAAACGTCTAATTGTACACTACGTCTAAGCTATAGACGTGTGGTTATGACGTATATCTGAGACGTGAGCTCATACGATTTCACCCATCCACAAAGCCTCTGACATGCCCCAATCCGGTGTTCCGCTGCCACTTTGACACTACGCTGCTACACCATAAGCATGTCGTAATATATTATAATCTCGTATCAAAAAAAGTCCTGAACGCACAATTAGTTTTCTTTTCATAAAAAGGTTCCTTTTTTATTAGATTTCATTTCATTATTAGATTTAAAAAAAATCGTAAAATGTTTCACTCGATTCTCTATACTTTCTAATACTCAAAGAACTGTCACCAGACTGATCAACTCGCCATGTGTCTTTGAAGAGAGTCCCTCTTAGTCTGTGCTTTGAAGTCAAACATTTCACAACAAAAAGATCGTATTTGATCTGAATCTCCATAAAATGCTCCTTTATTCGTTTTATTTAGCTTACCGTGAACTTGCTCTCGCATTATTTACTTCGACTTGTTAAACTCTGCTAAATTAGTGTACGTGAAATATTTAGGGCGTTTGTTTTAGATGTACTACATGACGGGGTTCTTCAAGGTGGCACTCAATTTATATTGTTTTAAACTTTCGAGATTTCAACAGACAATTTAAACACTTTACCTAATTTATGTTGGGTGCTTGTGAGTAGGTATTGTTGATGAATAGAGGAAATTAGACGAGGTTATACCTATCAGGTAAATTAAATAGGCATTTCTACATCACGTAAATTAAAGAACTAAATTAAAAATTTTGATTAACCCCCGACTACCTCGGATCTCGCATCATCTGTATAACGTTCTACTAGTCAAGCCCTTTCATTTGATACCCATATTAAAGGAGTTGTGAAAAAAGAAATGTATTTCGCCATTTTGTGGTAGCGGCCATCTTGGATTTAAATTTGTCATAGTGCAAAGTGCTCTACTAGTCAAGCCCTTTCATTTGATACCCATATTGAGGTAGTAGTGAAAAAAATACTACAATTCGGCATTTTGTGGTGGCGGCCATCTTGGATTTGAAATTTGTTATAATGTATAGTGTTCTACTAGTCAAGCTCTTTCATTTGATACCCATATTGAGGTAGGTTGTGAAGAAATATTTTGTCCGCCGTTTTGTGGAGGCGGCCATTTTGAATCGATATTAACCAAACATAGCTAAGAACATCCGCACGGATATTAACCTTCAAATAAAAAAAACCGCATCGAAATCGGCCCATCCGTTTGACCTCTACGGTGCCACAGACAGACACACATACAGACAGACAGACAGACAGACAGACAGACAGACAGACAGACAGATAGACAGACAGACATCGACGTCAAACTTATAACACCCCTTTTTTTCGGGGTTAAAAATAAAACCCAATGTGTCAACGTTTAGATACCACGTACCTATATTTGAAAGTAAAGTACCACATATGTATACCCATTATGCGGCTAAGATGACAAAAAAATCTGATAACTTTGAAACGGCTCAACCGTTTTTGATGAAACATTTCTAAGAACACTCATTTCATCAGCCTAGAATTTGGAGAAGGAACTCTTTAAAAACTTTATTGGAAAACAATTAGGAACTCTAAATTTTTTCAATAAAAAATATCATGAGCCTGTGTGCTATTCTAAACAATAATCTTACAACGCGGTTGGGTAACAATTATCTAAATGTCGAACCTTTTACATTTATAATATTAGATCTAACGGCTGTTCAAAGTACTATGCTATCTTCGTGTAGACAACGTTACGCAATGCTAGTTTTGTCTACACGAAGCTATAAATACTAGCTTGCTACCTTACTAGCACTAGCTTGCTACCTTAGCTTGAAAAACTAGCCTCGTGTCGCTCGGGCATTAGGGGTTCTCACAACACAAGCAAACAAACAAGAGCATCACAAACATAATTCGCCGGACCAAGTGCTGGTTGGCGGATGAAACGTGTCCTCGAAAAATGTCTCTGTTCTTGGTATACGTCTTTTTAAAGGAAAAACTTATTTTAGCGCACCACATATGTACAGATTGTTCGTGGGCTCGTCACGTTTGTAAATGAAAAACAAATCTTCGGGTAAACTCGGATGATGTAGATGGCCATGGTCATGGCCACGCCCTCCGGTTTCACCCGCGTAGTTTCCAAAGTGAGCTATCAAATTCTGAGTTATTATTAGTTTTCACTTGTATTGGCAGTCCCTATGACTGCCTATTTTTCCTCATAATATTTACCTTCACATTGAATAGAGAGGTGCAGGCAAAATCCAAGCCATGACTTCACGAGCGTGAGATGGACGCCCAACCACTGAGTCACCACAGCTTTTACATTCCTTCTTATGTTGGAAAAATGGATCCAATAACTAGTTGGTTAAGTTTTTTAAATTCTAACTGTTAATAAAATTCCTTTCTAGTACGTTCTAATGGAATTCAGTGGACTTAGCCTTCATTTTATCTCTAGTGGGACACATTTTTTTAAACAATAATCTATGTAAGCTCCTTACTATCATATTTTTCAGTGTCTGATAGGCGACATTGTCGCCTATCTGATACTACACTACTCTTGTTTGTAGATGTGTAGTTTTTGAAGTGAAAATCTCTTTTGGCGCAGCACAGTGAGCTGCACATTTTTCGTTAGCTGTGAATTGATTTCTAGCGTCACGCTCGGGAATGATAAAAAATCTTCGGGTAAACTCGGGACCACAACCATTGACCACTTAGAAATACGTCAGAATTTCCTATTGGCCGACGCATTTCTAGATGACCGCCATGGCCACGCCCTCCGGTTTCATCCGCGTAGTTTCAAAAGTAAGCTATCAAATTCTCAGTTACAAGTTTTCTCTTATATCGGCAGTTCCTACGATTGCCAACTGTTTATTTTAAGTTTTATAGGCTTAGCTTGACCACCAGCTCGTCTGATATCAATCGAGGATCCGGCTACGGCGGAGCATGCTTCTATCTAGAAGAAACCGATTTATTTTCGATTTAAAATCATCACAATTGTGTCTATCGGGTAAAACTCAATCAGGCTGCAGACTAGACGCTCTTTTCACAAAAGTAGAGTCAAATCTCTTCGTTCGAGTTTGTAGAACGTCAACCATGAAACGATGTCGCCTTTTCAAGATACGAGCCGTCCTATAGAAAATAGCAAGGTGGTAATAGGTCAAGGAGATCAGCGTAGGTACTCATCGAAATGTATCCAACAAAAAAACCTACAAGCTACCCAAAGCCTATGTAATTTTACGGCGATGCAGTTAATTATTTTGGACAGTAGACTTGGAATATGGACCCAGCCTGTTTCCAATTTACGATATGCGGTCATGATTTAGTGTTTACAAATGGCAACAAAATACGTTCCAACGTATTATTATTATTTCGTGATTAGGAACGAAAATCTTACTTGATCATTAGTCAAAGCGTTAAAGTTAAGGCTAAGCCAGCGAATATCAGATTATAATATTACGGCTTTTGTTTACGGAGTTTAAACGAAGGAAAGTTATTCTAAGTAAACAGTCAACACTTAAAGCTAAATGAGCTGTGAAAATTAATACTCCCTTTTATCGGGGCTAGAAACTGTGCCACAAATAAACGCCAGTGACGAAAACTTTGAACTACAACTATTAGAATCTCAATATTTTTAATGTCAAAATAAAATTACAAAGTCAACACAAAAAAATATTGGATACAAAACACGTATCAAAATAAAATATGTTTCTGCTATCAATATTTGGACTTGCGACGCAGAGGGAGGGGCGACGCCGAAGGGTGCAGACATATTCATGTATGCAGATGATGTGGCTGCCATAGTAACCGCCCTTTCGATAGAGGAATTAGAAGATAAATTAAATACTGTAATTAACGGTTTAAACACATGGTTTCGTGCTAACGGTTTTATGGTAAACTCCAAAAAGACTCATTTTATTCACTTTTGTCTATCGGGTCACTGTACAAAATCGCTAAAAGTCTTACTTGACGGGGTTCGGATTGAGCAGGTACAAAGCACAACATTTCTGGGGTTCGAGATTGACCGCTGCATGACATGGGAACACCACATCGACAAGATGTGTGCTAAAGTAAGCAGTGCGTGCTTTGCACTAAGACGGGTATCCCGAGTGGTGTCTGCAGATGTATCTCGTTCGTGTTACTTCGCGACGGTGCATTCCCGGTTACAGTACGGAGCCGAACTATACGCACGCGCTGCCGACTGGGAGCGTGCTTTCCGCGCCCAAAAACGTGCCATACGCGCCATCGTGGGCGTGTCGCAATGCACATCCGTCAGGCCATATTTCAAAGAGCTTGGCATACTTACGTTGCCTTCAATCTTGATCTACCAAGTAGCTGTGTATGTCAGAAATAACTTAGACCCGCATACGACACGCGAGGAGAGAGACATTCGCGCAATATACGTAACGCTGACAAGCTGGATAGTATACCTCACTCTCTCGCGAGATCGGAAAAACTGACTCACATTATGGGACCGGAAGTTTATAACACTCTTCCTAAAATAGTTAAATTAGCACCGAGCTCGGGTAGCTTCAAAACCGATTAAAAGCTGGCTTATCGATCAAACTTTTTATAGTTACAGCGAGTTTTTATATAGTGATGGCAAACTCACAATAAAAATGTAAAAAATTGACATTGTTCATTACAATTGTAATAAGTACATATATTTTAAGTTTTGACACTTATTTGTACGATACCTTTATCGTACAATAGGTATATAGTTCAATTTAAACTTTAAAAATGTATACTCTTTGTATACTCTTGTTTTGTTTTTTTATAAAATTGACGTGTAAATTGTACATTTATCAATAAAGAACTTTGACTTTGACTTTGACTTTGAAGGTGACGTGATTTTAGAAATATTTCAAAATTAAAAGTTATTACGTCTGTGAGACGTATTACGTCGGTAGTTAAAGGCTAAGTATAAGTTTTCATTTCTACCAGTAATATGTTTTAATAATACTGTAGTGGCGCCTCTATAAAACTGTATATTTGGTGGTAGTGAGTATAAAGTCGACCGACTCACAGTGATTACAAATGGCTCATTAGTGGAGTCTGAGTGATGGAACAGTCTAGACGCGTAAGATAAGTTTTTGGTAGATCTCGCAAATTGGATGAGACACCATTTCAATAACTTATAGGTACGCTACGAACACGTTCCTGTGTAATTTATAGACCTATTTTAATATATTTAATGCTGCCTGAATATATTATTTTATTAACTAATTTCTACTCGTCATATTGTTCGAATAGAATTTGGAAAAGGACTATTTTCCAAAGAACTTAGGCATCTGTGCAAGACGTATTTTGACGGCTCTTTCATAATTCAAAAAGCGAATATATTATATCAACACTTAACACGCCCTGCGGTATACCTCGAGACTTATAAAATTTTAACGATATTCTATTTTCGCCAAATAAGATTCAAAGACAAATTTATATTAGGTTTTGAATGTCACATTAGCAATATATGTCGTCATCAACGCGGAACGCAAGCGCCACCTGTCAGCGCTCGATGGAGTTGGTGGCGCGCGCGCTGTCAAATGGACGGATTGTTTGAGGCAGTTCTTTCTTGGCTTTCGTGCGGTCGGCACTGAACTATCGCGCGTTCTACGATACATACGTGCTTAGCGATAAGACCAACTTTGTTATCTGTGCTTAATAAATTCCATTACGTGCGTATTATCATCCAACACTACCCGCCGCTATGCCCACAGCAGATGGATGCGATCAATAATGATGATGGCGAGTCTCAGTCGTCGACAAATATATTTATGTTTAATCAATTGCCTGGAAAATAGCTCCATGATCTTACCCTATGTGTTTTTCCAGACACCATAACATTCAAACATCCAAAATACGAACACCCAAATTACACAAACATTCAAACAACTAACCATTAAAACATATAAACCTCCAAAGATACATCCAAATTTCAAAACATCCACACATTCAAACATCCAAACATTCAAACACCCAAACATTCAAACATCTAAATATCAAAACATCCAAACATTGACATTTATAATATGAATAAGAGTAGTTGTGCATTACACAAATGTGTGTATAGCTGTTTGCACGTTTGCAGACTGAACCACCTGTGGTGCGGGCTGCGGCCGTGGTGGTGGCACGCCAGCAACGCCGCGCTGCACGGCGCCAGCTGCGCGCTGGTGGCGCGCGCCGGCCGCGTGCTGGCCCGCCTGCGCGCGCCCGCCGCCGCGCTGGCCGCGCTGCTGTTCGCGCTGCACCCCGTGCACGCCGAGGCGGTCAGTCGTGCTGCTTCTATCTTATACTTTTCTCCGTAGTCCACTAAGCCTATTTTTCAATAAGCTTTATCGTTTTGACTACGCTGGCACAAAAAAGAATTGGTTGTCTGTAAAGTCGATTGGTTTACGAAAGATAAACGTGACAACGTCATCAAGAACACATTGATAGATGTAGGGCAAGTGTACAATGAGCGTAACGGGACAATGATCGTAACGGGACATAACGGGACACTATTTCGTGCATGCAGCCGGCATTCATCGATTTATTAGATGTTGTCACGTAACTAAATAAGTTTATGTTGTATAAAGTCTTTATCGCACTTAAAAAAAAACAAATTGAAAACCACAGTCTTTTAAATCATTCAACGTTCAACGAAGACGGGGTAAATGAGCGGGGCGTGCGGGGTGAGACGCGGGAAGCGCGCTCCCGCCATTTCCAACATTATGGCTCCTCTTCACGATCGGCCATGGTCGACATTCGTTGATCGTCTGTAATCGGCACGGTAATCACCACCATCATCGTGCAAGCATCCACATGATCGTCGGTGATCATTAATTAAGCGGCAAGCATTCAAGATGGACGTGGAGGTTATAGCTGCAGTTAGCAGTAATTTGATTTCCGTTTACAATCATTTTATCAATGTAGTTGAACGAAAAGTTGCGAAAAAAAATGGAAGAAGAAAAGATGGTGGTGTTTGAGCATTCATCGTAATAGAACAAAGTAAATATACCTATATATATGCTGAAACGTGGACACTCACAGTCAAAATGGTCCGAAAGCTCAAAGTCGCTCAGCGAGCTATGGAAAGGGCTATGCTTGGAGTTTCTCTAAGGGATTGCATCCGCAATGAAGTAATACGTCAGAGAACTAAAGTCACCGACATAGCTCAGCGTATTAGCAGGCTGAAGTGGCAATGGACCGGTCACATCTGTCGCAGACCCGATAACTGTTGGGGTAAGCGGGTTCTGGAGTGGAGACTGCGAATCGGTAAACGTAGCGTAGGACGCCCTGAGACTAGATGGAGTGACGATATACGAAAGACAGCTGGTGGCGGTTGGAAGCGTAAGACCGAGGATCGGGCTGAGTGGCGTGTTATAGGAGAGGCCTATGTCCAGCAGTGGACGAACACGGGCTGATGATGATGATAATGAAATATACCTATACAACATAACAGGTGATCCTACTGCCCAGTTTTTACTTTAAATATCTATTTACAGACATTCAGTGGATAATCAGCTCTGTGAGCTATTGGCGGAACCTCAGGGAATTTGAAAACTTTCTTCGCATGTCGCTAAGCGATTTCAATTATTTAGTTGAAAAAATATCCCCATTAGTTGCAAAACAAGACACTTTTATTTAAAAACTTAAAAACGACGCGACGTCCGCACGGCTCGCTGTCCTCTGGAAAATGAATGGTCGGCGATCGTGGCGAACGCGCACGCAATTATAAGCGATTCCCTTTGATGTGTGCCCGAAAAACCGAAAAGTTACCGTTCGCCACGATCACGACGACGATCAACGACGATGATGGGCGACTACAGGCGAGAAGCCCCTCTACACGATCGTCCTCGCGTGTACTCGCCCATCATGGCCGATCGTGAAGAGGAGCCATTACAATGTTATTATACAACGTTCAACTACATTAATAAAATGATTGTAAACGGAAATCAAATTACTGGTAACTGCAGCTATAACCTCCACGTCCATCTTGAATGCTTGCCGCTTAATTAATGATCACCGACGATCATGTGGATGCTTGCACGATGATGGTGGCGATTACCGTGCCGATTACAGACGATCAACGAATGTCGATCATGGCCGATCGTGAAGAGGAGCCATTAGTATTTCGTGAGCGCAGTTTAGTTTTCGGTTTTATATACCCGTGTACAATAAAGGCGTTTCTTCCAAGATCAAAGGCGATGAACTACTGGTAGTATTTCTTTCTTTCTTTTCTGTTGTTACTGTGTTATTTGTATATTAATTTAAAATTTTAACATGTACGACTATATTTACTTATTTAGATGAACTTTTGAAAATATGTATGAAAAGCTTTTTACCAGTGCAGGGGTTTTTCTTAACAATTTTAAGTCGTGTCATGTGGTATAAATATTTATACTACAAGTTATTTAGAATTTTAAATAATAGTACAGTTATAGTTGCATACAAACATATGATGATAGAAACAAAAACAAGCGAAACACTATTTTATTTTTTTTCGTATTTAGTTTTAACTATTTTTAGAACAATTTATCACGAAATAAGACACTTCCGTCACGTATTCCATTTTGTAGACACTCCTAAACAAGCAGGGACGGACACCTTCAAGTGTTTGTTTACATAAAACCGGGGGTGTACCTTAACTAAAGTGGTTAAGCCCTTGCTATTCCCTACTTTAATTTTACAACCCGGTTAGAATATTTGTGCACCTCGCTGGAATGCGGCGCCTCTCCCGCTTCCCCTGTCACCTCTCCGCGCACTCCCCGTTGCAACAGTACGGTTAGCATCTTCGCCGCCGCCGCCGATATGACGTCACGATATCAGGTGCACAGATATTGTGACGTTGTAAGCAATAGCAAACTCTTAACCATCCATAGTCAGATTGCGCCTGGAGAAGTACTACATCATTTCCAGTTAGTAGTTCTATCGCCAAGCAATGATGTGCAAATTACTGTGTTCCGACTTAAAGGACAATGTTACCAGTGAAATTGAAACTGAAAGGTTACCATAAAAGTTACAGAGCTTGGCGATAAAACATGTTATAACTCTAAGTAATGAGCGCAATACAATATAATTATTTAGAACCTAGAGGTTTCAGTATTTGCATGACACTGTACTGTTATCGGCAGGCTTGTTGCTTACCATTAGGCACATGTACTTCTCGTCCCTTCAGTATACAATAAAAACAACAGATTATTATTTTACATTTTGCGTCAACTTTTAAAATATTTTGTATCACTTTATCTTACCTGCAAACAGCAATAAAGATTTTTTAATTTGTATTTAAACCAAACAACGGTTGCACAATTCTATGATTATGTTTTTTTAGAATATGAGTCAATCAGGGCAATTTACGTTGAAAGAACCATCGATTTGAAAAAAATTATTAAAGTCAACAGAACTACAGTCTCCATCACGATTTTTTAATACCTTTGGCTCGTCTGAAAAATGCCTCAACATACCAAAAAATCTACAAAATATAAATCTTATCTTAATATATATAAATCTCCTGTCACGATGTTTGTCCGCGATGGACTCCTAAACTGCTTAACCGATTTTAATGAAATTTGGATACCGTGTATAGATTGATCCAACTTAAAAGATAGGATAGTTTTTATTTCGATTAATGAGCTTTATGTGACAATATCCGAGCGAAGCCGGACGGGCTGCTAGTGTAAGTATATAATATACCGAAAAGATCAAGAAAATAAATAATTTCACACAAAGAAACACTTATCTTTACATAACACTGACGTAACTCATTCCCCGGGAACTCGGCTTCAGACCCCGCCCCGATCTATCAACAATATTCACATTTCCAAAAACAGTACGGAAATCCAATAAAGCCGGGATCAGGAACGATCCCGGATCCCTCTGGCCCGCCGGGGAGACACCGGGGCACCGGGACACACCGACACAAGGAGATACATACCGTCAGACAGAGACACCGCTGTCGAGACACACCACGACACTAATGTTCCGAGACTTGGTATCAAATTTTGGGTGGATTTTTCAAGCAAACCGAAAACTTGTCACATAGCTCTCTATTTATGTATTATACTCCATCCAATACGGAGGTGCAGACCTGGCTGGTGACTAGCGAGGCAAAATTATTCATACATTTTTTTTTTTGGTATAAAAATATTATATTTAAAGCAAAATGATTTTTTTTTTTTAAATAAAGAATGACGAGACGAGCCGGACATGTGCCTGATGGTAAGCAACACACCTGCCACATAACGGCACAGTGACACGCAGCTATTGGAACAAAAAGGGTCCAAATCATTACCTATAACTGCACTGCGCTTGTCACCCACGGTACGAAAACTCTCAAAAAGGATTATTTTTCCCCGTTTTTGTTACAGTCTTGATTCATGCTCCGCTTCTATTAATAGTAGCATAATAGTATATAGCCTTCGTCGATAAATGGACTATCCAATAGAAAAATAATCTTTTAATTTGGACCAGTACTCCTAGCGTTCAAACAAACAAACAAACATACTCTTCAGCTTTATAATATTAATGTCGAAAATATAATATATAAAACAAAAAAGTACTTTAAGTATTTTGTTTAACAACTAAGTTATTATTAAATTTTGATCTCTTTATCAAAACGGAAAATCATATACTTGATTTATTTATACAATAGCTTTTACCCGCGACTTCGTCCGCGCCACATATTTATTAAAGTAATTGAGGCAGTACCTACTCGTATGTCTACTACCATACAAATTCACGTTTCCTAATCAAAATCGGTCTAACTCAAAGTTTTATATTTATTAATAAATGTACAATTTACACGACAATTTACAAAGAAACTATGTTCTCAAAAAATTAATCAAAAACAGACTTTAATTTAAAATCATATTGGGACGGTCCACCAAATTTTATTAGAGTCTATTAGTAAATATTAGTAGATATATCGACTGATTACATGAACGCAAATTTTAGTTTGTTGTTCATATTTCAAAAACCGCCGCACTGATTTCGATAAAATTTATATAACCACCTCTGAACTATAATCTACCAACCAAAAAAATAACCATCTAAATTGATTCACAATTGGAAATACAACTGGATTGATAACCTCCTCCTTTTTTGAAGTCGGTTAAAAATAGCATACAAAGAGTGCCAAGATCCTTCCATGCACACTTTTACTCCTCATTTCCACTCTTTTCAACTCTTTTCTGTGATAAAAAGTCGCCGTTGTCCTTTCCTAAGTCTAGGTAGTCTATCTGTGCACCAAATTGTAACAAACTCTTTAAGTGGCTTAGGCGTTAGACGGTAACAGACAGAGAGTTACTTTCATGTATATAATTTCATATGAGAATTGAAAACAGGTGTTCCTGATCATTTTATAGGAGGCAGTTGTAAAGGTTACCGAAAAGTAATACGTTTACTCTTCCAAAAACTCATTTTACAGTTCTTAATTTGCCTTAATCGAGCGTCCATCATGCATAACATTTGATAAGACACCATGGAAATCTCGTCGACTATCAAAAATTCTGTCTGATAGTGTGATACGCCATTTAGTGGCTGCGCCCAACTTAAGTATTGAGGTTGTATAGTGCACTGTATTCTTCTTGTCAAGCCCTTTTATTTGATACCCATGTTGATGGGGTTCATAAAACCTAAGTTATCCGCCATTGTGTAGAGGCCGCCATCTTGGATTTTAATTTTATATAATACATTTCATTCTACTGGTTGAGCACTTTCATTTGATACCCATATTGATGGGATTGATAAAACCTACGTTATCCGCCATTGTGTAGCGGCCGCCATCTTGGATTTCAATTTTTTATAGTATATTGTATTCTGCTTGTTGAGCCCTTTCATTTGATACCCATGTTGATGGGATTGATAAAACCTATGTTATCCGCCATTGTGTAGCGGCCGCCATCTTGGATTTCAATTTTTTATAGTATATTGTATTCTGCTTGTTGAGCCCTTTCATTTGATACCCATATTGATGGGATTAATAAAACATAAATTATCCGCTATTTTGTAGCGGCAGCCATCTTGAATTTATAATGATAATTAATAAACATAATTGTATTGTCACCAAAATCCAAAGTGTATACAAAATTTCACATTAATCGGTTGACAGGAAGAGGGTGAAATTTGAATTACTAAATTTGACCCAAGAATAAATAATCATAAATAATAAAAAAAAACCCCAATTCCACCCCCGTAGGTACAATTCGAAACTACAAAACTGCTAAAACATACATTTTATGGTTTCGTGTTAAATATCTAGACGTAAAGTTTCATAGTTCTTCAACAATGACGAAGTTTTCCATATAAACTTTCATCCCTTATTTTAACCCTTTCAACCCTTTTTTCGGAACAAAAAGTAGCCTATGTCCTTTCTCGGGATCTATTTTATCTATGTATCAAATTTCATCAAAATCTGTTGGTTGGTTTAGGCGGTAAAGACGGACAGACAGACAGACAGACAGACAGAGTTACTTTCGCATTTATAATATTAGTATGGATTTAAACCAAGGGAGTGTATGCCTCTTAAAAATAGGGCACAGACAATGTTTGTTATATTGAGCTTAAGGAACCAGTGCGTGCAAAAAATTCTAAATCGTATTTTTATGTAGGTTCAAGTATTGTAGTTATTCTCAAAAATTGTTGTAAAACAATTACATCACATTAGTTTTATTTATTCTTCAACAAAAAAAAAATGATTGTGACAACTACATATTTCAAAAGAAATTATGAGTAGATATGATTTATTTCGAGGGACAGGCGTAAAACAGCACTATGTTTTGTTGTTTTTTTTGTTGTGAAAACGCCAATATAATAAAGTGTTTTATGTGTATAATTCTGATAAAAAAAAATATCATGGTCGCCTAGTCGCAGCATATTATGTCGCAGCGACCGAGCGAGCGGGCCTAGTGCGCCTTGACCTCAACACCTCCGTCGCCCCGCCGCCGCGCCGCCGTGTGTGGAATGTAATTCTCCCGTGACATTTCTACCGCACACGTCGGTTAAGCCTTTATTTGCATCAATCCTCTAGTTCACTTGTATGCAGAGTGTTCATATTTTTATTACTATTTTTTAAGAGAAAATAAATGCCATTTCCCTGCAGTCAGGCAACGTAGGCTCATAAGACTATCTCTATATATAAAAACCTTATTATGGTTTGTGTACGCTTCAAAAACTCAAAAAGTTCTGCGCCGATCGAGCTGAAATTTTAGAACAATATATGTATAATCCAAGGATTGTTTTTATCTAATTTTTGCATCATAATGTGCCACAGCTAAGCGTGGCAGGGCAGCTAGTTAATATTATAAATGCCAAAGTTTCGATGTTTGGATGTTTTGTCGTAACTTTTGAACGGATCGAGTTAGAAACTCGAACTAACAGGTTCAATTTTTGTGATAAGAACATCTAGGCTGTGGAATGCGTTGCCTAAGTGAGTTTATCCCGATCGTTTAGCACGTTTAATCGTAGACCGCATCGTCGCTTAACACCAGGCGAGATGCTGGTCAAGTAAACCTATAAATAATTAATTAGTAATAATATGTTGAATTATTCTTAAAGAAACTAAACTTATATACATAACCATAATTTATATTATATACATTAGATATAAAAAGAAGGAACCTATAAAACAAACACTCCGTCGAGATCACTGCCGCGCGGCAGGGTCTCCAGAACGCTGGCAGCGTTACCCCTTTGGATCGCGATACTTATTTTTTGGGCGAAATAAGTGCCAACTCTGAGGTCTTCTGAGGCTAGAACCAACCGCTTCGACAGTTGTTTTGTGAACGTTTTCATGTCGGATGACCACGGACCCATAGTCTCCACAGCCAACGCAAAAAATAATAATTTGCGCTGAGCTGGGAGTATATCCGTTGTTTAAGGAGCTGTTCGGCCGCAGCTCCAACGGCTTGAGCAGTACTACCGACATGAGACGGTGCCACGGTATCGACACCGGTGGCATACCAGACTAATGCCCTGCCGAGACACCATGGTACTAGCGTGGCACCGTCAGGCCGCTTTCCGTCTGTTGACATTCCGGTTGGTTCCAGTGTTGCAGGTATTGACGCTGTAAAGAGCGCCCGTTTTACTAAGTCGTTTATTGTCCAGTGTCTGAAAGATCGACCGGCACTCTTCACACACAACATCCCGTGACGATCGAATTGATCCACTGCTCGGCCGCACTGGCAGTGATGAGGCTCGCATAACTTAGCGCCCAGGCGGAGACATAACCTATATTGATTTAAAATAAATTGAACGCAGATAAATTTTTGTCTACTACTGGCTACTATTTATCTCATGAAAAGAAAAAGAGCGGGTGCTACATAGATGAATCCATAGGACGCTGCTAGTAATAATAATAAATACAAACAGCCATATTCTCATGGTGAGTTATCTCTGCGTCCTATAATAATAATCATCATCTGGGAACATTGCCTTTGGTGATAGAATAACAGGCAAAGGTTTGGTAGTTTCCGAGCGGGACTCTGCTAATAATCTCACTATTACAAAACACCTACTTGTTCCTTTAGTTTCCTCGCACAACTTTTGAAGTCGTTACAAGGCATACGAATAATTCATCTGATAACTCTGGGTGACAGCGCAGTGCAAAGTAATGTCAAATGTAGTGTACTCTTCATGGCCCAATATCTGTTTGACGCCGCTGTCCTGGTATGGGCAGGCGGATTGCTTATATTTGATTGATTTTAGGCACATGTCTTTCTCGTCACGTTATCCTAAACTATAAAATAAAATACAATAAAATAGCCGACTGTGCTATAAACTACTATTCTTAAGTATATTATTTTACTTCATTATGCATCACTTGAATAAGTCTTTAAACTTTCCAAGAATTATTTCAGTTTATATTCTTTAAAGGTTTTGAAAATGGTGAAAGAAAAACGGGGGTGCTAACTTGAAATATTAGAAAAGTTCTCTTTTATAGACATAAAAAGGCCGCAAAAGCCTTTTAGGATTCTGTGAAGTATAAAGATCTTGTACATTTTAAACATGAGATAGCTACTTTCAACGTTTCAAAGACGAGCTCTGGTGTAGAATGGATTACAAAGTTTTAATTTAAATGGGACGATATTCTCGGTCGAAATAAGTTATTAATCTCAAAATAGGCGTAGTAACCTATTGCGGAGATAAGTAAAACTAAGTTTTGGATAATAATTTGTGACGAAGTTATTTTAATTCGCATTTGATAATTATTTTAGGTTATAATGACTGTTACTACATTTCTATTTCAAAGGATGGGATATTACCGTGAGTTAAATTTTTACTCGTGATCATAGTGCGTATAGCTGCATCGAAATATTGGGAACTCGGTGTATCAGATACTGTGAACTGTGATTTCTTCAAACTGGAACTAAATTGTATCTATTGGCGCATGACTGCTTGACGCTAAAATTACTCAAATGTACAAATACAAAAATCTTTATTGCAAGATGATACCAAAACATTTTAAAAGTTGCCCCATACAAACTGGCCTCTACGAAAGACATGCAATATGTCTGGCAAGACAATTTGTTGTAATGTTAATTTATAAAATAAAATAAAAATTATGGAATAGTCAGCTGATTAAAGTATTCTTCTTCCTCATCTTCTATTCATTTCTGGTTTTTATTTATGTCATCTGGTTCTTCATCTTCGATTCATTTCTGGCTTCTATTTGGTTGTGATATATATATGTGTGAGATAAATGCTTGGTGAGCACCATTTCGGCAACGTCTTGTGTTTAATCAGGATGTTGTTTTGTGTTTTTTAGAGTTTGATCAGTATGTCCATACAAGGTATTTAGGGAAATGTTACTTCCCCAAATAGATTCTACAAAGTATTCTGCTACTGTATAATTGAACATATAAAATTATATTTATGTTTAACATTATAATATTTATTGTACTAATATTATAGGAAATAAAGTCTAATTAGGTAAATGCATCTATCCGAGTAAATTACCTAATAGGAAAAAAGGTTTTATTTATTGAAATATAGAAGTATTATTTATGTAAATTCACCTGTGAGTTTGTTTGCGTGGAATTTAAAACTTTCATTTATGATTTTACTTTTGGGGTAAATTCTAAACTATTGCAAATCATTATACATTTACATTGCAAATGTCAAACTGATATAGTTAACAGTTTGAAAAGTGGTCCTACATCCAAAAATATCCAAATGATAACGATACAGAATTTCACATTAAGGGCGTGTGGGCCGTAATTTTGAATTTTTAAAACAACTTTAAGACCTTTAAAATAGTGTATTAAACTCTGAAAAAAATATATGTAATAGTTAAGGATCTAATCTAGTGCAATTCGCAGTCAGTAACATGATTTAATGAATTTTACTTGATAGAAAAAAGTCCCAAGCTTACCCCTTTTCAAAAAGTTTTTTCAAGTTTATGACTAAACTAATTAATATTTTTACTAAATTTTTATACTCAACGAAAGCCACTAAAAAAGTTATAGATGAGTTCGCAGAGCTTGACTTGATAAAAAGTATCAGTTATTCACTATGTTTTAATATCTACCATATATATAGCGCGCCGTTCGGCAAGCCTTATCAGTCGCGTTTCGGCGCTCACGGACGACGGGCCTGTGCTTGATTTTGCAATTTTGACAACCGATAAATTTTAAATATTACGATCATAGTGCCACAGTATAACAATATCAGTAGGTATTACTAGTGAAGCACGCTATGATCTTGATTTTAGATACCGTTTTCATTGGAATTGCAAATAGACGCTGATACTAATTAGTACGCTGTTTACTTTATGTTGTAGACCAAAAGGGGAGTCTCAAAAAACTGACGTCAATAACACATCAGTAAAAAATTCAATGCTGATGCAATGGAAAATAGATAAGTATCGGTAAAATGTTCGTCCGTTAAATCAGAGATCGGGATAAGGAAATAATGAGAGGGGAGAAATCCCCTGCGTAAATCCCCTAATATAAATGCAAGTCAGGTATCATTTAGGATACCTAACTTTGCCATTTAGGTAAGTTCTTTGGTAGTAAGGTACTTAGTACTTGGAAGAAAAGTCCTCGCATACAGATCTTACCACTTTGGAAGAGACTTTCGCGCAAACTATTCAGTTTAGAAAAAAAATGTTAGGAACTTCAATACAAATTTGAACACTTTCCATAGATATTATTATTAGTATTCCATTACGTATGGTTTTGTTAGAATTTTTATTTCTTTTCCAAGTTTGTGACACCACCAAAATTTATTGTTTTTCCTTTTTTTTGTATGAAAATGTTAATATTGTTCATAGAAATTTAGACATTCGACCAAATTTGATTAGAAGCCTTTTAGGCAGTAAAATTACTAGAATTTAACTCTGCTCTAAATTTCCGATTCGTATTTTTTATATAAGGTTTAGAATCATTTCCTGAGCATAAAATCACAAAATAATAACAAATCCAGGTGGAGCTTCAAGCGCCAGCTCGAAAAAACGTTTATGGCTGATATTCTGAAAAAGTTATAAACCCTATTATTATTGTAGAAAATAAAATTTCCCATTTTTTGTTGCCAGTAAACTTTTTTTTCGAACTTACCGATCACGATTTATTATGTCAAATTTGATGATAACAATGTAAAAATAATAAGATGTGAATTCTGTTCCCAGTAGCATAAACATGCCCCTTTTTACCGGAATGGAAGATGGGTTATGTTTTTCGCGCGTATCTTTTATGTTTGTAAATCTTTTATTTCCACATATCTTCCAAACGGCTGGATGGATTATGGTAACAAAGATGTTCTAAGACTAGTCTGACTCACCAAAGTGTCCTTAGATAGTAGGTAATATTTTTGTACGTGTAGATTTTTTTGTAGTCGGGGTTTTTAAATTAAAGTTATTCTATCATATTGCTCGTTGCTCGAATAAACAGCACCGTTCATCATCATGATTGAAGAGTTGAACGAAGAGTTTGGTCTCCACTTTTGTAATAAGAACAACTAAGCTGTGAAACGCATTGCCAGAGTGGGTTTTTGTCGAAGGTTCGAACCTTGGGGTTACGAGGGGTACACTGTGCTTGTTTCAATTAGAGAAGACCACATCATTTACAGCCACTATTATCGGCATCATCGCAATCGTATTATTAAATGGGTTATAAATCGTAAACGGTAAGTTTTACAAAAAAAGTTTACTAGCAACAAAAGATGCAAAATTTTGTTTTCTACAATTATTGTCAAAATATATAGTTTCCAAAATATCGGCTAAAACAGTTTTTTTTTTAATTGGCGTTTGAAGCTCTACCTAGATTTGTGAGCATTTTGTAATTTTATGCTCAGTAAGTGATCTTTACCTCATAGAAAAAAATTGGATTAGAAATTTAGTGCAAAGTTGACCAAAACACCATCTATTTTTACTGGCCTTTCATTACGTTTCAGCATATTTTTTTTTAATTTTTGACGAACTTGTGAATTATTAGGAAACATTTTAAAAAGATGCATGAAATTGGAAAAGCCGTTCTCAACTTATAGTGTGACCAAAAAGAAAAGGTTGAGTTTTGTATTTTTTTTTGTATTTCTTCGTTTCACTTCACAATTCACAAAATTGTTATCACTAGTATAAACAGTATAAACAAATCTTGAACAAAAAATTAGTTTAAATTACATAGTCCAATATTTTAATGTTATTTCTGCACTGTGGCACCGATTCCGCGGTCGGTGACGGTCGCGAGAACAAGACAGCGTTAAATGCCTAATTTGACAGAACTACCTGGCCTTAACTATTTATTATGTCATTTAAATGGCCATGTTAGTTTTATCAATCAACCCGTTTCGTATTATACGATAACAAAGGAGCCCAAAGTGGGAGCATTACTCTGCTAAATGGTAAGAGCTAAATTCTGCTACAGAAACCAGCCAGACTTTCTAACAAAATTGATTTTGGCTTTCCTATTGCTGTTTCTATAATTCCAAGCATGACTTTATCAAGAAATCGAATGTTGAGCGTTAATTGTCTCACAGAATTACCCATGGTACTTGTAAATGACCTGATTAAAAAAAATCTCTACTCCTAATATTCTAATTAATGAACTATGAGCATCCAAGTACGTATAGATGAACTGCAG
Organism: Ectropis grisescens; assembly: GCA_017562165.1. Classification (NCBI taxonomy): domain Eukaryota; kingdom Metazoa; phylum Arthropoda; class Insecta; order Lepidoptera; family Geometridae; genus Ectropis; species Ectropis grisescens. The sequence goes on from CM029779.1 coordinate 28,795,346, forward strand.
ACACCTTATTGTTTTGTACCTACGCATATTAATAAACTGTGGGCTAATAATAAACGCTTAAATATGGGCGTCATAACAAAGCTATGGAGAGAGCTATGTTCGGAGTCTCTTTGAACGGCAGAATCCGTAATGAGGGTATTCGCAAAAGAACGAAAGTGGCCGACATAGCTCAAAGAGTAAGCAAACTGAAGTGGCAATGGGCAGGCCACATCGCTCGCAGAACTGACAACCGATGGGGAAGAAAGATTCTCGAGTGGCGATCACGAACCGGAAGACGCAGTGTTGGACGGCCTCCCACTAGATGGACAGATGACCTCGCAAAGGTCGCTGGAAACCGCTGGTTGCAGGTTGCGCTGGCCCGTTCGTTGCGGAAATCTAGGGGTGAGGCCCTTGTTCAGCAGTGGACGTCTTGCGGATGATGATATTGTACACCTACAGTGGTGACCCCGACGTGATCTACAGTGGACCTACAATATAAATAGCTTACATCGTTTCGTAAATCTTCAAAAGTAAATACCTATCTGTATAAACACGAATATAAAAACTACTTATACAGTGGTATATTTATTGCTCCAGCAAAGCAAAGTATGAGCTGAATGCATTGAATAATTCATCCACCGTCTTGGTCCGGGGAATAAGCACTGTCATATAAAAATATTATAACACTTTACGGGATAGAGATTTGGAAAATGGTTAAGTGCTCGCCGTGGACGCTATTGAAAATGTATGAGAAACTACGCGATATATTTATTCTGGTCTGGAAAAACAATTCTCTGTTTTACCTCGAAACAGATGAATTAGAACTTGTTATATGAAATAACAATAATGTTTTCCACTGCGTTAGTGAAATGAGCGAGAAATAGTTGACCGGAAAGGAGTTTAAAATGTAGTTTTTGCCTTCTATTAAGATTTTTTATTAATAATTTTATTTTACCTTCCACTGACAAACTTGCTCAACTCGCTAACCTCGTATGTGACTCTAATAACTCTCTCACTCCGCTCCGCTCGTCTCTGCTTTGATGGAAGCACATGTATGAAAATCATCGTTACGAGTATAGCGGAGTCGGAGTGGAGCAGAGTGTATGTCTAGGTTCGGTTCCATTCCCACGATAAAAGAGTTTAAATTCCAGATCTATGTGTATTCGAAATGTCAACCCGATCCTTTTAAGCATTCCGCTGTGATTGAGAAGAACACATCTAAAGAACCAAATTTTCGCAGTTTTAGTATTATTATATATTAGGTACATGTTATTATAGATTGTTTAGTTGTGACAGCTGCTTCATAATTCATAATATTGTGAAAACATTATGAACAGATTGCCATGTTCCAAAAAATTATAAATAAGTACTTATTTAATGATTTGTGCACTTCGTCAAACCACATTTAGCAAATCTACCACAAATTTTTTTACCGTGAAATTCTTAAATCTTCGATTTTTTTTCGTTTGTACGCCGATTATACAAAAACTATTTTAAGTTACGTCTGGTCTAGACGGGAGAAGGGTAAGTGTCGATCCAAAGCTCCTAGTTCAAATCCCACGTGCACCACGATCTTTTCGAAATTGTGCTTAATGCCGCTAACTTAAAAGCGGTAAAAAAATATAGTGAGGAAGCCGACATGTTCCCGAAATATTTCTAAGTCAGGCGTTATCTAGCAACCCTAGCCAGCCTTTTTTTATGTGGGGGAAATACTTTTAGGTATGCCCACCATGCAGGGTCCTGGTGGGGTATGTCGGGCTCGGACACCATGGGAGTCAACATGGTGCGCCTGCGGACTAAAATCCCCACAGGTTTCTCCGACATGGCCCGGGTCAGGGTCGCGGGGTCACTTTTCGCACTCCCATCAACGACCCTGACCCACCTGCCATCGCCCTTGCGGGCCCACCTCGCGGGGGGTGGGTATCCACACCCCCGCATTTGGATCCAGCGACGCGCCGGAAACCACCATTGGTCGAAAAACCCCAGCCAGCCTGGGCCAGCGTAGTGGATTATGACCTCGACTTTCTCCTCAAGAGAAGGCCTCGAGTCCAGCAGTAGAATAATTTTTGGGCTGATTTTGATTATGATAATAAGTATACCAGCAGCACCTAACGGCAGCGGCGTTACCCTTATCATATTTCCCTTCCTCCCTAATTTCCCACAGTAAAAAGTCTACAAATATGCTATTCCAGACTACAATTTAAATGTTTTCTAAAGTTCAACTCCTAACCGCCTAACGAAAACTGTAGCTTTGATGTCACCTTCTCTTTTCTTTTCGCTTGAATATATAGAGACAGCAATATATAGAGACAGCAATATATAGAGACAGCAATATATAGAGACAGCAATATATAAAGACAGCAACATATAAAGACAGCAATATATAGAGACAGCAATATATAGAGACAGCATATAGAGACAAATATAGAGACAGCAATATATAGAGACAGCAATATATAGAGACAGCAATATATAGAGACAGCAATATATAGAGACAGCAATATATAAAGACAGCAACATATAAAGACAGCAATATATAAAGACAGCAATATATAGAGACAGCAATATATAGAGACAGCAATATATAGAGACAGCAATATATATATAGAGACAGCAATATATAGAGACAGCAATATATAGAGACAGCAATATATAGAGACAGCAATATATAGAGACAGCAATATATAGAGACAGCAATATATAAAGACAGCAATATATAGAGACAGCAATATATAGAGACAGCAATATATAGAGACAGCAATATATAGAGACAGCAATATATAGAGACAGCAATATATAGAGACAGCAATATATAGAGACAGCAATATATAGAGACAGCAATATATAGAGACAGCAATAGTAAAGTTACACCCGACTTAGTTAGGCGGTAAAAGGCTAGGCTGATCGACAACGACAACGTTACGGCGTAAAATTGAGCAACAACAACACACAAACATTCGAATCAAAGAAAATACAATTAGGTAAAACTAACATTATATTTTGTCAGCTGTACAATTACGTAATACTATCTAATATTACTTATATATTATGCTATGCGTTTCTCATAGTACAATCTCCGCTTAGTTTTTAGTATGTTTCTTTTCGTCAACGAAACATACTTATGGCTACAAAAAAATTGTATTTTCTACAGTTAGTAAGAGTCCCGTCGCGTCGCCGCGGATGTCCCCCATTATTAATGGTCCCACACAGACACACACACGGTACGCGGAGGAAGTGCATCGCATGACTTAGAGCTTTCGGCTGAAAAATGAGATCTGTCGCGCTTCTAGGTGCCGTATTACTTGAGGAATGTCGGTATTATATTGTTAAATGCAGAAAATAATTTTAAGATAATATTTTCCGAGTTAGGGTGTTTCCTGATTCATAGGAATGCTATGGCAATTCAGCGGGTTAACGTAGCCAGTACATATTATACCTCATAATTAGCTAATTTAAATAGCCTTTGAGCAGCGCTAGGCGCCTGAATGAGTTTTTTATTTCAAATACAATTACAAAAACCTTTATTACTGTTTTGCAGGTAAGATAAGATGTTACAAAACAATTCAAAACTTGACCCATACAAACTGGCCTCTTCGAGAAGCATGTAATAATATTTGGCAAAACAATTTGTGTTGGTTAAAGTAACATAATTTATTTTGTTGTCATGTTTTTGGGAAACAATTTATGAGAACATAGACATAAACAAATGATAATATAAATGATGATAATGCGTAAGTATAGGGAGAGGAAAAGTTAGTAAGACGGGAAAGGTCAGCAAAGATCATGTTTAAAGGTTGTTACGATGTCTGAAACGCTACTCTAAAATATATATATTTGGTAGTACCACGGATATGGTAGTACCGTCTGCTAAGATACATATTAGCCATACATATCTATACTTATAATAAAACTGTAACGGGTCGAATTCTGTACATTGAAGATATTTTGAAAAAATTTTTTTGGGGCACTCCATAGTCGATACTGATGGCGAAACTGCATTTTTTTTCTTTCATGTCTGTCTGTCTGTCTGTCTGTCTTTCTGTATAGGTATCACGCATCACGCCAAAACTACTGATTCAATTCAGCTGAAACTTGGCATGATTTTAGTTTATACTAAGGACATTGCTGTAGGCTACTTTTGATCCACAAATTCTGATCGGTTTTCTTGCGGGAGGGGGTGAAAGTCAGAATGTGTATTTGGTTGTAACTCATGTTTGCGTTGTTTAATTTCATTAATTATTTTTTTGTTAGAAAGAACACATTTTTTACATTGTCCCGTCAAAATTTGAACAATATCGGTCTGCTGGTTCGGAAATTACACAAACATTAAATAATAACGACACGCGCGGCGCGTTCGGTACATACTAACTTCTAAGTATTCTGTGTATCACAGACGATCCACAGAATATCTAGATTCTAGATTCTAGAAAGTGCTCACGTGATCGCGTCGCGTCTTGGATGACAAAATAATCGTCAAAAATATATTTTTGTGTGGAAAAACAAACATCATTCGGTTATAATCGACTTCAAACAAGGAGGATGTTCTCAATCGGGTTGCATATTTTTTTATTTAGTTTTATTTTACGCGATAACTCCGCTAATTGTTAGTTGATTTTGCTAATTCCTTTTTTGTTTGGTAGAAAATACTTCAGAGGTGATCTTAGATATCGCAAAAAGGGAGGTAAATTTTCAAATATCAACAAAAAACTAAAATCAGCTTAGATTTATCTGTACGACATCGTTATACCTTCTTATAAAATTTAGTCGAATGACAGAATTAAATTACCTGTCATTGAAGTAGATTTTTGTATTTTGGAAAAACATATCAGCATAATAAGTAGCAGCATAAACAACCCATTAAATGTTCCCACTGCTGGGCGTCGGGGCCTTCTCTCGCAAGGAGAGAGACAAGGCTATAATCCACCACGCTGACCCAGCGTCGGTTGGTGGATGACATATGACTTAGAACTTAGATTATAGGTAGATTTCGGTTTCTTCACGGTGTTTTCCTTCACCGTTTTAATTACCGGCATTACGAACATGACTCTGAAAAGATAGTGGTGCGCGTGGTTTTGAACCCTGGGTCTCCGGATCGACAGTCGCCGTTCTCCCGACTAGGTCAGCTGTAACTTACTAGACCAGCCGTAACTTATTAGAAAACGTATTATTTCAATCCAAATAATGTTTAAAATTTAAAGGTAGTGTTCAAAAAGCTTCGGTGACCGAAGCAGACCGTTGTTAGGGTTCCGTACACAAAGGGTAAAAACGGGACCCTATTACTGAGACTTCGCTATCCGTCCGTCCGTCCGTCCGTCTGTCACCAGGCTGTATCTCAAGAACGGTGATAGCTAGACAGTTGAAATTTTCGCAGATGATGTATTTTTATTGCCGCTTTAATCATGGCGGAACGTATCAAGTGATCGGGTTGAAATTTGAAATAGAATTAGATTACAGTCTGGAAGAACACATAGGCTAAACATTGCCTATGTAAAAGTACTCTATGTATTACGTAACAAACATCCAAACAGTGACATTCATAATATTTACAGGACAACGTTGGAACAGCTGAACATATTTGGATGGAATTCGAAACACACGTAGTTTACTGTGACGTAGGAAAGACTAAGCAAATTTGGTAGAAAATTTAAACAGAAATAACTCATAGTCTGAAATACCACATTTATGTATTTATTACCTATCAACCTGAAAATAAGCATGGGCCCTAAGGAAACAAATATTAACTATCACGTCAAAACGGCACAACGATATGGGTTGACATACGAAACACATATAGCTTAGAGTCTAAACTTTCACATGGGCCAATAAGTCTACATTTTCATTTAACTCCATATTAATATAAGCATATATTTTCGTAAGGAACTTAATGTGATGGTAAGGTAAAAGCCAAAAATGAAAAATATATGCACTCGTTTTGGCGTAGATAATATAAGTGATTTGCGTTCACAATCAAAATAACAAGCAACATAATATTCTCATTAGACGGCACTGTAGGTGTTGCTGGTACTGGAGATGAAATGAAACCACGTCACTGTATAAACTGCTGGTTATATTGTTCTTACGGTACAAGTGACGCGGGGCGAGAGACTAGCTCGCTCTCCGCTGTTCTCCACTTATGTACTACATCAGTCACGTACACGTACGTGCTCCTACATACACCCCCTTCTTAAAAAAAAAGGAGAAAAACATTTAACAATCCAAAAAACATTATTAAATCACAACTTGTTTACATTATAAAATTACGAGAAACCTGTCACATGAACATATGTTTTCTGCTAACCTCGGCACATTGACTTCGAACCGTTTTGCTCACTCAGCGTTCTAGCTTGACCTGCTGAATTATAGCTTAAAGCGAACTGGCATTTTTACAATTCTGCCATTTCCGTATCTTGGAACGCGGATGTAAATATGGTCGATTCTACGCGTGACAATGCATCAGCGATGTATCAGCATATGTGCTCCCATTACGTGACGTATATCACTTGCAAATTCACTAATAAACAATAACTGTGGGGCACGTCTCGGTACTTCCTTATTCGACTTTATTTTCTAACACATATATATATGAGTGGTTTGTGGTCTGTATAAACCGCAAAATCTCTACCTTCAATCAAATCTCTAAAATAAATTATACCCGAATAAATCGCCAAAAGTTCCTTGTCGTATGTACAGTACTTTTCTGGGATTCCGTGGGTTGCACTACCGCGCCTATACTAAGGTCTGACGCGTCTGTCCTAAGAGTTAACTCTGCCCCTGGACTCGGGTGCGATAACGTGGCAGCATTTTGTAAGTTTTCCTTACTCCTTTCAAATGCTCTAATTGCCTCTTCAGTCCATACTATTCTACTCTTATCCTTTTTTGCACCGTGTAAATACTTATCTAAGATTTCTTGCACTTGTGCAGCGTTTGCTATGGGCGCTCTACAAAACTTTAACATACCCAAAAAACCTGCGTAACCGCTCTACCGTCTCCGGTTTTGGATAGTCCTGAATAACCTTGACTTTGTCAGGTAAAGGACTTAATCCATTTTCCGAGACCTCGTAACCCAAAAAATCTATTTAACTTTTCTCAAAAATACATTTTCCTATATTCATTGCCATTTTATATTTCTGCAACCGCTCCTAGTTTTCCGCTTGCTTCTTATTTCACGCACATGGCTGCTCCCAACAAGTAGCATTTTCCTTGAACCGGAAATGGAACCTGCACAGCCAATCTGGATCACCTGGAGCTCTTCTCTTCCACGAACCAGACCTATTCCCATTCCATTTCTGCCGGCTCCTGCTTCTCCCGCGCTCTCGGCCTTGATCCTCGGTGCGTAATGAGGCCACTTCTAAAACGAGTTCCTTCATCTGGTCTTCATTCTCGACGCTCAGGAATACAGCAGCAATGTCGTAGGCGGAGGTGTTCTCTACGATCATGTCCACCATACTTGTCAAGCTGTCCAGCGCCTGGTGAAATACCGCAATAACTGTTCTGACGGAGGCTGGCATCCTGGATAGCCACAAGTTCTTTAACGTCTGCTCCGAAACCTGTGCTGGTCGTCCCAACTCTCTCATACGCCGGAGCAGATGCGTGGGCTTCTGCGAACCCAGTTCTAGCTCTGACATGAGCTTCTGGAACTGTCGCTCAGCACTCTCCTCGTAAACTTGCAGCAACCGGTCCTTCAGCGCCGTATACTTGTTGTTTTCCGGCGGCGCTGTCAACAGGTCACTCACCTGTCGAATTGAGTCTCTCCCCAATTTTGAGATGTTAAATCTTGTCTCATCTCCTCGTTTCCGCGGTGTCATTACTGCTTCAAACTAGGCAAACCATAACCGCGGCATGTCAACCCAAAAATCCGGAAGTCTCGTTGACACACCTATAGCGGCCAGGGTCAAATAATCGGAATGTGTCCGCTCATCATTCTTGCTCTGTTGACCCGCTTGCCCACTTACTGGCTTCGTTTGCGGAAACAATGTTGGGAAGTATACAAAAATTACGCAGCAACACCAAAAAAATATTCTGAATCTTCACTGTTCAATTTTCTGTCGGGGTCACCACTGTAGACCCTCTGCAGATCACGACGGGAACAAGAGATCACGAGTTCGAATCACGTCGGGGTAACCACTGTAGGTGTTGCTGGTACTGGAGATGGAATGAAACCACGTCACTGTATAAACTGCTGGTTATATTGATCTTAACTGTACAAGTGACGCGGGGCGAGAGACTAGCTCGCTCTCCGCTGTTCTCCACTTATGTACTACATCAGTAACGTACACGTACGTGCTCCTACAGCACTAATGCCAGTATAAATCTAAAAGCACTAAAAGCCATTTAAATCGATGTTTTGCTATTGTGGTATGTATTTTTTTTTCATCACTAGGTGGCGTTACTGGTATTCTAAATTGTACTAATAAGTTTTTGCTGCTAAAAGGATTATGATGCCAAATTTGAAATCAAATCAAAATCAAATCAAATTCACTCAAACTCAAAGGTTTTTCAATGACTACTTATCCCAATATTTGACGTACGATACTTCCAATTAATGTATAAGTCAGTAACATCTGCTTACGCGAACAAAGTAGCGGGTTCAGCTAGTTTATAATATACATGCACTTGTAATTTTACGATTTGTGTTGTATTGAAGAAGATTTGTACATCTGTCCTTAAAAAAAGGCGTAAAAGTGCATGCGGGTCCCGAACCTATAACCTCACAATTGCGTAGATTTTAATCTTAATTTTATGTCATTTTTCCTAGTACAGACGTTCAAAGCTACAGTAAACACAAAATACAACAAGTAAAACACATCCCTCCCATCATTGAGTCAATTTTAACTTTTTACGACGTCCTAACATTCAAATCGTCTCAGGTCTAACAGAATTTATTGACAGTTTGCGTGTCACGTACAAAATGACACCAAGATAGCGAAGTTCCCTCGTAAACCAGATCGAATTCCTCATTTCACCGTTTTACAGCTGGCGCCGTGTAATGGCTAATCAAAGCTGAAGCCTCCTCCGGCCCGCATCCGTGACTTGCATCCGACGGAGGTATTAATAAAATTCTACTGTTCTGTTCTTGGCGTGCATTAGGAAAGGTTGGGCTGGTTATAAGCGATGGCGGGAATCTTTATAAGTCTGTTTAAGAATAGATGTTATATTTATATGATTGGAAATGTAATTTTGTTTTATTTATTAATATGTTTTCAATATTTTTTTTGAATAAAAAGTGACGAGACGAGCAGTACATGTTCCTGATGGTAAGCAACATGCCTGCCACATAACAGCAATAAAAAAGGAATAGACTGTCAATTCAGCTATATATTTTTTTGTAAATGTGTTTCATCGTAACTACGCACCAACAATAAATATATTTTAGATTAAATTTCACAGATAAATATTTCGAAAACCATATTTCAGAGGGAGTCTCATAAAAATTAAATCACTTCAGGAGTTCTTGAAAATTAAAATTTATACTGAAACCTCGCTGTCTTAATGGATCAATGTGCTATGTGTTGTTTTCTCAAAGTATATCAAATTATCAAATTGAAAGCGTTTTTGTGAATAAAATGAACAACCAACATTTTTTTTTATTGAAGTATAAAGCTAACGGGAATCACACATTTTCCAGTACGAAAACACATTAAATTGCTTGCACATGATTAATGGGCGGTATAATAAAAGGCAGTGTAGTATTTCCCCAGACGTACTCTGCGAAGACTACTAAATAGTATTTATTTCTTTGAAATTCAGTGTATAAAAAAACATTTATAAGAGACAATATCTGAGGTGTGTGTGATTAACATGCCATTATAATTGTACAAGGTGTTTCTACCATTGACGTCACAATCGAATCTCAACAACGATTGCGAAACTTACAATGTAAGAACCGCTGTAAGTCTAACCACACCCGACAGCAGTCAGACTCAATATTGGACTTTTTACAGCTCAATGTCGGATAGATTCCTATAAATGTGTTTTATTGTCGTGCAGGCTGACATTGTGTGAGACAGCGCGAGGTAGGTTTGTGTAACATTTCTTTTAAATGTATCTTCGATGCACTGTAATGGGGTTGAGCGGACGTGGGGTGAAAGCGGATTGACAAACGATTCACCCTTATTTGTGATCTGATTTTCATATTAAAAAAACGTCCTTATTTCTTGTCCTTGGGTTGGATACAATTTTTGTATAGATTACTTATAATACCGTACAATTGTTATTACTTTTAAGCCAAAATTAATGAAATGCAATTAAATCGATTTGAAAAAATTCTAAATTTGTAACATTTAAATCTTTATTGCAGGTTTTTTCGTTAATACTAAGTTTTGCCAATTTTAGCAATAGCCAAGCTTTTCAAAACAAGAACGTGGTGAGCATTATGTGCACCGTTCTGGGTGAGTTCTATGCAGATTATCTATAATAAATGTTATAGTATAATGCTACCAACTTACCTGTAGAACAGAATTTGTCTAATTTTGTGCCTGGTGGCAACAATTTTCGACAGTGGCGTCATCGCTACATTCTGCAGATAAATTAGTCATACTATACGTTTTGAAATGTTTAATTTAAGAACGTTGACTTAAGCGAGTGATTCCTTAAAGTAGAATATTTTTTTTGCTTAAATTATGATATTGCAGTTAACGCTTGATTAACATCAAACACGTTACTGTGGAGATTCCTCTCAGATTCAGAGACAGCATGAATTACAATATTCCCGCTTAAAACATGAGTGGTCCCGTCATGTGGGCCTGCCAGTACCACGCCGGCGGGCCTCTCGGACTGCCCACTGAGCGGTGTCTTCAACGACCATGCCTCTCGTAGACTACCGATACTCAAATAGTTTTAATTCACACAACACATCCACATAATCATTTACAAAGTAGCACAAGTCTTCACGACTTCCGTAACACGTTCATTCGCTCGTATTTTTTTTACATTTTTGAGGAACAAAAGAAATCCCAAATCCCATGTTCGAATATCACTATGTTCCAATTTAAAGAAACCCAGAATGTTTTCAAAGAAATTACAGGGCATAGAGATAAAACATTTTATATCTCTAGGGGATTAGCGCTGTGTAGTGGTGGGTAATGATGTAGACAGTTCGTGTTCCAATAGCTGCGTGCCGCTGTGCTATTATGGGCACGCATGTTGCTTACCATCAGGAACGTCACCTGTTTATCCCGTCACTCTTAAATGACAAAATAAAAGAAACAATAACACCATTATCCAACCAGTCTATTATTCACCTAACATATGAGACCACTACGCCTTGTCCACAATGGAAGTAATCATTACCAGTAGAGATGCTAGCCTGAAGCTGACGCAGCATGAACATATAAACGATTAATAAACGTATCATTACATTATATATACCAAAACAATGAATTCGCGAATATTGCGATCCCCAAGTTAATCTCACACGCCAAATCCAACAGACAAATTCATAAGCAGGAAAAAAGGCGGAAATGGGACTCACGAAATCTAGGTCGTAGCTCGGGAACATCCAGTAGGCGGCCGCCTAAGTACAGGCTAGCAAGCCTGGTCTCCTTCAATACGTCACAAATAGCACAGAATAATGCAGTTTTTATAGTTTTTTTCAATTAATAACAGCACGTCACACCCCCCTAACGATTCTCAACACACCAGATTATTCGGGCACTACCTTTCAATGAACACGTATCTATCAATGCGAGAGAATCTTATAGAATCCCCGAGTTTACACAACCTTATGTGCGCTCTAAGTGTTCCGGATAAATATCTCCAGCGCCGGCCCAATCGGAAACATAATCTGTTCGCCACCGAACCGAGCCGTACAAAGTCGCGGGATTTTAGTCCTTTATGCAGAATTACTCGGGGCCTCAACGCATTCCTTAGTAGCTATCCTGAATGTGACATTTTTTGTGACCGTTGCGTAGGCCTGATATTTATAATCTTCTTTTAAAATTTTGTGATAGTAATTTTGTATAATACTTTATTTTGTTTATTTTTTAACCCCCGACCAAAAAAAGGGGTGTTATAAGTTTGACGTCGATATCTGTCTGCCTGTGTGTTTGTCTGTCTGTGGCACCGTAGAGCTCAAACGGTTGGGCCAATTTCGATGCGGTTTTTTTATTTGAAAGTTATTATCCGTGCGGATGTTTTTAACTATGTCTGGTTAATATCGATTCAAGATGGCCGCTTCCACAAAATGGCAGACAAAATATTTATTCACAACCTACCTTAATATGGTTATCAAATGAAAGGGCTTGACTAGTAAAACACTATACACTATAAAAATTAAACTCAAGATGGCCGCCACCACAAAATAGCGAATTACAATATTTTTTTCACTACTACCTCAATATGGGTATCAAATGAAAGGGCTTGACTAGTAGAATGTTGTACAGATAAGAAATCGAAGGTAGTCGGGGGTTAGTCAAAATTTTTAATTTTGTTCTTGTTTAGTTTTAAATTCTAAGAATTTAAGTTTGCTGTTCTTTTTTTTCTAATCTATCTGTAATTAATTTATACAATTGATACTGACATATGAATATTATTTAATTTAATTTAGCTTTAGATAATACGTAATAAGTGTAATTGGCATTTGTCGTTCTTATTAGTATGAAAAAATAAATAAATATATGCACTGGTAGACGTTTTAAATTCATTCATTCGCATAGAACATCTGCACAGAACCAGTCAGTTTTTCACATAGTAAATTATGATGTGTACACTGTACATAGTGCGTTGTCTATAAGGGAAGTAGTCGTCGGTACTAGAGACGCCTGAAGTTGACGCGGCGTGAACATGTAAACGAGCACACGCCGCCAGCCGCGCTCCCGGCGGGGAAACATCTCGTGGAATTAACTTCTTTTTACTATTTTATGAAATTGGTAATTTTTAAACGCTTTGATAATATTTTCATCGCATAAAGATTTGAGTTTGAGCACCAATCGATGGAGAACGGTCGAAAATCCTTAATTTTGTGTACAGTGTACAGCTGTATTACTCGGTTGTATGTCAAACACATTTCGGTGAGTATGCAACTGATCTGCATGGCCTGATAACTACTTTTTTGTATCGAACTGGTTATACCTCAAAAGAGTGACACTTTCACCGACGAGTAGTGCGATAGGAAAACGTGCAAGATGGTATTAGATTACGCACATCAATAGCACGCTCCACGAAACGAAATCGATAAAAATATGCTATCATGTTTCTGGCGATTTTCAAGTCTTTCTCAAACCAGGGTGTCTTTACCTAGTTGAGCAGAAAGTCTAAGCTTTTTGGCACGTCTTTAGATCGATATGCTTCCAGCTAAAACTTTGCCGACGTATCCCAAAACTTATCCTTAAGTATGTTAATTTCTAGAGTGGTTTTTAAAAGTTTTTTTTCTTATTAGGCACGATGTAGTCGCGTATACAAGAGACTGTGAGTGCAAAAACAGTGACGAAACGTGTAATTGGATAAGAAAGTAATGCGCCATTCAGCGTTCCAAACCAATTCAAAAAGAATAATTTATCTAATCCATCGTCTTGGTAAACAAACCGGTGGGTTTAAAGGTTACTCTCGGAGAAGGCTGTTCTACAGAACGGACCCATTTACATTTCAATTATACGCGCTCGTTTGCGTGTTGTAGCCCCCTTCTCCCCCCGGAGGGAGGGGTGTATGAAGATCTTTAAGTTAAAAATATGCAATGGGAAAATACGAGCGCTAAACGCAATGTTTGAAACACACGAATTCCATTTCCAAGTGGGCATTTCTCTCATAATACTATACGTTATCTCATGGGGCACCAGGTAGGAATGAAGTTCTTTCAGTTAATGCAATAATAATTTACAAGCAAAATGTTTATTGTATTGTATATTTTTGGCCACTCTTGTATTTATTTTTAAGTTACCAGTTAACACTTAGTTTCGCAGTCCCGATGACTGTCAATTATTAGCATTTCAACAACGACAACAAAGTTTTTTTGAGCAACGCAACGTTGAAATTTGTAAATTAGTTAATTAATAGACACAAAGGCCTGTGTCTAGTAGATAATTCAGGATACCTAGTGATTCCAGAGGATTGATTGCCGAAACACGTCTGTCTGCAACCAGCTTGTATTAAATCAGCTCGGATTTATGTGGCCTCGCTTCAAGACAGATCGCCGACTGATAGCGCTACATCTATCTGGAATACATCTGGGTTATACGTAGGCTTTACCCCAGTAAATATCTTCTAATATATAAAATTCTCGTGTCACAGTTTTCGTTGCCATACTCCTCCGAAACGGCTTGACCGATTTTGATGATTTTTTTTGTGCTTATCCGGTATCTATGAGAATCGGTCAACATCTATTTTTCATCCCCCTAAATGTTAGGGGTAGTCCACCCCTAATTTTTTTTATAATTTTTTTTTTTATTTCGATTTTTTATGATACAACATACAAAAAATACATACAATCCTCAATTTTCACCCTTCTACGATCAACCCTTATTTTATTAGGAAATTATTTATATGGCAAAACAACGTTTGCCGGGTCAGCTAGTATATACATATACGTGTATCGCAATATATACGGTAGCTCATGAAGCGTATATATTGCGATACACGTATATGTACGTATATGTGATTTGGGAATCCTACTAATACTACTAATGGTAATGTTTGTATTTTTGTTGCTCAATCACGTCACTATCTGACTTCCATAATACAAGCGTTTACTTTGGGGTTGGATGATATTATATGAAAGATTCAATCCTTAATTGACCTACTTCGTTCGAAAGATGAGACCTAACTTAATTACATTCTTATTATTATTCACGAAGATATAAATTAGGTTTATGTGTATGTTTTAATCCAAATTTCTGTATCAGCTGAACAAATTTGAATGAAATTAAACTCGTAACTATATTTTATGTTGAACAGAGTTAATACGTCTTTTAATCCATTATTCCGCAATACCGTACAAAAATCATGTGACAAGGAGAAATGATAGAGAGTTGCAAGCCCTATCTTCACCTGCATTCAGTTGGACAGCTTACAAGTGACGGCATAGTGATCAATCTTATTATTTTATACCCTTCTATCATCCTACATTAGGTCTTCTGGTGTATCATATTTATGACCCATAAATTTTCTTCACGGGCCTGTAGTCTATAACCCCATCTAGTGTAATTCGAGACGAACAATTATTATTTATAAAATTTAAGGATTTGTATTAACACATGGTTCATTTATGTCGCCTGAAATAAGTGTTATTTAAGCCCTGGTCTTACCGTGGAGCACAGAAGGTTCAAAATAAAATTGGTTTTATTTCCAATAGATTAAAGAAAATAAGGTGCTCAGTGGCATCCTGTTCTGCGGTATCCACATTCGGATCGCTGGCTCTACATCCCACCTCCGCGATATTACCTAATTGAAACAGGAAGACAGGCAGATTACAGCCGAGATTTATGTTCCCGGGAGATAGATACCCGAGTGTTTTACTGCGACGCCAGATGCCGCCATCTTGACTTATCGGAGAGCTGGATTTCATTTTGAAGTTTCATAGCTAATGGAGCGACTTTAATGCCTATAGGACAGCCATTTGGCTATCTATTATTGTAATTAAATATTGTGTTATCAAGTACTGGAGTTCTTTCACTCAAAAAGTGCCTAATAACTTCTCGATACAGCAAAAACAACCAGACAATATCTTCCAGGCAACCAAATAGAGTTATGTGAGAGCAAACACAAATTATAGTCTTTATACCATTGTTGTGATGGGTAGAAAAACAAACATTTTTATTTAATTTTACATAAAAGAATGGAACTCTAATAAAATCTACTACTATAGATTTGTTTTTTACTATCTGACCTGACGTTAAGCAATGATGCGGTCCACGATAGAGGTGATCTAAAACAAAACGATTCACTCTCAACTTGTAGACACCAAGATTGTATCCAACGGAAAACTCACTTAGGCAAACCGTACCACAGCCTACATACACATTGTTGTCATAAATATAAAGTCAAATCTCTTCATTTTACAACATCAACCATGAAAAGATGTCGAGTTTTTTTTTTAGTTAGGAGCAGTCTCACAAATAAAGTCCTTTTCGAGTAATCCTTCTTACTAGCGACCAGTAATAATCGCAAAAATTGTTTTTATTTATGACACCACATTAAAAGCCTTTTTAAATTATTAGTGTTTCTCAACTGTTGTATGCACATACGAGTATCATACATATAAACCATCCTCTTAAGGCTAGGTAGTTCTGTCAAATTAGGGATTTAACGCTGTCTTGTTCTCGCGACCGTCACCGACCGCTGAATCGGTGCCACAGTGCAGAAATAACATTAAAATATTGGACTGTGTAATTTAAACTCATTTTTTGTTCAAGATTTGTTTATACTGTTTATACTAGTGATAACAATTTTGTAAATTGTGAAGTGAAACGAAGAAATATTAAATTTATCTATACTCGTAGATATACAAAACTCAACCTTTTCTTTTGGTCACACTATAAGTTGAGAACGGCTTTTCCAATTTCATTCATCTTTTAAAATGTTTCCTAATAATTCACAAGTTCGTCAAAATTAAAAAAAAATGTGCTGAAACGTAATGAAAGGCCAGTAAAAATAGAAGGTTTTTGGTCAACTTTGCAATAAATTTCTAATCCAATTTTTTTCTGAGGTAAAGATCACTTACTGAGCATAAAATTACAAAATGCTCACAGATCCAGGTAGATCTTCAAACGCCAATTGAAAAAACTATTTTAGACGATATTTTGGAAACTATATATTTTGACAATAAGTGTAGAAAATAAAATTTTGCATCTTTTGTTGCTAGTAATCTTTTTGTAAAACTTACCGTTTACGATTTATAACCCATTTAATGATACGATTGCGATGATGCCGATAATAGTGGATGTAAATGATGTGGTCTACGATGGAACTTGTTTCTCTAATAGAAACAAGCACAGTGTACCTCGTAACCCCAAGGTTCGAACCTTCTACAAAACCCACTCTGGCAATGCGTTTCACAGCTTAGTTGTTCTTATTACAAAAGTGGAGACCAAACTCTTCGTTCAACTCTTTAGTCATGATGATGAACGGTGCTGTTTATTGGAGCAACGAGCAATATGATAGAAAACTTTAATTTAAAAACCCCGACTACAAAAAAATCTACACGTAAAAAAATATTACCTACTATCTAGGGACACTTTGGCGAGTCAGACTAGTCTTAGAATATCTTTGTTACCAAAATCCATCCAGCCGTTTGGAAGATATGTGGAAATAAAAGATTTACAAACATAAAAGATACGCGCGAAAAACATAACCCTTCTTCCATTCCGGTAAAAAGGGACATGTTTATGCTACTGGGAACAGAATTTACATCTTATTATTTTTACATTGTTATCATCAAATTTGACATAATAAATCGTAATCGGTAAGTTCGAAAATAAAGTTTACTGGCAACACTAGATGGGAAATTTTATTTTCTACAATAATAATAGGCTTTATAACTTTTTCAGAATATCAGCCAAAAACGTTTTTTCGAGCTGGCGCTTGAAGCTCAACCTGGATTTGTTATTATTTTGTGATTTTATGCTCAGGAAATGATTCTAAACCTATATAAAAAATACGAATCGGAAATTTAGTGCAGAGTTAAATTCTACGAGTAATTTTACTGCCTAAAAGGCTTCTTATCAAATTTGGTCGAATGTCTAAATTTCTATGAACAATATTAACATTTTCATACAAAAAAAAAACAATAAATTTTGGTGGTGTCACAAACTTGGAAAAGTATAAAAAAATAAAAATTCTAACAAAACCATACGTGTATCTATGGAAAGGTGTTCAAAATTGTATTGAAGTTCCTAACATTTTTTTCTAAACTGAATAGTTTGCGCGAAAGTCTCTTCCAAAGTGGTAAAATCTGTAAGTGAGGACTTTTCTTCTAAGTACTAAGTACCTTACTACCAAAGAATTTACCTAAATGGCATATAAATGCAAGTTAGGTATCATAAATGATACCTAACTTGGGGATTTACGCAGGGGATTTCTCCCCTCTCATTATTTCCTTATCCCGATCTCTGATTACTTATTAGATACTATTAGATACTTATCTATTTTCCATTGCATCCGCATTGAATTTTTTACTGATGTGGTATCGACGTCAGTTTTTTGAGACTCCCTTCTGGTCTACAACATAAAATAAACAGCGTACTAATTAGTATCAGCGTCTATTTGCAATTCCAATGAAAACGGTATCAAAAATCAAGATCATAGCGTGCTTCACTAGTAATACCTACTGATATTGTTATACTGTGGCACTATGATCGTAATATTTAAAATTTATCGGTTGTCAAAATTGCAAAATCAAGCACAGGCCCGTCGTCCGTGAGCGCCGAAACGCGACTGATCAGGCTTGCCGAACGGCGCGCTATATATATGGTAGATATTAAAACAATTTATTAAACAATTAATTAGTGAATAACTGATACTTTTTATCAAGTCAAAATCTGCGAATGCATCTATAACTTTTAGTGGCTTTCGTTGAGTACAAAAATTTAGTAAAAAATTCATTAGTTTAGTCATAAACTTGAAATAACTTTTGAAAAGGGGTAACTTTGGGATTTTTTTCTATCAAGTAAAATTCATTAAATCGTGTTACTGACTGCGAATTACACTAGATTAGATCCTTAACTATTACATACATTTTTTTCAGAGCTTAATACACCATTTTAAAGGTCTTAAAGTTGTTTTTAAAAAATCAAAATTACGGCCCACACGCCCTTAAATCACGCTATCTATTAAAAAAACGCATCAAAATCTGTTTGGCTATAGGGACAGAGAAATCGACTTTGTTTTATACTATGTTGTGATGTAACTTATATGTTATCCTAATAATATTATAAACGCGAAGGTTTGTAAGAATGTATGTTTGTTACTCTTTCACACAAAAACTGCAGAAGGGATTAGGATGAGGTTTTGGTAAATAGATAGATAATGGTCTGGAATAGCACATAGGTTATATTTTATCCCAGGACAGCGCGGGGTAGTGCTAGACGAAACATTTTTTTTAACTTGAATAGGTTTACACTTGACCGCCATCTCGCCTGATATTAAGAGACGATGCGGTCTACGACGGAGCGTGATTACCTAGAAGAAGCCGAATACTCTGAGATAGCCTCGTTTTTAAAGTCGGTTATCATATTTTAGCTCTCAAACTTATGTGTCTATTGGAAACAAACATTGAACTTAGTTTAAGTACAAGTATTAGCACTTTGTTTTTTCAACTTAAAAGCTCTCAAAAGCTTCACCTATAATTGAATTCAGCTTTGCGTGTCTGCTACGTTTGCGCAATTTTCGTGCTAAGAAAATAGTTTTTCTTTTTGCGATTCAACAAGGGTTCTATTTTACGGAGTGAGAAAAATTATTAGCTGAATTAGGATTATTTTAACAAGGAGAAACTAATTACGCTTTTTAAGCAATTACAGTAACTGGAGAGTTTTGTTTGCAGCTGAAGTGTCGTCTAATAAATAATTTAGGAATGTTAAGCTATTTTAATCTTTTACAGTTTGGTTATATTACTTTTAATTTTAAATAAAGAGTGACGAGACGTGTGCCTCAGGACATGTGCTTAATGGTAAGCAACATACTTGTCACATAACAGCACAGTGACACGCAGCTATCCAACCATGAAGAGTCCAAATCATTACCTAGCACTGTACTGCGCTCGTCAACCCGAGATCTAAGATGGTATAAATATCTCTAAGCCCTGTAATTTCTCAGGAAACATTGCCCTTCAAACCGGATCACAGTAATGTTTGTTTTACTGCTTGGCAGTAGAATAGCTGGCAAAGGTGTGGTACTTCCCCAGGTGGACTCTGCCAAGAGTCCTACCAATACACAACTACACGACACTTGCATTTGTCTGAAGTTTTTTTTTCTATTTGCTGTGGCTCAGAGAACGTCTAATTTGATCAGCAAGGTTGTTGGTTCTCTTCAGGCTGTCGATACTCCTTTGTGGTTTTACAAGAAAACATAATATGGTCGTCAGAACTGGCTTTAACGCTTAAGGAAATATAAATATTTAGAAATAGAAAAACAGGAAAAAGGGACAAACAACATATTCCAAGGAAGTTATTTTTGAAGACGTCAGCTAATCCACGTTTGGAACACATAGTAGGTTATGGTCTTAATTCTCTTTTGCGTGGAAAAGCACCGAATCTTAGTTGTGCATGACTAGTACGCAACTTTTATTTATGTTTGTTTTTTATTTCAGGACGAAAAAATAAATTCAAACGATTCTTCAAACGTTATGCAATCAAATAAGCCGTCAAATTTTGGAATTCAGACTTTCATCGGTCTATGGATACTTCGGATGTTCTAAGTGAAAGTAGTTAGCTGTGAAATGTGGTGTAGATCTTATTGTGATATAGTTTTGCTAATGATGTTGTACCTAACCTATAAAAAAAATTAAATCTTCGAGAGAGAAAATTTTACGAACTTTGTTATTGCATGTTTTGATGTCAAAGTAACTCAAGAAGAATGAATTCAGCCTAAGTTAAGAATTGTATTTAATATGGCAGATGTCTAAAAAGGGCTTGACGAATTTTCCGTTTCACCCAGACTTTACAAAAGGTTACAGATTACTTAACATCACTCTTAGACCCTTGGAAACCCTATTCTGTAATTTAACGTTGCGTAAAACTGGAAGACGTTTCAGATGTACGGGTATTAGGGCTTATTCGTATTCTAATAATTAAATTTGCAACAAAAAATACAAAACCAACTTCAATAAAAAAATAAAACTCAACTATATTTCAAAAGGAGCTATAACTAAACAGGTACATGGCGTCGTCCAGATAATTGAAAAAATAAATATAGTTTTGGTGAAATCACTGATTTCAATAAAATGTATATGGAACTAACTACTTCTGAAGTATTTTCTCCTAACATAACAAAAAAACTGCCGGTAGAAGTGACAATTTATAACTCAGAATTGGATAGCTTGCTTTGAAAACTACGCGGCTGGAACCGGAGGGCTTGGCCATGAGCACGGCTATCTAGAAATGCTGATGCATTTATCGATGATAAATAACAACCATGGTCCCGAGTTGATCCGAAGATTTCTTACCATACCCGAGCGTGACGCTACAATTCAATTCACAGTCCACGAAAAATCCGTCTGTGGCTCGCCAAAAGAAAAAAAAACAGAATTGAGAAACTATTTTTTTTAAGCTAATTAAAAAAATCTAAAATTCCGGATAAGAAGCTAACTATACTAATAATTATGCATAATATATATTCACTACGAATAGATAATAGGATTAAAATAATTTGAATCAATAGAAAAAGTCACTAAAAATACATTCATTACGACGTCCTCTCTCTATGAACCAATATTTATTCGTTGACATTTTACGTTTGCATAGCATATTATAAGCTGTAGTAACTATTAAGTGTTACCACTGCTAGCACTTGGGTTTTCTCTGGCAAGGTGAGAGTCAAAAACATAATCTGCCATAGCCATTATGTGATCGGGGTTTTTATATACAACACGTATTAAATTTGTTCATATTTAGTTTGGTGCTAGATGGTGTTGTGTGAGAAATATCTAAAGAGGACAAAAAGTAGATCCTAATGTTTTTTTTTAATAAAGAGGAACGAGACGAGCAGGACATGTGCCTGATGGTAAGCAACATGCGGGCCACATAACAGGACAGTGATGCGCAGCTATTGGAACATGAAGAGTCCAAATCATTACCTAGCACTGCACTGCGCTCATCACTCAGAGATGTAAGAGTAGTAGAGTAGTGGTTCGTGTAGTTATTACACATAGTGTAGATGATGCGGCTCGCCAGCTTACTTGAATGAACTTGGCTGGCCACACTGCCGTGTGTCTAGATCAATCTACCAATATTTACTAATCGTATCTGATGTACAAAACGAAACAAAACAATATAACGGGTAACTTCGTTAACGATCTTTAACTTCGGTAACTTCGGTAACGATCTCTTGGTGCGCTCAACGCCATGCTAGACGCACAACCAAAGTGCGATGTATTTGACGACGACTGGAGGGAATTGATGTCTGAGTGCTTATACTTTTGTGAGAAAATGGAATGAGAATATGTGTAATGAATAATAACTACTCATTACCTCCTCTAATACTCTAATATTTTGACTTACATATTTTAACTTAAATATTGACCTTCGTGTTTTCTATAAACACGTATCGCTTTTGTATTTGTTATTTTTGTTTAGTTTTACTTTTACATCATTATTTAATTTTTGACATCTTATGGATTTTTTATCAATTTAATTTCATTAACATTTGAATTATTTTCTATTTGCCTAACATAGGTATTATGAATGTGCGTAATTACCATAACATTAATTGATTACATTTTTTTGTTTACTTTTGTTCACAATATTTTGTTAGTAAATGTATCTATCTATCATTAGTATAATTGGCATTATGCCGTTCTAATTGATTAAATAAATAAGTAACAAACAAACGTTATAAAATACATCGCAACGTTACCTCGAATTTATTTAAATTAATACATTTAGTTAAAAGACCACGTTCACAACATACTTCCCCGCACTCTCCGTGTTCTAGAACCGTCGCCGTCGTTCGTCGGAAACACTTAAATTCTCCACTAAACCACTGCAAAGTTTAGAGCTCTCTAGAGTTCTCGCTGCGAGATACTTTTTCTTAAGGGGATCTCACAGGCAAACAATTTTTCCAAATGTTAGCTCGACCTACATTGGAAATGCATTTTTACAGTTCGAGATTTAAGGTTCAATTTTGTAATAATATGTTCAAATAATCATTTTTGTAGTGGTAGTTCATCATCATCACTTTTGCAGAGTCCGTGTGGGGAAGTACCACATACCTTTGTCAGTTATTCTACCGCAACGCAGTAGTGTACACTACTGTATTTTGGTTCGAAGGACAATGTTCTTGGTAAAGTTACAGGATACAGAGATAAATCGTTTTATAAATTTGGGTGACAGGCACAGTTTAGTGCTAGGTTATGATTCAAACTCTTCATATTCCGACAGCTCCGTGACACTGTGATATATGTGGCAGGAGTGTTGCTTACCATCACCCACATGTCATGCGTCTCTATTCTCTATACTATAAAAAACATTATTAATTTTTTTCTTCCGTCAAAATTCCGTTTTTGTTTTCAACTAATCTGTTTGTGTTTCCTGGGTGGGTTAGTTCCTGATGGTTTTAATTTGAGTTTATTCAAGTCTACAGTGTTTTTGAAGTTATACTTCTTTAGGCGCGTTATGAAAAAATGATGAGAGTGAAATTTAAAGATGCGCGCGCACCTGTGACACAAAATTAACAGTATGAAGTTGTCTGCTTAAGGTGGTTCGATTTTCATACTAATCTATTTGACCATTCATGGGCGACGAGAGTATAATTTTACACTGAAATGACTATAGTTGGCATTTAAATTGGTCTTTATTTGCGGTATTTCATATTAAGTTGAAGAAAATTGTAGATTAATAGTAGAAATAACATTGAATTTTTTGTTCATTTATGTCAATGTGTGAGTGAATACAGATAGTGTCGTACGGTTGCCGCTACTAGGCATAGAATACATAATAGTAATTATACGGCGAAAACGCGCGACGTTGCCAGCTCGTGACATACGCGGGTAACGCGCTGTTGCCGCTCTTCTCTGTCAACTTTGCTCAGCTGGCTCAGCTCAAGAATCAAATAAATTATTGAAAGATTGGACAATGTATTGCCAGTATTTGAATGTTATAAATTGGATAAATTTTCGGTGGCGATAAATTTAATAAAATAAAAGAAGTATAACTTCTCACGCGCGTACATAAGTACACGCACCCATTTTTTTTTTAGACCAGCGCACTCTATTATAGACCGCTTTGTTGTTTAAAATCAGGCGAGATAACGGTCTAAAACCATACATGTTTTTAACTAAAAATATCAACATATATTCGGAAAACCGAAACTTTTCCTATATAAAAAGCTAGCTAGCTAAACGTCAAAAATTATCAAACCCATAGAAATTATTTCGATTATTTTTCACCGTAAACGTTTCAAATCACCTTAAGAGCCTGCTCTTCAGGTAAGTATTTTATAACATCTCTATTGAAAGGATTGGAATCCAAGCTAACTAAGGGAGGCTAAGCTCTGTCTATGTTTATTTTCTTCTCTTTTGAACTTAATTTTTCCTTCCTCTTTTAGAACCAGTTTGGTACAATGTATTCTTTCCTTTTTGATATAAGGATACGAAGTAGAGAGTTTAAATACTAGCACAGATTTTTATCTATTATATTTTATTGTTTTTTAAATTATGGTAGGTATATTCTGGAGAACGGCGACTGCTGATCCGGAACCCCAGGGTTCAAATCCCACGCGCACCACCGTCTTTTCGAAGTCATGGGCGTAACGTCGCTAAAGTAAAACAACAAAGAGAAACATCGTGAGTAAACCGACATGTATGTCATATGTCATCCACCAACCGCCACTGGGCCAACGTGGTGGATTACGGTCTTGGCTCTCTCCTTGCGAGAGAAGGCCCAGCAGTGGGAACATTTAGTGAGCTGTCTATGCATGCATAAGTTTTTTGTAATTTTCTTTACTATGTGCGAGTTTAAAGTAAAGATTATTGAATTGTATTCTGTTGTGTTTACCTTGTAGTCTTGATGTACTTCAAGACTACAAGGTAAACTACATGCTCGTTACTCCCGGATTTAAAAAACGATTTGTCTCTTTGCCCTGAAATTCTCTCGAAACAGTGGCCTTAAAACTGGAATACTGTTAACAGACTGCGTGACAGTGCCATACTGGTAAAGATGTGGTACTTCCCAGGTGGCCCTGTTCCTGTTTGTGAGTACTACAAAAATTACAAAAAAATATTAAAATCCTTGCGTTTTGTTTAGTTTCAAGTAGTACTTGTAGCATACTGCAGTTTCACTGGCGTAGTTCCTGATTCCGTCATTTAACAGGGATAAAAGTAATCCATATGTTATAACATTACTGTGTTCCGGTTTGAAGGGCAATGTTTTCAGAGAAATTACAGGGCTTAGAGATATAAGATCTTAGATCTCTGGGTGACGAGCGCAGTGCAGTGCTAGGTAATGGTTTGGACTCTCATGTTCCAATAGCTGCGTGTCACTGTGATGTTATGTGTCAGGCACATGTCCTGATCGTCTCGTCACTCATTATTAAAAAAAAAAACAACTAGCGGTTCGTTCCGGCTTCGTCCGGATAATAACCTAAAAACCAACTGCAGCGCCATCTGCCGGGATAATTTGCAAATCTAAACCATCTAGGACCCTACCCAAATGTAAACAAAAAAAAAACTTCAAATCGGTCTAGCCGTTTAGGAGGAGTTCACTTACAACGAAAAGTGGCATTGATTTATATATACATAGATTATCATTTATCTATATACCAAATTTCATACCGATTTCTTCAGTACTTTTTGCTTAATAAAGTAACAAACATTCACTCTTATCACTCAACATATACAAACTTTCACATTAAAATATTTGACAGATTTTTCAGTGAAAATTAATTGTGTACCTGAATATGAAATTTATTAACTAATTTTCAAGTTGCGGTTCTAATTGCAAACTGATTTCCATGAACAGACCGAACTAACGACAATACTCGGCCACAAATCGCGCTATCTCCCGCTAACTACGTTCATTTCCGGCCGAGCCGAGCTGGGGGACGACACATGTATAACAGGAACTAGGTTATCTATGTAGCTGAGGGCTTAATGTCTGTGAATTAGGTAGGTATTATGTTTATAAACTTACTATTTGCAATTTTATGTGTAATGGATTTTAATTAACTTTGAAGGGCTTGTGTTTATTTATCGGATACTTGTTTTTTATCGGATACATTTCGGAAAACGTGCATTCGATCTGCATGATAGACATGAAAAAGGCAAAGTGATCCTTTTTTATCGGACAGTCCGTAGTACGAAAAAGTGACATCGTTTCATGTTTCAGATTTCAAAGGCTCGAACGGAGAGATTTGACTTTACGTTTGATATTAGACCGTCTAGGCTGTGGAATGCGTTGCTTTGAAAGTGACAATCTTGGCGTTAACAACAAACAGTGTTTCTTTTGGTTTTTACACAATCTATTCTTTTTGTTTAATTTCTAATAATTCGCTAAACGTACCTACTCTAGTCATTCTAATGTTGTGTTTTTTATTGTGTGCAATATTTTGTTACGTTTGATAGGTTTATGGACTAAGATATTACTATATTATGCATATCGCGAACGTACTAACATCAATCTGTTTATCTATCTATATCTATATCCTTTTGTTGTCTTAAGGAGTTCACTCTTAGTGATAAGGTTGCCATTTGTTTCACTAGTGTATGCTGTATTCTGTATTTATTTAGTTTTGTACTTTTTCTTTTTAAATAAAAAATGACGATACAAGAAGGACATATGCTTGATGGTAAGCAACATGCCTAACACATAACAGCACAGTGACACGCAGCTATTGAAACATGAAGAGTCCAAATCATTACCTAGCACTGCACTTCGCTCGTCACCCAGAGATCTAAGATATTATATCTAATTTCTCTGGAAACGTTGCCCTTCAAACCGGAATACAGTAATGTTTTCACATTACTGCTTGGTGGTATAATAACTGGCAAAGGTGTGGTACTTCCCCAGGCGGACTCTGCCAAGAGCCCTACCACTACAAAACTACTGGTACTGTGGACAATAAAGCGTTTCTGTCTATTTATCCAGGTAGAAACAAAAATTGATTGCTTTGATTTCTATTTAAAATTAATAAAACAGTATTTCAATCCAATGTTAGCTTTAAAATTAATAACAAGTGATTTTCCTTTACCGGATACGGGTGTGCCACGCTGATGTAATTAAGACTATGTTCAGAGCGTAGCCAATTTCAGAAGCATCTGCTCCTGTCTGCTCGTTGAAATGCAAATACCCAGCATCAACATTACTGTAGCCCGGCTAATATTATAAATGGGAAAGTTTGAAAGTTTGCTACTCAATCACGTCGGAGTCGCTGAACGGATTAAGGTGAAATTGTGAATAACATAATATTCCGCATAGCACATAAATTACTTTTCATCAGGGGAAATTATGAAAAGGGAATAACGCAGGTAAAACTGCTGAATTTAGCTAGTTTATAGGTTAAATTCACACATTTCTCTTCTTACTGTTAAATTAGTACGAATATTTATTTACCTTTACTTCAATCAAATCGAAGCACGCGCAAAACAACAAGCGCTCAAAAATGTAATGTAAATATCTGAGCAATTAGTAACTTGAAGCTAATTAAATTGCGAGTTAACAATTAGCAATACCGATTGAAATATGATACTCCAAGCAGCGATCGTCGATACTCACAAATCTCTCAAATTGCTAGCGAACGTGCGACGAACCTCGCCGTTCGCCATTCTCCGCCATCCTTCACCGTTCTTCGCCATCCTTCGGCATCCCTCGTTCGCTATTACGCCGTATAATTACCGGCACATATGCCAAAGTTCTCCGAACATTTCCCCGCTAAATAATTCAACGGAAGCGAAACTTTGCGCAGAGAAATTTTAAATATTTAAAATACAATCTGCGCCCTGAGATGTTCGCGAAATCAGATTTCGTTGAGAAACGGCGAGGTCGGTGAAATGCGGAATTCAGAATCAGATCACCTCGAGTTCAGTCATACACATTTTGTGGCACTAGAGTATACTGTAGATTGTATATTTGAGGAAAAATGTTTGAGCTAGATTTTTAAATGTCGGATTATTCAGATAGATTGTCCTTTTGTTATGGGTAGCCTGGGGATGTACAATATCTTTGCCAGACATTTTATCATCCAGCAGTAATGTGACAACATCAATGCACTGTGGGTTGGCAATGTGCTTTTTTTTGTATTAACCTATGGTACTCGTAGCTGGCTGCAAGTCGCCTATACTACCGAGATGACTATTCGGGTTAGCGCCGAGGGCGCAGGACCCAAAAGGAACCTATTCTATGTAAAACCTATTGATATGCTAATGCTATAGCATGGGATGATACCAGGGATGCGTGACGGCTGCTAGCACGACGGCGCATCATACGGCTCGACCTCGGCTCGGGTTAGTGCCGGAGGACAGAGTGTTTGGCACCTCCTGGTGCCCTAGCGGAGTGGGGTTGGCAATGTGTTATTAATGACAATTCCAAATAAATTACAGGGCATGGAGATAAAACATCTTAAATCTCTGGATAACGAGCGCAGTGCATTACAGTGCTAGGTAATGAGTTGGATGTCATGGGTCAGTACAATTGTATTAAAGCTATATTATACTCGTATAATGCTTGACAGTTTTCTGTATAATAATTATTATAATACAGCAAAGTAGTCATTTCAAACTTTGAAAATGTTTACAATTTGTATGCTCTTTCTTTTGTTCTTTATTAATTGACGTGTAAATTGTACATTTATGAATAAAGTACTTTGACTTTGACTTTGGATTATTCATGCTCCAATAATTGCATGGGGCTTTAGTCATGAGCAGGCGTGTTGTTTCCATGTTTTAGTCGTCCCGTCATTTAATGGGTTTTTTTTTACTTTTATAGGTTTACACTAGACCGCCATCTCGCTTGATGTTAAGCGACGATGCGGTCTACGATGGAGCGTGCTTACCTAGAAGAAACCGATTCACTCTCGATTTGGAGACACAAAGATTGTAACCATCGCGGAAAACCCACTCAGGCAACATATTCCACAGCCAAGACGTTCTTATCACAAAAGTAGAGTCAAATCTCTTCGTTCGTGCCTTTGGAGCATCAACCATGAAACGATGTCGCTTTTTCGAGCTACGAGCATTCTGATAGAAAAAAGGGCAAGGTGGTATCAGATCATGCAAATCAGTCGCACACTCTCCAAAGTGTATCCGGTAAAAAACCGATAGGCTGGCAATTTTTCGGCGATGATCAAAACTTTGTAGTCTTTTTCGCACAAGAGTGTCATTGCCTATGAGCCTTTTGGCACGTCTCTCGATCGATTCCAGGGCCTCCAGCTGATCAATATCAATTTTGTACTATGAAATTTATTAAAATAGGTAAATAAGAACAAAACACTTTTGAACATAGTCAGTCAATAATATAAAGAACTTTATGTAAAGTAAAATTTACAATAACATAAACAATTACAACAAACATTACAATAATTCTTCCAATACAGTATAATATTGCAGGCGTTTCTCAGCCATCAAAATTAAAAAAAAATCCTAATAGAATTTTTTCATTTATTTTGTACACTTTTTGATAAATAACATATTCTAACTGGACCTAACTTCTTTTGTAAAGAACAACGTAAACATTAATTCCCACCCGTATTCCCTCTGTACAATAAATTCAAAATCGTATTTCTCTCCGTCCCAAAAGTTTGTCGTCTCTAGGAATACAGACAAACTAATAAGAAACTAGTTAAGGCAGTGTATTCACGCTCGGCTTGATACATGCTCACAACTACATCATTAACTACGTAGTACCAACTGTATGCAATAAATATTCTAAGCCTGCCTTATATTTTATTATATCTTCCCTGAGGAATTGGAATGACGACTGGGAAACCTTTTTTTTCGTTCTATCAAAGGAATTTTTTTCGAAGGAAAAATTCGAAGGAATATTTTTCCCGATTTTGTTACATTCTTGATTCATGCTCCGCTTCTGTTAATAGTAGCGTTATTTTCTATAGCCTATAGCCTTTCTCGGTAAATGGACTATCCAATAGAAAAAGAATCTCTCAATTCAGATCAGCACTTCCCGAGATCCTAGCGTTCAAACAAACAAACTCTTTAGCTTTATAATATTAGTATAGGTATAGATTATTGTTATACCAGAGTATCGTTTTTCCTTTGGTTACGGAACCCTAAAGACGCTTCTTATACTCTAAGCATTGCAGATCAACAAACAGCTAAAATGTTTCACCAAATTATATTTCCAATAAATAATTTATTGTTTCAGCGCACAGGTAATCATTGACAAGCCGCGTCGCTATCTCCTTTGTCCCGAACCCAGGTCACTGTTCTGCGTATTCTTTTCATTTCACGTTGCGGTGTCATTGTTCGTTTTGTTTTTAAAACAAAGCCTGCTGACTGAGCTGTCGACTGTATTCTTTGTGTGTTAAGGCTGATATTGAGGTGACGTGAACATGGCTTCCTTTGCGTGAACAAACATATATTTTACAAAGTTTTTTTTATGACTAGTTGTGTTTTATAGGCTTACACTAATAAGTGATGTTATTAGAGATAGATTTTTGAGATTACGAGCTTGAAAGGTATAATTAACAGAAGAGAACCGAGAATATAGGTAAATAAATATATAGAGCAAACTTAGTGTGCTTCTAAGAATTTGGGTCTGGTCTCAACACAGAGTCAGGGCTAGTCGAGCAGTTGACATAAGTGTTTGAAGATCACAGTTTCTGATTCACGATGTTTTCTTTCGGCTTCCATAGTAGCTTTGCTTAGTTTTGATGGTGTTGTTATAAAATTTTCCCCTAACGTTTATTTATTTATTTTAATTTAACGTCCTACTGTACACATAGAAGACATTGAAATTATAATATACAATTCGTATATTTATATACTCGTAGGTGAATATAATGTAATAGTTTTAGTTGTTTTTTGTTAATTTTATATCGTATTTATTTAAACGTAATCTAAAGCCTATTACATAAGTTTCAAGCGTCTTGCTTCATAAATTACTGAACTTCCATACAATCTTTCATCTCCATTTACGAACGTTTTTGCAAATTGTATTAAAATCGGTTCAGTACTTTAGACGCCAACGCGTAACAAACACACACAAACTCACTTTCACATTTCTAATATTAGTATGTAATATAAACACCCCAAACATCCGTATTTGCCGTTATTTAATCTGTAACAAGCTTCCTCTTCCGTGCAACAATTACAAGGAACCAATAACCTAATTTACGATCAAAGCCAACTACATCGAGGCAATATTAGCCATCGTTGGTGGAGCGTTTAATTCGCTTTGTACATGATAGCATTACTCATTATGCCTTTGAGACCCGTACAAAGGTTTCAACCGTTTTGTTCTCCGCTCTAATTAGGTATCTATACATTGCTTGTTTTTCTCCTGTTTATAAAGGACGGAGTTCCAGGAAAGTGTGTTGGTAAGCGGCTTAATTGATTGCCTCTTTTAAGATGTATTTTCTAAACTCAAACAGGATATAAAGGCTTAGTAGAGCTAGCTATCTAGATTTTTAGATGAATAACAATGTGGTGTTCTCAGCAAGTCAGATTAATGAATAAATCTTAGATTCGATTGCCTAGAACAGATCGTTTTAGTGATGAAGTCATCGTTTGCTTAACTTTTTTTATGAATGTTTCTCTTACTTTACTTCTTATTAGCTGTGCCCCGCGGTTTAAAGTAAACACCAAAAAAACTAAAATATCCTTTATTAACCGATTAAAAAAAAAAGGAAGGAAGGAAGGAACTCGACCACCATTTTTTATGAATGAATGAAATGAGAATGCCCAAACCGATTGTACTCGTAATACATTTTCTTGGATAAGGTATGCTTCCCAAATGGATTCATATTAATTTTATCGAAATCAGCCGGGTGATGTTTTGAATATGAACAAAAAATTAAAATTTGCCAACAATTTTGTCTGTTTTTTTTAACATTAGATAATAGGTTCGCCTTTGATAGACTACAGGCCTGTGAGCAAAATGTATGGGTCAAATGAATCACCAAGAAACCTACGTAGGATGAAAGAAGGGTATAAAATAATACGATTCAGCACTATGCTGTCACTTAAACGCTATCCAATTGAGTAGACACAGGTGAAGAGAGGGGGTTGCAAATCTCGATCATTTCTCCTTGTCACATGACGCCGATAGAAGTGTCTATCGGCAGTCTCTATAACTGCCAATATTTTTCTTTTAATATTTAGGGCTTAGAGATATAAGATCTTAGATCTCTGGGTGACGAGCGCAGTGCAGTGCTAGGTAATGATTTGGACTCTTCATGTTCCAATAGCTGCTTGTCACTGTGCTGTTATGTGTCAGGCATGTTGCTTACCATCAGGCACATGACCTGATCGTCTCGTCACTCTATATTAAAAAAATAAAAAAATAAAAAAATTGCCGACGGACTTATTTGTTTATAGTTACCGTGTCTGTTTATTTCATATGAACACGTGTAAATAAAAGTTATTTTAAATTAATTTAACTATAATTTTATTAATTTAGGCGATGGCGCGACTACTTCGACAAACACCTTAAAGACTGGACTACTTTGAGTCAAGACCTTTGCTCAACACTGGGACACAATGGGCTCTTAACAATAATAATAAATTAGTTTGGATCGTCATTACTTAACAATACTTAAAAACACCCAAAGCAACTGTCAGCCACATTCACAAGGACATAATTCCATTGTAGCGTTTCGATTCCTTTGATACTCCAATCTTTTACAGCACATTCAAAGATAGAAGCATAAAGCAAATGATCCCGGAAACGCTTCCAACATGTAAATACGTATTCGTATATATAAATACGTATTCTTACATACAAATACAGATAAAGACATGCCGTCGGGAAAAAGACGAATATTGTAGCTGTTCCTTATTAGGTATCACGTTACCTACAGACGAATTTAATCCCTATCAGACACACAGAAGGTGTATTTTAACTTGCGGTATAATCAGTAGTATGTTTTACTGAACATTCCATTATGCAGGCTTCTTTCTTATTGCGTATTATAATTTGTTGTAACAACTATTATATTTAAGGGAATATCATAGAGATTGCACGATTAACTTGACGTATGGTTGTTTGTACTGGAAATACTGTTTTATTTTGTCTATTATTATTCTGTACAGAATTTGCAAGCCACACTCTACTGGTCAAATCTATCGTAGGACCGATAGCCGTAGGGGTAGACGTAGATTGCCCTGAAACTCGATGTAGTGACGATACACGTAAGGTAGGGGCTGGAAAAGAAAAGTCAAGGATAGGGCTGATTGTGTCATAGGAGAGGCATTGAGACAGACAGAGTCCAGCATTGGACTAGGGTAGGCTGATGATGATGTCCGGACTTGTAGGGATAATCTTTATATTTTGTATAATTATAATTCTTCTGTACGTGTGTTGACAGTGAACTCCTCCTAAATAGCTGGACCGATTTGAATGATTTTTTTTCTGAAAAAAATCAGGGCCCTAGCCCTGAATGGTAGATTCACAAATCAGCCCGGCAGAAGGCGCTGCATTTAGTATCGATCGAAGCCGCAAAGGGCTGCTAGTATTTAGTAAACTTATAGTTTGTAAAAACGTCACAGTAACAATATTTTTATTTATTTTATTTATTTGGAGTATACATCGCCACATAATATGTATATAGCCAACGTTACCCAAAGATGTAGCCTTCTAACAGTTAAATAGTTTTGAAGTCGCTTCAGTGGTTTTTGAGTTTATTCGTTACAAACATACAAAATAACAAATCTTAGTGATATTAAAATTTATTATAGTAATGAAATATATATTTATTTGCTTAGAACATCACAAAAATATTTCATACAGATGTAATTGTTATTTTGTGTTCATCCATGTAAAAGTGCATTGGTACCCAAACTATATAATAATATTAAAAAAAACATACATATGTGTCGAATTGATAACCTCCTCCTTTTTGGAAGTCGGTTAATAACCTATGCATGATGTACCTACCTAATAAGTATCACTAAACTTCGTTTTCGTAGACTTTAGAAAAAAAAAACTATTCCCTAAATAAATATGCTTCTTTCAGGATTAGTTGAAAAATAAAATTTTATTAAAAGCTCCAATACAGGGGAAAATAAATGTTTTAAAACTTAATTTCGTTGACGACCTTATCGCTAAATTTATAATCCATACTAGCTGACCCGGCAAACGTTGTTTTGCCATGTTAATAGTTTCCTAATAAAATAAGAGTTGATCGTAGAAGGGTGAAAATTAAGGATTGTATGTATTTTTGTATGTTGTATCATAAAAATATAGATATTAATAATTTTGTTTAAAAAATAATAAAATAAATTTAGGGGTGGACTACCCCTAACATTTAGGGGGATGAAAAATAGATGTTGGCCGATTCTCATAGATACCAGATAAGCACATTTTTTTTTATCAAAATCGGTCAAGCCGTTTCGGAGGACTATGGCAACGAAAACTGTGACACGAGAATTTTATATATTAGATGTTCGTTTATTGCGAATTATTTTTTTAGTTTAACAAATGACATCAACCGAGCGAAGCCGGAATGGATCGCTAGTTTTATTTAGATAGGTTTTTGTTACTTTTTCGCGGTGAAAAGTAGCCTATGTGTTACTCTTGACTAAATTCTTTCTACACTCCAAATTTCAACCCGACTCATACAGAAGTTTCGACGTGATCGTGCAACATACATATAAATATTTAAACTTTCGTTTTTAAAGTATTAGTAGGACTACATTTAGTTTAGGCTGATTATAGTTAGATACAAGATCTAACGCTATAGTCTATTAATTAATTAGACACAGACAACTTCGCAATTTATTGACTTCTCCTAGGTGTATTAGTTAGCTAGTCATTGAATTTCACGCTTACATACACAGTTGATTATGCTCATACATACACAACTTATCATCATCATCCTCATCTTCAGCCTGGGGATAGACCTCTCTATCATCATGCCATTTTCCTCGATCCTGTGATAATCGAGGCCAGATTCGAACCTTGATAAAAACGAAATCGTCATCCCTTCTTTTACACAACCTCAGAAACACTTATTTGAAAGGTCCTCTTGTAGAAAAGAGAAATTTCGAAATTCGAAAATATCCTGGGGAAGTATCAGTTTTACAAATACTTTAACGATTTTTTAACCAGTTGTAGGTAATGAGCAAATATGTTCTGATCATGTAATGATATGTTCATAGATTAAAAAATTACAAAGCAAGGAGGTGGATCATCTAATACTTTCCTTATACTCCATACAAGAGCAAATTTATGCTTGTTTGTTTGTGCTTCATATTTCAATAGCTGTGTGACACTCTGCCTGTTATGGGCAAGTATATTTCTTACCATCAGGAACATGTCCTACTCGAGTCGTTACTCTTTTACTTTAATAAAGTCACTATACAAAACTTTCACAGGATAAAAGCAACGGATAAGATCTGTACGAGTATGCATGTATTACGGGTAAGCACTAAATAGAAGATCATTAAGAGAAAATTAAAAATGTTTTGATATAGCATCCTTGCTTCAGTGTCTTTGTTCAGCGCTTATCGTCAGCGAAAACACGGCTTTAACCTCTTCGATTTATCCCCAAGTGTCCACAAAACAGAATATACGGTTAATTCTGGTCCCGCGGCATAAAGCTTCAATTTTCCAGCGATTTATTCGAGAACAAAGGTGCTCTTATCGGCAGTTATTTATCGAGTATGAAGCCGCGCCGGAGGATACTAAGAGATTATAAAGTCTCGTAGAAAGTTTAGGAGAAAGACCAATTTTCTTCAATATGATACAAAAATATTAATTGTTAAAATTACGTACAACAAGAACAAAATTAAAAATTTTGATTAACCCCCGACTACCTCTGATTTGTTATCTGTACAACATCCTACTAGTCAAGCCCTTTCATTTGATACCCATATTTAGGGAGTTGTGAAAAAAGAAATGTATTTTGCCATTTTATGGTAGTGACCACCTTGGATTAGAAATTTGTCATAGTTCAAAGTATTCTACTAGTTAAGCCCTTTCGTTTGATACCCATATTGAGGCAGTAGTGAAAAAAATAATGTAATTCGCCATTTCGTGGTGGCGGCCATCTTGGATTTGAAATGTGTTATAGTGTATCGTATTCTACTAGTCAGCCCTTTCATTTGATACCCATATTGGGGTAGGTTGTAAAGAAATATTTTGTTTGCCATTTTGTGTAGGCGACCATTTTGAATGGATATTAACCAAACATAGCTAAGAACATCCGCACGGATATTTACCTTCAAATAAAAAAAACCGCATCGAAATCAACCCATCCGTTTGAGCTCTACGGTGCCACAGATAGACACACAC
This sequence comes from Ectropis grisescens, assembly GCA_017562165.1. Taxonomy (NCBI): domain Eukaryota; kingdom Metazoa; phylum Arthropoda; class Insecta; order Lepidoptera; family Geometridae; genus Ectropis; species Ectropis grisescens. The sequence continues at coordinate 28,831,366 of CM029779.1, forward strand.
ACAGACAGACAGACAGACAGACAGACATTGACGTCAAACTTATAACACCCCTTTTTTTGGTCGGGGGTTAAAAAATTGGAACCATAGCTGTGTCTGTATCTGTTACCTACGGCTAAGCTAACGGAATTAAGTTAACGAAGGAATCTGCCAAGTGCCACTTTGCCAAGTTTTTCATCTTGACGATGCAATCATGTAGTTTGCACGGCTTATTGCTACCGAACTAACTGAAGTGGGTTGCAATTTTTGGGTAGGCATCGTGGCTGTGGGGTGTAGATCGTGGTGGAGAAAGAGAACCAGCTATATCACCTACCCCGCTCTTTCTTGCCGGCCTTGACGGGATCTCCACCGTTAGATGTTAAACGTAGTTGAGCTGCGGAGGACGAGGAATGCTGCTATTGCAGTATACGGCTCGTCCTGCACTCTGCAGCCGAAAAGTGGTAGGCGGTGGGAGCATAATCATAACCCGTCGCGGGAGCCCAAGGATGTCTAGACACGGGGCGTCTGGCATCCACTTACTAGTTAACCACCTCTGGTGACGGAGGTGCACCCCTGAAGAGGAGCCGGAGATGGGAAAGCCGCAGCAGATTCACTCACGTTCCTGTGCTCCTGCCGTAAGCGGGAAAGTTGGAAGGCTTAGTCGGTTGCGGCAATACTTGTGGTGTCAATAGCCCGACTGTCTCCCCCAGGTAAAAGTGTAGGTCTAATTACACTTCACATGTTTAAAAAGTGAGAAACCGATGCTTATATAATGCGTACATAATTATGATGCTTAGAAATACCCTGACGCAGCGAGTATCTGAATTCATTACACACAGATTTATCCTAGGTAGAAATCGAAGACGACGGCGTAATACAAATATACAATAATCGAAATATTGAAATGTATAATATTAGAAGGATTACAAACACACACAAATATAGATGTTTAGATTTATGTGCCAGAAAATCATCATCTCTAGCTACAACCCACCATTGTATTCACCTCTGTTGTCTCTCTGTGTCCCTTCTTCAAAATCAGTGTGTAGCCCGGTGTGTACCTCCCTCGTTAACACGATTTACCTTTCCCTAATAATTTACCCGTTTTTACTTAACGGCCGTTCCGCTAGTCTGCGAATTAATGTTTTAGATTTTATAGCTTTTTGCTTTACATGGAAAGTTTCATTGCGAGCTGTTAATGGCCTGATTAAGGGTTATGATTGCATCGTTAACGTTTGACTTTCATTTTTGTATTTTTTTTAATGTGTGTAGACATTTTTTAAACTTTGTTCTATTCAACTGAAATTTTGAAGCTAATTTCCGCGTATTTGTTTTTATTGTTTAAAAAAAAAACAATAAACACATTTTTAAACACAACCAGTCTACCTGATGCTGTGACTGGATTTGCTTAACTATAATTAGTTTACACTTAGTTCTCGTTCTCGTATTTTTTTTGCAATACAAGTTACAAATAGAACATCGACTGTGTAATTCCAAGCTTTTTTAATCTGTGTCCGAGATTTCAACACATTTTTTTTAGCCGTTGCGACGTGATTAAGCAACAAACATCCTAACTTCTAAGCTCGAGCTAGAAACTGAGCGCGCCGTAGCTTTATCTACGCCATTCCCGTTCCGAACATTTCCTCGGGATTAAAAATAGCATAATTAGTATTATTCCAAGCTGTATTTTTACTGCCCCAATGTATAATATGCAATCCGTACAGACGTTTCTACGTGATTGAGAAAATATCTAAACTTTTACAATAAAATTAAAATAATAATAGGATTAGTACCCGTAGTAGATTAATGGTATGTGTTGGCGAATAATTGTAATTTTCAAGCATGTACAACTAACTGTGATCTCTTAAATTAGAAGTCTTTTGTAAAATTCAAATCCACACACTCAACATCAAACAACTGTTCGCTGGATCATACCTCTCTCAATTCCACCAAATTCATAATTCATAAACAATTTCCGCAGCTACCGGGGAATGTTATACAAAATGCAATATTTACGCTGAGAACGTTAACCGACCGACCTTGATTACTCGTTAACAAACGGATTAATTCATGATTAAAACCACAATTAAAACGTGATCAAACAACGCGCGGTTATGATTGGCTACGGGCCTGGTTACGTCACCGCAATCAACCAATCAACAGTGTTTGAACGAGTAACGGTTTTCGAAAGCATGTGTTTGGTTATTTTGTGATTAAAATGGATAGACCGACATTTTTGACGGTTGAGTGATGGATTATCATACTGTACATTATATTGTCGTACAAAAATTGCTGTGAATGTAAAAAATCGTTTATGATTGTATTTTTTTGTTTGAACGTGCTAATCACAGGAACTACTGAATTTATTTCAAAAATTCTTTCAGCATTGTATATGAACGTGATCCCTAAGTGGTGTAGGCTATATATTATGATGATGTACCACCGGCGAAGTCGGGACGGACCGCTAGTGAATAGAATATGCAAATTGAGTATATCTTCGTTTTCACAGAGTTATCAACAGGACACGTCAGATTCGGCGCTCAGATTAGTCATAATGGAGAGCTCTGAATGGAGGTCCGCGTTGGCGGCTTGCGGTGATGTGAATAGCGTTATTATACAGACGTACTTAGTGCTGGGAAGCTGCCGGTAATGTGGCTGCGACCCATTTAAATGGCTCTAAATATGTTACATTCAAAGAAGGTTTCAGCTAATGATTTCCATGTGTTTAATCAAATGTGTTTCTAAACAAGAAATTAACTCCATGCGTATACGTAAAACGGTTTTTTCTTTAAAAGTAATATTCTTTGTGAGCAGCTCACTATTTAATGAGCTGCTCTCAAAGATTATATAGCTTATTATTCAAAGTTTTTACTGCTTAGGGTTTTTGTTGCAAATTGAGGGTCAACGCCTTAATCCACCAGACTGACCCAGTGGGGTTTGCTGGCTGATACATAGCCTCCAAAGATTATAAGAACATGGGGTTTTTTTCACGATGTTTTTCTTCACCATTTTAAGTTAGCGGCATTACGCACATGACTTCGAAAAACAAGTGACGCGCGTGGGATTTGAACCCGGTGCCGGATCGGCAGTGACCGTTGTCGTGACTAAATCATAGTCCAAGCGCCGCAGCAAATAAAGTAGGTTTGTAATGCAACGTACGGGACCTGATTTTTTTTTAATATGTTCAAGGGTGTCCACTTAATGTAGATCCAAGTTGGCGAGGCGGAAAGGGGTTCACTTCAGCAGCCATCTTGGGAAACACGTTTTTATTGAATATCTCGCGAACCGCGCATCGTACGATAAAAATTGTAAAAACATTATTGTAGATAATAATATTTGTCATCTGTTTTTATTGTATGACACATAGGTTTTAAATTGTAGCGCTCCAAACTTTATACAATATGATTTTTACTATGCTGATGGCAGCTGAAGTGAACCCCCTCCAGCTACGCAAACTTGAATTTACATTCAGGGGACACCCTTGGACATATTCCAAAAAAAACCAGGTCCAGTACTTTGCAAAAAAACCACTGGTGCTTGGTCTATCCGCCGTAACTTAGTACTACTTGTACTTACTTGCTTCGGTAGTACATAATATTGTACATACTACAATTGGGACGACACAAATTAGCAAGGCAACTGCGTAAGGATGCCAATATAATAATATTACACTACGTATAATAAATTGCAAAGTCAAGATAGCCATGAGTAACTATTTTTTTATTTTAATTTGTTCTTGTGTACACAGTTATTATAGCAATAAATATTTCTGATTTCTAAAAGGATTAGTACATTTGTAGCCCTGTACGTCACATGACAATACGTATCGAACGAAATGCAAATATTTGTCCCCACGCGACGAATATGACACGGTCTCCATATTTTTACGAAGCTCACGGTTCGGCAAACATTCGACGTGATTGGCCGATACACTTGTGCAAATAGTAGGGGAATCGAGAACATGGCAAAACATAATATTTGCTGCGTCATTGAAAACATACAAAGAATAATAAATACAATATCATAATCATTATCATCAGCTTCGCCAACTCTTCTCAACGCATCGGTCTACGGATGAACTTGGACAAAATCAAAGTCATGTGCGAGTTCGTTGCTCCGGGACCGATTGCCGTAAATGGAATCACTCTAGAGATTGTTCGATGATATGTTTATCTAGGGCAGATGCTCAAATTGGGTACAAATAGCTTTGAGAGTGAGGCCATGAGGAGAATTCAGCTGGGTTGGGCAGCGTTCGGAAAACTTCGCCGAGTCTTGTCGTCACCCATCCCACAATGTCTAAAGACAAAACTGTATAATCAGTGCGTCCTACCAGTCATGACCTACGGTGCTGAAACGTGGACACTAACAGTAAAAGCAGTCCGAAAATTCAAAGTCGCTCAGCGAGCTATGGAAAGAGCTATGCTTGGAGTTTCTCTGAGAGATTGTATTCGTAATGAAGTCATCCGTCAGAGAACCAAAGTCACCGACATAGCTCAGCGCATCAGCAAGCTGAAGTGGCAGTGGGCTGGTCATATCTGTCGCAGAACCGATAACCGTTGGGGTAGACGAGTTCTGGAGTGGAGACCACGAATCGGCAAACGTAGTGTAGGACGCCCTGAGACTAGGTGGAGTGACGATATACGTAAGGCAGCTGGTAAAGCCGAGGATCGGGCTGAGTGGCGTATTATTGGAGAGGCTTATGTTCAGCAGTGGACGAATGTGGGCTGATTATGATGATGATGATGATGAATCATTATCATCCCATCCTATGAAATGCTGTTAAGTACAGGCTTCTCTATTTCCAAATAATATTCCTTTGCATTGTGCCTACAATTTGTTTTATGTAAAAAACTATTGGGCATTTTTTCAAAATAGGAAAAGAAATTTAACACGGAACACCGTTATCGTAACCGTTACTGACACTTCTGTAATTTTATTTTTAAATCTTAAAAATTAAAATTATGATAAAAAACAACTGTAATATCAATATCCAGTGTCATGATGCTTAAAATACAACGATAATATTTTCACTTTCTATTTAAGACTGCTCTATTCGGGAGAACGGCAACTGTCGATCTGGAGACCCTAGAATCTTCGAATCCTACGCGCACCATTATCTTTCAAAGTAATGTGCTTTATGCCACTAAATTAATACACAGCGAAGGAAAACATCGTGAGGAAACCGATGTGCTCCCAAAATCTTTTGGGATCTAGTGCCATCCTCAAACCCGCTTGGTGGATTATATACTGATTCTCTCCTTGTGAGAGAAGGCCCCGAGTCCCAGCAATGGGAACATTAAGTGGGCTGCGTATGCCAGCTTGGCAATAAATAACTAACTGGCAATGAGGCCTACCATAATTAAATGCAAACCTTACAAATTCGAGACCGAACAAGACACCGGATAATATTTTTTCAGACATTAAACCAAAACTATAGAAAGCTCTAATATCCGTCGAGAAATTCAATTTCTCCAAGTGTACAAAGAAGGCTGCAATTAGTCGGCGACTTGAAAGAAATTCGGTCTCCGAGCTCATTGTTTAGCGGATAATAGACCTTTGTCTGCTTAGAATGGATAATACGTTCGGCTTTTAACCGCAGATGGGGTTTAGGTTCAAAGTAGAACGAGCTGTTCATAACTCGTGCCTCAAACAAACTCTGTTTTAGAAATATGTTTGAATGTCCATCATGTAGATTTTTTTTTTTTTAAATAAAGAGTGACGAGACGATCAGGACATGTGCCTGATTGTAAGCTACATACCTGGCACATAACAGCACAGTGACACGCAGCTATTGGAACATGAAGAGTCCAAATCATTACCTAGCACTGCACTGCGCTCGTCACCCAGAGATCTAAGATCTTATATCTCTAAGCCCTGTAATTTCTCTGGAATCATTGCCCTTCAAACCGGAACACAGTAATGTTTGCACATCACTGCTTGGCGGTAGAATAACTGGCAAAGGTGTGGTACTTCCCCGGGCGGACTCTGCCAAGAGTCCTACCACTACAAAGGTTGGTATATTCCTTTTATGCTGCTTTCCTGGGAGAAGACGGCCGCTATTTTTTTATTGTTGAACATTTCGCTCCACAAACTCGTTTGTTCATATTTTTATTATAACAACTGCGCCCCACGGTTACATCCACGCAGTTCCGTTTATTTTCCCGGAATAAGTAGCGTTTGCAATATTCCAAACTATAATATATCTATATTTCAAGTTTCAACTCAATCCGTTCAGGCGTTATGGCACGATTGAGCAACAAACATCCAAACTTTTGACACTTATAATCTTAAAAAAAAAACGAGTTAAGCCAATTGTTCACGTAACCGCACGTTATACGCACGCTTTCGTCAATTGACGGTTGCAAAACGAATGCTTGCATCTTAATAAATTAATAAATATTAGTGGACAATTCACACACAACACTATCTGACCCCAAACTAAGCAAAGCTTGTACTATGGCGGCCACATAGCTGATATATGATCTTGCGTAGAAACAATGAAATCTGTGTCCACAAAGCGGCAACGTCGCATCAGCCGCTCGTCAACGAACCTATAATGTGCGGCTACGTGAACAATTGACCTAACAGTTTACTTTTTTTTTTTACATAAGAAGTGACGAGACCAACAAGACGAGAGGCCACATGCCTGCCACATAACAGCACAGTGACACGCAGCTATTGGAACATGAAGATTCCAAATCATTACCTAGCACTGCACTGCGCTCATCACCCAGAGATCTAAGATGTTTTATCTCTAAGCCCTGTAATTTCTCTGGAAACATTGCCCTTCAAACCGGAACACAGTAATGTTTTCACATTACTGTTTGGCAGTAGAATAACTGGCAGAAGTGTGGTACTTCCCCAGGCGGACTTTGGGGAGTCCTACCACTACAAAACTTATGATAAAACGTACATGAAGAAAAAAATTATAACAATGCTGTGTCCGCCTGTATCAACACACAGTTGGTTTCAATCTCATCGTCTTTGTATAATAAAAATATTTAAAAAAACTGTGTTCCAAATTTCAACACGACACATTTGTGCGTTAGGTATAACATGAGCAAAAACACACAAATATTTGAACATTCAAAGTTTGTGATAAAAGTAGGATAGTAGAATTACTGAAGCTTATAGATAGATAGATAGATAGATTAACTCTTTATTGCACTTAATATAAAAACAAACAAAAGTTACTTACAACAAACAAAATAAAGTAGCAATTGGCGACCTTATCACTAAAAGCGATCTCTTCCAGGCAACCATAGGATGGAAAGAGAGATTTGAGAATAAGGAGGAGGGAAGTACAAAAGGGTGATTAATACTTCTACAATTAAACAATAAAATAGATTTTAAAAACTAAAATACCAAATAATATATTGTTATACTTACACAGTAATTATACATCCTAATACATAAATACGAATTAAATAATATACTAATACATACAAATAATTAGATATGATAAAATAAATAAATAATATATAATATATATATATTATATATTTATTAAACATTGAGATTTTAACTAGAATATCAGCTTCAATTGGGTGATGACTGCGATAAGTATACTTCTTTTACTTGGTTCTTAAAAACAACGTGCGATTGAGCTTGTCTAATGGAATATGAGCATTCCGACGAAAGCGAATGGGGAGCCACACACAAGCTTATACTTAAAACTATAGTTATTCTTATATAGCTATATCGCAATTTTACACATGCCCCTGAGGTGTGACCAAACACAGGCAGGCCGCGACAGGTTCGCGGAAGAATGCGAAAGCGTTCCCGTGTTTCGACCGTATGCGGCAAAACTGAAACCTCGTGGAGGTTTTAGTCGGCGGGAGTGGTTCCGAGTTCGCTTCAGGCCGAAGGCTATACGCAAATGCATTACCGCCTCGTTTAAAAATAACCAAAAGCCTACCACGCGGCATGGGCGCCAAACTTATGTAATGTTATTATTATCAAACCATTGAATTTAAATAATTTTTATTTCTAGGCCCACATAGTTTGGAATGTAATACAGTTCTGTACAGTATACTCTTATGTTATAGTTTATATTTATTACATTCTGTTTTGTGTGCTCATTGAATTAATAAATAAATAAACGGTAGTACACTCCGCGAGGTATAAGCTGAGCTTTGCATTAGTGTGAGTGATCACCAATCAGGCAGGAGCTTGAAATTTTGTCCGCGAGGTATAGGCTGAGCTTTGCATTAGTTTGAGTGATCACCAATCAGGCCTAAGGCCGGTTGTCACACCTACACTATCCATGTTCACTCACACAAATGCAAAGCTCAGCTTATGCCTCGCGGAGTGTACCTACGTAGAGTTCAAATATGACTGTTATATTTTAGGTTCAACAAATCCAAACAAAGTGCAAACTTTAATTTATTGTTAAACTTATTAAACATAGGTTCGCGTCTAACTACCACTTCAACAGCTGGGATAAAATACATTTTAACAAACGTGTAAACCTTTCTTCAGCTTTGCGTCAATAAGGAGACAAGTATAATACATTCATGACTTTGTATTATTAATGTCGACAATGCTACGAAATTAAGTCTACGCAGGTGCTACGTGAATTCGTAGCTTTGTTGTAGCAATGTGTACTACGCTACGGCCATCCCAATTACCCATAGAAAAATGCAAACCCCAGATTAAACAATATGTACTATGTAATATAATACAAATTATATTTTAACGCAAAGAAATGTTATCACAAATGAAAATTTATTAGAAATACTAACCAGCTGATGGCAAGCAACATAGCATAAACAGCCCACGAAATGTTCCCACTGCTGGGACTCGGGGCCTTCTCTCGCAAGGAGAGAGTCGAGGCTATAATCCACTACGCTGGTCCAATGTGGGTTGGTGGATGATCCATGACTTCGAAAGATTCTACGTACATGTCGGTTTCCTCGCGATGTTTTCCTTCACCGTTTTAAGTAAGCGGCACATGACTTTGAAAAGACAGTGGTGCGCGTGGTTTTGAACCCGGGGTCTCCGGATCGGCAGTCGCCGTTCTCCCGACTAGACCAGCCGTAACTTACGAGTAGCCTAAATCACTACCAAGTACTGCACTGCGGTCGTTACCTAGAGATTTAAGATCATAACAAATTAACTTTATACCCTATAACTTCTTCAGAAATATTTCCGTTGAAACCGGAACACAGTGATGTTCGCACATTACTGTTTGGCGGTAGAATAACTGCTAAAGGTGTGTTACTCGCTCAGGCGGGCTCAGCAAAGATTTCGAACATTACAAAATAAGTACGTATTCATTTATCGAATATTCCAGTGAACTATTAGGTGACAAGAACTAATAATGCTCGAGCGACACGAGGCCAGTTATAGACTGCAGGCCCGTGAACAAAATTCATGGGTCATATGATACAGCAGGAGACCCATGTAGGATGATAGAAGGGTACAAAGTAATAATATTGAGCACTATGCCGTCACTTGTATGCTGTCCAACTGAGTGCAGTTGAAGAGGGGGGGGGTGGCATGATTTTTGTATGGCATTGCGAAATAATGTATTAGAAGAGGTATTGAAACTCTATGGAACCAAAGCCGAACATAATCAAATGACCAAATTTACTCCGTAAATCGTCGGAAAATCATGATTTTTTTTCACAAACTAATAGTTAACATTTTAAAATTTATCATTTTTATTATTCCTCTTCCTACCTCTTCTAATCCAATATTTCGCAATGCCGTACAAAAATCATGCGACAAGGAGAAATGATCGAGGTTTAGAACCCCCCCTGTTCAACTGCACTCAGTTGGACAGCTTACAAGTGACGGCATAGTGCTCAATATTATTACAGGTCTCCTGCTGTATCATAAATAAATGACCCATAAATTTTGTTCACGGGCCTGCAGTCTATTAGTTCTATTAAGCTAGCAGGGTAGAACTTCTAGCTTCGTGTAGACAAAATTAGCGTTGTCTACGCGAAGCTTTGCTAGTTTGCCAACACTAGCTTGCTATCCTAGCTTGAAAAACTTGCCTCGTGTCACACGGGCATTATTTAGGCTGGCCTCGTGACTTAGTTGGTAATAAATCTGCCTGAATTTGCATTAATACAAGTTTTATATCAGCTATGTGATGCCTATTGTACAAGCTTTGCTTATAGACTACAGGGCCGTGAACAAAATTTATGGGTCAAATGAATCACCAGGAGACCTATGTAGGATGATAGAAGGGAATATAGTAATAAGATTCAGCACTATGCCGTCACTTGTAAGCTGTCTAACTGAACGCAGTTAAAGAGCGGGGTTGCAACCCTCGATTATTTCTCCTTGTCGCATGATTTTTGCACGGCATTGCGAAATAATGGATTAGAAGAGGTATTGAAACTGTATGGAACCAAAACCGTACATAATCAAATGACCAAATTTACTCTGTAAATTGTAGGAACATCGTGAGTTTCTCCGACAAACAAATAATTAAAAAAAAAAATTTTTATAGTTTCAATACCTCTTCTTATGTATTATTCTGCAACGCCGTACAAAAATCACGCGACAAGGAGAAATGATCGAGGGTTGCAAACCCCCCTCTTCAACTCCACTCAGTTGGACAGCATACAACTGTCGGCACAGTGCTAAATCTTCTTACTTTATACCTTCTATCATCCTACATAGGTCTCCTGGTGGTTCATTTGATCCGTACATTTTGTTCACGGGCCTGTAGTCTATTAGTTTGGGGCCAGATGTTGTAATGTATGAAACGTCGACCAAGTATAAGGGAAGCGCTCTAAATAAACACAAAATGTGGTTGCTGGTTTTTATATGCAGTCTACGTTTCGACAAGCTCTTCCTGTTTCCGCGGCGTCGCCGGCCATAGAGTGCCCGCATTAACAGCCGGTCGATAATTGTGCACCGCCGACGGAGAGCGCTCGCTGTTTGCACAAGTAATTGCTCTGCGTCAGCGCGCGACACTGAGAGCTTATCAGATGCGACATCTAACTTGATTATAAGCCCTCATGCGGGACACTTTTCAAAAGAAGTTCTATTTGAATATAATTCAAACTTACTTTTCTATAATAACAGAAGTTATTTTTGCAAATGTTTCATACTCGTACACATTGGTAGTATGTGTACATACTGTATATCATTGTATTGTGTTTTTAATAGACCCCAAAAAAGTAGGAGACAATGTATTCGTATATACATGTTTTTTGTAATTAAATTGATAAGATATACTCATATAATACACAGTCATACATAATAATGAACAAACACAAAAAAAAAAAAATAAACCAGCAGCATTTAAAAATGACCAACAAGTATGCGGAAATCATTGATGAATATCAAATTACAACAACAACAACACTTTAATTAATTAGAAAACTAATAGCTTTAAAACTCATTAGGCAAAGATTTTTGAGATACCCTACAATTTCGTAGTGGACTCTTGGCAAAGTTTGCCTGGGGAAGTACCACACCTTTGCCAGTTATTCTACCGCGAAGCAGTAATATGAAAACATTACTGTGTTCCTGTTTGAAGGGCAATGTTTTCAGAGAAATTACATGGCTTAGAGATATAAGATCTTAGATCTCTGGGTGACGAGCGCAGTGCAGTGCTAGGTAATGATTCGGACTCTTCATGTTCCAATAGCTGCGTGTCACTGTGCTCTTATATGTCAGACATGTTGCTTACCATCAGGCACATGTCCTGATCGTCTCGTCACTCTTTATTCAAAAAAAAAATATTAGCGCTTTCAAAGGCACCTATGATGTTTTTATAGTATGGTGTGACAAGACGAGCAGGACATGTGCCTGATGGTAAGCAACATGCCTGCCCATAACGGCACAGTGACAAGCAGCTATCGAAAGTATTTATGAAGAGTTCAAATCATTACTTAGCACCGTACTGCGCTCGTCACCCGAAGGTCTGCCCAACTACAACTGTCTTAGCTTTCATAATGCTGTCTGTTTTCTTTTCGCTTGAAATGATAGAGACAGAAATAGCAAAGCCATTGCCGATTTAGTTAAGGGCCGGAGATGTTAGATGTTTTATCTCTTAGTCCAGTAATTTCTTTTAAAACATTTCAGACTCTTTAAACCAGAATACAGTCATGTTTGCACGCTATCGCTTGGTGGTAGAATTAATGGCAAAGGTGTAGTACTTCCCAAGTGAACTCTGTCAAAAACCCTACCACTACAAAACAATTTAGTTCAATTTTTTATTTGTTTATATGGGTATTTATAGATATAATCAAAGCTCCATAGTCCGCTTTTTAGCATGCAAAAACACTAACACAAAACTTAATATTGGTAAAAAATGTTGCATGATCTTAAAATTGACACAAATCTGTATCAACGTGATTTTCAATTATTAATGTCAAGGTTCGTAAGATGTGTTGTAATTATGTCGAAATTATAAAATAATACTAACTATGCGATGCGTGAGACAATAAACCTATGACGTGTGAGAAAAACGCGGTTACGAAGTATGAACAAAACTAAGTTGCATCCATGCAGATGCAATGTAGATAGATAGATAGATAGATAAAATCTTTATTGCACTTAACAAATCAACTTACAAAACAAACAATCTTAAAAATATAGTAGCAAATGGCGACCTTATCGCTAAAAGTTTTGTTGCATAGTTTTGTAGCAAAAGAAATCCAAAAGAAAATATATGCTTAGCGATTTCTTAGCGATTTCTTAAATAAGAATTTTATTTTATTTCTAGGCTTACCTACTCCACTGTAGACTTAGTAATAAAAAAGTCCTGCTCTATCTCAGAAGCATTTTATTTAAAAGTAGCTCTTTCGCTTCACTAATTAGCCGTTCGTAGAAATCGCTAACAAAAAGTAAAACAATTTTATTTTCATGTAACTCAATTACATCAATTAAAGTTTTCTTTGAGGTATACCTAAGTACTCAGACGTTACTCAACTGACCTTGGGCCAAGAACTGTTTTGTGAGACAATTAACTCAGATTAAATACCTCAATTAACAATTAAATTTATTGAAATGACAGTATAGTTCAAAGTCACAATGTTTTCAATATGGAATGTCAATAGCCGCTTGATACACTTTGGCCATATTATTTACGCCAAAATTGTAAACGTGAGTCACCGAAAGTGAAGCAAACGGATAGAGGTTGTTTTAATTAATTAATAATGGTAACTGAAGTCAACTAAAATAAATCTTTTAAAAAGCTTACGGCTAGTGTTGTTACGGGTAGCCTAGAAGATACGGCTAGTGTAGTCGAAAGAACGGCAACTGCCTGGAGCCTCTGGTTTGAATCCCATGTGCACCACTATCTTTTTGAAGTCATGTGCTTTTTAGCAAACTTAAAAACAGTGAAAGAAATACATCATGAGGAGATCCTATTGTTGGAGATTTAATTCTTCAAATATGAGGAAATTTGCCAACTCGTAACTTGAACACCGTGGAGGACCATAGTCTAAACTCAAGGACGTATAAAAAAGTCGGACGTAGTCTCGCTAAAACAAAAACTGTGTCACTAAAGTCAGCCACATTTGCACGTGTGCGTTGTCAGGTTGTCACTGATAGGCTGACACGCACACACAAGTAGCGCGTGTAATGACCCACTGACCCACTGTGTCAGCCTATATGTGACAGCACACAAGTGCATATTATGTGGCCGACTCGATGGACACAGTTTTTGTTTTAGCGAGACTACGTCCGATTTTTTTATACGTCCATGTCTAAACCTTACTTTGTTTGATTAGGAGGAGATCCCGTGATCCAGGATTGGTTGATTTGATTGACAGGGGATTGATTTGGCCTTTTGTATATCTACAACTGAACGTCATTCTACATTTACTAAATGCATGTTTATTCCGAGCCAGATAGACAGTTACAGATTCCAAATACCGGACGCCATACATTCCGCTGAGCACTATTTTGGAGCTATCCATGTATTTGGAATCCCGATTGCAGTGATCAGCACATCAATGAGCGCTGGCTGTCACCGCGGCGCCGGACGCCGATATTTATGGCAGAACGCGCTCCACTGGGCTGGTAAAACTGCATGACCGCGGCCTAAATAAGCGTGACTGCCTGATTTTTGCTAAGGGTACTTATCTCACTTTCAAGAGTTTCAAGATTTATGTATCTAAATGTATTAATGGCGCTCTTGGCACAGTCCACCTGGGGGAAGTACCACACCTTTGCTAGTTATTCTACTGCCAAGCAGTAATATGCAAACATTACTGCGTTCTGGTTCGAAGGACAAAGGTTTCCAGTGACACAAGACGTTGGCGAAATTGTGCTCACCAAACATTTATCTCACACAAATATATATCACAACCAAATAGAAGACAGAAATGAATCGTAGATGAAGAATCAGATGATATAAATAAAAACCAGAAATTAATAGAAGATGAGGAAGAAGAAGACTTTAATCAGCTGAATATTAATTTAATTATTTTTTTTATAAATTAAGACTAACAAAAAATTGTCTTGCCAGACATATTGCATGCCTCTCGCAGAGGCCAGTTTGTATGGGGCAACTTTTAAAATGTTTTGTATCATCTTATCTTACCTACAAACAGCAATAAAGATTTTTGTATTAGTATTTGTGAAATTATGGGGCTTGGAGATATAGCACCTTAACACACCCGTGATATCTGGGTGACTAGTGCTAGGTAATGATTGGGACTCTTCATGTTCCAATAGCTGTGTGGCATTGTGTTATGTGGCAGGCATGCTGCTTACCATCAGGCACATGTCCTGCTTGTCTCGTGACTATTTACTAAAAAAAATCTCTGAATGATGAGCACAGTGCAGTGCTAGGTAATTATTCAGACTCTTTCTGTGTAAAATAGCTGTGTAGCATTGTACATACTGTTTATCTCGTTACTTTAAAATATATAAAAAAGATCTGTTATGCTCATCAAATTTAAATACTATGCTATTATATAGACGCAGTTATTGTTAGCAGTCTACTAAATCTTTAGTATGAAACCTTCTAAATCTATACTATAATAATAATAAGCAATACACAAGCTTAGCAAGTACATTGACTTGGCTCACGAGGTTACCGACATGTGAAATGTTTATTTCACGATCACAGTCCTCATAGTCGTGTCGGCAAACGGCCTTATAGCGAAAAGTCTCGACCAACATCTCAAGAGACTTTCGCTAGACGGTTGGATCAAAGGTCAGATGCACGCGGCGGCCATCCTTGACACAGCGCGCATCGTCAGGAGGTTCCTCTCTGCAGCCCTAACCACCGGTAGCATGGGCCCTGCCCCGCCGCTGGCGGCAAACTAGGTTTAGGTTTTTATAATGTTTTTACTTATTTTGTTTTTGATAAATTCATTGCTATTGTAAAAACCTAAATTTAAGAACGTTGATTAAATGAATAAATAATAAATCTTATAAAAATCCTTAAAAAATTCCACTAATGCAACTCAAGATATAAATGATTTTTATATGAATTTCAGGAATATCCATAGGTCAGCAGCAGCTACAGTTTATATATTCTTTTTTTGCTCGAGGGTAAAAATTACTGCGGAATAAATATTTAATAGAAGACCGTGCCAAACACGCTCTTTGAGGGCATTGCTCTTATACTAGAGATTGCAACTTGGCAGAGGTTTTAGCTAGAAGGTTGCCAGCGTATTGCAAAATCTAACTTTTGCCTAATATTGTTTCGCTTTACGGTTAACGGCCAAACATCGATAAATTGTACACCAATTTCACCCAAAAATGAATGTTTTAAATAGATACTAATTTAATAGCGGCCCGCCTCGCCTCTCCACTAATATCACTGACACTTGAACTTTATGGTATAGTAATAAAGTTCAAATTGACTTATTATTACTAATCGTTTGTATGGGAAAATTAAAAGGGAATTAAGGTTTTCCCAGCAATTATTCGATTTTTCCTCGCCGTAAAAACCGTCCTTGGACTTCAACGAACATTTAAAAAAAAATTGGCCAAATCGGCCGAGGTGTTGTTGAGTTATGCGCTTACCAACACATTTTGCGATTAATTTTTATATTACAGATTACTAGTAGCACCCCGCCATTCACCATTATTACTCACATTGTTGTTCCCATTTCTGTATTTTTCTCGCAATAAAAACTAACGTGGGCTGTTTTAAAATTACAGAATTACAGAAATCGCTCATATTCTAGACTAATACTTAATTAAATAAATAAATATTGATGGACAATGCACACACAACACCATCTGACCCCAAACTAAGCAAAGCTTGTATTATGGAAGCCAAATAGCTGATATAATACTTATATAGTTTTAAATACATACTTATTATAAATAGAAACACCCAGACACAGTGCAAAAATTTTTTTGAATTCATCACACAAATATTTGCACTGGGTGGGAATCGAACCCACGACCCTCGGCTTCGCAGGCAGAGTTACTACCCACTAAGCCACGAGGCCAGTCAAAAATTATGCTCCAGATTGCAACTAAATCCGTTCAACCATGCTAATGTGATTGAGTAACAAGCATTCATACATCCATGGCATTAATGATATTGAGACAAGAGTACGTCATATTTTTTTTATCAGTAGGCATCTGCCTTTGTCCATGTAGAATTTAGAAGAAGGCTGTTTTCTAACTCTGTAAGTGTTCAACGAAATAGATATATCCAGATTATGACTTATTTGAATTCTAAATTTCAGTTTGACCCTTTCAGTGCTAACAACGTCATTGAGCAATAATAATAGACAATGTTTTCACGCGTAAAATAATATTCCTAGGATTTTAAAAATGCATGTACATTTGCAAGGTTCTCGAGTGGCGACCACGAACCGGAAAGCGCAGTGTTGGACAACCTCCCACAAGATTGTAGTGGTAGGACTCTTGGCAGATTCCGCCTGGGGAAGTACCACACATTTGCCAATTATTCTACCGCCAAGCAGTAATGTGCAAACTATTACTGTGTTCCGGTTTAAAGGGCAATGTTTTCAGAGAAATTACAGGGCTTAGAGATATAAGATCTTAGATCTCTGGGTGACGAGCGCAGTGCAGTGCTAGGTAATGATTTGGACTCTTCATGTTCTAATAGCTGCGTGTCACTGTGCTGTTATGTGTCAGGCATGTTGCTTACTATCAGGCACATGTCCTGATCGTCTCGTCACTCTTTATTAAAAAAAAAAAAAAAAAAAGATGGACAGATGACTTCACAAAGGTCGCTGGAAACCGCTGGTTGCAGGTTGCGCAGGACCGTTCGTTGTGGAAATCTAGGGAGAGGCATATGTCCAGCAATGGACGTCTTGCGGCTAATGATGATGATGATGTACATTTATTTTTTCACTTAGAGGCTGCGATACCAGCTATATCATTAAATACAGACAACTATACACATCAAACTTATCTTGCCTCATGAGCTAGAAAAAATAAATAAATCATACTAGATGTTATATGAGTCCCGTCACATTTAAACGTCAGTTTTACACGAGAACAGACCGTTGTTTTCATGTCACCATCAATCCGGCGCGTCGACAACTATTTACCCCTTTATGTGTCACAAAACATCAACGTACATCATATTTGATTTATTCCATGCCGCCATGACACATTGCCACCGAGTTATAAGGCAGTGAATTAAACGCACTACATTATTGCTATCACACACTAACAGTAACGGCGATCAGTACATTTTCTCTGTAGTTATACTAATCATAATTATTTTGTAATAATATTTTTCCCAAACTCAAATGACAATGGTCACGAACCCCGGAACCTGGAATTGCAAAATTTTATAATATAAAAGTAACAATATTTACACATCAACAGCCCACTAAATGCTCCCATTGCTGGGACTCGGGCCTTCTCTCGCAATGAGAGAGTTAAGATCATAATTCACCACGCTGGCCTAGTGCGGTTTGGTAACAATATTTACCCTTAGCCGGAATCGTAAAAAAAGTAAACATAATGGTGTCTGGGGTCAAAACTGACCCCGATAAAAATTAAGTCACAAAACCACGCATTCATATTTTTTTAATTTAATGTTTAATTTAAGAGATAATTAATAAATGGTAATCTAAACATTTTTAGAATCTGTCTTGACATGATTTTCTAAATTTGATGCTTTCTACTATATATAACTCAAACCTTAAAATGTTCATGACAGCTAAACAGCTATAAAAGATGGCCAATGTCACGTTCTTCTGGAATAAATTACGCATGTCTGATCTAAAGGATACTAAGCTTCTTTTGGTGGTGATATAAAAATTATAATGTAGAAATAGTGGAAATCGTATCAAAACTTTCATTTTCATTTCGAAAAAATTATGATTTGTATAATTAGTAAAACCGAATAAAAGTTTGTCCTAAAAGTTTATTTTGATTATTATCCGTCAAAAAATAATGACGATTACTTACTGAAAAATATTAAACTTTATGATATAACTCATAATACAAAATTGCACACTTCTGGTATCGGGGGTAAATTGTACGTACATACATACCTCCGTTCTTGGTAACAGTGCAGTGATGCACGTCCGTTATCCAACGCACACTGCGACTCAATAAAATGGGTTAGAAGCTTTAGGCCCAAATCTCGATATGACTAGATTGCGGGTCTGACTAAATAGCTTTGAGACTAAATCTCGATATGACTAGATTGCGGGTCTGACTAAATAGCTTTGAGACTAAATCTCGATATGACTAGATTGCGGGTCTGACTAAATAGCTTTGAGACTAAATCTCGATATGACTAGATGCGGAGACCAAACTGACTGACTAGATTGCGGGTCCGACGCAAATACTTGAGACTCAATATATGACTAGATTGCGGGTCTGACTAAATAGCATTGAGACCAAATCTCGATATGACTACATCGCGTTTTGGTCCACATTGTTTTTGGACTAGATCGCGAAAAGACCAGATAGCGTTACAACTAATTTGTCGTTTGTTTTTCAGAGTACAGTTACATCGACAATAAACACATTGCGTTTTTTTTTTACAATTTTTAAATTCTGTACCCCGAGCACATCACAAATTATACCCGTAGTAAACTAGCGGCTCGTTCTGGCTTCGCTATTGATATTTGACAGGATATTGTCATACAAAGACCTCAAAAACCTTCTTTGGCTCGTGCACAACAACTTTGCTAAAGGCATCACATGACCTCAGCACCGCCTCTGAATGCCATGCCATGCGAGGCCAATAAAATTACCTAGATGCGTAAGGCTGAAGGTGAAAAAGTTAAGCTGTTGGGATCAATTTTGACCCCGATACCAGCAAAAGGTTAACTTAACGGTAAAGGAAAACATGAAAAAACCGGTATGTTTCAAAAATCTTTCGATGTGTCATCCACCAAACCGCACTGAGACAGCGAGGTGGATTATGACATAGACTCTCTTTGCACGAAAAGGCTCCAAATAAAATGGAAATATTTAGTAGGCTGCTTGTGATATCCTAATCTACATTATAATGTCGTAAGTTTTCTTACTATCAGTACGGAGTCCAGCGCTCGGTGCCGGAGGATGTGACGTGGGAATGTTTGCCGACACGAGCTATATTAGTTTTATGAGACAGTCGGCTCGCGTGATTGTCTCCGTTTATGCGATATGTTTAATGTGTGTCGTATCTCGTATCCGCCGCGCCGTCAGTTCCAACGGTAGTTTTATTGACATCTGCTCGTTTTACTCACTACAAAACAAGTTATTACTTTGAACTTTGAGATTCGTTCGCGAATTGTTTTGATGAAGACTTTCGAAATAGTAAAATGTAAGTTATAACTTTGAAATGACAATGAACATTATAATTTATGCACTTGTAAAGCGTCGTCTTCTTTTAAAATATACGTAGGTATAACTTTAATGTACTGTAACATAGAGTACATATTTTAGCAATTATAAATTTATACTTGAACACTATCTCGCCTGAAGTAAAACGACGACTCAGTCTACGTGCTTACCTAAAAAGAAAACTATTTATTCTCGAGTTTTCGAAGAACCCACTCAGACTCTCACCCCGCGCAGGACTCCCGAGTCCCTTTTCACAGCCTTCTTTCACAAAGTTAGAGTCAAGACCATAATGCACCACGCATTCTCAGAGCAGGTTGACGGATGACCTCGAAACCAGCGTGACCTCGAAAGGTTCTAGGAACCTTAAAAAAAAGGTGTCAGGGAATAAACAAAAGACATTACAAGAATAAAATTAAAAATTTAGATTAACCCCCAACTACCTCAGATTTGTAATCTGTACAACATTCTACTAGTCAAGCCCCTTCATTTGATACCCATATTGAGGTAGTTGTGAAAAAAGAAATGTGTTTCGCCATTTTATGGTAGCGGCCATCTTGGATTTGAAATTTGTCATAATGTATTCTACTAGTTAAGCCCTTTCGTTTAATACCCATATTGAGGTAGTAATGAAAAAAATAATATGATTCGCCATTTTGTGGAGGCGGCCATCTTGGATTTGAGTTTTTTTTATAGTGTATAGTGCTTTGCTAGTCAAACCCTTTCATTTGATAGCCATATTGGGTTAGTTTGTGAGCAAATATTTTGTCCGCCATTTTGTGGAGGCAGCCATTTTGAATTGATATTCACCAAACATAGCTAAGAACATAGATATTAACCTTCAAATAAAAAAAAACTCATCGAAATTGGCTTATCCGTTTGAGCTCTACGGTGCCATAGACAGACAGACATCGACGTCAAACTTATAACACCCCTTTTTTGGTCGGGGGCTAAAAATGGAACGTCTTAAATTGAAAATGGTAAGTAACACAGCGACACAGCAGTAAAAGGTAGCTAACTGTTGTAGTTATCTCGATAAGCAGCCATACATTTTCAAACTTTGAAACGCGTTTATCTCAAAACTGTTTTTTTTGCCACAAAACCAATACTTTTGTTATGAATAAATTTTTTAATAAAATTTTAAAAACATGTTTATTATTTCTTTCATTTTAGTTTTGTTCCCTAACAATCTTTCTGTGTCTGAATGGGCCTTTTATTTTTGAAAAGTTTAGTAGTGCCATGGGTAATGAGGTAATCCACGGGAAATTTTACAGTATGCATTTAATCAGCCAATAAGAGCAGTAGTGCCAGGGGAAAATAAAATTTCCCATCACACTACCAGTAGTGCCAAGCGGTAGTGTCAAACGAAATAAACGTCTCGCTCTAGCACTTTCAGCGGTCACGGGTTTACTTGATCGGATATTCCGCTTCCGAGAGCGACGAGTTCCTTTCACAGCCTACGAAAAAAACTTTGTGTGGCCCGGCAAATAAAGTCTTGACTTAAAAAAACAGGTCTAG
The DNA here is from genome assembly GCA_017562165.1 of Ectropis grisescens. Classification (NCBI taxonomy): domain Eukaryota; kingdom Metazoa; phylum Arthropoda; class Insecta; order Lepidoptera; family Geometridae; genus Ectropis; species Ectropis grisescens. The sequence goes on from CM029779.1 coordinate 28,852,564, forward strand.
TTACTAGAGTGGCCATAAAACAGAACTTTATATATAAAATTGGTTTATAGCTAGATGGACAAATCCGTAAGTGCTTCTACAGAAACATTTATTTGTAGTTTGCTTTTAGCGAGCACTTCAGGGCAGGAAATGGCGTCGGATCGTGGACGGCTCGAGCAAAATATGTTTGCGGCTGCAAAGAAAATTGTATTTATTTCTTTATTTTGCTTGCGAAGACTACGTTTTAATTTAGGATGGATAATCGGACTTCGCCTTTCTGTAATGGTGCTTAGAGTCTATTTACTTTGTGTAAATAAGGTTTTGTTTATTTGTAGGTTTTTTTTTTACCTTTTATAGGCTCACACTTGACCGCCATCTCGCCTGATGTTAAGCGACGATGCGGTCCACGATGGAGCGTGTTTACCTAGAAGAAACCGATTCACTCTCGATTTGAAGACATAAAGATTGTAACCATCGGGAAAAACCCACTCAGGCAACGTATTCCACAGCCTAGACGTTCTTATCACAAACGTAGAGTCAAATCTCTTCGTTCATGTCTTTGGAACATCAACCATGAAACGATGTCGCTTTTTCGAGCTACGAGCATTCCGATAGAAAAAAGGGCAAGGTGGTATTAGATCATGAGGTGGTTATGAAGGAGAGTAATTGATTATTGGCAATTTTATCATTGTTAAATGGTATTTTACCTGTGAAAATGGTGCATAAAACTACACAGAAATATCAAAGATAGACGCCAATAGTATAAATACAAATAATAATCTATTTGTCTGTCTGCTGCGTTTTCACGCCTAAATCAATTTGAATGAAATTTGCTATGGAGATCAATAGCCTCAAAAAGGACATAATACTTGTATTTTTATTGCAAATTTTATGTTATTTATGTTAGCATCCCAATTTTGTAAGAAATTATGAAATAATATGTCCAGTAATTTTTAAATTTATTCGTGACAAACACACAAACAAACAAAGCTTTCCTCTTTATAATATTAGTTTGGCTATAGTCTATCTCTACACCAAATTTAATTTCAATCAGTGCAGTAACTTGGGCGTATAAGCCATGTTTTCAATGATTTCAGTGAAATGAAAGGGCATTGATACCTCATTGTTCAAACATCTTACAGATCCTGAATAAACTCTTTAAAAAAATCAGATTTTGGTCTTTTGAAAGAATATTTCTAGCAAAATGTTTACAATGGAATTGTCTGTCCGTTGGTGTAAGTACTAAATCTAAAGGGTATACATATTAGGAAACATTGTAAAATTGTACATTCACCTTTGACTTATTTAATATGAGTACTGTTGGTGTTTCTTTAAATAAATAAATAAATAAATCCAAATAAAGGCGGGTTTTTGAGTAGAAAATGCATGATAATTACAATTATTTCCATTTTTTGTGGTTTCCTTGTGAGGAGATTATTTAAACAATAAGTTCATTAACAAAAAAAGAAACTACCATTTTGAAGTCAAGAAATCGTAGAAATTTAATGTATTTTTACCAGTTGATATTTGTTTTGGCTAATGAAGAGATAACTCTGAAAACTGGACAAAAACTCGTTTTGCTGCGGGACACACCTTTAAACTAAAGTCAAATGAATTTGAGCAGTCTGTCGTCAGCGTCCATAAATCAGGTTCACCTCGGTCGGGTTAATCTCTGGTTTGTAATAAATCAGGGGTTCTCGCAGATTTTATCTGTTTAATTCACTTTGGACAATTAAGTGGGGCTGCGACCCTCCGCCGCTTAATGTTATGTAGTGGTAATAGTCGGCTAGATTAGTGCGCAGCTTGTCTATTGCGATAGAAGAGCCCTGATGATTCTTTCGTTTACACTTTATAACACACCCGTATGAATATTGTTTTTAAACTTTCGTTATTTGAACTTAAATGCCTCGACGTTTCGGCAGCGTTACAACCGCCGCGGTCACGAGAAGACTCATCTTTAGGAGTATAGCTATGTCGTAGGAAGATTTGATAAACTGCGCTTTTGCAAAATCTAGCGATTTCGCGAAAACACGAGTCCTAAAATTCTGATTTTAGGACTCGTGTGTGTTTCCTCTGGGAAATGACGTAAAAGTAGTGGGGCGGAGCCTACATCGCACCATAAATCACCAATCATATCCTACATCGCACCATATGATTGGTAATTTATGGTGCGAGGCAGGCTCCGCCCCACTACTTTTACGTCATTTCCTCTGATTTTAGGACACGTGTGTGGAGCGTTTAATTACGAGACTAAAACCCTCTACACACGAGTCTTAAAATCAGAGGAAATTATGTAGAACTAGTGGGGAGGACCCTACATCGCACCATAAATCACCAATCATATGGTGCGATGTAGGCTCCTCCTCACTACTTTTACGTCATTTCCTCTGAGTTTAGGACTCGTGAGTGGAGCGCTTAAGACAAATTTTACAAACTTGACGTAAAAGACGGAGCTTTAGCAGAGCAAGTCCAGAGCATTTTAACTTGAAGTCAGTGCAAAATTGTCTCGCATGAGTGTTAGTTGAACACGTATAGCCGCGATACTTCAACTCCAGCTTATCTAGACTGGCTACACTCGAAACGTGAACTTAAGCGAGCTGTTAAACTAACTACGTCATCTAAAACTGGAGCGAGAGAACTTGTAACACGACCGACTGTACACTATCGATGTTTGAGTAAGTACTAGAGCAATTTGGTTTCTTGTAATGGGTATATTAGCTTGTTGAGATAAATAAAAATAGAGTAAACACGTGGTATGTGTTATGTAATTAGACTAACTTAACCTCATGGTTAAGTTAAGTAAAGTTACGGCTGGTCTAGTCGGGAGAATGGCGCCTGCTGATCCGGAGACCTCGGGTACAAGCCCCACACGCACCACTATCTTTTCGAAGTCATGCGCGTAAAGCCGCTAACTTAAAACGGTGAAGGAAAACATGGCGAAGAAACTGACATGCACCTAGAATCTTTCGAAATCATGTGTCATCCACCAACCCGCACTGGGCCCGCGTGGTGGATTATGGCCTTAACTCTTTCCTTGCAAGAGAAGGCCCCGAGTCACAGCAGTGGGAATATTTAGTGGGCTGTTGATGTTGAACCTCATGGTTTTAATCAAAATCACAACTTTTTAAAAATCTTTTCTATATGGTATAATAAGTTGTAAAATTAGTCATAGACTGTGCTACAAAATGGTACAAATATGTCAAAATGTGATGTAAAAATTTCTCAAAAATCCATGCGTAAGCACCCTACTAAAGGCTGCCTGGGCTCGGGGCTCTTTCAAGGAGAAAGTCAAGGCTGTAATGCACAACTGTGGCCTTCATGTAATCGAATTCGTTCAGATTTTACCTTTACCGTTTCTCAGTCAACATCCTGCTGAAGCACAAGACGTTAGCGTAATTGTGCTCACCAAACATATCACACTTACATAGCGCAACTGGATAGAAGCCAGAAATTAGTAGACGATGAATCAGATGGCAAATGATATGATACAACCGATTAAAAGCTAAAAATGAAAAAAGAAGAAGACTTTATCAACTGACTATTATTATCATTTTATAAATTTAGACCAATGGAAACAGTGTTGCCAGACATTTTGCATGCCTCTAGAAGAAGAGGTCAGTTTTTATGAGTCAACTTTTAAAATGTTTTGTATCACCTTATCTTACCTGCAGACAGCAATAAAGATTTTTGTATTTTGTTTTTGTCAGTTAGCAGCATTACGAACATGACTTCGACGACAGTAGTGCACGTGGGAGCTAAGCCCGGGGTTCCGGTTCGGCAGTCGCCGTTCCACCGACTAGACCAGTCGTAACTTTAAACTCAACAAAGCGACAGTGTGCTATCAGCGTTTTACGCGTATTCGTTCAAAACTAGGATTTTACCGGAACGTGGGGAACGTGTTTAAAACTGCAAGGTGCTGCGAGACTGCGGCCTGCGGGGTGCGGGGAGTGCGGGGGGTCGGGACAGGTACCAACAACAGGCTAACAACTTTAAATAATACAACTTAAAATATAAAATCCAGTGTCACGTTTGTTTCCATTGAACTTATTTGAAATTTTGGTAGTGGTAGGACTCTTGGCAGAAACCCTCTCGGGAAGTACCACACCTTTATCCGCCAGTTATTCTACTACCAAGCACTAATGTGCAAACATACTGTGTTCCGGGTTGAACGGCAATGTTCCCAGAGAAACTACAGGGCTTAGAGATATAGCATCTTAGATCTCTGGGTGACGCAGTGCAGCTGCATGTCACTGTGCTGTTATGTGGCAGGCATGTTGCTTACCATCAGGTACATGTCCTGCTCGTTTCGTACCTCTTTATTTAAAAAAATCAAATACTTTTCACACAGTTAATATTCATGAGTTACAGTCACACATAAATGCCAACGGCATTTATGTGTAATTTGATCAACTCGAGAGATAGGGTAGTTTTTATTTCGATTTAAGCATTTAACATAACAGCACAGTGACACTCGGCTATTGAAACATGAAGAGTCCAAATCGTAACCTAGCACTGCACTGCGCTCATCACCCAGATATCTAAGATGTTTTATCTGTATGTCCTGTAATTTCACTGGAAACATTGCCCTTCAAACCGTAACACAGTAATGATTGCACGTTATTGCATGGCGCTAGAATAACTGATAAAGGTATTAATAGAACAATAATAATTATTGAACGAGTAATAGAAGTCAAATTCTGGAACATAGTTTTGGAAATGTCTAAGGCAAAGTCAAACTTTAAGGGCATACCCCGAGCAAATGACCTTGAGTATTTTTTATCATATCGCACACCGCTAGAAAGAGCAAGAGAGCAACAGTAGGATTTCTCGCTGTTTTACGCTGAAATTTTAGAATAAACTCCTTATTAAATCAGATCTTTTGAAAAAAATATTTCTACCAAAATGTTCGTAATGGAATTGCCTATCCGTTGGTGTAAGTACAAAATCCAAATAATGGCGGGTTTACGAGTAGATAATTACAATTATTTCTACTTTTTATGGTTTCGATGTGAGGAGATTATTGAATCAATAAATTCATTAACAAAAAAAATAAACTACCATTTTGAAGCCAAGAAACTGTAGAAATTTAATCTATTTTTTACCAGTTGATATTTGTTTTGGCTAATGAGTAGATAGTTCTGAAAACTGGACAAAAAACTCGTTTTGCCGGGGGACGCACCTTAATACAAAGTCGTGTGAATAAAACACTTTAAAACATCGATTGCAGGTTGCGGTTCCCGCGCGAGTTGGCGGGTAGGTGGTAGCAGGGAGTGTTGGGAACTCCGGGAGAATTAGCCGCGATGGGTTAGCAGTTAAAAGGAATACCCACAGCGAACGGAGTTTAGTGTATACCGCAAAGTTAAGGCTGAAATTGTGTTGTTAGGTGTTGCAACTTTATACCACTGCTGACTCCCTCTCCGCTATCGCTTGCCGCACTTATCCACTTATAGTAATTTTTTAATGATGTTGCGCATTGGTGAAATGTATGCTTTGCCTGAGTGGGGTTTCCTCAATGACATACAATTGTAATAAAAACATATTATTGACATATGCTTGACAGTTTTCTGTACAATAATTATTAATATAATACAGTGGTCATTTCAGACTTTGAAAATGTTTACAATTTGTGTGTTCTTTCGTTGGTTTTTATTTTTTATTAATTGACATGTAAATTGTACATTTATGAATAAGTACTTTGACTTTGACAATCCTGGTTTCTTTCTGGAGTGAAGCGGTTTTTTCACGCTTCATCGTAGACTGCATCGTCACTTATAGCAAATCACTCATGTAAAGAAACTCCTCTATTCGTTTGTACCTGTATTATCATTTATTTCCACGTAGATTCATGGGTACAATATGATTTAACAATACTATAAATTATTGCTGCCGACCATCTGTCGGCGCTGATAAGAAGAAGAGAATTGAATTTTGTATGCCAACTACCAGACTATTTATATTAATGTTATTAAACTTCGTAGGTTGGTCCACTGTAAAATAACTGCTTGTAGCATGGTAATTAAGAAACGAATAGTTGGTAGGTTGGCACTACCGGAATGTAACACAAGTTTTTTTTTTTTAACTTTTATACACATAGGTTTACACTTGACCGCCATGATTTGATGCGGTCTACGATGGAGCGTGTTTACCTAGAAGATACCGATTCACTCTCGATTTGAAGACACAAAGATTGTAACCATCGGGGAAAACCTAGACGTTCTTATCACAAAAGTAGAGTCAAACCTCTTCGTTCGTGTCTTTGGAAGTTACCATGTTTAATAATGTGAAATAATAAAATTCGACTAATTTACGAATCAAGACTAAAAATCATGACACTCACTTATAAATCTAAACCTGCCATTGTTAAAAAAACAGTTATTTAGTATGTTTTCAAATAATGTGTATTTAATGTACTACTGATATTATACATGCGAAAGTTTAGATGTTTGATGAATTTGATGATGATGATGAACGAATCAGACTAAAATTTTAAACACAGTTAGAATACAGTTAGTGTGGAATAACCTATATACCACTATTTATTGGGGAAATGACAGAAATGGGGAAGCTTTACAAACTTGTTTTAGTGTAAACAGTGTATCTCTCTCTACTTAATCTGTGGTGTAAACTTTGTCTCTTGACATTTCTGCACGAATTTTTTTTATTATCGAAAACATGACCGGTTTTAAAATAAGGTTTCAGTATCTGAGATAAATTACAAATTTTACCATCATTTAACATTTTTATCAATGAAATAAAGCGTTTAATTTTGTAAAACTATATACTGAAATAATATACATATTTTTTTTCTTTATTTCAACAGATCTAAAACTATTTTAACCAAACTTGATATATTTACGATCAAAGTAGATCCGAGGATTACCAGTTAAACCCTCACAAATCATTCCAGAGCCTCATAACCTCGGTTTTACATTACGCTAAGCCTTCATTCATATACTCGCCGTAATTCCGTTCAAGTGAAAAGGTATTAAATAGTTTATGCTAGATTACAGTACGGGTTTATGACGCTACTAACAAAGGTAGGCGTTCTATCGCAAGTGCTGAGCAATATCGCGGAACTACAAATCTCTAAGTAATTAATCGCATTGTATTCAGTGAATTGTATTCCAAACTATGTGGGCCTAGAAACAACATTTGTTTAAATACAGTGGTTTGATAATAATAATATTAATTTAGAGATAATACATAAAGAAAATTAGGCCAACAGATCTGAACTTAAAACTAACATGCTTTAAAACAGTAGACAAATAAGATATAAACATAGAACATTATATCACAACAGATAAGTACATAAAAATTGTGAAACAACTAACTGGCCAAATTTCAAATTTATAAGAAAGAATACTTTGCAAAACACAATAAAGTTTTTATTAAGATAAAATGTTCAAGAGGAAGCGGAAGCTCAGAGTAACACATATGATAGCTTTGACATGAAATAGGCTTACGGTAGGGCAATGTCCTCTGTCCTACTATGTTAAATTTATTTGATTTTTAACCGACTTTAAAAAGAAGGAGGTCACCAATTCGGTTTTATGTGTTTTTAAAGCTATAATGTGAATAGATTTTACAACTTTTCTAAATTGTACGAAATATTTCAGTAATTTTTAGTATTTTCAGTAAGTTCATATAAATTTTATTGAAATCGATGTGGAGGTTTATTGAATATCAACAAAAAACTAAAATTTGTTTGTAATATTGTATTAATTTGAAGGACTTAGAGATAGCTTCTTAGAGAGAATTTCATAGAACTTCATTTTAAGTTGAAGTCGGTTTGAGTTTTTTTGCGGAAAGTTAATTTAATTAAACATTGTGTCCAACGGCAATTGAAATAATATCGCATTTATAATATTAAGCAAGGATTTAAACCACGATAAAGGAAGTTAAACAACAGGCAGTAAACTACATCAGAGAGCTACACATGACTGGTTCCAACCCAACTTTCATACTGTTTTGCAAAGTTCCCGCCAGTTTCTAGTTTAGACATTATACGACCACTAAAAAGATAAGTTGAACTTTAACTAATGTTAAATCCGAAACTATAGCTTCAAGCAACTAAAAACGAATGTTGCCAAGTTTTGCCACCTTATTTAGTTTCCCTAGAACTTGGGTAGTGAAAAATCTTGGTAGTTGAAGTTGGTAAGTCAAATTAGGTTTCTCGGTCCACGAAACTTATAATAGGTTTAAGTTACTACAGATCAAAGTTTCGCTCACAAGTTTTTGCCTCTGGTATTCTAATCCCAAGCTATTACAATACCCGATCAGAATAACGAGACGCAAAATTTTCGAAGCTTATCAGCTATACTGAAGACGAAAACTTTGAAAGATTTAAGTATTTCGCTACAAGTAGAAACGTTCGCTCTGAATGTTAATAGAGTCCTAAGTTTTTGAAACTTTTCTTTTCAGTTGTGTTTATTTTAAAACTTGTGATGTTATGCTTTTATAAGCTTACGTATCGATTTGCTCTTTTGAACAGACATTTAACTGTGACTAATATTTGACGACAAAATGGTTTTCAATGCCATTTTGAACAGCCTGACATAGTCTACTACCGCAAATTGTATCTGGATTCACTGTCATCACGCCACATCATCATCATCCACAGCTTTTTTCTCCTACTGCTGGGTATAGGGCGTTTTAGTATCATGACATCTTGCTCAGTCCTGTTCCAATTGAGATATAATTGATTCAGTGATTTCCTAATTAGTTACCCTAGTTAATAACAAACGGAAGGTTCTATGTAATATACAAATAATAGTAAATATGATTAAACGACAAACATTTTAAACGCTGGAATACTGTTGCTCAACTAACAACACAGTGAAAAATAGCTATTTGAATAGGAAGAGTTCAAATAACTATCTAGAGCTCTACACAGTAGTGATTGTCACCATAACAGATATATGACAGAGGCATAACATGACTTATTTCTTTGTCCTGTAATTTTCTAACATAATATTTCCGTTTAGTTCCACAAAAGGGCGACATCGTTTCATGGTTGATGTTCCAAAAACGCAAACGAAGAGATTTGACTCCACGTTTGTGATAAGAACGTTTAGGTTGTGGAATGCGTTGCCTGAGTGGGTTTTCCCTGATGGTTACAATCTTGGTGTCTTCAAATCGAGAGTGAATCGGTTTTTTCTAGGTAAGCACGCTCCATCGTAGATCTCATCATCGCTTAACATCAGGCGAGATGGTGGTCAAGTGGCGAACCTATTATCCGCTTGCTTGCCCGTGTCAACTAGTAGTTAACAAATCTCAAATGCTAAAATGCCCGTGTCAACTAGTAGTTAACATAGCGATTCAGTCTAAAATGCCCGTGTTAACTAGTAGTTGACATGGCGCCGCACTCAAAATGCCCGTGTCAACCTGTAGTTAACATGGCTCCCGCGGTCGAAAAAGTTTAATTTACTCGTCTTTATTCCTCTAGGGTTTAGTTTGTATTATTTATCTCGTTCTATGTTAAAGTTCCCGTCATATCAATTCCAGTAGTGTATCTAAGCCATAGAAAAAGAAAAGAAAAAAAAAAACGTTCCTTGTCAATCTTGTCATTGAGTGTTGATTCAGTGCGGGCTGTGTATGTTAGTTTTCTGATTTTACTATTAAATTTAGTTTCAACAAACAAATGACAGATAATACACGTAATCAAAGATTAAAACCCATATGTCATCGCTTCAATTTTAGAGGTACTTATGAGCTTTTAAAAGACGAGCTTTAAAACGCGCTATCTCAATTTCAACATACCATAACTCTTCACCAGAATCGTAAACGGAGAAACAAAAGACAACATTGTATAGCTAGTTTTATATTAAATATAAAAATATAACACTTTATAATCTTTCAAAACAAATTGATCCACAAGGAACGATTGCGTGAATCTCGACTCGCGCGCCGCAAGCGTAAAATCCGCGGGGCATAGCGAGGTGTGCAAGTATTTTTTGCCGGGCATTTTGGGTAGCAACGCTACAGGGGGCGGGGCATAGTGCGTCGCGCGGTTTGCAGCGACGGGCAAGCGAGCGGTTAAAGTTAAAAAAAAAAAAATGTTCGGAACACACTAATATTACGCACAAAAATAGCTGTGGTATTCCCCAGGGCGACTCTGCAAAGAGTTACGAGACCTTTGTTATTAAAAATAATCCTATTTCAAAGCAAAACAACAACCGTGAATAAAAGGCTTTATAAGTATAACAAAGCTCAGTAGTATTGGCAAATGTCTCAGCTCTCGAAACTTTCTTATCTTCAATTCAATTTTCACTCTGTTAGCTTTTCACGGCCATCTCGGCTTAAACTGTTACAAAACAATGAATCTTTATTTGCGAAGTCGTTTATAAATCACAGTGATTTACGTTTTGAGCCTAACAATAAAGTAATTCTAAATTCATATCACCACAGTCAGTTACCTAAATTGGGTGGACTCTGCCGCAAAAGTTGGTGTTTAATTTTGATTTATACGAAATTAGGAATGGTGGGTGTGTTCTAAACAAAAGCGTGGTATGAACTCCAAACTAGGCGTTAAACAATGAGTCGGTTTCAGCCATTTAATGGTTTCCTTTCATCTCGCGAGGGGAGGCCGGGGGGAAGCGGCGCGGGCTCTAATTGTCTGTGTAGCGCTCGGCTTGAATTAGGCGAATTTCGAGCTCTTTTTTACGCGGTATTGAGTCGAGGATTAGGATTTGGTGTCTGGTAGATAAGGGAGTTCAAGTTTGCGGGCGGTTCTTTATTGAAATGAATTGCGATCGATCGGTTCAGCCGCGGGAGATTTATCGGTTATCTCATTCCTTGTATTTGGTGCACGTTTATAATATGTTTTGTTTGTTAAAATGCTTATTCTGTAAGAAGACAATAACAGTTAATTTTAAGATAGTTTTTTTTTTAAAATAAAGAGTGATGAGACGATCAGGACATGTGCCTGATGGTAAGCAACATGACTGACACATAACAGCACAGTGACACGCAGCTATTGGAACATGAAGAGTCCAAATCATTACCTAGCACTGCACTGCGCTCGTCACCCAGAGATCTAAGATCTTATATCTCTAAGCCCTGTAATTTCTCTGGAAACATTGCCCTTCAAACCGGAACACAGTAATGTTTGCACATTACTGCTTGGCGGTAGAATAACTGGCAAAGGTGTGGTACTTCCCCAGGCGGACTCTGGCAAGAGTCCTACCACTACTTAATATATAGAAATAGATATATAGAAATAGAAACACTTTATTGTTCACAACACAAAAATGAATAATCAAAAAGATAAATTCTTAAATCTAGTGAAACAAATGGCGGCCTTATCGCTAAGAGTGATCTTTTCCAGGCAACCGGAGGATGGAGAGAAAATTTTAAACAGCAAAAGACGGGAGTAAGGGACAGATCTATTTTATTCTAGGTTTTTGGTAATATAGGTCAATAGGACGAGCCAAACATGCATCTGATAGTAAACATCACACGTGTCTATAACAGCACATTTTTACACAACTATCTAACAAAGCTCCGTGGTTAGTTTTACCCGCGTAGTTTCCGTTCCGGTAACGTTTTCGCGGCGAAAATCAGCCTTTGTATTATCTCGTACTATAATCATTCGTGACATCGTTCAATTAACCCAATTTTCCCTTAGTAAATTTGGAAAGTGTAAAATTATAACAAAGACTGGCAAATCCATTTGGGCGTCAAAGCTTTATACACGCACACATTAACACATCCACTCCTGCACACACATATTATCCCCAGTAATTCTCTCTGTCTTACACACACACCTACCGGTGTAGGCACCTAGTACACATGTACGCACCCTCACACACACACCCTCACACACATCCACATATAATATAAATATTATTTGCACACATACCTCACCGCACACATTTTCACATATAATATAAATATGTATTATTCAAACACAACCACATCTATAATCTTCTACTATTTTCATATGAATTCCATATTAGTGTAATATATAACTACGTATTAAATATATATTGTGTATAGATATATAAGTATGTATATTAGTTGTGAGTATTACTTATATGTTTATTCTTCGTCTGTATTTTGTAGCTATACAATACAATATGTTTAATAATGTTTTGTTTTTTCTTATTGTTTTTCATAAGTTTCTATGAATTGTTGTTTTGTAATTGTTATGCCTGGTACCCACGACACAGGTTGCCCTAGTGTGAGTACCAGTGTACATTTGTTTAAATATCTTTGTGTTTATGAATAAATAGATATTAACCTGTTTTTTAAGTAATAGTGCTCTTGAACCGAATAAATTTCATTTCATTTCAATCTGTACTTCTAATTACAATCCGACTTTTTTAGTAATGTGATAGAACAACAAACATTTCACATTTATAATATTAGTAGATTGGTAGAACGATGAGCCCTAATCACTGGACATCACTATGGTTTGTACTTTCTTTAGAAATATTTGCCTTCAAACTGAAGCACAGAAGTTTAAACGTTAATTAACCTAATCAGCAACCGTAATTTCAGTTTCCATGAATCAACAATGTAATTCCCCAGGACTACGGGTACACAGCCAATTTGCAACAATACGTGACGTATCAGACTACGCACCGATCCGTATCGACAATGTCCCAGCCCTAATTAGCAAACGTCAGGCCGAGCTGGCAAATTGGTCGCGGGATCGCAGTCGATAATTGGAACATTACTGCACAAGTGACGTCACTATTGCTGTTACTTGTGTGCTAATTTTGGCGGTAAAATGATTGCATCTGCAAACGAGGCTGTTGTAATTTTTGGCATAAACAACACACTTTGCGTTTGGAACAACTTTGGAACTAAATTTTTCTCAAAAAAACAGAGATATGGAGCCATCATCCACTACGTTGGTAAATTTCTGGTATAACACTGGCAAATTTCTTCGAAAAATGTTTTGTTTAATTTACAGAGACGAGACGAGCAAGACATGCGCTTGATGGATTTGACTGGCCTCGTGGCTTAGTGGGTAGTAACTCAGCCTGCGAAGCCGAGGGTCGTGGGTTCGATTCCCGCTCAGTGCAAATATTTATGTGATGAATTCAAATGTTTGCACTGTTTGCAATTTTTATTAAAAAACAGATCGGAACATCAACTAATAAAGTTAAAACTACATGGTCAATTATCAATCAAGTTACTGGCAAATCAAATAAACAAAAACCTAACATTAAACTAAATCATGATGGTGTAGCAATTGGTAATAATTCAGACGTTGCAAATAAGTTTGTTGATTTTTTTTTAATAGTGTACCGGCTAAAACTACCAAAAATCTAGGTACTAATCACAGTTTAGCATTAGACTTTCTAAAGCAAAGTGTCGCCCGTAATCTGCTTGACTTTTGCTTCCATCAGATCGTACCGAGTGTCATCACGAAAACGTTTAACTCTCTAAAATCTAAAAGTTCAGAAGATGTTTGTGGCATGTCGGTCAAGTTTGTCTCAAATATTATAGACACTATGGCACCATACCTTACGGATATATTTAATGAATGTATTGAGCAGAATATATTCCCAGACCTGATGAAGTGTGCTAAAATCTTGCCTTTATTTAAAAACGGAGACGCAAAAGAGCCAGGTAACTGACTATAGGCCAATATCAATCTTACCTGTTTTTAGCAAAATATTTGAGAAAATTCTGCTGAGTCAACTGAGCTTCTTTTTTAATTGTAAACGCATACTGTTTGATAAACAGTTTGGGTTTTCAAAGGGTCGCTCAACAGCTGATGCTATTACAACGTTTGTGGAGTACATATAATATTATTGGTATTTTTTGCGATCTTTCGAAGGCTTTCCACTGCGTAGACCACAAAATACTGTTAGGAAAGTTAAACCACTACGAGGTCAGAGGTGGTTCTCTTGAACTACTTAAATCGTATTTGTGTGCCAGAAAAATGCAAGTGCAGATAAATAATGTACTCTCCAATGCTATGATTATGGATGTCGGAGTTCCGCAAGGTTCAATCCTTGAACCATTCTTATTTTTGGTGTATATAAATGACTTGCACTTTTTTTTTGAAAAATTTGCAAAAATAGTACTTTTTACTGATGACACTTCACAACAGTTTGATATCAGCCGTAAGGCCACCGGCGTGGATGAAATTAGCAAAGCTCTAGTTGAAGTTTCCAGATGGTTCAGTACTAATAACCTAGCCCTGAATGCACAGAAAACAAACTGTGTCATTTTTACGTTAGCTAATAACAGAATGCTAAACACACTCCATATGAATAGTAGTACTTTGAGTGTTTCTGCTGATACAAAATTCCTCGGTGTGATTTTGGACCCAAAATTACAATGGGGACCTCACATTAAAAAGATATCGGGGAAACTTAGTTCAGCCGCTTATGCAATAAGAAAGACAAGGGAGTGTTCCGAAATACATACTGCGAGAACTGTGTACTTTTGATATTTTCATTCCATAATGAGTTATTGTATACTTCTGTGGGGAAATTCGCCAGATGCAAAATCTACTTTCATTCTGCAAAAAGAGCTATTAGAGCGATTTATGGACTTAGACCTAGAGGTCTGAGGCAAATATTTAAGTCTATCAATATTTTGACAATGCCGTGTGAATATATATTGTCGTGTATATCATATGCTAGAAGGGATCTAAATAATTTTGCGAGACAGGGTGCTTGCCATGATTATATATATATAATACTAGAATGAGAAATAAGTACGCAGTTCCGTGGTCTAGGCTGACTAAAATAAACAAATCTTTCAAAGTTAATTGTATCAGATTTTATAATATTCTACCAGAAACGCTGACAAATCTTAGTGATATTAATTTTACAGTAGCATTAAACAAATTATTAGTAGAAAAGGCATATCATGACGTTGGTAATTTTATAAGTGACGAATCGAAATGGCGTAATCTTAAATTTGATATGAAATAAACGGAGGGAAATACATTGTAGGTATCTTCCTACTTAGTCAATTGATATATTTTACGCATTGTTACATATCGCACTAATAATACAATAGTGTTGTAACTCAAAATACGTCGAAATTGACATAACATTATAATCTTACGTAAAATTTAATTCCTCATAAGTCATTAAAACAGTCGCAAAAAATACTGCAAAAATGAATAAGAGATGGCGCTATAAGACATTATTAATGACTGACTGGTTGCCTACCTCCCGCCGGCAATATTGCGTCATCTTCAGTTGCGACCAACAGTGATCGAGGAAGCACGCTCCGCTTGGCGCAATATTTCGAGTTGCAACGTTGTTACTGAATCAGGTATGTAAAATGAATATTTCTATTTTGAATTAATACACTGTTGTTGATTTAGGCGTAAACATGACTGTGTTATTATTCGATTTATTACACTATTACTGATTTACACAAGCAATATTGAAAATAATATTTTACTTGTAACACTATTGTTGATTCAGTGAGTAATTTTGATATGATACAGTTTTGTTGAATCAAAACTTTAAGTCATTTTTTGTATAGTTTATTAATAAATTAGCCGTAATTACCTATTTGTGAATTACAGTATTACTTAAACTCAAGTGAATGTTTGGCAGTGTTATGAGAAAAATACCTACTAAGTATTATAAATACATAAATTTCGAGTTACTACAGTCTTTGTGACAGACACGCATCAAGTAAGAGTATACTGTATTGGACTGAAAAAAATATTAATAATAATTATCTTTGTAGGTTCACTATGCATCGTGGACGTTTACTTGTTGGTATGGCAACAAATACTACGAGTTGAAATTCATCACCGACATTATTATCATCAGTGAGTTCAATCAATTAATCTACTACTCAGAGAGAAAGCAACGACGTAACGAAAGAACAATCGACGCTTTCGGTGCCATCATCATCTACGATTCATGGTTATGGTTAATTATGTTAATCCGATAACTGAATGCAATCAAATGAAATATTACAATTCACTCCTTTATTCAGATCAGACTTCTCAGATTCCTCAAACAATTTAAAAACAACAAGGCTCCTGGTGATGCAATTACGACTGAGCTTCTGAGAGCGGGTGGCAAACCGGTACTTAAAGCCTTCCAGAAGTTGTCAGACTCCGTCATACTTGACAGTAATACGCCAGAAGCGTGGAGCAGAAGTGTGGTGGTGCTCTTTTTCAAAAAGGTGACAACACTTTCTTATAAGAGGTGTTCGAGGGTAATCACGAATCGTCTCGCATGTCGGTTTGATGACTTCCAGCCCCCGAACAAGCTGGTTTCCGTAAAGACTACAGTGCCATAGACCACAACCATATGCTTCGGCAGATTATACAGAAAACCGAGGAGTATAATCGGCCACTATATAAAGCGTATGTGGACAATAAGAAAGACTTCGATTCCATCAAGACCTGGACAGTGCTTCAGTCTCCCCAACGATGCTGCATCGTCTATCGCTATATTGAAGTGTTGAAGTATATGTAGTCGTTGGAGGACCTCAGTAGAGTATTCCAACAGGTAGGTCTGAGGATGAATATCACGCCCCACCTGTACCGATTATTGTTGGGAATACCACACTTGTTGGGAAATCACAAGTTGTTGACGAATATGTCTACCTGTGTTAAAAGATCCAATCAGATAGATCCAACTTCGACAAAGAGGTACAGGGAAGGAGCTAACTGGGATGGGCAGCGTTAGGAAAATTCGGCACATCTTTGAGTCCAAAACACCCCAACGCCTAAAGACGAAAGCTTTAATTAGTGCGTGTTGCCAGTGATGGCTTATGGAATTGAGACATGGTCCTTAAAGCTCTCCTTCAAGTAGTTCTTCGTCAAGTTGCTCTTCATCAAGTAGTTCCGATGAAGGAATTCTGGATAATTTTAGTCCTGTTGCTGGAACCAGTGGGTTGTCTACTGAATTAAATATTTCGTCGGTAAACCAAAACTATACTACTATATATGCAGGAAGAGGGTACCTACGTAACGTCGAATTCTGGAAACAACAGGTAGGGAAACAAATACCTGAATACTGGCAAAGCGTATGTGAATCGGCAGACAAAAAACAAGTACCAGCAAGAAAAAATGTTTCGATATGTGGTGTTTTGGTATTTATATGTTTTGTTTAAATGTCTAATTTCATGAGCAATACAAATATTTTTGTGTAATTACATAAGCAATTGTTAGAATAAATGTAAAAATAATTAAGTATTTTGTTTTGGAAGGTTTATTTTGGAGATCAAGTAGAAGAACTAAGTAAATTTTGAACAATAAAATGTGTACTTTACCACTTATTTTGTGGTTTGTATTGGTAATTATTGTTTTTGTTAAAGGTTTAATTTTTTAAATGTTAAACTCCTTTTTAGTATGTGTAGGCAAGGTGTGGTTATGTCCAACTATTTAATGTCTATTATAAACACTAATAAAAATGATCTGGTTTTAATTAAACAAAGGTCCTACCTTTATACAAAATTGCAAGAATCAGTTTTGTTGTTATTTATTTTGTTGTAAGTACAAAAAATTACCTAAAATCGCTGAGAAAATTCAAAAGTCAAACTGTCGTAACACAAAATATTTCATCAA
Organism: Ectropis grisescens; assembly: GCA_017562165.1. NCBI lineage: Eukaryota > Metazoa > Arthropoda > Insecta > Lepidoptera > Geometridae > Ectropis > Ectropis grisescens. The sequence goes on from CM029779.1 coordinate 28,870,055, forward strand.
TAACGATGTAAATAAAAATAATATTTTATTTTGTAAACAGTTTTTGTAGTAATAATGTCTTAACTCAAAATTCCTAAATAACTTCACTATTGTAATATATTTTTAATGCTAGCTAAAATATTATATCTTTAATTTCATTTTAAAATCTAATAAAGCTTTTATTTCATTTGTATCTTTAATAGGAATTGAGTAATGCGTTTTTCGTTGATTCTGAAAAATGATCGATTTTGAGTTACCACACTATTGTATTATTAGTGCGATTATTTTTTTTTTACAATTCATTTTATCTATACTGCGAAAATGAATGACTTAATTTAATTTAAATTTATTTTATTTTTATATTGACTTATGAACCTATTGGCATTTTTTGTTTATTTTATTATAATGTTATGTTAATTTTCCAATTTCTTTGATGTTATGATAGTAATGTAATGACAATTTATAAGTGTATTTTGTAATACCTAATTGAAATAAAGAAATTTTGATTTTGATTTGATTTCTGTGTCTGGGTGTTTCTATTTATAATAAGCATGTATTTAAAACTATATAAGTATTATATCAGCTATCTGGCCGCCATAGTACAAGCTATGCTTAGTTTGGGGTCAGATAGTGTTGTGTGTGAATTGTCCACCAATTTTTTTTTTTTATTTATTTATGGTAAGCCCATAATCCAGCCCATTGCCCATTACATTCAAGTGCCATGCATTTATTTATTTATTTGAACACCATCATCATCATCATCATCAATCTCTCTTAGTCCACTACTGAACATAGGCCTCTCCCATGGCTCACCACTCAGCCCTATCCGTCTTCCGTATATCGTCACTCCATCTAGTCTCAGGGTGTCCTACACTACGTTTGCCGATTCGTGCTCTACACTCAAAAACACGTCTACTCAAGCGGTTATCGGTTCTGCGAAAGATATGACCGGCCCATTGCCACTTCAGTTTGCTAATGCCTTGAGCTATGTCGGTTAATTCTATGTGACGTGTAAATTGGCTTTACCAAATAAATGAATATGAATATGAATACCTTGGTTCTCTGACGGATCACTTCGTTCCGAATACGATCCCTCAGAGAAACTCTCTCTCAGAGAAACATGGCTCTCTCCATAGCTCGCTGCGCGACTTTAAATTTGTGGACCGCGTTGACTGTCAGTGTCCAAGTTTTTTAACATAAAGAGTTCAAATCGCTGCTAATAACTGAACTGCACTCAGCGCCCGGAGATGTAAATGTCGTTTTTTATTTCAATCAGTTTCTGTGCGATACTTAATTTGCTATTTTTTTTATAGCAAATTAAGTATTGTGTACACAGAAAAATATTCAGCTTCAAAACTTGCAACATCAGGAATATAAATCCGGTCGTTCTCGCCACTAGACCACCAAGGCCACAATGAACCTACATTCAAATAACAACTTATTGATCAACAAATATCAACACTCTCTCAATTATAAATATAATATTAGTCGAAATAAGGTTGCCATCAATTTTGAGCGACGTACACAACGTTCGATAGAAAGTGTGGGTTGGTGGATTAAAATAAATTTAAAAAAAAACTCTGGATTACACGCGCTGTGCAGTGCTAGGTAATTAGGGGAAAGGTATACAAGATGATCCCCTTAAGCAAGAATCGAAGTAAGACATGCATATTTCTATGTGGAATAAACAGAATGGCGTTTACTTCTGTCAAATATATCTATCTAACTTTGTTATACTCAGAATATTTAACTTTTTAAGTTTTCGTAAAAATATATTTGTTTTTTTTAAATACTACAAAGTAATCTTCTTATACACCCCGGTTGATAAGATGATCCCTGTGGTTGGGGTAAGATGATTCCATTGATCATCTTACCCTTCTTTTTCTAATAAAAAGGTAAATAAAAATGTATAAAATTATACGTATTTATTTAGAATAATCTCAGAAATACACCTTAACGTGATCTACGGTTTATAAACTTAACAAAATCAACAGTTACAGTACACTTGATTTGTACAGTGATATGATTCTTTGCAGTCTGCCTAAAGAAGTACTACACATTTCCCACCACCATTATTCTACCACCAAGCAGTAATGTGCAAACATTGCTGTGTTACTACCTATATTGTTTTTAAACTTTCGCGATTTGAACACTACATTAATAACATTTTACTTAGATAATATAAATAATATTAGTTCGTGATTAAGTTCTGTTTAATATAAATAATTTTGCTGTGTTCCAGTTTGAAGGGCAATGTTTCCCGTGAAATTAAAGGGCATAGAGATAAAACATCTTATATCTCTGGGTGACGAGCACAGTGCAGTGCTAGGTAATGATTTAGTCTCTTCATGTTCCAATAGCTGCGAGTCACTGTAGGTACTGTTATGGGCAGGCATGTTGCTTACCATCAAGCACATATCCTCCTCGTCTAGTCACTCTATATATACTATTTGTAAAAAAAAATGTATACAAAAACAAAAATCGAAGGCCTTTTCTGTAAACTTAAAAAATCTGTATAAAAAATCACATACCCAATTTATAAAAGTTAAGGTACGAGATGATCCCCCGGGATCATCTTGTACACAAGGAAGGGAATCATCTTACCCCAAAGTTAACTTTTTTACTAAATGTCGAATAACGTTACATATACCAACGTGACTAGTTTGAAATGGCCTAAAAACCAAAATTAAGGATATTAGAAAGCCACAAACACAACAGTTTTTGTATTTAACAGTACTGAATAAAAGTATCATGAGGTTAAAGTTAAGGCGCTGAATATCGCCAACTAGCACTTTTTAAACACACATTTAACAACATGTATATGGTTTGAGGCTTTTAGTAAAATATATGTTATTCTTGAACATATTTATTAGGTAACCTATTGTATCAAAACACACGATTTGGAAAAAAAACTCGATAAGAAAAATCCTAAACTTACCTCTAAAATAAGTTTTAGATGTAAATATCTGTGTCATTAATAAACATACATTATTCAAATTTTATAGGTAAACGTATCATTTTTTACTAAGGGGGATGGAAGATTTTGTATTTTGGATTATGAAGTTTAATTCGTATTAATTAATTGTCTTTTGAAAAGCTAACTCGACCGAGCCGGCCCGTGTCTTGCTTCTCGCTTACTACTATGAAGTCCAGCAGAAAGCGCTGATGCGCCTTGCTAAAAGGACCTGTGTCGCTTTGTCGTCCGACGCTCGCAATTCAAAAAATAAAAATAAACAATTCTCACAAATTCATGCAGCAACATCTATAAAGTTCATGTGGTTTGAAAATTCGACACTACAGACATCTGTAGATTTGGCGCAATGTTTAAAGCGGCAGATGAAGTCGTTACGATTTACGATCCTGAGTTCGTATCTCAGCACTACGAAATCTTTTTGCGTGTTTTTTTATATTGTTTTGTTAGATATTTTCTCCTTTGTTTTTCAAGGTTTTATTTCTTTAGTTCTGTCTGTTCTGAGACACAGATTAGAAAATAGTTCCTAAGTAACCAGAGGCTTTTCATCAAATCTTAAAATTAAATCTACTTCCCAGTTCCTGATTGAAGTTATAGAAGTTTTACAAACGGTAATAAAGTTCATATGATGTGAAATTTTGGACCCTACTGTAACTTGTCAGTTTGGCTCGGTGGTACAACCGCGTTCAAGTTCTCGAGTTCATATCTCATCACTGTGAAATCTTTTTGCATGTTTTTGATATCGTTGTTGTTGGATATTTTGTCCGTTGTTTTTCAAGCTTGTATTTAGTTTTCGAGACACAGATTAGAAAATAGTTCCTATAGAACCCGAGGCTTATCATCAAATAATCTACTTCCCAGATAGATTTGTAACTTCGGTCGGTATGGTCGGTAACTTCAGTTACCGACTGAAGTTATAGATACCAGTTGAAAGTGTGTTCCGGTTTGAAGGGCAATGTTTCCAGATAAATTACTGCCCTTAGAGATATAACATCTTAGATCTCTGGGTAACGAGCGCAGTGCAGTGCTAGGTAATGATTTGGACTTCTAATATTCTAATAGCTGTGTGTCATTGAGCTGTTATGTGGCAGGCATGTTGCTTACCATCAGGCACATGTCCTGTTCGTCTCGTCACTTTTATTTTAAAAATAATAATTGTATAGTTGAATATTACGATATTTTAACGTGGAGCAGTAATTGAAACAGCCGAGTGACACAACGACATTTATTGGTTTACCCACAAGTATAGTATTAATCTCTAGCCTACCTACATCACACTACCTACATTGCAAGACAATGCTCAGTAACAGAATAAATATTAGTACCTACAAGGCTCAGTAATTAAACAAACTAGCTTTGAATCACCGAGGTGTTCGGACGTAGGTGTACAAAAGAGTCCTTGCATAAAATCTTAGCTATGTTTGGTTAATATCGACTCAAGATGGCCGCCTCCACAAAATGGTGGACAAAATATTTCTTCACAACCTACCTCAATATGGGTATCAAATGAAAGCGCTTTACTAGTAGAATATTATTATACGTTGTAACAAATTTTAAATCCAAGATGGCCGCCACCACAACATGGCGAATCAAATTTTTTTTTCACTACTACCCCAATATGTGTATCAAACGAAAGGGCTTGACTAGTGGAATACTATGCAATATGACAAATTTGAAATCCAAGATGGCCGCTACCGCAAAATATCGAAATACATTTCTTTTTCGAAACTCTCTCAATATGGGTTTCAAATGAAAGGGCTTGACCAGTAGAATGTTTTATAGAAAACAAATCCGAGGTAGTCGAACCAATGTTTTTAATTTTGTTCTTGTTCGATTGAGCGATGAATTAAAATTACCTAAATCGGTGCTTTAAAACTAAAAAGCCACAACTCAAAATCATTTTATCTTTGTTTTCAACTATTTTTTCTATTTCTGATGTTTTTCTATCATTCTCTGTGTATGTTAATTAGCTACAACTTGATTATTTTAGGTATATGATTATTTCAACATTGTGTTAAATATAACCAAAATAATTCAGGACATTTTTTTTTTTCAAAGGTTTACACTTGACCGCCATCTCGCCTGATGTTAAACAACAATGTGGTACAAATACAAAAATCTTTATTGCTGTTTGCAGGTAAGATAAGGTGATACAAAACATTTTAATAATTGACCCATACAAACTGGCCTCTTCTTCTAGAGGCATGCAATATGTTTGCCTACGATATGGAGCGTGTTTACCTAGAAAAAACCGACTCACTTTGGATTTGAAGACACAAAGATTGTAATTATCGGGGAAAACTCACTCAGGCAACGTATTCCACAGCGTAGACAAAAAACAAAAAAAGAGTCAAATCTCTTTGTTCGTGCCTTTGGAACATCCACCATGAAACGATGTCGCATTTTCGAGATGCGAGCAGTAGCCCTGAGTAGATAGCCAAGCCGAGACCTTTTTCTTGCACTCATAATGTTGACGTATCTATGATGTCCAACTCTTTGTCAATAGGTTGGTAAAGGTATGGTCCAGTAAAGGAAAATGCACCCTGGCCAAAACCGGTTCTTGTTTTAGGTATTGCCCAAGTGTTATGTCTCTTTGACCTTTCCGCCAACACATTTCAAAGTTGTGATGGGAGACTTCAACGCAAAACTGAGCAAACGTAGATGAGTGAGAGTGGGGATTTCGGATATGGGCAGCGGAACCCAAGAGGGCAACGTCTAGCGGATTTCTTGGAAAGGAGAGCATCTTTATGATGAACTCCTTTTCAAGAAACAACCACAAAGAAATTGAACCTGGATTAGCCCAGACGATTCCACAAAAATGAGATCGACTTCATTATGACGACTAAACGGCAAATATTCAGCGATGTCTCTGTGATCAGCAAGGTTAAGACCGGCAGTGATCACCGTATTGTAAGAGGCACGCTGAATCTAAACATTAAGGTCGAAAGATCACGTCTAATGAAGTCCATGCTCCGACCAAATTATGCTCAGATCGAAGATCACTTCGAATCCTTAGATGAATGCGTAACGGCGGACGAAATAAACGATAGGCTAGTGGAAACTGTTCATGCGGTTGGCAGAAAATTTTATAAGAGCCGACGCCAAAACAGAACCGAAAGCTCTCCGATCAAACTCTAGATCTTATGGCGGTCAGACAAGATATGCGACGTATGCTGCTTCAATACTTCGAGTATTGAAGAAGCAATCAAGCAGAACAAAGGCTCGAAAGTGTTCGCAAGAAATCAGTCTCTTGGGCAAACTCAGCTGACCAAACTGAAGACCGATAGTGGTAGCATCGTCTTATCGAAACCCGAGATTTTGGAGGAGATTGAGAGGTTCTATGGACAGTTATACACCTCTACGCAAGCACAACCTGTCGTTAGCATGGCAAAAGACCCCAGAGCCAAGCTGACCTGACATTTTAAGATGTCATATCTCCGAAACTGTTCACTGCCCCGCTGGAAGATGTTTTCAAGCTACTGGACTGGAACGGATATGGCATCAATATCAACGGCGAATGCATCACTCACCTTCGGTTTGCCGACGACATAGTCATTGTGGCGGAGTCGTTGGAGGACCTCCGTGCTATGCTCAGGGACCTCAGTAGAGTATCCCACCAGGTAGGTTTGAGGATGAATATGGACAAGACGAAAGTCATATCAAATGTTCATGTCTCACCTGTACCGGTTATTGTTGGGAATACCACACTCGAAGTTGTTGACGAATAATACGTCTACCTGGGTCAAAAGATCCAATTAGGTAGATCCAACTTCGACAAAGAGGTCCAGCGAAGGATCCAATTCGGATGGGCAGCGTTCGGGAAACTTCGGCACATCTTTGAGTCCAGAATACCCCAATGCCTAAAGGCGAAAGTCTTTAACTAGTGCGTGTTGCCAGTGATGGCTTATGGAACTGAGACGTGGTCCTTAACTGTGGGCCTCATAACAAAGCTCAAAGTCACACAGCGAGCTATGGAGAGGGCTATGCTCGGAGTCTCTTTGCGCGACAGAATCCGTAATGAGGATAATCGCAAAAGAACGAAAGTATCCGACATAGCTCAAAGAGTAAGCAAGCTGAAGTGGCAATGGGCAGGCCACATCGCTCACAGAACTGACAACCGATGGGAAAAAGATTCTCGAGTGGCGACCACGAACCGGAAGACGCAGTGTTGGACGGCCTCCCACTAGATGGACAGATGACCTCATAAAGGTCGCTAGAAACCGATGGTTGCAGGTTGCGCAGGACCGTTCGTTGTGGAAATCTAGGGGGAGGCCTATGTTCAGCAGTTGACGTCTTGCGGCTGATGATTATGATGATGTGACATTGTTTAAAATAATAACTAAAATATTTACAAGTTTAATAACTAAAATATTTACAAGTTACGCTCATTTATACTGCTCTACGGGATTATTTATTTTTATTTATTTAGTATTAGTAGATGAATTTGCTTTTCGTGGAGTTGTGAACGAAAGCAGGTGCGATGAAAACCATAACACAAAAAGTCTATCTCCATTGTTGCTGAAAATATAACTTAAAACCGATATTAGTTGTTTACTTCACGCATAAATGTAGAAATGTGACTTTTGTATCAATTTAAAGCTTAAATTGAAAAAAAATCGATATTATTTAAAGGTTATAAACTGGCAATAATATAATTGGTTGAGGGGCGGAAATAATGATTCATCATCATGATCATCTTCCTAAACGAACGAGAAGAAACACAGCGCTGCTCTAGTGTCAAGGCAAAACATTGAAATATATTATTGTATGCTGTAGGTACCCCATATGGAACAGTACTGAAAAATGAATATCTACAAAATCAATGCATTTCATTTGTTACTAGATGTCCGCCTCGGTTTCGCCCGTGGTATATTAAATAGCATTCATCAGGATCCCGTACATATCCAACGGTGAAAGAAAACTGAAATCGGTTCAGTCATTCTTGAGAATATCGCTTTCAAATAAAATACCTCTTCAGCTGCCTGTTACGCCACCTGTCGGAAATTGGTCGTACCAACTCGGAGATTAGCAAAGGTTTTATATTCAAGAGGTATATAATCTGTGATATTCAATGACGCAATCTTAGACACATGCTGTCATGTGTCATGTCACAGCACGAAACGTGCGAAAACTCTCAAAAGGAATATTTTTTCCTGATTTTGTTACATTCTTGATCAATGCTCCGCTTCTATTAATAGTAGCGTTATGTTTTATGATCTATAGCCTTCCTCGATAAATGGACTACCCAATAGAAAACAATCTTTCAATTCGGACCAGCACTTCCCGAGATACTAGCGTTCAAACAAACAAACAAACTCTTCAGCTTTGTAATATTAGTATAGATTATTTTCACTTATGTCTAGACACTATATAGAACTACATATATATTTTACTCGATTTAATAAAATCATGTATTGTATTTTAAGACATATTCACTTACGAAATAAAAAGAATTAGGAAAATTTGGTTATCCATATCGAGGTAGAAGTGAAAAATATAATTCGGGATTTGATGGTGGCACCCATCTTAAATTTTATATTGGTCATAGTGTGTAATGTTTTACTAGTCAAGTTGCCAGCTATTCCACCGCCAAGCAGTAGTGTGACAAGAACAAAATTAAAATTTTAAGTAACCCCGACTACCTCGGATTTGCTATCTGTAAAACATTCTACTAGTCAAGCCCTTTCATTTGAAACCCATATTGAGGAGTTGCGAAAAAAAGCAATGTAAGTCGCCATTTTGCGGTAGCGGCCATCTTGGATTTTAAATTTGTCATATTGCATAGTATTCTACTAGTCAAGCCCTTTCGTTTAATACCCATATTGGGGTAGTAGTGAAAAAATGTAATTCGCCATTTTGTGGTGGCGGCCATCTTGGATTTGTTATAATGTATAATATTTTACTAGGCAAACCCATATTGTTCTTATTGTTCATTTGATACCCATATTGAGGCAGGTTGTGAACAAATATTTTGTCCGCCAGTTTGTGGAGGCGGCCATCTAGAATCGATATCAACCAACCATAGCTAAGAACAGCACAGATATTTACCTTCAACTAAAAAAACCGCATCGAAATCGGCCCATCCGTTTGAGCTCTACCGTGCCACAGATGGACACACACATAGACTGACAGACAGATAGACAGATAGACAGACAGACATCAATGTCAAACTTATAACACCCTTTTTTGGTCGGGGGTTAAAAACATCACAGTTTTCCGGTTTAAAGGAAAAAAATAGTATGATTACAGGGCTTTGATATGAAATCCTACTAATATTTTAAATAAAAATAAATAAATAAAAATTTATTTCAATAACATAGATCTTAACTATACAATATTTTCTTACAGCTATACACAGGTATATTAATTTTATCAGCCTGAACTAGGTAGAACCTGTGTTTCAGGCGCGAAAATTGCCTATTTTAACTAAGAGTTACATTATCGAAGATAATAAAACTAAACAATAAAATCGGTAAATATATGAACTACTTTGCTTATTAAAAGATAGGTATGAAATTTCTTTACTATTTTATAACTAATATCAAATGTTCAGTTTCCTCATATGACAGTGTTAGCAAATATTCACAGACAGTTTGTTTACAGTTATAAACATTTTGGTCGTAAATAGATAGCAATCTATTTAGTCGGTTGTATAGTATTGGACCAAGAAATATGAAAAATCTGCTTGTGAAAGCATGTTTTGTCTGTGCCAGTGAGCTACATACGATATCCTTACGTCTCTTGTTAGTAATCTCAGTGCAGTAGGAAAGATTTTTGTGCTGTTTTAGTGTCGTGTTCAAAATAAATAGTTGTCTTACTGATAGAATGTTGCAGGCTTTATAGAGCAGTTTCGTAGGGAAGAGAAATGGACGAAATGTTGCGACCTTCAGAATGGCTCTTTGTGCTCTTTCTACAGAAAGCATTAATGTCTTAGTAGCACCTCCCATGATGTGATACAGTATGTAATTATTGATTGACACAGAGCTTTATACACTTGCTTTATTAATTTAGTATCTACGATATACCGTAATATTTTGAACACATAAATCAACTTACGAAGTCTGTTTACTAGGTTTTTGATGTGTAGCCGAAAGGACAGTGTGTCATCAATAATAACACCTAAATATTTGATGTCATTTGCTCTTTCTATGGTTGGGCAGTTGTCTAGACAGGCTGTAGGATTTGTGCACGTGTGTGCATATAGATGCTGGTTAGTTGTAGATTGCTTAGATTTACGCATAGAAAAGTATATGTATTTTGTTTTATCCGCGTTTAGTGTTAGTAGATTATTTGTTAGCCAATTATTTACCTTATCAAAACCTCGCTGAGCAAATTCGTGCAGCTCTATCTTGTTTGGGGCGGAAAATAAAATTGCAGTGTCATCAGCATATGACAGTAATTTGCCATGTTCCAGATTTAAACTGCAAAGATCGTTTATATAAACCAAAAAAGGGTAGAACTGAGGGTCCCGCCTTGAGGAATTCCGAAATTAGTGCTTTTCTGTTCATCGCTGACAACGTTGCCTATTCTAACACATTGGGTACGGTCGCTTATGTAGTCTGTGAAAAGTTTAAGCTGAATTCCCCTTACGCCTATTGCTTCTAGCTTTTGTAGTAAGGAAGGTACATACACTGTATCATAGGCCTTGGCCAAATCTAGGAATATACATAATGTCTGGTTACCCTTATCGAGCTCTTGGGCTACATAGTCTGTCAGTTGGTGTACCGCATCTGCTGTTGATAGCTTCGATCTAAAACCAAATTGCTTGTTCGATAAAATATCGTTATTTTCTAGATACTTTATAAGGCGGGTGTTGATAATTTTTCAAGGATTTTTGACAACGAGGATAGAAGTGATATAGGCCTGTAGTTTGTTACTTGTTCTTTACTACCCGATTTATAAATTGGTATGACTACAGCCTTTTAAGACACTTAGGAAGATACCGTTAGTAAGACACTGTGAAAAAATATGTGCTAAAGGCGGTGCAAGTATATGTTTGAATTTTTCAAAATCTATTGGAGATATTATCCCACCCAACGGCACAGTTATCTTTTAACCCAAGGATGATACGTTCTACCTCTTTTCGTCGGTATCTAGCATTACAAATGACTGTACTCGTGGTTGAGAATAAAATTGGTTTTGTGAGATATATTGTTGCGTCTGAAGTTTTTCAGCGAGATTTTTCCCAACATTGATAAAAAAAATTATTGGCTTTGTTTGCTGAAAGAGCTGGGGAGTCTTCTGTCAGGAGAAGTTTCAAGTTTGAGTCTGATTGTTTCGTCGTGAAAGTGACCTTTTATGTGATCCCATATGCGTTTACTGTTATTACCGGCTTTTTGCTAATTGTTCCCTGTCATAGTTAATTTTAGTTTTTTAATAGATCATTGCAAAAGTTTCGATATCTTTTGTATGTGGTTTGCAGTATATGGTTGTCTAGAGAGGATTTTGCTTTCAGATGCAATTTATCTCTGTGTCGGATACATCGCACTAGGCCAGGCGTAATCCATGGCTTAATATTATTGTATTTCCTGTTTGCTGCTTTGACTCTAGTATTTTTATTTATTGCTCGCTGTATGTTTTCAATTAGGTATGACAAGGAGGCGCTAACGTCAGCACAGTTGTAAACTGGGTCGTAGTCAATATTGCATAGATCACGTTCGAGTGTAGTATAGTCAATTATGCTTTTCATTTGAGGGCAGTATTGTTTTGGTTTATTGATATTCAAGGTTGTTAATACAGCATTATGATCTGTGATTGTCGAGTTAGTTACAAATACACGTGATGGTGAGCTGGTTTTTTTAAAATAACGTGATCTAGGCAAGATCCACTCTGATGAGTCGGCAAAGTGTGGGCTGGGAGTAATCCATGGAATGAGCAAAGATCTAGGTAATCATGTGCAGTGGTGTCGTTACAATCTGGATGAATGTTTATATTTATGTCACCTGTTAGTATTATGTTCTTAAATGCTGACAATGTTTGAAACTGTTTACCCAGCGAATGATAAAAACCTTCGAGATTTTTAAAGGAAGGTGATCGGTATACTGCCATTATTGCTGTTGTTGTTCCGATTTTAATAATTAGGCAGTTACAGTCATTTAAGCCTGGTTCCTCAACTGTGATATTTAGGGCCGATTTTACATAGACTACTACCCCGTCGTTTTGATTATGGGTCATCTTACTATAGTACGTAGTGTACCCTTGTATTATAGGTAAATTTCTATCACGAGTTGCCAGCCAGCATTCTGTTAAAACAATCACATCACAACTTATTCTCAGTCTATGTAGGAAAACGAAGAAACTGTTTATATTTTTATATATACTACGAATGTTTTGTGTTAGTATCGTTAATGAGTTAGTGGAATTTTGATAATATTGTATGCAGCTCTCCACGTCGCACACCTTAGATTCTGATATATTAGTCTGGTCTATGTCGTTAAACAAATTGATTTCCATAAAATAAGTTAATTCAAAGGGGTATGAATGCTAATGTAAACTAAGTGATGTGGCGCTCTTAGACGCCTTCATAATCTATTGAGTTTATGTACCTGTTTTCGGCCGTTTTCTTAGCTGGGCAATCGGTGTCGCCTGTTTTGTGCGCGTTTGGTTTTTTAAATCGAGTACAGGTGGCACACTTCGGTGTTTGCGCTTTATTTGGGCACTCATTCATTGCGTGACCTACTTGTGCGCAGTGTCCACAGGTGGGCGTGGGCTCTCTGCACGTTTTAGCAGTTAAACAAATGTTCAATATATGGATAGAAATATATTGAAAAATATGGATGTTTGGATACTTGGATGTTTATTGCTTAATCACGTCGTAACGTTGGGTCGGGCAGAAATTTAGAACACATGTAGATAATAGTCGTGGCGAGCGCAGTATAATGCAACGTAATGATTAGGATTCTTTATTTTCCAATACCTGCGTGTCACTGCGCTATTATAGGCATGTGACTTACCATCAGGCACATATACTTACTGCTCATCCTGTCACAACAAAAATACTTTTATCACTTGTTAATAAAAAAGAATGCCCTAACTAAAATGATATAAAAGTGATTTTGGTTTTGTTTTGTTTGTGGACCTTTCGTTACAAAGCAGCGAAATGGCGTCGCTGTATTATTATTAAAAACTTGTTTTCCGAGTTGTAGTATGCAATAATGGTGGATTATTTACTCGTAGCCTCGTCTAATGATAATGATGATTATATTATGTACTATTAGTATCCAATCCTACTAATATTGTAAATGTCAATGTTTGGATGTTTTTTGCTCAGTCACGACAAACATCAAGTCACGTATAAACGGATCGGGCTGATATTTGGAAAACACGTAAGATTATAGTCTGGAATAACACACAGGCTACTTTTATCCTGAAAAAATAACGGGAACGGGAACAGTGAAGGTAAACTCGCAGGGTGCTGCTAGTCAGCCCCGGACCTTCAATATTTTTTAGGCGGGCAAAATCTGAAAAATGCCGCCGGGCCGCCACTAATATCTAAATATATTCAGTGTTTAAACCGAGAAAAGCTCGGTCACCCAGGTACTTACACATGTACTTCACTAATAGTGAATGTTTTTCTTCAAAATTCGTACAATAATTTTAAAGAAATGGATTACTTAATATGTAGTGATTCATCTTCCTGGCTTAGCTAATTTATGCAATTTGTTTTTTATTTAATATACAAAAGGACTTTACTTAGTCCGTTAGAAAAAATAAGAGAATCAGACGAAAAAATTTGTAAACAGCAAAAGACGTGCATTTCTAATTAATAAAAATTTTGAAAAGCGCCATCTATGAGCATGAGCATGGAAGCCTTTTGTTTCCATCAATGCAAATAATTTTACTGAGTGCACGCAACTTCGTGTGGCGCTGTCTTATCGGAGTTGTAAAGGGGCGGAGCTTAATTTTGCATTCGTGAATTTCACTCAGGTCTTCCCAGCGCCTTAATCTTACCTTAGATAAAATGCCCACAATTTATATTTTGCTACGTAAAGACGTACGCGCCGCTCACTCCGCCATCGCTATTGAACTGAGGTGAGGGGGCATGCGGGGCTACGTTTTGACAAAGAAATAAACTAGATGTCGATAGCCGTTTATTTGCAATCTAAAGGGATCATCTTACCCGTTGGGATCAACTTGTACACCTTTCCCCTAATTGGACTCTTAATGTTCCAATAGCTACGTGTCACTGTGCTGTGTTATGTGGTAGGTCTTACTCGTCTCGCCCCTCGTTACATAAAAAAATATAATGGTTTTAAACGAAGTTCAACATTTATCAGCATAGACTTTTCTTATGCAATAGTTAATAACTTCTCAATTTCGAAAATTTGTATTTTTTTCTCAAACAAGTTATTACGATGATATTAATTACTTTTCCGATTGTTTTTTTTTTATTCCTAGTATTGTGGTGTTTTATGGTGTTTTATACAGACATTGTGTTGTTTTTATTTTATGTATTTTGAAAATTTACCTTAACAATAACTATTTAATTATCACGTGTCATTTTATTTATAAAGCGTCTTGTTCGTATTAGGTATACTATTTTAATTTATATCACAGACCTGTACATAAAATAATTGCAGAAAAGCAGGTTTGAATGAAAGTTACGGGTGGCCTAGTCGGGAGAACGGTGACTGTTGATTAGGAGCCCCGAGTTGAAATCCCACGCACACCATTGTCTTATCTAATGCCAGTAACTTAAAACGGTGAAGGAAAACATCGTAAGAAACCCGGAAAGTACCTATAATGTTTTGATGTCGTGTCTCATCTATTAACCTGCATTTGCCCAGCGTGGTGGGTTATGACCTTGACTCTCTCCTTGTGAGAAAAGACTTCAAATTCCAGAAGTGGGAACATTTAGTGGACTGTTCATAACAGAGCTTTAATAAGTAAATTACACTAAAAACTACATTAAATGGCTGACTTATGTAGATTACCGTTTCATCTTCAATATTCCCATATCTTAAAATATTTATTATGAATGTTTTAGTTAAAAGTAGTTGAAAGAGTAAATAACAATGCCGATAAAGTCCAGAAAATATAAATTACCTCTTAATTGACTTGATCCGAAAAAATAGCAATAAAATATTCCTTAGTAAAATATGGTCCTATAATTGTGACTTACCTTGAGTACCTTTAAATTGTTATAAGGTGCATAAATGAAAACGACTCACTACGTCTTTTTAATCATTATAGGATCACCTCATTGCGTCTAGTGAAGTCTAAAACGAAGCGTTCACTTTAAAAATATAATTAATATAATATATGTATGTCTTTCATAATTATTATACTCATGTGATTCGTTTCTTATATTAAGGACCACGCACAAAAAAGGTACAGGTATACTTTTGCACGTTTAATAATTTTATTTAAAAAATAGTAAGTACCAGTTATTTTTACAAAACCCATGTGTTGCAAAGATCAGTCCGATAATTGAATATGAAAATCGAATCCCATATGCAGCAGAGTGCACTATATTTGGCATAAAAAGGCGCTATCTAAAATCGAATCCATACTATTGAATAAAATATACATTTAATTTTGTACAAACGCAAATGTTATGCAGATACAGGATTACGAATCTGTGTTATGGCTGAGCTGAACATTCACTTTTATTGTATTTGAATTTCATTTGTTCCGAAATGATAATGGCCCAATTAGCCCGCACTTACCCTTTGCCCTTTGTCGTCGTGGGCTGTCGTTTAATAATAAGCTCAGTTTGGATTAGCAAGTACTTCTTTGTGGCAAGCCCAACTTGTGTTCCCAATGCTGGGTATTCAAGGTCTGAATCCACCACACTTACCTCACACACCTCTTACGCATGACCTCTAAAGGTTTTTAAAACCTTCTAAAAAATTTTAATTTTGAATCCTTGAATCTTTCCAGCGAGAGATTCAAGGATTTTCCCCCGATTCCCTGCATTGGGAACACAAGTTGGGCTTGCCACAAAGAAGTACTTGCTAATCCAAACTGAGCTTATTATTAAAGCTAAGAAATGTACGTTTCCTCGTGACGTTTTCCTTTACCGTTTATAAGTTAAGTTTAGCTTTATATAAGCCTTAATACAAGATTTGCCTGGCTTAGGGTTAGTGTCAGGTTGTGTGTGAAATGTCTACCAATGTTCACATTATGTATGTTTTATTTAGTTAGCGGCACTATGAATATGCCTTTGAAAATACAGTAGTGCGCGTGGGATTCACGGAATCAGGAGTTGCCGTTTCCCGGCTAGATCAATCTTAGCTTATTTTGAACCGTTTGTAATGCACAAGTTTTAATTTTTTAACCGACTTCAAAAAAGGAGGTTTCTCAATTCGACCGTATATATGTTTATTTTTATGTGTGTTCGCGGATAACTTCGTCGTTTATGAACCGATTTTGATGATTATCTTAAATATAATTGGATATTTCTATAAGCTTTCCAAAGACCTAAGAAAAGAAGATTTTAAAAGATTTGCCATTAAAATATGCAACGAGCAATGTGAACCGTCTAGTCTCGGCGGGCGCGATCCAATACCAGGCTCGGCGCTCGGCGCTCGCGGTTATGAATATTCAAGGAAGAGCTGATTTCTCAAGGAAATAACAGCTTCTGTTAATCATTAATAGGTTTACGCTTGACCGCCGGTTTGACTGATGCTAGCGACAATGCGGTTCAACTAGAGCGAACCTCAGAAGTAATTATTACGGTAAATGTATACGACCAAGATAAAAACTACAGCTAATTAAAAACCAAGTAGGTAATATTATGATAAAATGAGCCGTTCATCTTAATAATTAATGCTAATTCCTACTAATAACAACCTATAAAGTAATAAATGCGAAATTCGGATGTTCGTTGGTAAACTACGTCAGAACAGCTAAATGCATCGGATTGAAATGAGAAGTATGGATAGTTAATAGTCCGGAAATAGGGTTTTTGATTGCAGAAACATTATGCAAACATAAAATGAAATTGAGAGGCGCTGATAGTTTATTTATATTAGGTATGTTGTATTGACTTCCACATTCCGTATAATCTCCAATCAAAAAGAAATAAATCAAAGAGCCAAACTAAAAGCCAAAACCATCCACGTACAAATCACAACAACTCATTTGACCATAAACCACATTTTATTTGAAAGCCGCGCCCGTAACCGCACGGTAAAAAAAATCTAAAATCTAGCCTCGTCAAAAAATACTCGCGCTAACATAAAGGGAACGAGTTCAACAGCATATAGCAACGTCGTAAAAAACTATACCTCATAAAAATCGAACCTACGATGAAAAGTGGTGTACGCGGACACCTAAAAATAGTTCCCGATCGGAAGTCCTGAAAGCCAATAGGTTTCGTCACAAGCGAGGTTTTCGAATAGCCGTCCACAACGATCCATCGATTCAATTCTGAAATATTGAGCTACACCAAACGAGTGCCTCTCAAAAACGATGGATTTTTTTCAATAACGCAAACAATTTTCTGACGTGACATGGTTTTAACTATCTTTTAAATCTGTTATAACTGTCTTTAAAAAACTGAAACAACAATAATTAAATTCAGTATGATTATGTACAATACTTTTTTATTTCCAATACTCCCAACCGAAGATTCTTTTCAGATTGGCGGTATTCCCACGTTGCATGGCCTGGGAAGTATTTTGGGCTACAATGATCTACAATGGATTACGCTACTTCTGCTTAGAAGACAACCCAATTCGGCAACAAAAGCCTTCGCCTCGGAACTCCAGGGTACTATAACATCCACAGAAAGATAAAACTCATAGCCATACGCCGTAACGTTTCTCCATTATTTAATTTTAACTAAAGATAAGTCTGTAAATACAGTTTTTAATAAAAGTAGGTATGTAATTCTATGATATCGTCTAAGATGAAACACACTTTTATTTATAGGATTTATAGGACCTATTTAATCTGTCTACAGTTCTCGAGTTTTGGCGAAACTAAGAACAGCTACGAACCCTACCAATCCTACTAATATTATAAATGCTAATGTCTGGATGTTTGGATATTTGCTGCTCGATCACGTCATAACGTATGAACGGATCGGGCTGAAATTTTAAACATAGTTAGATTATAGGCTGGAAAAACACACAGGCTACTTAAATAACAGGAACGGGAACTAGGCGGGGAAACCACGGAGCACTGCTAGTTTTCGTTTTTTTTTTTTAATAATACGGATTATGGGTTCACAATATAATTTGGCCTAGCACAGCCCAGCTCACCCTTAATTTAAATATGGTAGGTATTTTGAACAGTAACAGCGCATTATTCGGCAGATTTATGTGGACGTCCTCTTTAGTAATTGATTTGTGAGCTTTCGGATTTTCAATGCAATATTCAGTTAAATTTTAATTGGACCATAAATTTACTTCCGTGGGATGGCGGGGTTTGTTCCCGTTACAATTATTTTGTATCTACTAACTTTGTATATTGCGAGTACATTGATATAAATAATTAAAGGAGTTTTTTTACGGGCTGAATCTTTTTTTCACAGAACAAAATTACAATGAGAACTACACTACACAATATACCGAACTAAATAAATAAATATTGGTAGACAATCCACACACTACTGACTACTTACACTACTTCTAACTACTTACACTAAGTGAATCTGAATTACGAGATCGATGAAGGTCTAAATTATAATGAAGCTGATCCAGAACAGTACCAGTCGTAATCATGCCCAACATACCAGCGGCATTACCACCCCGAATGGCAATACCACTAGTGTTAAGATTATCTAGAAATATACGTAGTTTTATCTCTGTGCCCTGTACTTTCACTGGAAACTTTGCTCTTTAAACAGGAACCCAGTGGTGATTGCACATTACCGCGTGGTGGCAGAATAGCTACCACTGGTTTTCGGTTTGAAGGGTAATTAATACTTTCAAAAATTAAAAACAATGCAATGAAATTAACTATCTTACAACTCCAATGTCTTACTTGTGCAGAATTTGGTCAAGTCTTTCATAAGAGTTTCTTGTAATCATATAAACATTTTTTTTTTACCTTTTATAGGCTCACACTTGACCGCCATCTCGCCTGATGTTAAGCGACGATGCGGTCCACGATGGAGCGTGTTTACCTAGAAGAAACCGATTCACTCTCGATTTGAAGACACAAAGATTGTAACCATCGGGGAAAACCAACTCAGGCAACGTATTCCACAGCCTAGACGTTCTTATCACAAACGTAGAGTCAAATCTTTTCGTTAGTGTCTTTGGAACATCAACTATGAAACGATGTCGCTTTTTCGAGCTACGAGCATTCCGATAGAAAAGATCTTTGCGCAAAAGTTAGGGCTACCGAATGAACTTCACAGCTCACGTCTATTTCTCCAGCTTTTTCTAAGCAATGGCTAAGAAGAGCTGAAGAAACAGTAACTGGCGTCAAAACTTTGTTTTTTGAAAATCAATAATAGCCGAGACGACTTATAAAAGTAATACAAATGCTGGAATTATAATGACTGCATCTAATACCTGACCCCCGGAGCTGTTTAGCCTGAAACTATTTCGTTACACCCACGAGCAGAGGTCAGCGCGACCGCAAGAAGGCATTCCAAGATAACGGCTCCCAAGTATCGCGGTAATTAAAGGCCTATGGCAAGACACGTCGTGTTTACGGGATAATGAGATTTTAGGTTCGGGAGAACTGAACTTGGGGCTGATTGAAGTGAAAGGTGGCATGGGAGATTGTGCTATATTGCTTAAAGAGATTAACCGACATAATATATTGCAAAAAATCTATTTTAAATTGGTGTAATAATAATGTTATGAAATTGTTTATCTTAATTGGGATGACCACAGAGTAAAAAAAACTGTTCTATAGTATAAAAAAATACTATTCATAGTATATTTTTGACTCTGTCGTCGTCGAAAACCTACTCAGTTTCGACGATTTTTTATCGGATACACTTCGGAGAGTATGCGACTGATTTACATGATCTAATACCACCTTGCCCTTTTTTCTATCGGAATACTCGTAACTCAAAAAAGCGACATCGTTTCATGGTTGATGTTCCAAAGACACGAACGAAGAGATTTGACTCTACGTTTGTGGTAAGAACGTCTAGGCTGTGGAATACGTTGCCTGAGTGGGTTTTCTCCGATGGTTACAATCTTTGTGTCTTTATTTCATGTCATTAGAATACGATAACTTATTTCGCCACTGTTCTTCAAGTCTAAATGGCTCAGACGGAATATGCTCGCCCTCGGAGTCAACAGGCCCCGTTTCGAATCATGATAGTTGCATCGGGAATTTTCTTTTTGTTCTTTTTTTTCTGAGAAAATCTTATACTTAGAGCCTTTTATAAACGCATTTAATTCGTATCTAAGTAGGTCTAAGTAAGTAATTACTACGTAATTCGTACCTGCTTAAATATCAATTAAAAAAAATCGAGCAAAGCTCGGTCAACCAGGTACACTCCGCGAGGTATAAGCTGAGCTTTGCATTAGTGTGAGTGATCACCAATCAGGCAGGAGCTTGAAATTTTGTCCGCGAGGTATAGGCTGAACTTTGCATTAGTGTGAGTGATCACCAATCAGGCAGGAGCGCGGCGACACAGAATGGCGCCGCGCCTAAGGCCGGTTGTCACACCTACACTATCCATGTACACTCGCACAAATGCAAAGCTCAGCTTATGCCTCGCGGAGTGTAATACTATATTTATAACAGCACAGTGACATGCAGTTATTGAAACACATCTAGAGTCTAATGCGTTAGGTTAAATAATTTAAAGGTGCTCGTCACCCAGAGATACATATCTACATAATTTGTCTCTACGCTCTGTAATTTCAATGGAAACATTGTCTTTAAAACTGAAACACGGTGATGCTTGAACATTACTACTCGCCGGTACAATAACTGGGGAAGCCGAAAAATTCCCCACTTATTTTATTTATTAAAACTCACCCTTTTGTTATTGCTATGAAGAGATAACGCTCTAGTAAGTTTGTGAGCGGGCAATGTATTCCAAAAATGTTATATTCACATATTTTAGCAAAAATGAGGTGGGCACAGCCATTAATGACATAAGTAAATTACATAGAAAACACATTACACTAAATACTTGACTGACAACTAACTTACTCAAACGTAAATTAATGGGGAAGACCCTACATCCCACCATAAATCACCAATCATATTTTTTTTTTTAACTATAATAGGTTCGCACTTGACCACCATCTCGCCTGATGTTAAGCGATGATGAGATCTACGATGGAGCGTGCTTACCTAGAAAAACCGATTCACTCTCGATTTGAAGACACCAAGATTGTAACCATCAGGGAAAACCCATTCAGGCAACGCATTCCACAACCTTGACGTTCTTATCACAAACGTGGAGTCAAATCTCTTCGTTTGCGTTTTTGGAACATCAACCATAAAACGATGCCGCCCTTTTGTGCAACGAGAAGTCCGATAGAAGAAAGGGCAAGGTGGTATTATATCATGCAGATCAGTTGCACACTCTCCGAAGTGTATCCGATAAAAACCCGATAAGCTAGCGATTTTGCGGCGATGATCAAGACTTTGAAGTCTTTTACGCACAAGAGTGTCATTGCCTATGAGTCTTTTGGCACGTCTCTCAATCGATTGTTCATATGGTGCGATATGTATACGTTCAAATGGTCTCTCAATCATATGGTGCGATGTAGGTTCCTCCCCACTGCTTTTACGTAATTTCCTCTGATTTTAGGATTAGTGCGTGGAGCGTTTTACAATCAACATTTACTAATTTAAATTTGACTAAGACTAGTATATTTCATTTTTAAAACACTACAAGTAACACTTCCCTCCAACTCAGTTTTAGTGTAAATATGTGTCTGTGGAACCGTAAAAACTTAAATCTCATTAAGTGTCTCATAAGAGTGGCTGGTGTAGGATTATTTCGATGGTCGTTACGGCGGGTCTGTGAGACCGGCTCCTTGAGCCGAGAGGTGACGGTCTGGATGACCCCACTAATCGCAAAGAGGAATTAATTAGATGAATTTTGCAATTCTGTGTAGAGTTTGTTGGCAACTGGAGGAGGGGAATGGGAATTTCATATTACTCGTATACTAAATTAAACTGCAACTATGCTTTGCGATGTCATGAAAAGTGGTTTATGTACATGAGTACTCGTATTTACAGAGACTTTACAATAAAACTGCTACGTGATTTCGTTGTACATTTAATGTAAACCATAAATTTGAATAGTCAAAAAATTAACCTCAATGTTTAAGAAGATGAAAAAAAAATTTAATCATTTATCAGTATCACCTACTATGTGATATAGTGGTATATTAGGTGCTATTATATAGTATGGTAGATACTATAAATATTTAATATACTACTTCATACTAATTTTTATTGGCTAAATTTGAATGTTGCTTAAAAGAGTGCACTTTGGAGAGATTGGCGTGATCTGATACCACCTTGCCCATTTTTTTATCGGACTGCTCGTAGCTCGAAAAAGCGATATCGTTTCATGGTTGATGTTCCTAGACTCCTAGTACACTACTCTTAGAATTGCTAGCGGCGAGATATGCTGTGGTTCTACTTATATTGATTGTTGTCAACAAATAGTGATAGGTAAAATGTCCGGCGTTCACCGCTTCCTGCAACCGACTAGAACGGAAAGAGTTAGCTCACTTTTCCCAATGATGACATAATTCGGTACACCTGAAGTTTGGGAGGGCATATCTATTGGTTTATATCGATGCGTGGCACCGAAACACCGAAGCTTGGCACTACAGCCACATTACTGACACCGATATTGAAATTCCAATTTTCCGCTCAGAATGTAACTTTCAACTTATTTTCATATCGGGCCTCGCAAATATTTGTTCTACCCCGGGTGGGAATATAGTTCTCCATTTTATCCTTATTTGATTTTAATATGTATCGGAGGGAAGTAGAAGGACGAAGTTGCTACTTTTAGTTCGGGAAATTGTTAAATAATTTTACGTTTTATCTATTTTGGGATGCGTGATTGGAAGTAACTTAGGATTTTGTGAAATGTTTCAATTTTGTTTAGTGTTATAGGCATGACGATTTATTTTTGATTGAATGCCATCAAAAGGCTACTCAATAACTAAACCATAGGTGAAAGAATTACTTTGTCCTTTTAGAAACTTCCCGTGATATCACGATTTTAAAATCACAATTTTGGACTCTCCCAAAAACGCTTCATACAAATCACCACAGAAGCGTGACGTCACACTGTCGTATTTTCTATGCATCGCGCGTAATGTTTGTATGGTAGCGGTATTTATATATTGCGTTTAGAAAACTGGTTTCATAACAAAAGTCACTTGAAATTGAATGGGATATCCGATGGTCAACATATTTTCTTTTAAAATGAACTTGCTCATCCAGCTTTGAATAAAGTAAGTTTAACAAAAAAAAAACAAAATTAAAATTGGTACATATTTTATTCTATTTAAATACTGACATTATATCAAGTAATTTAATATAATTGCAGGACCTGTCGTCACGCCTATTGTAAATTATTGTATAAATTACGTAAATAGCGACAATGTTAAAATACTAAGGTATTGGCTTCAAGCACCCAACTCTCTCACTCTCGTTTCAAGGCTTAATTAATTATCGTTGTGTTTGCCACTTAAAACTTCTTTTGACGATATGCATCAACCACCAACCCGCTCTAGGCCAGAGCGGTAGCGGTATCGGCTCTCTGCTCGTGAGCCAAGGCTTCTATTTCCAGCAGTGGCAACACAAAGGTCGCTGCATATGCTGTCTATAATTTAGTTTCAATAAAATAATACTTACTGTCGATAGAAAGAAAAACATGTAAAGAATATCACTACATTAGTGTCGTGTTTTTTCTTTTTAATTTATTGTCTACTGAGCTCTTATATAATATGTCAGTGGCATGCTGTCATGTCTGTGACACCAACTGTTTGCATTCAAATTATTTTCTAAGTAAAAGTTAGGTAGATTTATTTTAAAAAAGAGTGGAAGAATTTTAATTGTTGATTGCATAAAATAAGAGAATTACTTATAAGCTAAACTGAAAGTAAAGGCTTTAAATGTTGTTTTTTGTTATTTCAGGTAAGTTACTCTGTCTAGAATGTGTAAATTATGTTTTACTTTGTAGATCCGTTTTAAATAAAAGTGAAATTTCAGAAAACGCAATTTTGTCTTTATTTCACGAAAGCATAATAATACTATTATAAACATATAACTTTGAATTTTAATATTAGGTACCTAAAAAGCAGTACTAACTTGCACAATGCGACACGAGACTTACAAGATACACGATACTTCATTCTATAAAGCCTTTTTTCTGTTAAGCCGTTTGTAGAGTAGTTTGACCATTGATTGCCGCTACATTGACATGTTGGTGATGCAAAACTATACATTTTTCCCTACCACATACTAACCTAGTGGCTTAATTGGTAGTAGCCCTGCCTGCGAAGCCGAGGGTCGTGGGTTCGATCCCCACCCAGTGCAAATATATGAGTGATGAATTCAAATGTTTGCACTGTGTAAAGATGTTTCTATGTATAATAAGTATGTATTTAAAACTATATAAGTATTATATCAGCTATCTGGCTGCCATCACACAAGCTTTGCTTAGTTTGGGGTCAGATGGTGTTGTGTGTGGATTGTCCACCAATATTTATTTATTTATTATTATTTACATAATGCTCAACGCGGTTATATTTTTCACATAAAAGCTTTATACCTCTATAATATGCGAATTAATTTTAAACGGACTGACATAATTCTGAAATAATTTCAACAAAACCTATCCACTACAGCAACTCAGTCTCCGTATATTCGCAATTCCACAGTAAAAACATTCGTAGGTTTACTAATGACGCATTTAATTCATTTCATGAGGTCTTGCTATTATTTTATAGATTATGCTTCCCAACAATTAAAATAAAAACCACGGAAAGAACTGGCTGTCGAAATAAAATAACAAAGGGGATCCGCATCAGCTGTAGGACAAAGCGTAAATTGAGGTTTTCGTATTATAAAAAGAAAAGTCCAGAGTCCAAATTAAGGTTCAAAGCGTACTCAAATTTGTTGACCAAATGTATATCTAGGCATGACATTCTGAGTAACATGAAATATATTGCCAACGCTAAAAATCAATCAAAAGCAACTTGGAAAATTGTTAATGAAAAACTTGGAAAACATAAACCAAGAGACTTCTTAAAAGGGATTAAGAGCGGTGAAGTTATGGTTACGTCTGGACTAGATATTGCTGATTCCTTGAATGATTTTTTTGTTGATTTGGGTGGAACTGTTCATAGCCGATCATCTTCTTCGCAATCTATCAGTGACCCCTTATCTAATATACAATCGAGTTGTAAGAGTATTTACTTGGAACCTGTAACTCCTCACGAGATAATCAAAACTATCAAATCCTTAAAAAATACTAAATCGGCTGGTTACGATGGCATCACTACTAATCTTCTAAAGGATATATGTCCATTCATAGTCAAGCCTCTAACTTATCTAATAAATTTGTCTCTAGAACAAGGGTGCATGCCTGAACGGCTTAAAACATCGGTTATCAAACCTATTCATAAAAAGGTTCAAAATCAGATAGGGATAATTACAGACCTATTGCTCTCATTCCTGTTCTGTCAAAAGTGTACGAATCAATTTTGTACAAAAGAGTAATTTCATTTCTCAATAAGAACGATATTTTATGTAAGGAACAGTTCGGCTTTAGGAAATTTAAGTCTACAACATTGGCTACCTATAAGCTTTTGGAGATAATTTTAAATAACATGGAGCGCAAGTTGCCCTCATGTGCTTTGTTTCTCGATCTCAGCAAAGCTTTTGATCTCGTTGATCACACGATTTTGCTGAATAAGCTATATAAATACGGGATCAGGGGTCCTGCTCTTGACTGGTTTAAGTCCTACTTAACTGATAGAAGACAATTCACTAGGATTTCACGATATGATAGGAACGCTAACTGCATTATGGATTTTGATTCTGCTGAAAGGTTGAACGGTTGTGGGGTTCCTCAGGAAGTATACTAGGTCCATTATTATTTTTATTGTATGTCAACGATCTTCCTAACTCCCTAAAACACAGCTCAATTCTATTTGCAGACGACACAACCATAGTAATAAAATGTAAAACGGAAACTGATTTAGAGAATGAAGTACAAAAATGTCTCCTGGAGGTTTTAAATTGGCTTAATTCCAATAAGCTAAGAATAAATATCGGCAAAACCAAAGTGATTCATTTTCGACCAAAGCGTAATCATAAGTTTGAAATCAGAGTCAAGTATGAAAACGATGAAATTGAGCAAGTTAACGTAGCTAAGTTCTTGGGAATTCATATTGATGCAAACTTGACCTGGGAAAATCATATAGGTGTAATCTGCTCAAGACTGAATGGTTACGTTTTTGCTATGAAGAAGTTACGACGTTGTGCACCACTTAAAACTGTTCTTACAGCATATCATGCATTTGTTTCTTCCCTGGTTCGCTATGGCATTGTAATATGGGGTAGTGCCGGAGCTACCTTGATAAATAATATCTTTATAGCACAAAAAAAGTGTGTTCTTGCCATATTTGGCATGAAGTGGTCTGAATCGTGTAAGCCTATTTTCAAATCAAATAAGTTATTGACTTTGCCTTGTATTTACATTTTGGAAATGGCAAAATTTGTAAGAAAAAACTTTTCATTGTTCAGTCCTTTTAACAATATTGGTAGAAGACCGGTGACTTGCTTGCGACTCGAGATACCTAGTGTGAGGTTGGAATTGTTCAGGAACAGCTGCATTTACATGGCACCACTTATTTATAATTCCTTGCCAGACTCAATTGTTCATTTGCCTTACAGTAAATTTTGTATAGAGTTGAAGAAGTGGCTTGCGAGTGAATGTTATTATTCAGTCAAAGAATTTTTGGACAAAGCATCTTGCCGCTTGTATAATTATTTCGGTAAATTTTAACATAGTATTATAGAACCATACACTTGACTTGAAATTTATGAACTTACTGTATTTAATTTGAATGTCACGTATAGCGATGTTATGTATTTCGACATAATGTATTCTGATATACCTAATTGGATTTGCATACCTAATGTGAGGTTGTTTTGGCTGTACTTGTAATTTTATAAGATCTTTGTTACCCATGAACTAGCAAATAAAGAATTGAATTGAATTAAGTTTAGAACATTACTGCAATGCATCGCGTGTCTAACATGTTTTGGTAAATTTATTATTATCTGATTGAACTGGTTCCTTTACTTTTTAAGTTAAAATTAAATAATATGCGATTATATGTCATTTGGTCTAACTTGTGAGGTAGGATAATTTTGATTTCGATGAATGGTCTATGACAATAATATCCGAGTGAAGCCGGAACGGGCCACTAGTGGGTACTGTGTTTCGGTTGGAAGGGCAATGTTTTAGATAAATTACAGCGCTTAGAGATATAACATCTTAGATCTCTGGGTGATGAGCGCAGTGCAGTGCTAGGTAATGATTTGGACTCTTCGTGTTCCAATAGCTGCGTGTCACTGTGCTCTTATGTGACACATATGTTGCTTACCATCAAGCACATGTCGTGCTCGTCTCGTCACTTCTTTAAAAAAAGAAGTGTGGCACTCGGGGACTGCCGCGGTAAAGCTATTGCATGTTGCATGCATTTTTATCAACATAAGCAATAGGGATGTTAACAATTTTTCGGAATTGCTTTTATTTTGAAGAGTGACATTTGTTTACCTTAAAAAATTTCACGGGAAATCCGTTAAGTTGGCAACACTTCTAAGAGCATTTAGTCTGTAAAGCTAATACAAATAAGATTCAAAGTCGAATGACCGAGTGAGGAGGACGGCGTTACGGTCTTCCTTCCCTCTTTTTTGTGAACATAAGAAAGAGATGCACGATCACTAAAATTCGGTCCCCAGGCCCGCGATAAAAGCTATGCAATAGCTTAAAAAAACATACGTACTGTGTTTTACCACTAAGAGGTATAGTATAGTACGAGGGTCAAACTGAAAGTCCTTAGAACTGGCCACTTATAAACAATATAATAAAAAAATAATTCTATAATTTGAATATTACTGAGTGTATACTTCATTCATTTGTCATTTGTTTTACGATTTGGCGGCAAATTGAAAATTGTCTGTGTCACGTCAACATGAATTTAACACGAGAAAATTTTCGGCAATGATTTTTTATGACTTTCGATGTCATTTAAGTCAACAAGAAAGTTATGATAGACTACGTTTAACCTTTCACGATGAAGCCCCATCTCGTGCGACTGTTTACAACTGGTTTAATGAGTTTAAACGTGGTCGCACTAATCTCACTGATGATTTACGTGAGGGACGGCCTTCTACGGCGACGACTGAAGATAACATCTGTGTTGTGCGGCGTATGATAGAGACTGACAAAAGAGTGTATTATAATATTTCTATAAACCTCCAGATATATGTAAAACTAGCATCCGTATTCATAACACAATAATTGCCCTGGATGGTTATCGAAACTACGACCAACGTACGGCTCTGTAGACATACTTTAAATCAACTCAGCTATAAAGGTGGTCAGCTAAAAAGATTACACTCAAAACCATAACATACCTAGTTACCTAGTAATGAAGACTGTTTGGGTGCACCCAAATAATGCAGTTTTCTATAAGAATTTTGGCCTAAATCGCTATATCGACTTCATCAAACACACAAAAATAGCATCACAAATATTGACATAATATTGCTACCATAAAATTCAGTTGACATTTTTAAGAAATGAATGACTACATCAATTTTCGTAATCGTAAATCGAAAAAAGTATCTTTAAAACTAATTCGGTATACAATCTTGACCCAATAATAACTTTCATAAAACACTACATAGTAATTTCAATCCAAATAAATGTACACAAAACTTGAAACATACTCGTAGTTTATGAAGCATTTCAAAGCAGTGATGAGAATTGCCAGGCGCCGGGCATTGCACCGTTGTAGCACTAAAGCGCAGTGAGTGCACGGCGACCTTAAGGCACAATAGCGGTCGCTAGTGGCCCACAATGGCGGTCACCAGTGGCCCACAATGGCACTTGTTGCTCCAGTGCTGTATTTTTCATAGTCTTGTTTATTATTCTCGAGTGCCTTTCGAGCTTCGGTTGGAGTTTGGAAATGTTGTTTTTGTATTGTCCGCATTGGGGTTGAGGAGATGTTTATGCTTTTCAAGTGAAATATTGTGTCTGGGAGTTTTTTTTTTGGAGAAATAAAAGCAAAAAAGAGTGAAACTGTCACGGAGTAAATAAACCTTCCGATGTCAGAATCCGGAGCTTTGAGGTTGCCCGCCTGTCTTTCTAGTATTTTTTAAAATATAAAGATATATTTATTTTTGCATACAACATGAGTGAGTTTTGTACAAAACTCTGTTTTGTTTTGTTTTCTTCCAAGTACTGATGTACTAGTTTCTCATCTTGTATGTTTATTGAGACAAACACACTGTACTTTGTTTATCACAGAAATATGTCTCTTAAATTGACTGACTAGTTCCTACTCGGCGATAGAATAACTGGCTACAACCCTAGGTAGACTGCAAAGAGCCTTACTCTTACCGAACAGATACAATGATTTTTTATTTCATTTTCGTAAACCCCAATTTGGTTCTTATAGGATCCACATAGATTCCACAGCCTTCTTTATCCGACTAATTACGTAGTTTAATGAGTGGATATTTCCTGATGAACAAAATTTTGATGTATTCAAGTAAAGAATGAGTCAATTCGATGTTTGACCTAAATTTCGTCGCGTCGCTGAACATCGGATGAGATAGCGTTCAATTGTAAAGCTATCATCGACGAAAAAACTGTGACGTGCAAGCTATAACAGGCCCTATTTATTATATATATATAATTTTTTTACACAAAAATACATTAAGCGCCAATTACACTTATAACATGGGAAAGGTACATTCATTATGTGTATAGTACTATGCTAAAGATAAAAAGTGTGTTACTAAAATATTATATCCTAAATACTTATTTGAGGCCATTAATATAAGACCACAATTTCGTAGCTTTGTATGTTATAGGTTTAATTTGACTGCTTTCTCGTCTGATGTTAAGAAACAATGAGGTGTACGAAGGAGCGTGTTTTAACTGGTAAAACACACCAAAACTGTAACCGTCGGAGTAAACTGGCTCAGGCAACTCATTCTACTGCCTAGAAATTATTATCTCAAAAGTGGAGTCAAATCAAACGTTTTTCTTTTAAAGTGTTTGAAACGTCAAACATGAAGCGAAACAGCTTTTTCCAATAGAAACAGGGCTAAGTGGTATTATAACATGCAGATCAGTTACACACTCTCCACAATGAATTCGATAATAAAAAACAATAAGCTAGCAATTTTGTGGCGATGTTGAATGGCTTAAAGTCTTTTTCATACAAAAGCATCGTTACCTATATAGTATGTATGTAATAATGAAGTTAGTTCTCCCCTAAACGCCGAAGTGAAGTCAAGTAGATCGTTGTACGCACGGGATGTGGAGAAACTGAGAAGTTATTGATTACTCTACGTGTAAATACTTCTGTAATACGAGCACACCGATGCGGCCATGGACGCGGCCACGTTCACATGCCTATAGGTTGACGGACAGCCTTCCTTCCACTCGACACCACCAAAACGACACCATCAGTGGTGTCGTATGGAATCACTAGTCCATACGACACCACCCTAGTGATGTGCTGTTCCGCCATTAGTTTTTATGTATTTTATGTCGTCAGGATTAGTATCCATGTCCATTGTGAAAAATTAAAATATTCGGACGGAAAGACAATAATATGAAAATTGCAATGAACAATGTCAAGATGACCATTTGAGTGTATTTATCTGTATAAATATAAACTTTATCAAATGACATACCTCATTAATGAAACTGCTTGAACTTAATTGGGAGTTTTCAAATCAATAACTTTGTATGTAGGTAACATCACTATTAGTATGGTGTCGTTTTGGTGGTGTCGAGTGGAAGGAAGGACGGACAGATAGACAAACAAATAACGTGTAATTCTTTTATTGCGCTTAAATTACAAAAGTACAGAAAACCCTCAAAAAAGTAGCGATTGTAACCTTATCGCTAAGAAGAATCGGTCTTAACTTCTTCTTTTCGACTTTCGTATTCTTGTCAATTGTGGAATTAAAAAAAGATACCTAATGAATAAAGAAAGATGGGGACTATAAATAAGAAATAGTTACATACTTACTCGTATGATTACATACTTACTAAACTACACTAGCGGGCCGTTTCGGTTTCGCTCGGAACTACAGCGCCATCTGCCGGGCTAAATTGTGAATCTAAATTATCCAGAGCTCTACCCAAATCTTTACAAAAAAACAAACACCAACTTGAATTTAAAATTAAAATCAGACACGGTACTGAAATTCATCAGAAGCTATCACTACGCCATCCAGCTAAATTAAAACAAATTATAGTTTGTGGTGAAATGTCAAATACCACCAAACCAATTTCGGTAAGATTTATGTGGACCACATCAAATCAAATGAAATCCAAAATCAAAGCTGTATAGAGATGGAATTTTTGACTCGTATACATTTTTATAGGTAGTCACATCCGCGACCGTAGCCGTGACTGCGCTCCGGTTTGAAGGGTGTGCTACAACTCCACCTGCAAGCAAAGTGCTCTACCGCCCGGATTATGCTCGAAACTTCACAGAATATGCTCGCGAGTTGAATTTGACTTTCGATACTTCGGTTAACGGCTTTGTACGAATTCGAGAGGTTGTTGAAAACTTCGGAAGAATGTTATTCTTCGGTTATTCGAGTAAAATTGTTATGTAGAGAGAGGATGTGGAAGTTCTCCGACATTTTTCACAAATTGTTCTGTGTTATTTAAGTTTATGTCTGCAGTTATGGGTACACGTTTTTGAATTTTTGGATACAGGTTCTTTTTTTTATTCTGCTAAGTTTAAATTGATAAACATTTATTTTGACCTCTAACGCAATAACGATGAGCGATAAAAATTTGACGTGTCTGTATGTGTGTCTGTCTAGCCTCGTAGTTTTTAAGTAGATGAACTAATATGTTGAAGTTTGTTGTGTCTGTCGGTGCGTATTTCTGTCTATAGCATCATAGCTCGGAAATGTATGAACTAATTTAGATTTTGTACTTTTTGCTCAAAATGTGTATTAATTGGATGTGTCCTTCGTTTTGTTTATGTACAAATACAAAATACAAATACAAAAATCTTTATTGCTGTTTGCAGGTAAGATAAGATGATACAAAACATTTATATAATTGACCCATACAAACTGGCCTCTTCTTCTAGAGGCATGCAATATGTCTGGCAACGCAGTTTCCATTGGTCTGAATTTATACAATGATAATAATAGTCAGCTGATAGTCTTCTTCTTCTTTTTTCATTTTTAACTTTTAATCGGTTGTATCATATATGTCATCTGATTCATCATGTATTAATTTCTGGCTTCTATCCCGGTGTGTTATGTTAGTGTGATATGTTTGATGAGTACAATTACGCCAACGTCTTGTAACCTATGTAACCTATGTTTGATCAAAATTAGTACAGCCGTTTCAAAGTAATCAGATCTTTTTAATGGACTTCAAAAAAGGAGAAAGTTCTCTATTCGCCTGTATATTTTTTTCAATTGGCTGCAGTAGACATCAGAAATGCATTATCGACTTTACTTGCGAAACAATTTATGACCGAGAATTTGTAAAAGTTGCGTGGGTTTTTTTAAATTTCATGTATTATTTTATAATGAACATAATAGGGAATATGCATGCATTTTTTAATACTTTTAATTCACTTTTTACATTACACAATAAAAAATATAAATACTATTGTAAATGTACAAATTGATTTTTAAAATAATATTTAAAATATCGATATAATTTGTCCAGTTTAAACGCCGCCATCTTTCCCGCGCCTGCATGACGTCACAGGCCACGACCTGTGTTTGTTTACTACATGTGTTGCAGTTAGTTTGTACCGATTTTTGAGTTGTGCTAGCTAATCAAACGATGGAGAACACGACTTTTCTCTCTAACACTACTATAGTCCGTTCCACGAAGAGGTGAAGAAAATGTAAACAAATCAATGTCACTCTCAATATGACAGACCAGCATTTCTCAACCTTTGTTTTAGAAGATAGTTCGTTGTAAGCGTCTCTGTTTGCCCTTTTAGATTTTCGTCACATAACAAGGTTAAATATATTCCAATAAGTCCGTTTCCAACCTTTTGTCTTATTTCTAGTATTTTATAATTATACGTTTATTAAATATGTGGTTTAAAACATTAATACAAAAATAACTTGGGTGGTTGGTTCATGGAACACAATAGTAACATATAAACAGTTTTTATTAATTTTAATTATTAAGTACAGCATTGTTTTGTTATGTAGCACTTAAATTCCTTTTTCATTATGTATGTGAAATGACTGACTTTTAAGTAAACTTAAATTTAATATATATTTACATAAGGGGTGGGATGTAAATATATAAGGTGCATTAAGGATAAGATCGGATATGGGGTAAGACCATATGAATTAAATTTTTCTCTAATTTCGAATAATTTTCAAACTCTCGTAAGATTGAATAGAACGCCATTTTATCGCCCCGCGACCTATAGTTTCTGTTTATCGCTCCGGCAAATCAGAAATCTGCTGTGTGTGAATTAGTAAATGATGCAAAATACCTATTTAGTTTAGCAAGTGAAAGATCGGATGTATTCTTCTTATGGAATCTGCCTTATAAGCAATAAAGGCTACTATTAATTGCAGTCCGAACTTGCCCTTCGGTGGTAAATATGTTATCGTGATCATGAGAGATAAAATTTGTTTTGGCTAACGTCTACAACAAAAAGTATTAAACCTGTAAGGCAGACAAAATTCACACTTACACACTCTATCTATCCGTTAAGAATTGCAGATTTATTTTATAGATCTGACATACATTGATCTCCAGAAATTAAATAAATCGCAAGACTATGCTAACTAGTCAAAATTCTGTCCGGAATTACCCCAACGCACCTTATATATATATATATATATATATATTATATATATATTTATATATATATATATATATATATATATATATATATATATATAGAATTTGACTAGTTATCATAGTCTTGCGATTTATTTAATTTCTGGAGATCAATGGCAAGACTATGCATATATATATATATATGAGACGATCTTCTTAGCATTCCATGGATTCACCGTGCGGGTGCCGGGTCCATCGTGCGGCAGAGAGAGAAAATCCTGAGTAGATCCCGAGACTTGTGACTCGGGCGTACGTTTAAGCCCCTTTCTGACGTACATCAACACTCACCTTCACTACTCGTTTTTCTCTCCCTGCCCAGCCAAATCTAATATGAACCTACTAGCGCAGCTTTAGATACTCGTATATATATCCACATTCAGATCCGTATCCGAGGATGTACTTTTTTCACAATACAGTACATCACTAGTGTAGTTCTTACTACCTGTGTAGCTACCATTGCTATTATTTTGTCTTAATAAAAAGTAGTGTACCTATATAAGTGGTAACCTATATATTATTCCTTGCTATAATTATTGATCTACGTTTTATATTTAAACTAAAAAAGTAATCAAGTCTGAATATATAGCTAACGTGGCCCTTAAACTTGATTCTGTAACAAGCAAATAAGGTAAGTAAAATGACAAAACAAATGGTGGCACACAAAATATATTGGTGGCACTATTTCTACCCGTTCTGAGAAGATTCAAATAGTTTTAATATTTAAGTGCCCCATTGGGTATTTTTTTAATAAGAGTGGTAGGTGTAATTCATTCAAAAATGCAATTAATTTCTACTGCGTTACATGCTGTTGCAATTAATTTTAAAACGTATCGAATACTGAGTAGTGGTTTCATCTATCCTATTATAAGATTTTTACATCCAAACAAATTTGTTAATGAGCGTTCTGTTTTTACATTAAGTTTTTTTTACATTTATTATTATAACATTAAGTTATTGCTCGGCTTAGGTGGTTTTGTCACGCCAATACGCAGATGCAGTGCCTGGTTCTAATCTCACGCGCACCTCTGCTTTTTAGAATTCATGAGCGTAATGCTTTAGCAGCATTACGCTCATGAAAGAAAACATCTTAAGCAAACTGGCATGCTCCTAAAAATTTTCGAGGTCAGAGGTTTTCATCCACCACCAACACGGAAGAATTATAGCCCCAGCAAAGAACTTTTAGTGGGTCGCTTATGTGAGCAGCTTCCCGCAAATTTACCCGCTTAGATCCCTTTTCCGTAATTTTCCTCCATAAAAATAACTTATACCTATGCTTTCCAGATCATAATCTAACCGTGTTCCGCGTTTAAACCTGAGCCGTTTAGCTGTTCCATCTTGATAGAGCAACGTACATCTAAACTTTTGCACTTATAATAAGGATTAGTAGATTTTCTTGCGAATAAATATACATTATTTAGTGGTTCATTAGGTAAACGTCTTATAATTTACGTGCAAAAAGTAATGGTATGATATATCAGAAACATGCGTATACTTAAGTGAAGTGAGATCAAAGTTCAGTATTATGATATTATATGCCTTGTTTGTTGACTTCAACGACTAAAAAATAGAGATCTAAATGGTCTTAAATGGTCAGTTCTAAAATCTATTTATAATAACATAGACTAGTTTTAAATACTTAAAATCTGATTTGTTTTTATAATTAATGATAATTATTAAAAGCAGTCTAACTTGGCTGGTTTTAATATCATAATATTGAACTTGTCTTTCACTTCACATTTATGTTTTGATGGGAATCGCAGTTTGAGAAACATAGATCAAATTGCCACTGTTTAAAACCGTATCTACTACATTCTACTATTACTATTTATAACTTTCAAGATACGTTAATAAATCGTTATTTGATCAATACAAATCCAAGTATGTTGTATTTAAGATCACAGTAAAGTCGAATCATATTTGTGAAAAATATTTTAAGACAGTTTTAGAAAAATACTAAGGTTAAACGATTTTTATGTTATGGTAGCACCTTTGTTTACATTTTCTACACCTCTTCATGGAACGGACTATAGCTCAGTACGAATATCGACACCGTTAATGCAGAAAACATGCCATGTGACGTCACATTTGGTTTCCACAGATAATGATGCGTTTCGCAAACTTGAATTTTCCGCGCCTAGTTTGCACTTTTTACATAATATTTTTAAATTAATAACTAACTAAATAATAAAATAATTGTTTTGGCATAATGGCGGGACATTAAGGATTCTACGAAAAAAAAATCAAGCCTATTTAAACTACATGCATATTCCCTATTGTGGTTATTGTTAGGTGTGGTTTAGTAGAAACATGTATTTTATGAAACATAGTTCTGTATTTGACTATACATAAATATATTGAAGATAAATAGAAATAACTTGTAATTTTCTGCATCTATTTCTAACACTATTGTTTAGACGTTTGTCCGTTCGTTTGATAGCTTCTGTAGTGTAGCCATATTTCACAGAGCTGAATATAATTGATACATATTGTTTGATATTCCTCACACAACACTAAATCACGAATACTTGATAAATGCAGGTAAAAACCATTACAAATTTGTGAGATATTTAATGGGCTTGACGTTTACAATACATTTCTGTGCGTTTGTTGTGTGTTTACAAAGCCGTGACGTAGTTGGAGATAAGTTTGGCTGAGTGACAATTCGAAATGAATCCTCGTTAAGACAACCAAACATGGAACTAACATTTATATTCATGTGATGGGCTAACATACGATAGTTTCAATTTTTAATGCATATAAATTTAGTTATCGGACTGGTGGGGTGGCGGGAGGCCGCCACCGCTGCTTTTATCCAAATTACTGGCTGCGGTTAAACGCCAATAAATTTATAAGCACTCTAATATTGTAACTACAGTGGCATTATCCCGATTAGATCGCTAAATTGAATAGGGTAGGTCAGTCATATTGTCATACATTGTCAATGACAACAAAGCACATTGATTCGGTTTTACATTTATTGGGAGGTCGTTGTTGAAATCCTAAAGCATCGTTAATTGCGATATCGTATCTTTAAATGTATGCACCTACAATACAACGCATTTAAAATGATAATTGTAACTACAGCTATTGCTTACTTTGACAATATAGACTACAGGTCCGTATACAAAATTGATGGGTCATTTGAACAACCAGGCGACCTAGGAGAAGGATATAATATAATAAGATTAACACTATACCGTCATTTGTAAGCTGTTTTGAAGGGTTGCAAGTTGCAACTTTTGTACTCTTCAGTCTCCTTATTGCATGATTCTTGTACGGCGTAATGGGATAATGGATTAGAAAAGGTATTGAAAAATGCCGGGAGTACAGGCTCGCTTTTTGATTTGACCAGTGATCACGCTCGGTGGCGGAGAGATATCTGTGAGATGCTTACACGTATAAACTACTGGACTGATTTTAATGAAATTTGATAGCCTTGAGTCTGATAAAATGCAAACTATTTTTTAACCGACTTCCAAAAAAAGGAGGAGGTTATCAATTCGACCCCTATGTTTTTTTTTTTTTATGTATGTTACCTGATTTCTCGAGAACCTCTGAACCGATTTTAAAATTTCTTTTTGTGTTCGGATGGGTATGCTTCCCGAATGGTCCCATATAAATCTTTTGAAATCGGTCAAGTAGTTTTTGAAATATGAACCAAAACTGAAAAATTGCGTATCTGGATGACGTTGTAGATTTCACAAAAGTTATGAATCTCGACCCTGTCAATACAAAATTGTGTAAATGCTTTAATAAAAACTTGTTTTTAACCCCCAACCAAAAAAAGGGGTGTTACAAGTGACGTCGATGTCTGTCTGTGTGTCTGTCTATCTGCTGTGGCACCGTAGTAGAACTCAAACAGATGGGCCGATTTCGATGCGGTTTCTTTTATTTCAAGGTTAATACCATAGCAGATGTTCTTAGCTATGTCTGGTTAATGTCGATTCAAGATGGCCGCCTCCACAAAATGGCGGACAAAATATTTTCACAACCTACCTCAATTTGGGTATCAAATGAAAGGGCTTGACTAGTAGAGTACTATGTACTATAACAAATTTCAAATCCAAAATGCCCACCACGACAACATGGCGAATTATATTATATTTTCATTACTACCTCAATTTGGGTATCAAACGAAAGAGCTTGACTAGTAGAATACTTTTCACTATGAAAAATTCAAATCCAAGATGGCCGCTTCCACAAAATGCCGAAATACATTTGTTTTTCACAACTCCCTTTATATGGGTATCAAATGAAAAGGCTTGACTAGTAGAATGTTGTACAGATAACAAATCCAAGGTAGTCGGGGTTTAATCAAAATTTTTAATTTTGTTCTTGTACACTAAAAGAAAATAAACAATTTTCGTACAAAAAATTAAACCGACTTCAAAACCACAAATAGGCACTCAAAAGCGAAAATAAACTAAAATCATTATTATAAGCGCTACTCGCTCATCTATTTGAAGTCGGTGCCAGCTAAATCTAACAGGTATAGGATAGATACTACTTACCTGTGCCTACATAGCATCAATCTACTAACTTTTTGACCTGACTGGCACCGACTTCAAATAGATGAGCGAGTAGCGCTTATAACAATGATTTTAGTTTATTTTTCGCTTTTGAGTGCCTATTTGTGGTTTTGAAGTCGGTTTAATTTTTTGTACGAAAATTGTTTATTTATTTGAAGAAAGGATTATATATAGGTTAAAAGTTTGTATGGAGGTTCCGTAATGTTTAAAGCTTCAAACTTTTATGGCATTGATAGTTGTAGAAATTGCAGGTACTCCTAAGAGTGTAAAATCGGTACAGATAGTTTAGAAATGTTGCTGTTTACACTGTGAGATGCAGTTAGACATTAATAGTCATGTATTTTAATTCCGAAATAACACGCTATACGTGTTTGCTCTCGTGTTGTGATCCCTCTCCGATCCGACTGCCGCCGAGCTTCAGATAGCAGCCACACAGTCCTGCGTCTGACGTTATCACCAAGTGCTCGTGCTGTCAAATCAGACGTGGGCTTTGGGCTATGTTCACCTAATAACCTTAAATTACCTTCACTTGGCTTATCGTAATATTCATTTTACTTCTATTGTAAATATAAACAAGTTAAATTTTGGAACCATTTATAAAATGAAACGGCTTGAATCTTGGAAGGCAAATATGTCTAGGTATATACATTTTATATGCAACATATATATAGTCACTTTTGACACTTTATCTTACCATTTTTCACTGTATCCCAAAACTTTGTGTAGAAATCTGTACACATGACATACCTAGATAGTTATATGAATATTAAAATGCCGAGAGTGTTTTGCTCTGTGTGCCATTCAATAGAACTTTCAAAGCTAAGTTAGTATTTGCGAGCCATTTAAAAGCTCACAAAAGGAATTAGTGCGGTATATGATTTATATTATGAACTGTGTACATAGTTTGTTGTTATAATTTATAATAAGTATTATATCAACAAATAAGTAATAGTAAATGATTGTAAAACTAAAGTGCGCTTGCAAATTCACGCACGTCGTGTTTTGTGTATAACTTGACCGCCATCTAGCCTGATGCGGTCTACGATGGAGCGTGTTTACCTAGAAAAAAAACGATTCACTCTCGATTTGAAGACACAAAGATTGTAACCATTGTCTATCGTAGTGTGTTGATTATTTGATCTACACATAATTTAAATTTGAATTTAGCGCGTCGATTATCTATTTCTGATAATAGTTTCATTCCATTTCACTCAAAATAGACTTCGTAACAAAAGTTCCTATTGGAAATAAGTACAATGAGGTAAATACAGTACTCTAATAATTTAATTTTCTCGAAAAAAACAAAAACTCACTTTAATTTAAAATTAAACTCAGGGACACGACTTAATTTCATATTTTTTTGTTGAAACTATGATGACGTCATCCAGAGAAAGGTAAGTAAATTTTAGTTTTTTGTCCATATTTCAAAAACCACTACAAATATATCAATGAAATATGAGTGGGATCACCTCTGAACTGTATTCTATACCAAACAAAAACATAACCACCAAAATCAATCCACAATTGGGAAAGCTATTGCGTAAAAAGCGTCCATTAAAAAACAACCGAAGGTTAAAAATAAGTGTCTTCCACTTACTTGCAATAAATTTATTCAAAGAAGTACAGTATTGTAAAACCAAACCTCTTCTACCTCCAATAAATGTATTCGAAGAAGGTCCATTTAACTTGTATACAGAGGTTCCAGTAGCACAGTTCTCTCCAATATACTGCATCAGCCGTTATTTATATTTCATAATGTCCGCCCATCAAAACTTTATGAAGGGCGTTGGATGGGTATTCGATACAGGTCGTTACGTTTTTACTGCGCGCCTAAACATGGCGTTCTTATTGCAATGGGCGGGACGCTAGTTTTAGTGCTAAATACTGCTATAAAGATTGTTTATCTTGGAACCAAAGCAATTGTATAGCAGGAAAAATGTAGACAGAAAGTGAACATTTTTAATTCATTATAGGCGACATAAAGTTCTCTATGTATGAAGTTTCAGTACATAATCTCATATATTTAAACGAGCAAATCTTGTAGGTATTTATATATAGAATCTGAATCTCGGGAAACAGCTCGAACCATTTTCATGAAATTATGTATACAAGGAGTTTCGGTGACGATAAAT
The DNA here is from genome assembly GCA_017562165.1 of Ectropis grisescens. Classification (NCBI taxonomy): domain Eukaryota; kingdom Metazoa; phylum Arthropoda; class Insecta; order Lepidoptera; family Geometridae; genus Ectropis; species Ectropis grisescens. Next base: position 28,910,684 of record CM029779.1, read on the forward strand.
CGATCTAGCCAGATTTTATTTTAAAAAAACGCCGTTTTATGCGCGTTTTTAGAAAAACTGTTACGTAAAGATTAGAATGCGACGGTAAATTGCCCGACGTCGCGCGACAGTATATTAGCTCAGTCGGGAAAGATGGGCCGTCATAATAATAGTAGGTCCGGGTTCGAATCTAACAGGCTGCCTTTCTTTTTTCAAGTTTTTTTTTTTTTGTTGATAAAATCAGTACGTATCTAAGTAACCGAGCAAAGCTCGGTCACCCAGGTACTTTTGTTTAATTGAGAAAAATATGACAAAAAATAGTATTTGTTTGAAAGCCGATATACAGGTTGACTGGTTGTTGTACTATATTATCAAGATTGCTTGTCTTAAAAGTTCTTGAAATTGTACCACCGTGAATAAAATATCGATAACCTGTTAAAAATATACATTTTCAATCGCAATGTTTCAGTATCGAAAGTAGTTTCAAACCCAATTGGCCGTACGAAAAGCAGCTCACAAAAATATTTCCACTAGGACAATATTTCTACTGGGACTCGGGGCCTTCTCTCGCAAAGAGAGAGTCAAGGCCATAATTTACCGCGCTGCCTCAGTTCGTGTTGGTGGATGACATATGACCTAGATAGATTCAAGAGCATGGCGATCTCCTCAAGATGTTTTACTTCGCCGTTTTTTAGTTAATGACCCACAAAAATCTGAAAAGTTGCCTCGTAATACATAATACCATACAGCTTACATAATACTATATAGCATATTTTAATAGCACCCCGATTAAAAATATTCATTATCAATCAAAATATTTCAGCATCAAAAGTCGTTTCAAACCCGATTGGTCGCACCCTTCAAGTCCATTACGTCCACAGTTGCCCAGTCCGTCCAACAAGCGTGTCACTCCAGTTTAGCAGTTGTACAGTTCCAAGCATGGACAGATTTTATCTGCGCGCTGTTCTGCATAAAATAGTTACTGAGTTTGACAAAATTGTATTGACACTATACGCGGCAAGTTAGGCGGGCGCTGGTACGAAACGTAAGCGGCAGAGGGTGGGTTTTCAATGTGTGGTTTTTTGGTCAAATTTATCCTACTAAATAATAATGTCACTGTTTGGATATTTCTTGCTCAATCACGTCACTTCATTTGAACGTCATTTGAACGGATTGGATCGAAATTTGAAATACAGTTGGCGGACAGCCTAGGTCTAGGCCAAACTAAAGTCTGGACTATTCCAGACCTAGGCTTTTTTTTATCTCGGCAAAATAAAGAGAACGGAACTCGGTGGGATTAGGGCGGGGTGTTGCTAGTATAAAATTTCTAGTGGACATTTTAATACTAACAAAACTAAGCGAAGCTCAGATAGATGATAAATCCTTACTAAGCATCCTTATCTATGCTAATGTCATAACGCTGAAGAGTTTGTTTGTTTGAACGCTAAGATCTCAAGAAATACTGGTCCGAATTAAAAGACTATAAATCTCTTTATCTCTCTTATATATCTCTTTTGTATAGGTCATTTATTGATGAAGGCTATATATAGGCTATACAACATTACGCTACTATGAATAGGAACGGAGTATGAATCAAGCAATAACAATAACGGGAAAAACATTCCTTTTTGAGAGTTTTTTCGTACCGTGCGTTGACGGGACAGGACATTGAGTTCATATTATAAACGTAAAACTTTGTGAGTTGTACATTACATGTCAATGAAAAGGAAAACAAGCAATTCATTAACGATACATGTATAATAATTAAAGTAGGAACTTTGATTTTAACTAGTTTTGTGAAATAAATAACAAAACATTCGGATTCACATAAGAAGCGAACACAAACGAGACATACAAGAAGCGTTCGTGCGTGCACTCTTTCAAAATGGCCACCTGATGTGGTTGAAAATAAGTCAGATAAACCTATACGTGAGTTACTGGTGAAATAGTTAAAAATGGGTAACAACCACGTTATTTCCTTTTCAACATTTGAGAACTATTCACCACTTTTCATTTGTACACTTTGTCTTCTTATTTTTGTATCTTTTGCCATCCCACGGTTGCCCGGAAGAAATTGTTTTATAACTAAAATATATAACTATATAAAATATATAGATTATTTATAAATATATATTTTAATTATCTTGTTATTTGTTTTTCATGTTTTCCTCGTTTTCATGTTAATGCTGTTCGTGTTACTTCATCAATTTTAAGCATTTCTTCTTTTTAAGCAACCGAACGACTTCCAAAATTAAGTGCAATAGGAAATTGATCTATCTGTCTATTTTAATACTAAAATTGTTATGTAATGTAATGTTGAATCTTTGGAATCACGGTTCCGCTGTATCCTTTACTTTACGCCATCGGCTTAGATTTGCATGGAGCGGAGTTCGCCGGGAGCAGCACTAAACAGGATTACTGACTTCATTGTTGCCAACTCGCTGCCGTTGCCGTACAATTAGCAACGGCGACCGAAACGGCAACGCGGCCGTTGCTCCACTACGGGGACCGATTGAATTTCATGTTCTGTCTGGATAGTTGGCAAAGTTACATTTATAAATTACTGTAATGACTTTAATGTGGTTATTTGAAATTTGAACTAAGTGTACAGATATTCTGAATGCCTTCGGTTGGCTTTTGTCTATTATTTTACTGTGGCTATTACTATACCAAACATTGTTTAAACTATCACGGTTGTTCACTATACTAGTATATTTATTATTATCAAATACTGTTTAATTCATCAATTTATTTATTGTTGATCGACTGTTAAAAAGTTTTACGCACGTTTTACGGGCTAAAAATCTACCAACCTTCTTTTTCAGTCTTTATCTCTATTCCTCTCTCCATCTCTTTCCATCTAATCCACAACTGTCTTTTTAAATCATATGCGTAATATCAATAACTTAAAATCAGTAAAGAAAAACATCGTGTGGAAACCGGCCTGTTTCTAAAATCTTTCGAGATCATGCGTCATTCATCAACCCGCACTAGGCTAGCACAGGGCTAGTGGATTATGGCCCTAACCCTCTCGTTGTGGGAGGAGGCCCCGAGTATCTGAGTGGGAACATTTGGAAGGCTACTTTTTATGGGTATGCTACATGATTCGTCAGTTCCCCATTCCCCCATTTCCAGTCAGAGCATGTGGCGTATGTCATCAGGTGCATATCTTGATTGTCTTGTTTCTCCATTTTATAAAAAAAAATCTCTAGCTAGTAAAACTTAAATAAAATTGCATAATTTCTGATTCTTCTAAAATTAAACTTGTTATTACAAACATGTTTTCGCGATGAAAAGCAGCTTATGTGCTATAATGACTATAATCTAACTGTTTAAATTTTCAACTGTAACCAATAAGCCGTTCTAAGTTCTGAAGTAATTCAGCAACAACAGTCCAAACACTAAAACGTTCACATTTATAATGTTACAAAGATTTAAAGATTTAATATTCTCTTTTGTAATAGACCTGAGATAGTTCAGGTGTTGTGTAAATAGATATTCCGATAGAGCAAGATATTTAGTAAATATAAACCCGAGCGCCCATTGTTATGAGCCTCCAGAGAGACAGTCAACACTTCAGTCTAGACGAAGGCACTCCACGTAATTGCGAAATAGATTATAGGTATCAAATTATTAATAGGAATTTCGGTATTATATTTTGTTCGTTTTTTGTCATTATAACACTAACAAACACGAACATACAGCCACAGACGTGCTTGCATATCCTTGACACAAGGCACAAAACTGCACGCACTGCCCACTCATACTAAAGCCAATACTTACCTTTTTAACTTTTATACGCTTACACTTGAACGACATCTCAACCGATATTAAGCGACGATGCTATATAGAATGAAGCGTGTTTACCTAAAGCAAACCGATTCACTCTCGATTTGAAGACACAAAGATCGATACAAACCTACATGAACACAAATATGCACTTGTAAAACAATTGAATGATGTACATGCAATACATTTTTGCAAATAGTGTATTTGCATAGACGTTCATCAATATATTGTGTTTAGTAGCAACTGCCATTTATTGCCACGTGATGCTATTCATACGGCACCACGGACAAATCCGTATCGTAGAGCCAATTGCTGGAGAGGTGATCTTGGCTAATAGATTGTGTGTGTGCAAGTAATTGACGTTGTCTTAGCTAGATCCAATAGTTGTTGGTTGTTGATCTTGACAACTTGATCTGGAATTGCACAGACAAAACCCTCAGGTTTATCTTGATTGGTGTAGCTGAGGCGAGCGGATTCACATCTGTTTCTATCAGGGTCTGATAAAAAGCCGTGCAGCTCCTTGTGATATTCAGTATGAGGCCAATAGACTGCGCCAATTATCGTTTGCTAACAAAAAATCTTTGAAGTTCTTCTGAACAGAACTGCCACATCATTGCGATGCATTCCTGACTCGTTCTTGCGGAAATAATACCTAAGATTGCATACTTCGCGGTTGGGAAAGTTCTAAACATTTATTAAGCTAAGACCACTTCCACTTCCGCAGCATAAACAGTTACTTAGCAGACAAGAGTGGGTGGGTGTACGATGAAAAACGGCTTTGTCTTCACACCACACCACATAATACACCCGTAAATTAAATATCACAAAAAAACTAATTCAACCACGACGACAAAAATAAAACCTTAAACCTATAAACCTCACTCGTCTCATCTCATCATCATCAAGCTAATCAGATTCTCCAAGCAGGATCAAATATCCTTCCTTTCCAAGGTATTTTTACACGCGACACGGCTTTGCTTTTACCTTTCAGCGTTTCGCAATAAATCCTTATCGATTCTTCGTAGAAGCCTCCAGAATAATAAGAAGTAGATAGGTAGGCCATCGCGGAGACGCTATCAAATTTTTATGACAAGAAAACATGATACTGTATAGTTCATGAGGAGTAATAAAATGAGACGCTTGGATAAATAGTTTACGTGGAAATGATGCATTTTGCATTGCGGGTTTTATGTGGGGTATGAAAGTTTCATGGTGCTTGGAACTTGAAGGGAATAGTCTAGATCCAACTTCCATTACATGAGCGTCTAGGATACGCCCCACTTTATGTTCCCTTAGTGAGAAGAATTGGGACCTCTTCTCACAAAATTCCAACGTTACTTCTTGTTATGTGTCCATTTCATCAACGTCAAAAAGGAAAAGAGTTCAAAATCGATAGTAATGCATCAAATGCTCAGTTTGAAAACCTCATCAAATGAAACCAGTAACGTCATATGAGTAGGATTACTTCTTTCTGCTTTACTACAGCTTTAAGTGTGTTGTTTTTCTAGTAAGAAGACTGCCAATCCGTCGGACATCGAAAATACAACAGAAATCTTAAAATTGGAAACTTCGATGAAATTAAATACTCTGAAACTTCTGAACGATCCTTGTGTCATTGGAGTAGTTTAGTCAATCTACCCATAAACATTACAGGGTTTAAAAATATATTGTTTAAAAATAAGAAAAAGAAAATAAAAATAAGAAAAATAAAATAATAAAAATAATAATAAAGTTATATTAAATATATAAGGGTCAAACTGAAAGTTCTTAGAAAATCAAAAACTGATTACATTAGCCAGTTATTAGTTTTATTATATCTTTTCAAAATATTGTCCATTCACGTCAATACACCGCTGCATGCGATGGAACCACTGGGAAAAGCATTTTGCCCACTCGTCCTTAGGGGTCTCTTCAATGGCACCGCGATACGCAGCCACCGCTTCTTCAGCATTCATAAACCGCTTTCCTTTAAGTTTTTCTTTAATTTTTGAAAATAAATAAAAATCACAAGGCGCGAGGTCGGGGCTATACGGCGGGTGACCCAGTAATTCAACGTTTGATGTCGCCAAATAGTCGATCGTTCGCTTGGCGGTGTGCGATGAGGCGTTGTCGTGGTAAAGGAGGATCCTACTGCGAGGTCGTTTCTCTCGAACTTTTTCCAAGACAAGTGGCAAACAATTGGTAGTGTACCATTCTGCAGAAACTGTTTTTGATCCTCTAACACAATTGTTGCGAAATGACCTATCCACCACCACCGAGGCCACCATTTTTTTCCCCGCACTTCGATCTCTCTTCACTTTAGTTGGCAACTCCTCGAAAGGAAACACCCACTGAGCAGATTGTCTTTTGGTTTCAGGATCATAACAGTAAATCCAGCTTTCGTCACCTGTTAGTATGTCGAACACAGCATTTGAGTCACCTCCGTTAAATCTTTCAATCATTTTACGGCACCAATCCACACGATGGAGTTTTGAGCCTCAGTCAAATTATGAGGTATCCACCGGGCGCAAAGCTTCCTGACCGCTAAATGTTCGTGTAGGATTTTGTGCACTTGACTCATACCGATGCCTAAGCTTGTCCGGATCTGCTGATAGGTCACTCTTTTGCCAGTCTCTATCATACGCCGCACAACACAGATGTTATCTTCAGTCGTCGCCGTAGAAGGCCGTCCCTCACGTAAATCATCAGTGAGATTAGTGCGACCACGTTTAAACTCATTAAACCAGTTGTAAACAGACGCACGAGATGGGGCTTCATCGTGAAAGGCCAATCGTAGTCTATCATAACTTTCTTGTTGACTTAAATGACATCGAAAGTCATAAAAAATCATTGCACGAAAATTTTCTCGTGTTAAATTCATGTTGACGTGACACAGACAATTTTCAATTTGCCGCCAAATCGTAAAACAAATGACAAATGAATGAAGTATATACTCAGTAATATTGGCAAAGAGTTCTATTTTCAAATTATAGAATTTTTTTTTTATTATATTGTTTATAAGTGGCCAGTTCTAAGAACTTTCAGTTTGACCCTCGTATCTATTGCAGTCAGTTGTCTAAATTTTTTTAGAAATGAATATCATCTGTTCTCAGGTGCAATTTTTCTAATAATGTATTCAAATAGCGCCGTACTCGTAGCACTGATACTGTAGCCGTGTTGCTTACCATCAAACGCCCGTCTTGCTCCTCCCGTCACTCTAACTTATCGATAAAACAAGCCAAACCTGTCAATTATACCTACCTACTTCGGAGTATTTTTCCATATGCAATGAGGCGTTTTGCAGACGCAAAAAGACTAGTCAAAGATAGTTCTAAATTTTACCAAGAGTGACACCACTGTTGGTTTTGTGAAATTTCTCTAACAAAATAAAATAGTAGCGCCACCTACAGTGAAATTGGAAACTGTATTTGACAGGTCTTTTTACGTCTTGAAAACCCCCTATTGTACTAGTTTGACATTGCCACTGACTTTTGACGGATGCAAAATATGGCGAGGAAAATATTAAAAAAAAAACTTCCCAAAAATTTATTTATCTACCAACTCGCATTTGGGGAACATAATGCATTTATAGCCTCTCCTCTCTTCTTATGTGAGAAAGTCCTTTCTACCAGCAGCGGGAACACAACCCCGTTGTTTTGGCTATAATCACAACCAACAGTTTAGTGAAAGTAAAGTAAAGCTAGCGTTGGATAAGTCTCGAGTCTTGATCCAATATAATCAGCAAGCGTCAGCTCAACAATTGTCTTTTGTTTGAATTAAATTTAGCAACAGATTTGGCGAAATTCCCCGAATTAATTGGCGAATAGCTGATTGAACGCCGTCCCAGATATCGACGGGCAACTCATAATTACTTCCGGACAGAACAACCGTTCCGCATTATTAAATTGTGAGAGAGCTTTTGTGATCAGATTCACGGTAAATTGTATTTTTATTTCCCTTTCAATGTTTTCAATGTTGGATTGTTGGTCAAACTGTGAAAAGAGATTGAAAAATAACACCTTTCTATGTTAATGGGATTTCACGGGATTGTACAGTTTTTGGGTCAAAGAGTTCTATTGTTCTATTTATTATATGTACAATTATTAGTTTTTTTTGTATTTATATAATATAATTGCACTTGACCGCCATTCAGGAATGATGGAGTCTACGATGAAGCGCGTTTATCCTACTACTATTTGTATGAATGCACATTCCTTTGTTGGATGTTTGTTGCTCCATTACGTTAGAACGTCTGAACGGATCGGGTTGAAACTTGGAACATACTCGTAGTTAGATAGTCTGGAATACAGAGCACTGCTGGTATTTGAAATTCAAATGTTTGAATGTTTGTTGCTCAATCACTTCGGAAAAGTTGTAAAGATCGAGTTGAAATTTGAAACACAGAACATAGTCTAAATAATACATGTAATAGTAATAAGCCTCTTTATTTCTTGTCTTACAATAGTTGGTAGTTAAATTATTACAAAAAACACAAAGATATGATTTTAAAGATAAATTTTCTTAGATTATGTTCCTTTGGAGTACATTACAAGTTTTTTTTTTTAATAATAGTTTGTAGTTATAATATTGCATACTTGTATATATTGCATATTATATAAACAAGGATTTGATTTACAATAGTAAGTTAGCTTAGATTATGTTAGTAATTAATAAAAGTGTTTGCTTTAAAAATAGTTGGTCGCTATAATATTATAAAAACAAAGTTTAGATTTGTATTAGTAAGATAGATATGTACCTAGCTCAAATTTTGTTTAGGATTGTGATATCAGTATTTGTTTTAAAATAGTTGGTAATTATGATAGTTACAGTTACAAAAAAACAGTAATTTATTTGCATTAGTAAGTTTGATTATATTATAAGTTAGGTACATAAGCAATGGTTTTAAATTTTTTCTAAATTAACAAGAACCCCGGTTTGGGTAAAGGCCTCCTCCAAAGATGCCTTGTTGTTGTTTGATGTTTTTGTGGTATGGAGCACCAGCTTTAGGCAGCTAATCCTTTCAAATAATCTTTCTAGCGTACTAAATAAGGGTGGTCTTCTCTTTCTCCTCTTGTCTGATGGTCCTTAAAGTGGAGTTTGAGTGTTGAACCTTTGGGAGGGTTATGGTCATAATCTTCCACGGTGACCAGCCGGGTTGGAAGATGTCATACATATGAAACAACTGTATAATAAATTAAATAAATATCATGACATTTACTCTAAAACTTACCATGAATGTAAACAATTTGTAACAAATTGGATTAAAGCTCTTAGCTACGATGAAACAGAAGCACTCCTTCAAGGAGTGAACTTCTGACAGATTGACCATCTGTAATAGACTGACCTACTCATCTATACCACATGCAAAGTAGCATACACTCTCTCACACAAACAAACATACACACACACACAACATAAACACCTTTCAACATATGTACTTGTTCTTTTAATTTGTTTTTATTTTACTTTTTAATTTTTGTAAAATCATAAGGCTACTACTACATAGTGTGTTATTGTAGAGATTAACGGAGTCTCCTACTACAGGTATACATATGCTTAAAAGGAGACTCCATAATACTTGTTTCGTAAGAGTAGCTATTTATACGAATAAATATTTTGATTTTTTGATTTTTTTTTTGATATGAATAATACATATACTACTTATTATTTCGGGAAAGTAACGGGAGCGGCAAATGCGTGGGCAAAACCGGTGGATCCTGCTAGTTTACCTCTAGAATAAACCAATACCCTCTACAATCGAAGACACCCAAATCATATAATATATACATCTAAGAATGATTCCACTTTCTTATACAACGTATTCCACAATTTAGAACGAAAATATTAACCAAATCTTATTTCAATATTGGAGGCAATGTCTTCATTCGAGTCATCTCAACGTCATATTTTATACAAACTAGTGATGTTTTGTGTGCAAAAATCATGCTTGCTCATAAAAGCACAGTACATATACATGTACAGTACCTGGTTGACCGAGTTTTGCTCGGTTTTTTTAAATGATATTTAGGCAGTTACGAATAGTGATGACTTACTTAGACCTACTTAGATACGAATTAAATGTGTTTATAAAAGGCTCTAAGCATAAGATTTTCTCAGAAAATAAAAAGAACAAAAAAAAAGTCCCGAGTGCAACCATCAGGATTCGAACGGCCTCGGTTCGAATTGTTGACTCCGAGGGCGAGCATATTCCGTCTGAGCCATTTAGTGACATTGTAGGAGTTTTTCATTGTCTAAAAACGCGCATAAATAGATGTTTTTAAAAAATGAAACCTAGCTAGATCGATTTATCGTCCCCGAAACCCCCTGTATACATAATTTCATGAAAATCGTTCGAGCCGTTTCCGAGATTCAGATTCTATATATTTATATACTTACACGAATTGGTCGTTTAAAGGTATAAGATATTATTTCCAGTTCCAGGCACCTTATTGGACATAAAACGTTCATTTCGCCTAGCATTGCAATGCTCTCGTCATCTAGAGGTATAAGTTGATTTATGGCGGAGTGTCTTATATCATACATAGTACTAACAACCCGCGGTTTTACCCGAGCAGTCCTCAGTATCGTTATTTTTCCGTGATAAAAAGTGTTTAGCCTATGTGCTATTCTATAAGAGACAAACGTCTTTGCATTCCATGGATTCACCGTGTGGGCGCCGGGTCCATCGTGTGGCAGAAAGAGAATTCCCGAGTAGATCCCGAGACTTGTGACTCGGGTAACTACTACAATCTGTGTTCCGTATTTCAACTCGATCCGTTCTGATGTTACAACGTGATTGAGCAACAAACATCCAACCATTTCAACATCTAAATACAGACTTTCCATTTATAATATTAGGTAATAGGATTCTAGGAAGTTGTGAGGCTTAAAGAGTAATTTATAAGTTTGTGAACGCATCTTCATATTACCTTAGTCTGTGGGCTCACTCGTTCCGCTCGCCCTTTCGTTCTATCATTCTATGTAGCAGTGGTGGCTCTCATAAATAAATAAATAAATTATATTTATGAGTATTAATTACATACATTACAGAAGTAGTAATCAATTTTACATCTAACATTAGGAGACATCTTGATAGAAGCACTCTGAGGTTTTCCCATCAAAAGCTCAATAAACATTAGAGTGGAATGTTCAACACATGCCGCAGCATGCCAAAACTCATTATCTGCGGGATGCTCTCGACAGATTAAATTAAGCGTCACAGATAACCGATGAGACGCAGAATAAATCAGAGGCATAATTCTCACCCCACAAAATCTAGTCACGTTTTAGTCGACTCATTTTCATCGCTGTGGTCTTCTGTGTGTCATTAAAGCCGTATTAACCATATAAACCTTAAGAAAAAATGTAGCGGCAATGACTACCAGTGTTGCCAACCTTATTTTTCAGGTGCTCGTACCGTAAATAATAAAATTAAGCAACATTTTCTTGCACATTGTGTTGCTTATATATTATCCGTAGAAACTTCGTTCGTACTGGGTATCCTATGACACCACGTCTTTTTTTATTTTTTTTTTCTTATTTGACCTGTATTTGGATTTGCATAACTAGGCAAAGTCAGTAGAACTCAACTTTAAAACGTCTCATTACGACAGTAGACTGTCGACATGCACATGACATGTCAAAATGAGACATGCACAAGTTATGCATCTGTCTGTCTAACCTGCGAGAATGTGTCGCCTCCACCAGTAAGTCATGTTAAGTGTTTCCGCTCCGAACTTAGATGTACGGCGGGTAATAGCTGCCGCTCGCTTGTTGATTTGTTGGGGGTGGAACATCGGCTTGGACTATATTCAACATGATATTGATGCTATTAGTGGCTTAGTGCCTAGTTGGCCTGCAGAACCATAGGCGATCATCACATTACCACGCGCCACGCAGCGTAGTGCGTGAATGTGTGTTCCATCATTGTACGAGTATGTAAGTATCTCCGTTGGAATAGAAATACACACCTAAAGTGCATACATGCGCATAGTATCTCTATTTGTATAGAAAATACGCACATTCCATTACACAAAAAATGCATACACGCGCGTTTATTCAGATCACGCACATACATGCGGAGAAACACGCACTCCCGTGCATGGATGCGGCAAGCTGCAAGGTAGGTACCTTGCAGCTTGTCACACCGAACCCCGCAGCGGCGTGCGTTATTTTGGAGGGGTGCTTGACTGAATGAAATGAGTCAGGGCCGCCGTGAATCCACAAAACGCAACAACGCGCGTGATTGTGTAAAAATCGTGCATTACGAGTATTAATGGATGTATGATGGTAAAGTTGTACTAAAATTAGCGTGGTTGTTACACAATTACACATATGGAAGCTAACGTGTAATGTGGTTGGTCGATCCGGCCCGAGTTTTAGCCGCGCCCTTTGAAAAAGGCCGCCGGACGCGGCCGAAACTCCAGTCGGATTGACCGACCGTATGCGTGAGTTTCCCGTTAACCCAATTAAATATAATAAAGTTGGCCTCAAGTGACCTATAAGTGAGCAAATGACAAATATCTAAATATCCAAACTTTATCCACTATATACTGATCAAAATCTTTCGCAAATGGCCGACCTTGCCTGCTAATATTAAATTAAATCAATCCAATACTTCCGGAGATTAGCGCGGTACAAAATACACTCTTCGAATCTATAATATTATTATGTTATTATTATATTTTTAGATTGCTCTAAGCAATAAGGCCGCCATTTGTGGTACTAGTTCATAAGTGTTTTACTGGAATATTTCTGTTTTTGTGTCACAGTAAAGAGTTATCTATCTGTCTACATTAGTACCTACGAAAGTTTTGACGTTTATTACTCAAACACATCGAAACGTCTGTACGAACCGGGTTGAAATTTGAATGACGGAATGTAGCCTGGAATAGCATATCAGCAACTTTTTTTGTATCGCGAAATTTTTTTGGGGATCGAGAACTACGCCGGTAATACGTGGTACGCTCAACACTGATAAAAAAATTAGTTTAAATAATTAAATAATTTCGCATTTATTTTGTACTACACTTTAGAGAAGCCATTGGCACCCGATGCACAGTCTTATGACTAGTTCGGGAGCTGATGAGTCATATATCTTTAAAACAAATTGTATAGTGTCGAAACAAATTTTATTTTATTTATTTTAAAGTTAAAAAAGATACATATATTTTTTTAATGTAAGCTCCGTTATTCTACTACTCTTTGAAGGTATCTTAATTTATTTTATTTGAACTAAATGAACTGTATTTTAGGTTACTAATTAATTTCTAAAACGTTATTTGGCCCCAAGCTCGTTATACCATCAAAAGTAACAACTATTTCTACAGAGTAATCCCGTAAAATTTTCTCGAAGAAGTTCACCTCAAATTTATTTATAAGAGTTGGAACAACTAATCAATAAGTTAGGAAAGCTTTTAGAGAGCGGCCGATATTGCGAAGAAACAGATTTATAAGGTTTGATGGAGGGATTAAATAAATGTGGGCAGAGTGCCCTCGCTGTGATTACGACAAAGAGGATAAGCAACACGTAAAATGAACACCTTCAGCGTTTATTTTATATTTATGTTTTTTGAGTAAGACCGCATTTGATCACTATCTGAGCCAAGGTAGAACGGGAAGATTAAGAAGGAACCTGTTCGTTCTGACTGTAAAAAGACCTAAGTTATAGAAATCTAGAAATATACATTTCCGCTAGGACTGCTACTTAGTGAAATCGAATGTTCTAGGCTAGAATACTCAACATTATGCTAACATTATCTATGTATAATAAGTATGTATTTAAAACTATATATGTATTATATCAGCTATCTGGCCGCCATAGCACAAGCTTTGCTTAGTTTGGGGTCAGATGGTGTTGTGTGTGAATTGTCCACCAATATTTATTTATTTATTTATTTATTTATTAATTCAATTTTAGTAGATTTATTTTTGTAAAGTCTTATTTACTTGTGTGTTGAGAAGAAACAACCTGACTCTCAAACCTTTATAAAAGTACCACAAAACTGCGGAAGTGACACACCTATGCCAGTTATTAGTGTGTATGTTCCAGCTTGAAGGCAAGGACCGCTCTATCATCACGGACAGGACTATTGTCGCCAATAAACCTGACATCGTGCTGGTAGACCGGTCTCAACGCCGGGCTGTGATCGTCGATATCACCGTACCACATGACGAGAACCTCGTGAAAGCTGAGAAAGACAAGTTTAGCAAGTACCTTAACTTGGCTCATGAGGTTACCGCCATGTGGGATGTTGATTCGACGATCATAGTCCCAATAGTTGTGTCGGCAAACGGCCTTGTAGCGAAAAGCCTTGACCAACATCTCAAGAGACTTTCGCTAGACGGTTGGATTAAGGGTCAGATGCAGAAGGCGGTCATCCTCGACACAGCGCGCATCGTCAGGAGGTTCCTCAGTCTGCAGCCCTAACCACCGGTAGCTTGGGCCCTGCCCCGCTGCTGGCGGCACCCTAGTTTTTAAGTTTTTTATAATGTTTATATTTTTATACTGGTTGAAAAAAACTTAGAAATTAAGAAAAATAAAAAAAAACTTGAGAGGTGTCAAGGGACACCCGGATGGAACGAAGTTCCTTTCGATTAATTAGTGAAGGAATTATTATTATTTTTTATTATTTACAAAAAAACCTGTATACACTCAACAAAAATAATCGTCGCGACACCACACTGTTCAATGCGAAATAGAAATGAAAATATCTGGCTTGCTTTCTATAAGAGAGAGAGACAGACAGAGAAACATGCGACGCCGCACAGCTTACAATAGCAAAAAGTGTCGTGACAACTTTTCGTAAGAATTTTTTCCGTCTAGCCCCCTTTCACAACGCGCGATAAGGAACTTCGTTCCAATAAATTCTTATTATATATTATATTCTTATTCTCGTCTTGTCACTCAATACTATAAAAAAATTGAGATCGACCGATTTCCACTAGGACTATGGATTTTGTGCAATCGAATAGACGTTATTCTAACTAACGACCAATGTATGTTTTTAGGATATTTATTTCTGTAACGTCCCATTTACGTGTATGTTGAGAAGGAGGCACTAGACTCCCAAACAGGTACGTTATAACTGGTTTAGGGACGGTGGATCGATTATGTGTTTGTATTATCTACTTCTTAAAAGATTAGGTACGAGCTATAAATAGAAACTGAAGCGTGAATATGAATATATTATGTATAGTCATGATACCTTGAATATAATATTATTTAATTTTGAATGAATGAATGTGTTGATTTAATTTATTTTTCAGATCTTTGATGATTTTGGTCTGTATTTTATTTCCTTCCTTTCAGAAAGAGAATTTCCGTCTTTTCCCACAAGACAAAGACAAAATACTTTTCCTTTCTATAGGTGAGCTATTGGGAGAATAATCTTGGAAGTTTTCCTATTAGCCGACTGATTGCGGGGAGGGGGGAGTGTCCCGCTCAAGGTTTTAATTTGAAAAGTTGTGCGATGCAATTTATTTCAGTAGGAGCACTGAGTAGAACATTACACGAGGCGGAGCTAAACATAGTATAGGTAACGATGATTTTTTTTGAAGAACCAAGTCATTCCAATAGTTTTTTTTTTCTTCCTTATTGTAAAAAGTTTGTTGTGACTGAAAGATGGAGCAGGTGGGTGATGTGCCATTTAAAAAAAATGCGTTCCTGTATTTCTTGGGAACTTCTAATAGATGTTATCTTACTAAACCATTCTCCTACAAATTACATAGAAGATATAAACAAAGACAAAAAAATGTCAGTCGTAAGAACCGCCGACAGAAGTGAGAACATAATTATAACTCAGGATTTGATAGTTTACTTTGGAAACTACGCGGGTGAAACCGGAGGGCGTGGCCATGAGCATGGTCATCCAGAAATGCGTCAGCCAATGGAAAATGCTAACGCATTTCTAGATGGCCAATGGCCATGGTCCCGAGTTTACCTGAAGATTTCTTATCATTGCCAAGCGTGACGCTAAATTTTAATTCATAACCCACAAAAAATCAATAAAGATCTCCAATTAATTACGCTTTTATTAACTTGTTATTTGAGAAAACCTTCGTTTCAGAGCGCTCCTGAGTTGTATCTCTGCATCATGCTCTGTGGTTAAGAGGCCGTCCCTTCGACCCCAGTTTTTACCGTCCTTATTGGGCTATAGTTATTGGTTTTCTTGTTTCAAGGCTGGATTGAAGCTTCATTAACGCTGAGTTCACTCCGCGGGCTCAGTCTACTTGTAATCATTTTATATTCATTGAATTTTCAATGGCAGGATAAAGGGTCGCCGGTTTAAATCTATATTGATGATAGAGATTAGATATTTTGGGAATAGGTATTAGATATTATCGTATTTTTATCTTTCTTATTCAAAAACGTTTAACAGGCTCATCCTAGGTAATATATATTTTTTAATATAAAGTGACGAGACGAGCAGGACTTGTACCTGAGGGTAAGCAACATGCCTGCCACCTGCACCGTGACACGCAGCTATTGGAACATGAAGAGTCCAAATCATTACCAAGCACTGCACTGCGCTCATCACCCAGAGATCTAAGATGTTATACTCTTTATGCATTATTTGTTAGTTTTATTACTACCAAAAAATATATATTTCAAAATGAAAATGTATGTAATGTTCACTATATATATGTAACACACTTACATTATAGAAGTGAAAGTGTGTGAGTTTGCTAGTGTGTACATTTTTTGTTCTCACATTAATCACTCATATAAGTTTTCATTTCTATCGGCAATTCCTTAGACAGCCGGTTTTTAGGGTTCCGTAGCCAAATGGCAAAATACGGGACCCTTATAGATTCGTTATGTCTGTCTGTCTGTCCGTTCGTATGTCACAGCCACTTTTCTCCGAAACTATAAGAACTAGTACTATTGAAACTTGATAAATAGATGTATTTTGTTAATCGCATTAAGATATTCAAACAAAGAATAGAAAAAACAATAAAATTTGGGGGTGTCCCATACTTAAGTAGAACTGAAACTCGACATTTTTTTCCATCATAACCTTACGTGTGGGCTTTCTATGGATAGGTCTTTAAAAATGATATTCAGGTTTCTAACATATTTTTTTTCTAAACTGAATAGTTTGCGCAAGAGACTCTTCCAAAGTGGTAAAATGAGTGAATGAATGAAATGAATTAATGAGCCACCCTCCCTGCAACTTTTGAACTTTTACGAGAATGACAAAACTAAAAAAAATGTCTGACATACATTACCATATAAACTATCAACGAAAATTGGTTTGAATGATATCTAGTAGGTAGGTAGTTTTATTATGATTAGATTATTGTTAAAACACTGATTAAAGTAACAACGAAGTACAAGAACTTTTATATTATGTTACTTGCTGCTACGGAAGCCGTCACGGGCGAGTCCGACTAGCACTTGACCACTTTTATTTTTTGTTTTCGAAACAAACGCTAAATACATGTCCACAATGATTTCGATTTCTTTTTGTTTAATTCAGCCACTCCACAGACTGCAGAGTCCACGATCTTTGCTATTTGTTTTTTTTTTAACATTATATATCTTGGATTAGGAGAAGAAAAGGAAAACAATATTGGGGGTGTTGGGAACATTTTTTTTTTTTAGTTTAACAATTTTAGTGGTACGATTTCGTCTGTTGAGCCGATCACTACCGGTTTGGACTTTGTTAGTAATCTACTGGACATAGTCATTTGTTATTTTCTAACCTCTTTCCGGCTTGGACTACCTATTAACGGTAGTAGTTGTTAGCCCGCTGGAGAGTAAATCCGCGGTGTACAGCTAGTTTTATAAAGAGCGTGTCAGTGTTTATGGTTGTCCCCTTGTTGGTATCTTTGTAACAACTGCACGAATTTTAATTAAATTAAATACGTAAGAATTACATTATCTGTTTAGGCGAAATAGGCAAATAAGTGCTACTTTTTATTCAGTTGAAGTTATTTTTGCTGTGCAACGATTTACACTGCTGTGCGTAGCTATTAATGTTACATAATGACATAGAAAAGGGTGCTTACTCAGTAATATTATCACTAAATTTAAAATAACTATCTTTATACTACATTAAGTTGAGTAATAAATATAACACGGAAACAAAAATATAAATTGCAGAAAATGTTCTGTAAGTATAATTAACATTTAATTACGATATATCTTTACAAACCTTTCATTTCCCAAACACAGCGCCACACTATAATTAATTAAATATCCACACGCTATTCACAGATTACACATTAAAGTTGTGTATTTCATCAACAGAAGGTTCAGTTTAAGTTAATTTGTAATTAATTTAAATTGGGGCCGCTAAGAAGATTTATTCACTGCCTGTTTGTTGATGCAGGGAAATCAATTAATGACGTATTATACTGGAATTAATTAATTTGATACAATGTTAATTAATTGTTAATAAGTCCGTCAGATAATGCAATTCGGTAAAAATAGAGATTCATTTACATGATACAGATATAATTACGAGTAAATGGTAATAGTTTTACTCTGAACCCTGACATATACATATTACTTGGCTACCGCCTAGTTCAGGAATTGCTGTTAATATTATGCTTTAAATTATAGTGTCCCCTTCATCTTTATTGCGATTTTATCATATAAAGACCATTAATCGTTAGACCAAGTTACATATAAATGCAATTTTTCGTGAATTTCAGTTGACCTGCTGAAGATGATGAAGAAGTAAACAAATATTGAATAAAATACCTTTATTTTAGGAATGCCTGGATGACAGAGTTTTGCTCGTAGGCATAAATAAAACGAGTTTTCAAAGTATGAAAGCTAGCTAGATTGATTTTTGTACCCGAACCCCCTTGCATACCTACCTATAAAATTATCATATAAATCGTTGGAACCGTTCGCGAGATTCGGATTCTACAAACAGATGCTAAGTATTTAGTTAGACAAAAATAGATAAAATATGATTTGTTGTATAGAAATCTTGTTTTGTACAAGTTTACAAATGTTTGCTTTTCTTTGAGTCAAAGGATCGTTTCGTTGGTTGCAGGTGGCCGGAGTGGTGGGGCGCGCCGACGTCCTCGCGTGCATCTTCTTTCTATCTTCTATTCTCCTCTACCACGGGTAAGTGAGCTTCTTTTTCAGTTAGTCATCAACAGTGACTTTAACGCCGAAGGAAATATTGTGAGAATACTTGTACATTACAAGTAATACATACAATCTTTCTAGGACATGTGACCTCACTCAATCAAAACAATCTCAGTGCTTTCAACTTGAGAGTGAATCGGGGTTTTATAGTTAAATCCGCTCTATCGTATACCGAATCGACGCTAAATATCATGCAAGATTAGAGTCAAGTGTAACTATCAATGTTCAAAAAAAAACTTTATTATTTGTACTTCTCTGTGTAGTTTCATTTCGTTTCGAGAAATAGTTCTTCGAAACTCTCTATATTACTTGGTTCTGTACCGAATAACTTTACTCCGCCAACGAGGGCCACGAAGTTGACGCACGCACGTTGTCACCAAACTTCTCGGTCACGTCACATCCGTGTCCAATATCATTTAGAAACTGACCCGAAGAAACTTCGTCACAACACGCGTACAACTATGAGCAACTGTGGGCAAGTGTAGCCAACTATGGCCCGCAAAGCCAACCGGCGCGCCGGAACTAACCGCGGTAACAAGACTCGGCCCGAACTATGCCGCGATGACGCGGGGTATTTGACGGAGGACCGAACCGAACTTGGCACGTGATGCTCACTTGTTTCGGCGAGTCTGTGGCCAAGTGTATTATAGTTTGTATATCTACACTGAATTCGTGTTCACGTTTCGTGTAATTGGAAGATTATATTAGCTACTTTCACTGTATATGTATACACAAGTACGTACGTATTTTATTATCCTACCTACTAATATTATAAATGGATGTTAGTCAGCCCAATCACGTTGGTACAGCTAAACGGATCGGGTTGAAAATTTAAACACATTTAGATTACCTTTAGAGTAGCTAAGCTTTTTTATCGCGGAAAAAATACGGATCCGGGAACTCCGCAACGGGGTACTGCCTACGAGTAGTAAACCTATGAAAGGTTCGGCAGTATGTGCAATGAATGGGCTTCAAAATAAATTGCCTTCATTTTGGACACTCCAAAAGTACAGCTTAGGATTTGCTACCAAAATTGGGATAGATTAGCAACGCGTGGCTTCTTTTTATTACGATTCTAAGGGAACTCAAGATTTCAAATAATGTATTAATAGCAAAATCACATTAAGATTAGTTAGACACTTAAACGGCTTGACCGCCGTCTTGCTTGATGTTAAGCTATGTTGCTGTCTAAGGTGGAGCAAGCCTACTTAAAAAAATTGATTAACTCTCGGCTTAAAAACACTAAAATGGTACTCACTAAGCAAATCTATTCCACTGCCTATGTCAAAAATGAATCATAATATTTGTTAATGTTATACCTTTAATAGTTATAATATTATTTCTGTTTTTTACTTTTTATTTATGCGAATATTTCACATAAATAAAATCAGCTCTGGGTTATCAATATTAGATCGGAGAGCGCTGAATATTTGATAATAACGCGCTGGTCCCGTTTCACGGGTAAAAATATAAAAATAAAACATTTCCGTATGATTCCGTCCTGGCTCCGGTTGACCCAGATAATGACAAATTACGTCGGAGCGAATCGATGCGAACCCGATGCCTGTCGGTAATGATCGCGACGCACAATCCTGGAGAATGCTCGCAGAATCGCGGCTCCGGAAAATTATTGCTTGACCGCACTTGCTTTATAGTTCGGTATCAATACCGATATTAGAAAGTCGAAAAGTTAATTTATTTGAACGCGCTAATTTCGGGAACTACTGGACCGACTTCAAAAAATATTTCACTGCTGGATATGTCCATGATCCCCGAGTGCTATAGGCGTAATATCTATATATTTAAATATATATATATGTATTTCGTATCGCGGACGAAACCGGGGTGGACCACTAGTTTTATAATATAAGAGCAACAGGAAAAACAAGTCTTGCACCTACTGATAAACAACAAGCATTTAACACAACGTTAGCTAAATGTTAGCATTACTGGGACTCAGGGCCTTCTCTCGCATGGAGAGAGTTACGGCTACAATCCACCACGCTGGCTCAGTACGAGTTCCGAGTTACATGTCGGTTTCCTCGCGATGTTTCTCGTCACCATTTTATATTAGCGTTATGATGACACGATACGATTTTTGAGTTGCTTAAGTTTCGTTGGTGACAACCAATCCGAAGGATCGACCAATCACGGACCACTATGCCGTGGTCACGTGATCTAATGGCGCTTCTTGGCACGGCCATCTAGAAATAACGAAAATCGCGGTAACACGAAAATGAGTTAAATTAAATAAAATTAAAGTCGTTGCTTCAAAGTAATGCTAAAAAGTTTGATGACTGAATTATTGAGCTGTTTAGTTCGCAATAAGAAGCAGATGTAATTATTAATTAAATTTGATTTATAGTGATCTCCCATACTGTTGTTAATGTGTATCGTAGTTATAATCAAGAACGTTCGGTATACTGAAATGTAATCAATAAGCAAGCTTCCCCGAATGAAGTGATTTTATTACGAGCGGCAGCGGAGGAAATAATCACATTCCTAGCAGGCGTCATAACCTCGTCATTATATCGGGATTGATGGAATTGCATTCACTTATTTGATGTGATGAAATTTTCAATTCGGGTTTATTTTCTTGTGAAAATTACAATTTGGCTAGACAAAAAAAAAAAAAAGGCTCATAGGCAAAGACATTCTAGCGCGAAAAAGACTTCAAAGTCTTGAACATCGCCGCAAGATTGCTAGCTTATCGGTTTTTTATCGGATACACTTCGGAGAGTGTGCAACTGATCTGCATGATCTAATACCTCCTTGCCCTTTTTTCTATCGTACTTCTCGGAACTCAAAGAAGCGGCACCGTTTCATGGTGGATATTCCAAAGACACGGACGAAGAGGTTTGACTCTACGTTTGTGATAAGAACATCTAAGCTGTGGAATGAGTTGCCTGAGTAGGTTTTCCCCGATAGTTATAATCTTGGTGGCTTTAAATCGAGAGTGAATCGGTTTCTTCTAGGTAAACACGCTCCATCGTAGACCGCATCGTCGCTTAACATCAGGCGAGATGGCGGTCAAGTGTAAACCTATAAAAGTTAAAAAAAAAACAAAAAAAACGTCAAATGAGGTTTTCATTCTAAAATTAACGTGAACAAATTACGAAAATGATGTATGTGGGTACGTTATGCTCTTATTGGACAAATCAAACGCCTGATGGAAATAGTCTAGAAATTACTATCAATTTTTAACAAACCACAATTTTGAAGATGTACGAAATTATGTACATAATATTATGTGCCTTGACCACTCAAGTTCGAGCATTAAAAAGTATCTAGACATTTTCGCGCAGTGGCGGTGTGTAGCGGGTCGCCCCCCCCTTCTCTCGTAAGTGGTTGAAGCGATGGCTGACACATGCATTGTACTGACTGTGACCGGTTGCCACTTGTGACCGTTGTATTGCATATGTCACACAAATCTGCTACTAGAAAATTAGACCTTTGGTCGTAGATTACCTCTAAAATACTAAATGTCGCTACTTAACTAAACTTAACGCGCACAGACACAAAGAAGAAGAAAGAGCGCTCCTAGTAGACGAAAAAATCATTGTCTTCTCCTTATAACATTTTGCCATTTCCCCTTCTTATTTTTTTTCATCTTTTCCTTTTTCTTTTTCCCCTTAACATTCTCGACACTACCCCACCATAGCTTCACTAGGCCACTACAACTTAAATATTCTCTACGTTTTTTAAACGTCTACTATCAACACCAAGCTCAATGAACAGGTATTTGTTGTGTCAGGTGCTCGGGCCGGCACCGCGTTTGGGCCAGCATCGTGCTGGCAGCGCTCAGCATGCTGGCCAAGGAGACCGGCCTCACCGCGCTGCTCTTCAACGTCGCCTTCGACGTCTACCGGTGCTGGACTCATCTGCCCAAGTCAGTAACAAACCAAAATCTTTGTATTTCAGATTGTCTTAGTTCCTTTTTATACTTAAACGAATATTATTTTAGTTTGATTTATTACAAAATTTTCGAATATTTAATGCTAATGTACAGTAACAGTATAAACAATAAACACAAAATCGATTTTAGGAACATTTTACGCACACAAATTGGCAGTTTCTCGTGTGTCTGCTAAAAGCAATATGCACAAAATGCTTCATCAGGAGTGAGACGGTATCCTAAGTTGTTGCTACTACTTCGTGTTGTATCCACCAGAGAAGATGTAGTCATTCAGCATAAATTGGTGTACAGACTCAAATAACGTCTTCTGACCCTAAATCATGTGGTTTTGGGAGCTGGCTTCCATAACTTATACACCTAGGTCAGGTCCAGTCTTGTCTTTATGAGTCTGATTCCGTCTATCTTTTAAACAAATTGAAAGACAAAAAAGGTCAGAAACACTGGTCCTGGTTGTACATATTTCCAGCAGTTAGAAGAATCGAGTGAGCTAAGCACATTTGTACAATTAAAATTCCAGATCATCTTCTGCAGTGAAATGGCGGTGGAAATGTGAGAGTTTTGTGGACGTGTAGTGCGCGCGCTCATTGGCCTCGCGGTGCTGGTGGGCGTGAGGCTGGCTCTGCTGCAGGGGTCACTGCCGGCGTTCTCGCCGCAAGACAACCCGCCTGCCTTCCATCCTTCCATCGCCGTCAGGTGTGTAACAACTGGTGCCCTTCAAGAACTGTCTAATGTTTGTGATATGTTCTTAGATTCATAGGTCTCAGCTAGTTTTCTCCCTTCTTTCACCGTCAGGTATGTTTAAAAGAACATATGTAGTTATACCCCTGTGCCCTGTGGTATTAGAGATTTTCTACGATAACATGGCTCGCCCCTCCAAATTACTGTTTTAATGTGTGTAGTCACATTCTTATGAAAGAGTTTGTATGTATGTAGTATGTATGTATATATGTAGTTGTAACTATTCGTCTGCAGTAGCAGTACGCACACATGCGTGGTGGTGCGTTGTATATACTTTACAAATACTTTCAAACGTTTTGAATTCTGGAGGGGCGGGTCATGTTATCATAGTAAATCTCTACATTAAAATGTACTGTTGCTTTTTTCTGTGTTACCTTTTATTTGGTGTGTCAATAAAGAGTATATATCTATTTATCTAATATCTGTGACGTGTTTTTTTTTGCTTTAAAGGCCCAGCCGGCTTTTTCCCTTCTTTCGCCGTCAGGAATTGAACATACCCCAAGTATACCTCTGAAAAATGACTCAGTTCTTTAGAATTTTTTACATAGGACTTAATCTCAATCTAAATTATTATTGAATTTCTACGACGTTTCGAGTTGTCTGTAACAGTAACGTTTTCACATTACTGCTTGATAGAGTACTGACTGCTGTAGTACTTTCCTAAGCAGACTCTGCAAAGAGTTCTATCACTACTCAGTACCCACGACCCACTACTATATTAAGTATTACTATATTTAAGATTGTGTTTTTGTAAGTGCAATAAAGAGTTTATCTATCTACATGTCTACCCAGTACTCATGATGGTTGATAGTTGATTCGATATTTCCAGGATAATGACGTTCTGCTACCTGGCGGCGTTCAACTGGTGGCTGCTGCTGTGCCCGTGGTCGCTCAGCCACGACTGGCAGATGGGCTCCGTGCCGCTCGTGGCCTCGGGCTGGGACCCGCGGAACCTGCTCACCTGCGCCGCGCTTATAGCGCTGCTGGCGCTCTCCTACCGCTGTTTCATGGACATGGAGGTCGGTTTGTGCTTAATACGTAAATTGGGTATAGACCGATTCGTGTACGTCAAGCGGCGGTAACTAGACAGTGCCACAAAAAAGTTAACTCACGCAAATGTTTACCGCAGTTGTGCTATTTCTCGTTGTCGCTACTTTATGAAATTTAGTTCTACCGAGCAATGCGGTATTTTCTTACATTGAATCTTTAGACTAAATGAATTACTGAGACTAAACTACTACTACTAAGAAACTAAATTACTGCCTACAATTTATCCAGTTTCATATTAATTTTTTTCCTTCGACGCCGACGCAAAAACGACGGAATGTCGTTTCTGCTTGTGTATATGTGGGTTGCGTGTAGATACGTGTGTTTATCTGTGATACCGTAGCTCTCAAATGGATAAATCAATTTAGGTTTTTGTTTGAAAAATGAATAAGTCCAAAACATTCGTATAAAAATCTATCCAAGAGCAATAAAATTCAAATTTGAAATGCCCGTCTCTGTAACATGCAAGCGTGTTTCTGGCACATTCTTCAGACATTTTATTCCATCGTTCTACCATGTATATTGTGAAAAATGCTAGTTTCGTTAGGGTAATGTTGTTGTTTTTGTGTTCAGCTGCAGAAGCACACGCCGCTGGCGGCCGGCCTGCTGCTGCTGGTGCTGCCGTACCTGCCCGCCTCCAACCTGCTGGTCACAGTGGGGTTCGTGGTGGCCGAGCGGGTGCTCTACATTCCCAGGTACATAGCTGCTGGTCACGGTGGGGTTCGTGGTGGCCGAGCGGGTGCTCTACATTCCCAGGTACATAGCTGCTGGTCACGGTGGGGTTCGTGGTGGCCGAGCGGGTGCTCTACATTCCCAGGTACATAGCTGCTGGTCACGGTGGGGTTCGTGGTGGCCGAGCGAGTGCTCTACGTTCCCAGGTACTTAGCTGCTGGTCACGGTGGGGTTCGTGGTGGCCGAGCGGGTGCTCTACATTCCCAGGTACATAGCTGCTGGTCAAGGTAGGGCTAGTGGTTGCCGAATTTGTGATTTGCAGTTTCTCCAGAGTAGTACCTGATCCCGTTGTTTTTCTGGAATGATAAATACCGTTACTTCTAAAACCTTCAAAAATATTATACGTACAAAGTTTTGTGATGATGGGTTTGGCAGATTTCGCGTGAAACTTACTTTTGTGGTTATAATATTAATAGTACTGTAACAGTGTAATAGTGTTGTAAATGGACAAAGATAAATCATCAAATCTGCGGATTGGGTGTTATGACGTCACTTCTTCGTAAAACTTACTGACAGACTAATTAGTTTTTTTAGTTAAAATGCCTATTGGCCAACTATGAAGTGAACTTTAAAGTCGGCTAGTATTTTTAGGTGGCAGAGAGGGTGCTTGACAAAAATCTGGCTGAGGCTAAGAGCTCATGGAGCAGTTTCCATCCGAGCCCGCGCGAGGGCGTGAACCGCCACGGGCGGTTTTATTTCAAAAATCACGAGACCGATGATTTTCGCGGTTTCGCAGCCGCCGCGGGTGAGATTTTCGCCCGCAAACGTGATGAACGGATGAACGGATTCGCGTGGCAGCCACTCGTGCCGCGGGCGTAAACCGCCTCGTGAGTTTTGATTTAAATTTTATACATATAAATCTGCAGTCTACAGAAGATGCAGCACCGCGCCCGCGCGTGGACGCGTTTTAAAACCGTTGCATGAGTTCTTAGCCTTAGGTACTAATATTACGAAAGGACGATGACATAGTCCTCAAAAACGATATCGGGACGACCTTCAAGACTGGCTACTTTGAATGAAGACGGACTAAAATAGCAGGAAGGTAGGGAGATCTTAATTTAACATTGGGACACTGTAAACTCGTGATAATTATTCAAAATACCGTTGGCTTTGAATTCGTATTCCCCGTTTGTTCCAGCGTGGGTTCAGTGCTGCTGACGGTGCACGGCGCGCAGCTGCTGTGGTCGGGCGGCGGGCCCCGGCGGCGCGCCGCGGCGCTCGGCGTGGCCGTGCTGCTGGCCGCCGGCGGCGCGCGCACGCTGCTGCGGAACCGGGACTGGCGCACCCGGGAGACGCTGCTCAGGTAACTCGGACCACTCCGTAGTGTTGTCACCTGCGTCGCTTGTAGTATATTTCGGTTTTAGTATTATATTTAACTAGATATCCACCCCGGCTTCGCCCGTGGTATATATATAGCACTCATCGGGATCCCGTACATATCCAGCGGTGAAAAAATGACTGAAATCGGTTCAGTCATTCCGGAGAATATCGCTTTCAAACAAAACACCTCTTCAGCTACCTGCTACGCCATCTGTAAGAAATTGGTCGTATCAACTCAGATTTAGAAACAAAATTAGCAAAGGTTTATATTCAAGAGGTATGTAATCTGTGATATTCAATGACGCAATCTTAGACACATGCTGTCATGTGTCATGTCAAAGCACGAAACGTACGAAATCTCTGAAAAGGAATATTTTTCCCGATTTTGTTACATTCTTGATTCATGCTCCGCTTCTATTAATAGTAGCGTTATGTTCTATAGCCTCCTCGAGAAATGGACTATCCAATAGAAAAAGAATCTTTCAATTCGGACCAGTTCTTCTTGAGATCCTAGCGTTCAAACAAACTCTTCAGTTTTATAATTTTAGTATAGATATAAGATAATATCAGTCAGCTGATAAAGTCTAAAAATATTTCATAGTGTTATAACCTGTATCGTTTGCAGTCAGCGAGCAATACGATAGAGAGTAGGCATACACAGCGTTTCCCCTCTGTCAAAGTACAAGTCCGCGTGGACCATGGAGTTTGATAATATACTGTGGCTGAGGGCGGGGCTAAATTTGTGAATGGTGCTTTATTTTTTGTGGTAGAGATAAGGCTGTGTGAGTATGATCGGTACAGGCATGTTTTGTGTGTAATAGTGCGGCTTTGCGCTAGTGTGCAACTTTTCCCTCCCGCAAGAAATGACAGAAAGATTTAAACAATATTTTTTGCTAAGGCTCCCATTCCGTGCTTGCGCGGAAGATCGAGTTGCTCGATGTTTGTAGTATATTTCGGTTATAGTCAAAGATTTTACGTATACTACGTATAGAGTTAGATTTTCCGCACGGTTCCTTTGTGTCAATCGTGAGCAGATGACGTGCATACTTTCTATGGCAACAGAGTGATGTTCCGCGACAAAAAGTTTACATATACTACGTACAGAGTTAGATTTTCCGCACGGTTCTTTTGTGTCAATCGTAAGCAGATGACGTGCATGCTTTCTATAGCAATGATATGCCGCGACAAAAGTATGACACTTCCACAAGAGCGAGGAGGCAAGAAAGATGCTACCCGTGCTTTCGGTGTAAAGCGTTTGTGCCAACTCCATACGTAGTTTATGTAAAGTCTTTGGTTATAGTATTAAATTTAATACAGGAATTTGAGTATAAATACGCTTTAATTAAAAAAAAAATAAGTATCTGTTTCATTAAAAATTTAATATGACTGGTAAAATTTAGTATATATGGCGCCGGTTCAGAACCATCGACTTCTACCCGCCATCTCAAAAAGAGTTGTGAAGAGGTTGGGTCTTTAAGTAGATGAAGCTAAGCCGGCGACTAGCATTCCTTTAAAAAATTTGTAACAGAAAGATCCAACAGTTATCAATCTAAATTCTTACATTAATTTAGTTGGTTTGCTTTTACGCTCAGAGTATAACAAAAGACTGCCAAGTCTTGAACTTCGCCATTGTTAACATCACCGAAAAATTGCTAGCGTATCAATTTGTATCGTATACATTTCGCAGAGAGTGGAAGTACGTTCCATCGTACGTCAGATGATGGTCAATTGTAAGTTATAACTTAATGTTGTAACAAGCAATACACAGATGTGTAACCCTCCAAAACTTCAGGGCGCACGGAATTATGTCATTATTGGGAAGAGTGAGCTCACTCATTCCGTTCCAGTCGGTTGCAGGAAGCGGTGAACGCTGGACGTTTTTACTTATCGCTATTCGTTGTCAACAACCAAAATAAGTAGAACCACAGCATATCGCGCCGCTAGCGATTCTAGGGGTCAAGTAGATTGATTGGCTATGTGTAAACTACTTACGACACATAGAGACGCAGTTTATTACCAATTTCAAGTTACTCAGGGCACATCCATTGGTTTGTATCAAGATGAAGGTGTTTTGAAAAATAAGTCGATCAAGTTTTTCGAAGAACGAAGTTTATGTAAAGAGTTTTACAATTAAGAAACTTAATTGTTTACTTATAAAATAAAAAACTTTGTCGTAGCTTTCTGAGTAACACCGAATACCGCGTGCCGAAGCACACTTGTACTGGTGGTCCCTAAGTGGTACGGCTATTGAGTCCGGCGAGTCTCGGAAAATCGGAGTTAGTGGCGGCAAGTTTAAAATTAGTTGTGTTACAATGTTAAACAAAAGCCGTAAAGCCTGGTAAGTCTAGCAAGAGCTTGAAGCGAGTTAAAACAACGATTCTTATAATATTCGAAACAATAATTAACAAAATTCTTTGAATAAGCACCAAATAACTGATTTTTCGACATCGTTCCAGGGCGGACCTCCAAGTGCTCCCTCACAACGCGAAACTCCACTACAACTTCGCCAATTTCCTGAAAGATACCGATCAGCAGGAGGACGCCATTACACATTACAAAGAGGCGCTGGCGTGAGTACTCCTTAACATCCCTAACACAATGCACTCCATTAACAAAATTATTGAAACAAACTCCGCGCAATCGCTGAATTCCTTTGACAAAGTTGATGAACCACATTCCTTTCACACAATTGCTCTTGGCTACCTTTGTAAAATACGACAGTGGTGACAATAATTACTGTCTTTAAGTGGTGGAAACTTACTTTGAACCGCTCCATTCAAACTCGACTGGTTCCAAATAGAATATTTGCCAATGTTAAAATGTTTTAAATTAAACAAAATTTATAATTATATCACAAATTCTAATTCTGTCTGATTGTAATTCCTAAGTTTAAGAAAGTTATTTTACTTTACGTAAGATTTGAAAATTTGTCAATAAATTTTAATTAAACGAATAAATTATTTTAATTTTTTTAACTTTGTTTATTGGGAATTATTAATTTGTTTTGTCACAACATTTGAAAACTCGCCTTTTCAACCAATGTATATCTTGTCCCACTCTCACATTGAGACATGAACGCTTACACAGGAGGCCATACACGACATCAGAGTAGCACAAATAACTATGGAGTAGTCTATGGTTGGTATCGAACTCCAAGATCAGATCCGAAATACAGAAACCTGACGAAGAACGAACGGAACGAGGAACTCAGGTAACGCACTAACGCAGCTAAAGTGGCGTTCGCCCGGAGACTAGACTGAAACCGCGACGCGAGACGCGACCGGTGACGCGACAGATGACTCCTGTCGCGGTCTCCTGACCGGTCTCCGGGTGGCTGAGATGAGATTGTTAGACGCGGTGACGTCAGATGTAGTAGGTTGCTGCCGCTAGTAGGAAATGCGCTTCTGCGTACACATCATGTATACGTACGTGTCATAATGTGGCGTTTTCACAAGATAATAATAAATAAATAAATAATAAAAATAAATTTGATTGATTTGATTTTTTTTTATTTATGCTCCATAGACTCGAGCTCTTTTTTAACATAATATAATTATGTCTTTGATTAGGCGAAGAAAAGAAAGATATAATAGCTTGTTTTATGTTATCATGGCTGTTTACTAAGCTATAATGTATCGTCAATTGATAATTCATTATCGTCACCTTCCTTCTTGATTCAATTGCTAAGTATAGGCCTCTTTTTATCTTGCTATTTTCCTCGGTAATATGTCAATCGAGTTTACGTTCCACTCACGTTAAAGACAATTTCGTCAACCCATCTTGGTTGACGAAAACGAAGACTCCTTGGAGTATCAATAAAAAAATTATCAAGGTGTATTGCCTTGTGAAAACGCCTCATTATGAGACGTACGTACACATGATGTACTGAGATTTATTTTGTGACATTATGATTAAGAACTTTGTATATAATATGGTATCCTGGAGGTTTACCGCTGTGGTTGCAGGCTGTGGCCGAGCTACGCCAGCGCGCACAACAACCTGGGCACGCTGGTGCTGGCCTCGGGGCAGGCCGAGCACCACTTCCTGCAGGCGCTGCGTTACAACCGGGACCACGTCAACGCGCACTACAACCTCGCCAAACTCTACAGGTGAGGCCAATAAAGCTAACACCATAATTTAGCGTTCGCGTTCGTGTTAGCGCTCAAAAACGCTCAAAACAAACAATTAACGCAAAAAGTATCTAGTTTATTAATCAAAACTAAAATGTCAGGAAATATAAATACCGCTCTCTATGAGCTGTATTTTAAACTTTTTGAGATTATATTACTTAATTTGTAAGCATCTGAGTAAATATAGATGAATAAATAGGGACACTATTGTGTAAATTTTGTTTGAGGCGTGTCTACGTATAATAATATGCTACGTATGATATAAAGTCATTGGGTGAGGTTCATCAGTAATTATTTTGCTAACATTACACAAAACCACTAATCATATGAAGACGTCGTCAGTCTTCTCTCGTGGCCAACATCCTCCCCTTAGAGCATGGTCAAGAGGAAAAGAAGATCCTGACAAACCAGTTATGGGTCGCGCATCTTAACCATCCATAAAATTTAGGGACTGAGATACGAGTCGGTAATGGCCATCAAAACCATACAGTGTTCATACAGTGAACGTTGGCTGCATAATCAAAAACAATCAAAGACTTCAACTTACAAATGAACATCAGGGACTGGATCACAGTTATGGTGGAGGCTCTGAGCCGGGAGGAGAATACGTAGAAAATAATGAAATCGGACTAAAGAGCACTAAGATTAAATTGGAAATGTTCCCTACTCCCCTTATTTTCTTTCTTCTCTTAATCCAAGATATTGATATGTACTCGTAACAAGAACAAAATTAAAAGTTTTGATCAACCCCGACTACCTTGGATATGTTTTCTATATAACATTCTACTAGTCCCTTTCGTTTGATACCCATATATTGAGGTGGTATTGAAAAAAATAATATAATTCGCCATTTTGTGGTGGAGGTCATTTTGGATTTGAAGTTTTTTTTATAATGCATAGTATTTTACTAGTCAAGCCCTTTTATTTGATACCCATATTGAGATAAGTTGTAAAGAAATATTTAGTCCGCCATTTTGTGGAGGCGGCCATCTTGAATCGATATTAACCAAACATATCTGAAAACATCCGCACGGATATTAACTTTCAAATAAAAAAAACGTACTTATCGAAATCGGCTCATCTGTTTGAGCTGCACGGTGCCACAGACACACACACACACAGACACCCTGACACACAGTAAGACAGACACCGACGTCAAACTTATAAGACCCCTTTTTTGGCCAGGATTTAAAATAACCCAAGCTACAAGGGTCACGGACCCTGAAGTCTGTAGAGTTGTTAAATTTTAATTAAAAAAATAAAAACAAAACACAGTCGATGAAAATGACTATCAAAACAGTTGTACTCGTATAAATAACGGGAGACACCCTATACACCTCTTACAACATAATCCTGAGGCAATGACATGCTGAATCATCTTCTTATCAGTCTCATATCTAGATGTGATGTTATTTTTACGATTCAACATTACAATCTCAACCTACCTCAACTAATATGTGCTCAAACTAAGCTTATCTTGTTAATATTGTGCAAGTGTGTCATGTTGTGATATGGCTGGTCTAATAAGTTACGGCTGGTCTAGTCGAGAGAACGGCGACTACCGATGCGGAAGCCTCGAGTTTAAATCCCTTGTGCACAAAAATGTCTTTTCGAAGTAATGTGCGTAGGTAATTCCGCTAAGTTAAAGCGGCGAAGCAAAACATCATGTCAAAGGCCAAAACCAATATGTACCTTGAATCTTTCGAAGTTATGTGTCATCCACCTACTCGCACTGCAGCAGCGTGGTGTTTTATGCTGTATGCCTTATCTCTCTCCTTATGAGAGAACGCTCCGAGTCCCTGCAGTGGGAACATTTAGTGGGCTGTTTGTGCTGTGTCTTGCTGTCTGACAAGAACCCTTTTCGTGTGTTTCAGAATCATTGATAAGTTACTAAGCCATTAGTTTAAAATTACGTTTTTAATTAATTCCTCTCAACGAGACTTTTTTATACAGCCGTCCCATTTTATAACATCCTGACGGGGCGTATATACATGAAATTTAATTACACTCCGAAAATAAAGGAATCTTAAGTTACTTCTATAGAGAAAAACTATTCAAACTATTAAAAGTGGTTAGATGACATTTTCTCTTTTCGGTTGGTCCCAGTTCCTTGTTTTTCAGTCCTTGTTTGTCATTAAAATCGCTAATTTGAATAATCTAAGCCAAATCATTCGGTTCGTTGCCACTAGTTCCATTCACAGTTCCATGATGGAACTACCAAAGGTGATAAGGTTTTTTTTAAATAAAGAGTGACGAGACGACATTTGCCTGATGGTAAAAATATGCCTGCCACATAAAAGCACAGTGACACGCAGCTATTGGAACATGAAGAGTCCAAATCATTACCTAGCACTACACTGCGCTTGTCACCCAGAGATATAAGATGTTATATACTCGGTAATTTCTCTGGAAACATTGCTTTCCAAACCGGAACGCAATAATGTTTAAAGTACTTGACCGCCATCTTACCTATTGTTAAATGACGATACAATGTTAGTAGGTTTGCAACTTAGAAGTAATGTTCAAGACTTGTACTAGTGAGCTACATGGTACCTTAAATACGGTGTAATAAACTAGAAAAAATTTATAGGCTTGACTATTTGCTCATAAAAATCAAGATTATCACCCGTCGACTTGCATACTAACCTCGCTCAATGCCAGCTCAGACTACACGAGATAACTGTATTACGACATTACGAGTAGCTTCATTACCACAATCACAAATTTACCTTGGCAATTAATTTTAATCGCCCTAGCCTATTCTGCTGAACATATCTCCCATGATACGCTTCTGAGCCCTATTTCCGGCTTTTCTTCTCCAGCAACTGTCTGTAGTCTGACGTATATCGTCACTCCATTGAGTTTCAGGCCGTCTTACGTTAGGTTTGATTATTTGCGATCTCCAGTTCAGAACACGTCTACCACAACTAAATTAAAATATTTCTATACAAGTTTACGGAATATTTCACAATCATCAATTGTTCACGCTTAAACTGACAAACGGAAGGAGTTTATTCAAAAGTTTCTAATACCAGGCAAATATATCCACCTACATAATCATATGGAACAGACTCTATATCAATGGCGAGAGCATTATCAACCTCCGATTTACCGATGACATTGTACATATGGCTGAAAACCTGGAATCTCCCTGCGTGATAGAATCAAAGATGAGGAAATCTGCAGAAAAGCAGGTTGCCAAACTTAAGTGGCATTGGGCAGGGCACATAGCTCGCAGAATTGACAATCGTTGGGGTGGAAACATTCTTGAGTGGCGACCACTCAATCTTCATCACCCACTCAATCAAGCAATGGAGATCTTTGGGGAAGGTTTTTATCCAATAGTACGTCCTTTGGCTGATACGATAACGACACGACTATACGATTTTAGCGATCTTTTTATTTTCTAGGCCGCTTCCACATAGCTCAGAGCCTCCTAGGGCTAGTAATCATTAAATTATAGTATTATTGTATAGCATTACTGCTAGTAATCCTAATTTTTGAACATTGAAATATTTTAGTCTGGAATAACACATAGCTTACTGTTTGTGCCTGAAAAATAACGGGAACAGGAACAACGTCCATAAACCCTCAGAGGGCTGCTAGTTAATGATATAGTAGGAAACAACCAAGACAGTTTAATACAATGTTTGAAACGTGCACAATTCAAATCTTCAAATCTCAAATCAAATATTTCCAGGAAGAAGAACCGCATGAGCGAGGCGCTGCGCATGCTGGAGCGCTGCATCGCGCTGGAGCCGCGCTCCGTGCGCGCGCACCTGGAGCTGCTGCGCCTGCGCCCCGCGGCCGAGCGCCGGCCCGCGCTGGACGCGCTGCTGCGGCTCGAGCCCGCGCACTGGGAGCACCGCCTGCTGTACGGGCACTGGATGATGGAGCGAGGTGCGGGGCAAACCACTTACTGTCCTCCTGCCAGCCACAACCCGCGCACTGGGAGCACCGCCTGCTGTACGGGCACTGGATGATGGAGCGAGGTGCGGGGCAAACCACTTACTGTCCTCCTGCCAGCCACAACCCGCGCACTGGGAGCACCGCCTACTCTACGGGCACTGGATGATGGAGCGAGGTGCGGGGCAAACCACTTACTGTCCTCCTGCCAGCCACAACCCGCGCACTGGGAGCACCGCCTGCTGTACGGGCACTGGATGATGGAGCGAGGTGCGGGCAAACCACTTACTGTCCTCCTGCCAGCCACAACCCGCGCACTGGGAGCACCGCCTGTACGGGCACTGGATGATGGAGCGAGGTGCGGGGCAAACCACTTACAGCACAACCGCGCACTGGGAGCACCGCCTGCTGTACGGGCACTGGATGATGGAGCGAGGTGCGGGCAAACCACTTACTGTCCTCCTGCCAGCCACAACCCGCGCACTGGGAGCACCGCCTGCTCTACGGGCACTGGGGTGCAGCACCGCCTGCTCTACGGGCACTGGATGATGGAGCGAGGTGCGGGGCAAACCACTTACTGTCCTCCTGCCAGCCACAACCCGCGCACTGGGAGCACCGCCTGCTCTACGGGCACTGGATGATGGAGCGAGGTGCGGGCAAACCACTTACTGTCCTCCTGCCAGCCACAACCCGCGCACTGGGACCCTGCTCTACGCACTGGATGGAGCAGGTGCCGGCCAGCACTGCTCGTACGGGCACTGGAACGAGGTGCGGGCAAACTTACTGTCCTCCTGCCAGCCACAACCCGCGCACTGGGAGCACCGCCTGCTCTACGGGCACTGGATGATGGAGCGAGGTGCGGGGCAAACCACTTACTGTCCTCCTGCCAGCCACAACCCGCGCACTGGGAGCACGGCCTGCTCTACGGGCACTGGATGATGGAGCGAGGTGCGGGGCAAACCACTTACTGTCCTCCTGCCAGCCACAACCCGCGCACTGGGAGCACCGCCACTGGGAGCACCGCCTGCTACGGGCGCTGGATGATGGAGCGAGGTGCGGGGCAAACCACTTACTGTCCTCCTGCCAGCGACAACCCGCGCACTGGGAGCACCACCTGCGCTACGGGCACTGGATGATGGAGCAAAGTGGGGGCAAACCACTTAGTATTCTCCTGCTCGTCAGAACCCGCCCACATGAAGAATTTGGTACTAGAGGCACTGGATAATAGAGCGAAATTGGGGAGAAACTACTTAGTATATCCCTGCTAGATGCAGCAAGGTTTGGAACGAACTACTTAGTAGGACCTGCTAGATGCAGCAAAGTTGGGAACGAACCACTTAGTATCCTCCTGATAGATGCAGTGATGATAGCGCAAAGACAGGAAGATAGCATCTTCTTGCTAGGGTCGAACATACAACCCCATCTTGCTTTTGCTTAACCCCGCAGCGCAGTGCCGGCCCGTGCTCGACGCGTTATTGTGGCTCGAGCTGGTGCACTGGAGCACTACCTGCTGTATGGGAACTAGATGATGGAGCGAAGTAAGACGCGAACCACTTAGCGGCCGGTCCATCGAGAGCATTACCTGCGCTACGGAAAACACTTAGTATACAGCACCGGCCTGTGCTGAATGCTCGAGCTTCCGTACTGTGAGCTCCCAACCTGTTGAACCTGTTGGGAACTAAATGATCGAACAAGGTCAGGCTAAAGGCAGGAAATGTCGGCAGAATCCATTGTCGGCTTCATCTCACAAAAAGAGAGAGAGTCACCGCCATATTCCACCACAGTGTCTAACTCAGCTTGGAGCCGACAATAGTGACCGTCTGAATTTCGTTAGATTCAGACTGTTGCTGCTTAATAAAAACTATTAGCTTCTGCGGTTTTGCCCGCTTAGTTCTCCTCACGCTGCGCGATATTCTAGACGAAAATATAACTATGTTCCAATTTTTTAACATTGAAATAAAATACGTAATATTGTATTTTTTCCGCAGGTCTCCTACCGCTAGCGCTGGAGTACCACACGACAGCGATGCGGCTGGCGCTGCGGCGCGGCAGCGCGCGCGGGCAGGCGCTGGCCGTGCGCGCCGCCGGCCTCGCGCTGCGCGCCGCCGGCCAGCGCGCGCGCATCCTGCAGCTGCTCACCAGGTACCCGCACAATAGAGAAGACGCGAATATTTTAAAAAAAATACTGTCATGGGGACTGCCAACAGAAATGAAAACTTATAACTCAGAATTCGATATCTCATTTTGGAAACTCCGCGAGTGAGAGTATAAATAAATCTTCATGGTTAGGTTAGGTTAGGTTAGATAGTACACCTATTAGATGTGTAAATGTATACCGGCAACCATGGCAACACCATGGCCGTTTAGTTATCCTTACGCAATTCTAGATAGCCATGGTTCCGAGTTTACCCGAAGACTTCTGTCATTCACGAGCGTGACGCTTGACCGCAATTCACGGCCCACGAGAAATCTTCGTGTGGTGCGTCAAAAGAAGTTTTCACTTTAATAAGTATGTAAACGAGTGTTTGTGTGTAGGTGGCACAGCACGCGCGGCGACGGGCGGCCGGCGCGCGCGCGCGCGGCAGCGGCGCGCGCGTGGCGCCTGCGCAGCGAGCTCGCCGAGCGCGCCGCGCTCTACGCGCGCCCGCGGGACCCGCCCGTACGTGGCCCACTCTCCTACCGTGCATCTGATCGTCTCTGCCTTCTGTGTGCAGCATATTCGCTATATACCCACGTAATACCTCCGAAACGAAAATGGAGATGATGATGGGTCAAAATATATCATTTTAATTAGTCCGCCAGGTAGATTGTGGAAACATAAGACCACTTTTTTTTGTTTTATCTAATTATTAAAATTCGACAAAAATATATAGGGTTGTGCTGTCGCGTCTTCATAAACATTACATAGACGATACGTCACTCGAATTATCCCAGTACTATTATGTCTTCGACGATTTTGTTTGTGAAACATATGAAATAATGCATGTACAATATTTTAAATTCTAACTGGTAGGCCAAAATTTTTTTTGTTCACCTTTCTGATTCTGAACAACTGAATAGCCCAATTTGGGAGAACGGAAAGTGGCGATTCGGAGCGCCTAGTTAAAACGTGACGCAAACCTCTGTCTTGTCGAAGTCATGCGCGTAATTTTGCTAACTTAAATCCAGTAAAGAAAACCCTGAGGGTAGAAAATGGTCTTGATTCTTTCTCTCCTTGCAAGATAACGCCCTGAGTCCTAGCAGCGGTAGCATTTTGGTAGTACCTGTTCACATCAGACTTTCTCCTTCACTAAACACTTTCAAAAAAGATGTGAAACAATTCTATTTGTCGAAATAGGAGACTTGTTGTTGAGTATTGTAATTACAGCTGTTATTATATATTTATATATTATTGTATGAATTTATATTTTATTTGTGTATATTTATTTTAATAGTATTTATAAGTATCATATCAGCTATCTGGTTGCCATCACACAAGCTTTGCTTAGTTTGGGGTCAGATAGTGTTGTGTGTGAATTGTCCACCAATATTTATTTATTTATATATATATTTATTAGTTTATGATACTTTAATATTTAAGTATTAGT
This sequence comes from Ectropis grisescens, assembly GCA_017562165.1. Taxonomy (NCBI): domain Eukaryota; kingdom Metazoa; phylum Arthropoda; class Insecta; order Lepidoptera; family Geometridae; genus Ectropis; species Ectropis grisescens. Next base: position 28,948,916 of record CM029779.1, read on the forward strand.
ATTATTGTATAAGGTTGTTCTATTTTTATTATAAATATGTTTTTCTTTCCATTATTTATTTTTATAACTATAAGTATGTTTTTTTGTATTTTTTATTTGCGCACCGCAATTTCTGACTTGTCCACATTTTGTTTTCCATCCTAAGGTTGCCTGGAAGAGATCGCTTTTAGTGATAAGGCCGCCCACTGTCGAACTAATTTACTATTTTTTTTGTTTATTTTTTTGCTTTGTATCTTTTTTTTTGCTGTATCAATAAAGAGTATCTATCTATCATTTACTGGACTGCTTAGACTAGCGACAAAATAATATACGAGTACCTAACCACAATGTAACATTTGATTTCCAGATGACGTCGACCTGTCTCCACCACAGCCACCTAGAAGTGGCTCCAGACCCCTACATCAGCAAGTTAAAAAATAACAACAATTTTAGAACATTACCAACTCTAGTGCACAAAAACAAAGTGAACTGTCAGAAGCAATATACAAAGAAAAGTGTGTCGATCCCCGCTCAGTACAAACCAACGCACAACAAGTCGGAAACGGGCCACAAACAGAAGAGTTGCCCTCTTCAAAAGAAGAAGAAAATCAAAGACCCCGAAACATTTACGCCGTTTGTTTCAGACCATTTGATAAAGACTTACTAGGTAATTTGTAAGAGTAATATTTGACTGCAGGCGCGACGGCTTTGTAAAATGTGATAGAAGAACTGAACGAGCCTTGTTTATAGTTCAACATCTATGATTTAGTCAATATAGACGACGAAGAAGGACGAACTCGATTTGGCTGTGGCTATATTTTTATGTATGTGTGTCTCACGATAGCTCTGCTAATTGTTGTGAATCGAAAAATGAAATAAATAAATGTTGGTGGACAATTTACACACAACTCCATATGGCCCCAAACAATCAATGGTTATTTTTATTTGTCGGTCGATCATACTTCCAAAATCATCCCATATTGGGTAATCGTGTGTGTGATCTATCCACCAATATTTATTTTATTTATTAAATTTATCGTTAAGAATCAGTTTTTGAAAAATCAACAAAAATTATAATTTAAAATTCCGATTACGTCCTCTGTAATGTTTTCAATGTGATCAAAAAGCTATTCAAACTATAGTTGTGCTTTTTAGTACAGTATATATTTGAAAAGGACAACTATATTTTAATCAGTTTTTTACGACATATTTTCCGTAATATTTAATATACCTATCCCGATTCTCACAATTATTTGGCGTCGCGTCTGCAATTATGTTCGTACTATAGTTAGTTATTTTTCAGAATTTTGCTACAAGTCAGTTTATAATAATAACAAGAAAAAAGCTTCAAAAATTGTATAAATTATTATAGCAAATAACGGTCTCGATCATGTCAGATTCCAAACTAAGATTATGTTTCAAATTTGATGTATCATGTATATGTTTTGTGACTGACACAAAGTCATAAAAATATATATATACCGATAGGTATACAGGGACACCCAGATACACAAACAAACAGTTTCACGACATATAGGCACACTTAAAGACAAACACCTGGAAATGCAGGCATACAGACCTGGCACTTGCCAAAAGGCTCATAGGCAATAGCAATATTCCATTACATTCCATTGTTCATCAAAGAAGTCTCGAACGTCGCTAAAAAGTATATTTTTATTTGATTATTTGTAATTCCAATAAGTGAGATTGTGGTATGCAGTGTCACACCCCGGACACTTCACTAAAACTCCATACAACCGCCGCTGTGGAGTTACCTACTCTTCATACAACTACGCAGATGTCGTTCGTACACACGCGTGAATGTGTGCGTTAGCGCTAGGGCTACTGAATTGTTTTATTGAATAGTTGTGCCCCTTAAGTTCACCTGGTGAGGTAAAATAGTCTTTAAACTTGCTATAATGTTGAGTTACATAAATAGAATGGAGTCAAATTATACTATTCTAATTAAAAGGGTGTGTGTATTGCCGCGTAAAATCAAACTAAACTGATGATAGATAGGTATCTATTTCTGTTAGTAGGTACACATTCGCATATTATTTTACACTTACCCATGAAGGAAACTTTATTCTGTCACTATAATTATTCCTCCAGGCATTAACAATCCGTGCCCAAAATTGGCTGTGTAACTGTGTAGGCTGTGTGTAACTTTGAGTTAAAAATTACTACGTTATTATAAAGCTACGTTATTTAACAGTTTCTAATCTTACGTTATTTTATTCTTAGGAAATTAAATAAAGCTTTTAATTTTGTCCCGTTTTGTTGACGGACAGTCGTAAACAGCACAACAACCCACCATGGTGATATTTCGTTAGGAGTTAGATGTTCGGTACCGGCCCTTCGTTGAGTGCTCCTAGCGTGCTCGAAATGGCCTGAGGGGCGAGGAAGCTTGAAATTGGCGGGGGGGTGGGGAGTGTCCGTTCTATCTATATTATCTATTCTATGGCAGTGTTCTAAAAGTAATATTAGCAACATAAGCATTGGAATACCTACGTTGCCCAAGTTGACTCCACAACCAATGTCATTCAGGATGCTGGTCAATCTAGGCTGTTAATTGAACAGCTGATTAAGCTAGTTGATTGTGACATATAGCTTATAACACTCACACTATATTATAACACTCATACATTTTTTGAGTGTTATAATATAGTGGGTAGAAGAATATTTTGAGGATTGAAATTGATTTGTGTTACTTTCTAATTACCTATCTAGATAAAAAAAACAAGAATTGAAAAGTACACTTAAGCTATATAATTAATTATCGAAATGGAAAGACTTGTGCATTTGTGTAAATATTTAGGGTAATTTGAATTAAATTAAAATGTGCCATAAATTAACGTACTGACGTGGAATTTAGCTGATTTTTCCATGGATATTTCAGTTTTTTTTTATTCAAGACATCTTTAACAAATCGAAATGATCGCAATCAATTTTTTGTGCATAAATAATACATTTTTAAAATACCTGTCAACAATTAGGCATCAACGTAAAAAATCAAAAACCTACGAAGCATTCATCGTGAAATTGTGGATTATTACCACGATAAAAAAAAATTGGTTGCCTGTAAAGTCGGTATACGGGCGAAAGTTTTACGTGACAACGACTTTGAGTGGTAAAATAATTTTACGGAAGGGACGCGTGCCTTTCACTTTTTATGTCTGTCTCTCTCGCTCTTAGGCAGGCTAACCATGCCCAAGTGGAAGGGACGCGTGCCTCTCACTCGCTCTCGTTGTGAGCGCATAACGTGAGCGGAGCGTAACGCAGTTTCTTGAAGTGTCATCCGGCAAACCAATTTATAAGACGTTGTCACGTCAAAAGTTTTAATGAGTAGAACGCAGCATTATTGATTTAATACTGTCGTTTTATTTAACCTTATAAAAGTATCGGCAATTGAAATGAAAATAAAATGTAGGATTTCTGTCCAACTACATAATGTGTAAATAGAAAGTTCGTCATTCGTTCCTACCACGATCTACGAGTAGATACCTACCTACGGTTCGGTGCAAATTGCAGTTTAAATACTTAGTTTAAATATCTACCCACTTCAATATTATGAGAATATAAAACCAAAAATAAATTTAAAGTGTGTCTGTACGTACTTATCTGCGTTCGCAAGACATGATCTGCTTTCATTTTAAGAAGTACTTACTTTGCAACTACGTGCAATTAACGCTCCTGCGCTATCCGAAATTTTTAGAGACTACTCGAGGAGAACTGTCATAGGCAAAAAAAAACGCAAGACTAAATAACCATAAGAGTGTTAAATTTGGGTGTAAGTATGCACGTGAATCGTGAAAATTCACTCTGAAGATACAGTCAGCCAATTGCATCATTTTCTGTCATTTGTCTGTCATTTGTCTGAGACCGCGACAGGAGACCGAGACCGCAGACCGCGACAGGCACTGACTCTATAGAATTGTATGGGCGCCAGTGAGACCGCGACAGGTTAAAATTCACTCTCACAGTTTTGTTCACCAAAAGAATTGGGTATTATAACAGATCCGATTAGGTCTCTAAACATAATCGAAGACTAAAAGTACGGAGCTGTGTCAGGAAAAAATCAGCAAATCCTACATTTTGAATCATATTTATTGCCATATAAAATGTATTAAATACACAGGTATCTAAAAATATTTGTATGTAATTTTCTAAATGATGTAAATATTAGAAACAATAAGATAACAATAAGCTAATGAGCTGTTTTTAGATTGACAGTTGATTGCGAAATACTTTCAAACGTAAATAGGAAATGTGACAAAAAAAAATCACTAGTACATACGTCAGTCAGATTATAAAAAAATATTGTGTACCTACTCTGTGTAAGATAAAATGAAACGTTTATATCTATATGTCACTGTAACTGTCATTCTAAAAACAGATCATCGAATAGTTAAGTGATATTGGTCTTGTACATAAAACTGTTAAATATCCTAAGCATACATATTTGTAGTTGTAATGTATTAATAAATTGCACGTTTTGCTTTAGACGTATCAGTTTATTGAAAACACATCAAATAAAAATAATTTGAATAATTACAAACTCTTTTATTCATTCTTCCTGCTTTATTACGGCCATGTTACAAAATTACTCGTTTTTGCTTTTAGGTATGTTTAATATCATCACTCAGGTTCAGGTTCATCCTGTCACTCTATTTCATAATTAGTGGAGTTCAAATTTACAAAGTTTGTTTAAAACTATCCTATCTTTTAAGTTGGATCAATCTACACACGATGTGCAAATTTGATTAAAATCGGCTAAGTAGTTTGGGAATCCATCGCGGACAAACATCGTGACAGGAGATTTATATATATATTAAGATAAGAAGAAGATAGAGTGACGGGCGAGCAAGACATGCGCCTGATGGTCAGCAATATGCTTGCCGCATAACAGCACAGCGACACGCATCTGTTGGAACTTTACTGCGCTCGTAACCCAGATATACCTATAAGATGTTATATCTCTAGGCCCTGGATTTCACAGGAAAAATGCCCTTCAAACTGGAACACAGTAATGTTTGCACATTACTGCTTGGTGGTAAAATATCTGGCAAAGATGTGGTACGAGTATTTCCTCAGACGGACTCTGCAAATAGTTCTACCACAACAAAACTTCTTAAGTAGATTATTTGCATGCCTGTTAACATAGCACAACAATCAACACCAATTACGAAATATCTAATTTAACTTTGCGTAAAGTGAATCAATTAAACTCCGTAACAATTTAATCAATAGGTAAAAAAATAAATTAAGATTGACCAACTCCAAAGTACGAGTTATTTAGTTTCTAAAACCCATTGTTTCTTAACGTTTGATTGAAACTCTGTAAGTTCTGAAGGTTAGGCATGCACGAAACAATTTTGTTTCGTTACCTATTTTGAAGTACTAACAAAATATGACAAATAGACAGACGAAAAATTGTGTCAAAATGATTTATCAAAATGAAACATTAACACCATGCTCAATTAAGAACAACTTTGACCTTTGACTTACTCCCATTGAAACGTTTTTTTTAGTTTACTGAATTTAAAAAATGACAAAAATGGGTTAATCGAAAGACGTTATCTACGAATAATAACACAATTTTTAAAGTACTACACGAGTACATTAACTAGAAACAATGGCAGTCATAGACACTGCTGATGGAAGTGAAAATGTAGATTTCAGCAATAATGTTTTTCAGCGCGTTACTTGTACAGCTACAGACATACGGCTATAACGCATGTCGGTGCGTGAAATCACAAGATTTCACCCATCCAAAAAGTGTTGACAGCGGCTAAAAAAGTTTGCAATTCCAAAACCTAACATTGACAACAGCTTTATTCGACAGAAAACCACATCTTACTTCCTATTAAGAGCTACTATGACTTTCTTTTCTTCTAATTCAAGAAATTTGTAAAAAAAAAGATAATTATAATGACAAAGGTCACGGACCCCAGAGTCTGTGGAGAGGCAAAATAATAATTAAAAAGCTACTATGACGTAAAAATTTGGATGTTTGTTGCTCAATCACGTCAGAACCACTGAACAGACCTGGGTGAAATTTAGTACACATGTTATACAGGCTGGAATAACAGATAAGCTATTGTTTATTGCGGGGAAATAAAGAAAACGGGAACAGTGTGGGTAAACCAGCGGGTCGCTGCTAGTAAGCTATATATACACAAGCAATACATATTGAGTCAAGTTATGAGCTAATATTAAGTAAGTCATTTCAAAAGGTAAGTAATGTAAGTGCGCGCAATACTGTTTGACATCTTAGCCGAGTCGATGCATTATTCGCTGATTGAAACTGTTTCGGCGAGTGCAGCCGTGCGTGGAGACACGACGCAGCCTTATTACGGAACCAGAGGACTGATTCGAGATCGAAGCTGTATCGAACTTTGTTCATATTCTATAGGACTTTAGCACAATCCGCTGGCGGATTGTGCTAAATTGAGATCGAAGCTACATTCAACTTCGCCTATAGTCCTATGGACTAAGAGTCCCATCGAGGCCATGAGGCTTGCTCTGACCAATTTGAATGCTGAGTATATTCCACGTACGAGCAATGAACTGAGATGCTTGAACTTCTTGAAACACCGGAATAAGGCTTTGAATGTAAGTGAAGCTTAGCTTAGATCATCATTACCATCACTAATGTTCTACCCCAAAATATAAGACGACTTATAATACTTATGTGTTACTTAGCAAAGATATATTAAGGTCGTAGATGTATTTGTATGCCTCCATTTCAATAGATGTATTATAATGCATCACACCCATACTTTGTTCTTGACAAGGATTTCTTATATCAGAGGCGAGATGTGAGTGTATGGTGTCAAAACAATATTGGAACGAGCACAACGTACCTACATATATCCAAACGCAGAAAATGTTTGAACTCATTCAGGTAATGTACTAGCGAGCCTCTGGCTTGCATATCCATCAAGTGATTTGTAGTCAGCATCGAAACTTTATTGTAACTCAAACTGAAATACGCGGCAATAGAATAGGGCCATCTACCACAAAATGAATAGATACCTACAGTCTATCAGTCGGCCAAAAAAACACCTGCTGCTTGCACCATCCCTATGTTGGTCAAGGGGACCACTGCAGCCAGGTCGCAGATTACAGAACCTATTGTTGGAACACAATAATCATAACAATTATTGTTGGAGTTCACGACCAAAGTGTATTTAGTTCAACTTTAGCACGACTTTTTTGGTCGAAATTGCATTATTGTTACCTTCAAGTTAGAAATATTCTACGTCAACCAATCAGTAGGATTAACACTCTTGATCAAATTAAAACCCGAAACATGCTAATGTCTACAAATATTTATTTGTTCGAAAATTAAATGAATGGATGAACCTGACCTCAACTCGTGAATAACGCATAACGTATAGAATAAGCTGTGACGTCAGCAGATTTTGCTGTATGTATTCAACGAAGCGTCAATCACTTTTTATTTTGCCAATTTTGCTTCCGTCATTTGCTACTTTTTCAAACGCGGGTAAGTCAAAGGTGTCATAGTTCAACGCGTCACTCCCTCAGTTACGCGGCGTTACGCAAACTGATCTCACGGCCACAGACGATTAGAAGACAAAATCCAATTCACGGCCGTTTTCACCGCATTAGAAAAATTGTGGAGATAATCGTCGATTTGCGTCGGACTGTTAACAACGCTTTCTAGGTTCCGGCGGCGCCGGCGCAGTGTCATTCGCACGCGGCGTCCGCGCGCTCGTCTCGGCAAACAAGCATGTTTGTCTACCGCCGCGTATAAAACGATAACCGCACTCCGGGAGGCCGACTCGCGTTCCCGCCGCGTTTAGCAACGCATCCTTTGGTGAAAGGCTTCGAAGTATAAAACAAAAAAGTCGCAGGTGTCGCCGCAGTGGGCGCGATGCGGGCACTGGTGATCTGGCTGCTGTTGGCCGTCGTGGCCGCGGAGTTCGCTGAAGAACCCTGGGTCGAGGAGGAGGACGTCGATGAGCCGTATGACGTGGAAGAAGAAGAGGTCGTTTACAGACGAAGAAGGGACGTTCGCGACGAAGGCCCGTACGATGAACACATACGAGTAAAGCGATGCTGCGAGGAGCCACGCCGGGTCCGGCGGTCAGCGGACTACGTCAGAACTCCGCGTCAAGTCCACCAGTACGAAGTCCACGAGTTCAACGAAGACACTGAACCCTCATCTCCTCCTTACGAGGAGATGCTCGCTGCGGCCAGCGACCACTACCACAAGGTGTACGCGTCCCCCGGCGCATCCCGATCTGCCCGGTATCTCGATCCTGACGTGAGTTCGACTGCGAATGTAGTGTCCAACGCGCATGGTAACCAACAAAATGTGCCCTCTTCGCTTGTCCATCAGAATGTGGCGTCTTCGCTTGTTCATCAAAGCCAAACTAACCCGCCTGTGCCGTCTCAATACCAAGCTCCACAGAAGCCGGTGCAGAGTGCGTATGAGGCTGCTGAAGCGGCGTACAGGCCTGCTCAGCCGGCGCCGTTCTCGAGTCCCGTTCATTCAGTGTCTCCCGCGCAGTTCTCTCACTCGCTGCCAGGAGCCGCGTTCGCTCCGGCGGGCCCGGCGGGCGCGGCGCCGCTGTCGCTGCAGCAGCTGGCCAGCGACCAGGCCGCAGCCGCCGGGCACCATCACCAGCAGCAGCACAGCCGCGGCCACCAGCAAGGCGGCGGGCACGCGCACCACGCCAAGCACCACGGCCAACACGGCGGAAAGGTATTCTCCATGCCGCTTTTGTTTCATCCGTGTGAAACTTGAATGTGCTTGCAATTTTGTAGTACGTAAGTCATGTTTGTAGTCATGTTAGTTTAACTGGGTTTTCCGCACTTAGCCTCTTAATTTGGCCTACTAAAATTATAAATGTCTATGTTTGGATGTTTGTTGCTCAATCACGTCGTAACGTATGAATGGGTCGGGATGAAAATTGGAACATAGGTAGGTCTGGAAGAACACGTAGGCTTTTCATTCCGGAGAAACAACGGGCACGGGAACTATGCGATTAAAACCGCGGGGCGCTGCTAGTATGTCATATAATGTCATGTCGTATCAGGCGAGATGGTGGACAAGTGAGAACCTATTATTGTTAAAAAAATATACACATATGAAACAGAAAATTGATGACAAATAGGTATACAATTACTATTAGTTATATGCATTTTATATTAAATGTTATACGTATATTTCTAAAAGTTTCATGACTACATTCAATGCGATATAGAAAAACAAAAAAAAAAACATAATAGGCACATGTGCAAATTTTCCAATTAGTACAGACTTAATTTTAGTCATACATATTTACGTTACAACACCTACTATTTAGTTTTACTGACAATTTTACGAATAAGTAGGTATAGTTATGTTTCAGCAAAATAAAATGATTAAAGCTAATATAATAAATATATACTGTTAATCGTCATCTAACCAGAACTATTAAAACATTCAACATGAAATATGTAAAAAAAATATCAGAAATAAGGTGGCCTACCTTATTTCTGGTATTTTTTTAATAAACTGGTAAAATCTAGTTACCCTTTCTATATGTTTATTAAGGAAGTGTTATCGTATTGTCTCAAAACATATTTATCTACATATTTAATATCAGCGAACTATAGATACCACTTTTCAAAATATCTACACCTTATAAAAAAATACATGAAAGCAAAACATAGATTTTAAAATGGATAAAAACTTCATTTTAGGCAGAAAATATCAAAATTAACTGAAGCACACTCGTATTTGTAGATCACCTTGAACCATTCCAGTTCAGCTTTCTATTTTTGGTTTCCGAGAATAAATAATAAAGGAGGGACAAAATGAGCATCGTAGTTCTTGGCTCTGTGTGTTTGTGAAGCCGAGTCACGCTAACTACGTCTGTTTGAACAGATAATTATATTACGCAGTACTGTAGCCAAATCTACCTGTTTTCACAAAGTAAATAAAAAATGGAGGACATACCACTACAACGCAAAATTATATCATACTGCTGTACTAAACTGAATACTCGATTGAATAAAATTTTGTAAATGGAATTGCGCATAACCTTATAAGGATTAAAAAAATACATACATGCATTTCTCTGTAAAACCAAACAACCACTTTTAATTTAAAAGTTAAAGTCAAAGTCCATTAATTTTAATAAAATAAATATTAAACGGTAAATCATCACAAATTTAAACGGGTACTTCTTCGAAATTTCATTCTTCGACTCATTCATCTGGTCAAAATTTTATTTCACTTTCAGCTCTGTCACACATGTTCATATATAATATATAAAAAAGGTAACTAAAGAACATATATTTTAATGAGGGACTTGTTTTTATAAAGTAGTTATCAAGATCACGTTCAAATATTTTGAGCCCAGATGAAACAGAATTTGTATTACAGATGATTCAAAATCCAAAGTTAAAAAACTTTATATAATTTGGCTCTGTATTGACGAAAATATCATATTCACATACATAAAATATTTTTTATTTATGACAACAATTATCATTGATCTTGGTCAAAGGTAAATATGTGACATTTACCTTTGTAACTCCGGGATCCAAGTGAACCAGACCCATGCCCATCTTCTGGTGCATCCGTTACACGACTGGCTTCCCCCATTGGGGAAGTCAGGCTCTCATTATTATCACCCGACCCAGCACGGTCAAGCGCAGCTTATGCCAGATTAATCAGTATTACCTATATACTGCGGACTCTTCTTATTTGCCTATTTATAAACACACTAAGGTAGATATAACTAAAAAAATATTTTTTATACAAGCGCAATTCATGTCTTTGTGATGTAATTATAATTCATAATGATTGATCAAAGGGAAAATGCGGTAGCGACTCTTTTCTTCCAGAAAATCGCACGCGGACGCGCCATATGTATCAGAAGAACATAGGTACTTCAAATATTTTTAATTTATACTTAGTAAAATAAGTTAAATATTTGAAAAATATCGCTTGTCCCAGTTACAGTTCAAGTTAAACTGTATAAAAAATAAACAACACGTCATTTTGTTAGTTAGTTTCGGAAATAAGTCCATAGAACTCCAAAATTTTGTCTTTGAAGAAGTACCCAAACACATTTCTACTTGTAGCTTTGGTAGTAATTTTTGTTATTGTTTTTCTCAAAAACCGCAGACCACCTCTGAAGCATACGTAAGTAATTAAAGTAAAATAAGTAAGTAAACAAACAAAAAAAAAATCACCAATATTTAATCACAATTAACTGCCGGAATTATCGCGTAACGTAATTATGTACAAAAATAAACACACAGCACACATTAGAAAAATATCGAGAGGAAACCGACATGCACCTAGAATCTTTCGAGGTCATGTTTGTGTCCTCCACCCACCAGTACTGGGTCAGCGTGGTGGATTATGGCGTTGACTCTCTCCTTGCTTAAGCTGCTTATATTGTAGTAATCCAGTTCTAACATCCTCTTGGAAAGAAAAAGGAAAATATCCATGAAATTTGCGTAAAACTTATTTAACAATGATAACACTTGACCGCCATCTTGCGTGATGTTAAGCGACGATGCAGTCTACGTCGGAGCGTGGTTTCGTCGAAGAAACAAATTCACTCCCAACTTCAAAATATTTAAACTGTAACCATCGGGAAAATCACACTAAAAAACATTTTGCATCATATAGGCAGCTTACTACGAAGGTTGAGTCTAACCTCCTCGTTTGAGTCTTTGTCTCGTTGTTATTAAAGTTTGTTAAGTTGTTTTTTGGTTTTTGGTAGATTATACCTTTACCTAACGTAAGTAGGCCAACTAAATACACTGCTCCGATAAAACAGCAGTGACTGTCTTGGGCTAAACGAAAATATCGTCAATGATTATAAATTTGTATGTTATAAAAGTTACGGCTGGTCTAGTCGGGAGAACGGCGCCTGCCGATCCGGAGACCCCGGGTTCAAACCCCACACGCACCACTGTCTCTTCGAAGTCATGTGCGTAATGGCGCTAACTAATAACGGTGAACGGAAGACCTTATTTTATTGACTACAAGATTTTAACTCTGACATCACTTTATGTATTGGAAAATCGCAAATTTGTTAAGAAATATCCACTTTTGTTTGACAAAGTAGCAGACAACCGGCGCTACCCTATTAGGACATTCTATAAATATAATTTGAACATACCGACATCAAAACTTACGTTAAATAGTACCGGTCCGCATGCGATGGCTATAAAAATATATAATAAGCTTCCCATCAAATTAAAGGAAATTGAAGATGATCGTAGATTTATTAGGACTTTGAGAATCTGCTGCTGTCCGACGCCTATTATAGTATATCCGAGTTTTAGTTAGTATAGTATATATATAACTGACGACCTGAGAAACTTCGAGGATGAAAACTTGGTAATTGACTGTGAAACATAACACTTCGCTCAAAAACAATAATTGAATTGCAATGCCCGACTGGGTATTTTGTGTTGCGACTTGATTTTATAATAAATTCTATCTGTATACCTAATTAATACTATCTGTAACATAATGACGCAATAAACGATTGAGTATTGAAGGAAAGCATCGTGAGGAAACCGACATGTACCTAGAACCTTTCGAAGTCATGTTTCATGCACCAACCCGCACTGGCCTAGCGTGGTGGATTATGGCCTTAATTTCACAGTTGTGTGGTCGCAGCAGACCGAGGATCGGGCTGAGTGGCGTATTATAGGAGACGCCTATGTTCAGCAGTGGACGAAAACAGGTTGAAGATGATAATGGTTTTCAAATTCCGCCGCACCACTGAGTTTTTCAAGTCCAGATATTTATAAGTTTATCATCACTACTAGTTTTAACGGTGAGGTAAAACAACGTAAGGAAAGGACTTATCTTCCACGGACTGGGCTATCGTGGTGGAGTAGATTACTGTTTTTTTTATAATAGGTTAACTATTAACTGCATTCTCGCCTGATGCTAAGCGAGGATGCGGTTCATGATGCAACGCGCTTAGCATAGGCATAGGCAGCCCACTAAATGTTCCCACTGCTGGGTCTTGGGGCCTTCTCTCGCAAGGAGAGAGTCAAGGCTATAATCCACCACGCAGGCGCAGTGCGGGTTGGGGGATGACACATGACCTCGAAATATTCAAGGTACATGTCGGTTTCCTCACGATGTTTTCCTTCAAGTTTTAAGTTAGAATAGAATAGAATTAATTTATTATCAATGCTAGTTACACTCACAAGATATTTATAACTAAACATCCTGAGTATTTCTCAGCAGACTCGTCAAGTAGGTACAATTTGTAGGTAGGTAATTACATTGATAGTTAATAATAATTTAAAATAACAAAAATAACATAATTAATAAATTCAGCTGAAAAAGGGCTGTGGCTGTGTTAGCGGCATTACGTACGTGACTTCGCAGCGCGCTTACCTTGATGAAACTGATTAATTTAAAAAAAAAAGAACACTGTGTAGTATTTTACAGGCGTAATACAACAATTGGCTTTGTGGTTTAGTTGCACAGATTTCTAAAACAAAAGGCAGATGGAACGTGCAGAACACAGATCCTTAGGTCCAGAAAGCAAATATCAAACGCCAAAGCAAATACAAACTCCAGTCAGTACGAAACTGACTTCCGTCTCGTACGGGAGTCCCGTGTGATTTTAAGTTTTGTACAAGATTATGCCGTCTTGTGGCTTCAAACATTGCAAACATTGTTCCCAAAAATAAGAAAAGGAAAGAAAAATATCATTTCATAGGAAAGTCTGAATATTTTTACTGCTTTTTGTATAATTTAGGCGATTTCATTTCGATTGATGAATAGAAACACAACACCTCAACGAAAATTGGTTAGTGTTCCTGTACTAAACTGAAATTATTTTCCCTAAAGTTAAGGTAAAATTTAGATTATGATTTTTTTTAAGACTTGTAGACCAAATTATTTATGTACTTAAGTAGATTGTATTATTCTATTTTAAACCCTATTTTTATAATCGTAATTTTTTTAATTTAATGTTAATCGATGCCTAGCACAAATCCACGTCATTACTAGTGTTTATAAAAATACTAATAGTGTTGATGAAAACTATAGTTAAGAAGCAAGTTTTAATTCTTGTAAGTAGGTATAGTGGAGCTTAAAAAAGTAGGTGAGTTCTTTTGAGATATCTAATGGTTTTAATCAACCTCATGTTATCTGGTCGAGTCAGTAGTGGCATTGTCAAAGTTTTATACGGTGCTAATTTGTGCGTACATACTTACCCAAAAAAGGATGTTGGGATCAGGCCAATCGCTATTGCCACACTGGCCTTGCTGCCAAGGTGGGTTGTAGGTATAAAGCGTTGCACTTTCGAGCTCCCTGTCCCACAAACTTGATTTTGATTCTCTGAGTGGACGTGAGGCTGCTGTTCATTCTGTCCTGACTTTCTTTGTCCAAAATTGGGGAGAGGGCTGTTAAATGTGTACGTCAAAAACGCTTTAATTTGGTTGATCGTGGAGCTCCGTTGTCCGAAGTGAAGAATAAAATTCTTGACTTCTACAATTTTCTTTGGCAATGTTATGGCAGACCCACAAAATTATCAAAACAATCCTATGCTATCTTCCGTTGGCTATCAACTTGGTGAATCTTCGGCCATGCGACCTTCGCCCTGGCCATTCGCTCTATCATTTAACGTCTCTAGTCCAATGTAAACGTTAGGTATTTGGACGACGTAACTTTGGGTGGCGATGTGAATAATGTTCAACTGATTTACATAAACTCTTAGACGGTTTTCGTTGGTTTGTATCAACATTTTTGAAAAGGTGAACTTTTCGTTTGCGACACGCGTCCAGACAAAGATTGGAAAATAAACAAATTGAATGATCTGTCCCCCCAACATCAAATCAGTTGACAAAAGTTGTCTGCACCTCCTGTGTTCACCGATATTAAATGAGTAGGTAGTTGCCACTTTTTGTCAAGCATAATATTCAAAATTTCACAAGAAGCTCCGATAGAATACTCAAAATAAACACACACATGGCTTTTACTATTATTCGGCGTTGTCTTTTTATTCCGAATTTTCTGTACGAATATTCGAATTCTTAGTTGCATGCTAAATCAAAATTCTTAAGTTCATAGGATGGCAATAGTAATAACAAGAAATTCTTGCATAATATATAATCGGTGTAATAATAAATTATTTTTTGCATTATAATATATGTGTTTATTATACGCGAAGATTTCCGAAGCTAAGACAACAATAGTGGGATTTTTTTTCTTAAGACTGGGAACATTACACGCACACCAACGTGAGTAATTTGACAACGTCGGTGAGAGCTGTCACGCATACATAACTAATTACTGGCCTCACAGTATCGTTCACGAAGGTTTCATCTGTTTAGAAATCTGTGTTTAGTTGGTAGTAAGCCTGGCAGCGAAGCCATGAGTCATGGCTTGTGCAAATATTTGTGTGATGAATGCAAATATTTGTTCTGCGTCTGGATGTTTCTATGTTTAATAAGTATGTATTTACAGCTGTGTAAGTATTATATCCGCTATGTGGCTCCCATAATACAACCTTTGCTTAGAGTGGGGTTGGATGGTGTTGTGTATGAAATATAACAGTAGTTAACAAGACTGTAGTGGTAGGACTTCTTGTAGAATCCGCCTGGAGAAGTAACACTTCTTTGCTAATGATTCTAACAGCAATCAGTAATGTAAGATCGATGTTCCGGTTTGAAGTGCAATTTTTCCAATGAAATTAAAGTTCAGAGATAAAAAAGTCTTATCTCTGTGTCAAGCGCAGTCTAGGCAGTGAATTGAACCCTTCATATTCCAATAGCTGCGTGTCACTTCAGGCACATGTCCTGTCCATTTCGTCACTCTACGCCTACTTTATAAAAACGTTTGTTAGTATGGAATTAGATGTTGTTTGTGATATTTCCACCAATGTTATTTATTGCAGACGAGCAAAGGCTTCAACCAAGACCACCACGTAGACAAGGGCGGCAAGGGTTACAAAACGGACGAGCATCATCGCAAGGAGTACGAAGAGGCAGCCGGGAAGAAGAAGAAGCACCACGACAAGGCCGGGCACAAGGGCAGCCACGAAGAGGAGGCGCACGGACAACGAGGGGCGCACTTCGACGAGAAGAAAGGACACAAGAAGGGACATAAGACAAAAGGTACGAAACCTACTACCTATACCTACATGGGGATATTCGATGGGGATTTTTTTTAAATTGAATGGCAAGACCAACCACTCTTACAATATACTAGTACCTGGGTGACCGAGCTTTGCTCGGTTACTTAGATACATGCAGATTTTCATAAAAAAAGAGGAACTTGAAAAAAGAAAGGGGGCCGGCTGGAGTCTAACCCGGATCTACCATATTATGACCGCCCAACATCCCGACTGAGCAACTCGCAATACACTGTCGCACGACGTTGCGAAATTTACATAAGCATTCTAATGTAACAGTTTTTCATTGTATAAAAATGCGCATAAAATGGCGTTTTTTTTTCAAATAAAACCTGGCTAGATTGATTTATCGTCCCCGAAACCCTCTGTATCCATAATTTCATGAAAATTGTTCGAGCCGTTTCCAAGATTCAGATTCCATATTTATATACTCGTACCTACTAGAATTGCTCGTTTAAAGGTATAAGATATAAAATAAGATAATAGGCATGTGACTAAAGTAAATTGATTAGACTGTTTTTCAAGAAGTTTCGATGAACGCTATCTTTGTGTACGATTTTTACGGAGACGGGTTACCACTCGCTGCTCCGGCAAGTTTGTTGATCTATTGTATGTAGGCATTTAATGGTTTCGTGAAATAATTAAAAAAAACGTGTCCCGTTCAATATTTTTCTATAACCTAGCTCAAGGACTAATTTTAGAATAGCATAATTCTGACTAGTCACCATCCCAAACATCCCAAATCTGTGGCTGGGTGTTTCAATAGGAATAATAAGCATATATGTTTTTACAATTTTAAAGTTAATAGCTGTACCTTGCCACGCTTTGCTGTGGCACATTGTAATGTAAAAACTAAATAAAAACAATTCTTGATGCGGAATATATATCATTCTAAAATTTCAGCTCGACCAGTGCAGAACTTTTTGAATTTTTGAAGCGTAAACAAACCAACATAACATTTTTATGTATATAGATACAATATACGATAGGTACGGTGATCGAAATAATCGATTACGTTATTTTCCCGGAATATAAAGTAGTTAATATCGTTGTAGTGTCTGCGGACTGATATTAACGAAATTAGCTGTCAACTGACTGAAGAACATTACACCCAGTCCCGAAAGAACACGCATTGATCTTACAAATATTTGTCCTAGGTAGTAATCGAAGCTTAACAAACGACCTACATGTCTCCGTGACCACACGCACTTTTAACTGAACTATGAGTCCAATCTAATACGTGTGAAACTTAGAAACTATCATCCGTGTCAATGATCAATCTTCCATGGCATTCGCATAAACCAAACGATTTTAGCCAGAACAATCTAGAACTTTATCCCAAAGTACCATGAAGTTATTTACCCTGCGGCGAGAGAAAGCGACATTACGTAAAGTTATTGTTGTTTGTTCTGTAATAAGTATAATGAGTTGACCTCAACCGCAATTCCGTCAGTAATTCCCATTTTGTTCCATTGCCCATGTTACGGTTTAAATTAATTTTCATTCGAATACTGATTGCTTTTTAGGCACACATTGAAAGTTACATAAATGCTGACCACATCTACTTTTTGTTATGTCGGCAACGATGACGATGTAAATAAAGAAATATAATAATACCGGTGTACATTTTTCAAACAGCCCCAAACTATGCAAGGTGAAAAATGAGTATGATCGCGAATGAAATTCTAATGATTACAATGGCCAACGGCTACATCAATTCTGGATCGATTTTGTTGAGTTTTTGTACCGACTTCAAACAATGAGGTTTCTCAATTCGACCGTACCTATTTAAATTATTTTTTTTGTGTGTTCGCGGATAACTTCGTCGTTTATGAACCGATTTTGATGATTCTTTTTTTGTTCTAAAGGAAATAGTAGTGGTATCATGATAAGGAAACCAGGATCTGATAATGACATCCTAGAGAAATCGAGGAAAACTTTTTTACTTTATAATAGAGCACAGGCCCGTGAACAAAATTATGGGTCATATGTTAAAGCAGGAGACCTATGTAGGATGATGGAAGGGTATAATTTTTTTGTTAAAATTATTGTTTATTTGCTAGGTCGAACTTCAGAGGTCTGGTAGTTGCTTCTATTTTTTCGATATGGGTGGTCTTTGAACTATTAACAAATGTCTAAAACCTGCTTTTTTCGACGACCAAACGCCGTATGCGTGCGAAGGTGGAGATGATTTAAAATAATAAGATTATACGGTTTTAAGACTTGAGAACGGTAAATCCTAACCCATGTTTCTCATAGAAAATCATTCGCTCCCAACTTGAAAATATCTAGATACTATCTATAGGAAAATAACATAATATTAATGAACTCTATTCAAAATGGTCATAACTTGCAGGCTACCACAACAAGTACCACAAAGACGAGTTCCACAAAGAGCACAAGTTCTACGACGACTACCACAAGAGCGGCGAGCACCACCGCTTCGGCAAGTTCAACGCCAAGCACGCCAGCAACGAGAGCGGGAAGAAGAAGGCGCACCACGTCAACGCTGGCCACGACTTCGTGGAGCGGGGGAAGAAGGGCTACAGGTGAGGAGGAACAAAAGAAAACATTACATTGAAAACAAATATACTCTCTTTTAAACAAATACATGGGTAAACTCACTGGCGTGCTAAACGAGCTGCGAACACGCGCGCGCACTCTCCTTGAAAAAGATAGCCGGACGTGATCGAAACTTACTGACTATATCAATTTATTTAATCAATTAGAACGGCATTTTTTATTTAACCTCAACTGTCCCACTGCTGGGCAAAGGTCTCCCCCAATTCCGTCCACTTTATCCGGTCCTGAGCTACCATCGTCCAATCATTTTTAAACGCTCCGAGCCCGTCCTTCCATCGCGTTGCAGGACGACCCTGGGGTCGACTGGCCGATGGCGTCCACTCCGTAGAACGGCATAACGCCAATTATACTTATGATAGATCCTTTCATTTTCTGACAAAATATTGTGACCAAAAGTAAAATGTAATCAATTTATGTCATGATAAAATAATTATGGTATGATTTACACACATTAATATATTGGGCAAATAGAAATTAATTCAAAGGTAAACTAAATTAAATTGATATCAAGCGTGAGTTACTCGTGTATTTATAGTTTTCATACTAAAATATCAGGAAAAATAACGAAAACAGGACATACGCGGGTGAAGCCGCGGGGTGATGCTAGTTTATAAATTATTATTATATACTCACAGGCACAATTAACCACCCACCCTGTTTTTTTCCTAGTTTGCATAAACCGTAAAATTTAAAGCAAATTTTATGGTAGTACCTACGTTGAAAGTTATCATTAAGTAATCACAAATGAAGATATAGAAAACATAAACGTTTTCTTTTTTTTAAGAATAATCCCACTAAACCGACTTTGTCGAAATGATCGAAGTGATGAAAATTATAGGTCGGCGGTTAATTGTGCCTGTGAGTGTTTAATAATAATTTATAAACTAGCATCATCCCGCGGCTTCACCCGTTCCTGTTTTCGTTATTTTACCGAGATAAAAATAGCCTATGTTAATACCTTCAAGAATATGTGTACAAAAGTTCATAATGATCGGCTCAGTAAAGCGTATCAAACAAACTTGCAGGCACATTGTATAATATTTATTTGTAGGACTGTGGGTAGGTAGCACAGATAAAATAAGATAGGGTTAAAAACAAAATAACGTCATCAACACAAAGAATAATAACGTGAGGAGAATTAAATACAAAAAAGATACTTCATCAAAATAACCGAAGTAGAATAATCCTATTGAAAATCTGCCTGGGGAAGTGGAACACCATCGCCAGGTATTCGCTCACTGTAATGCGCAAATGTTACTGTGTTCCGATTTGAAGAACAATGTTTCCAGATAATATCGTCACACATTTTTATTATTCTTAACTATTCCGACTCCGCGATAAACTGTTGCTAACGTTTAAACAACCTTGATCACCGAAAGACAGTATTTGGCGTACTTTATTTGGCCGGCATTTCGCTTGATGTTAACAGCTGACGCTACCGGTCTTGAGCGTGCTTGCAAAGAAAACCCGATTGTTATTCATTTATAAGACTCCTAGATTGTCAATAAATTGTTGAATGTATAAATACGCAACAAGCACACATTTAATTTTTACTTATTTCGAATAACATTACTGCTTTCGAAGCAAGTTGTCGAATGCTATTTCAAGGTTTGTGTTTTATGCTAGAGATAGACATACTCTTTTCAAATTTCCTGCATTTTTGAAATGGAAAATACACGCCAATTGTTCTCGACACTAATTTATTGAATCTTGAATTCTCTACCCCACAGCAATAAAGGCCACGTGGACGCTGACCACAAAGGCTACGACGGCAAGAAAGGCCACGAGGAGCATCACCAGCACCAGTCCTCGCACGGGAAGAAAGGCGGCAAGGAAGGAGGCTCGCACTGGGGATATGCCAAGAAAAACTAAACCACATCAAGACTGTCATAAGAGTTATGGCAGTCACACGTAGTCACCTTTTTGTTTACCAGTACGCCTTTGGTGAAATGGAAGAATTGGAACAAAGACTTTTTAAATTTTGGGCTGTCAATAAAACACGTTGTGTTGAATACTGTGGTGAAAACATATACAAAATATTTCAGATTACACGGGCTAGTAAAGTTATGTACAGTGAGCACTTTTACAAACAAATCATCTAGATGATAAAGTAGTGAGTATTAATCCTAGTAGTACTCAGTCTGAATAATTGTTTATTCTTGAACTTTTTCATTATCCTAAGAAGTACTGAATAAATGTAGTGTTTCGTTTTTATATATCTGCTTCGTAGGTACAGTTCATTGAAATAATTACAAATTGTCTTAAATAGCGTTATTTTTTTACTCGTCTCGTTTTTATCGTGTCGAAACATTGCGGTTTTGAAATATCAATATCATCATCACCAAATTTAATTAAAATTTATTTATTTTGTATGTACTCCACTAGATGGTTTCTGTTTCTTACTGCGTGTACTCGTGTTTATTTAACTGGAGGTAGTGCTCATATCATCAACCGCTGTCGTTGACAATTTACAACAAATCATAAGCTATGTTTGCCGCGGTGTTCTTAGGATCATTGTACATGCATGCGCATACATAGCATCAATATTGCATTAACATTGCTGTTACTTAAGAAATTGTTTATGTTATGTACAGTAGTTTTTAGGAAACGTTTTATACATATATATTTTTTTACATTCAAGACCTGTCCTCAGCGTAATTGTTTTGTTTTCTTAAAATACTACAACATCCCATGGTTTGTGCTTATATTTCCGATTTATGTGATACTTAGAAACCTATTATGTGATAGGTGTTATATTATAATTACATTCGTAGAGAAAACATATATTTCTCTTTAAAATTATATTGTACATTTCTTATTTAGGTTCATATGATTCAAAACCTAAGAGCAAAATAATAGGTAAGCTCAGCTACTTATTTAGGAAACCAGTACTTAATTGTATTTATTGTTAATTTAATTATTAAGAAATAAAGTTTTATTACTAATTTTGAATAAAAAAATACATCATTTTCAGTCAGTTTTATTTAAACCAATACAATGTAAACAGTGTATATACTTGGCGGTACATTAAGTAAAAATTGTACAAAATTTAAAAGTCTAAAATGTATCTGTGGCCGTAGGCGTCACAGATTTTTGATACTTAAATAAATAACTTTTTACATACTAATTTTATTTTTCGAATGAACTTCATGGATGTTGACATGAGATCTTATATTTTGCAATCATAAAGCTGAAAGATTCGCAAGTCGGGGCAGTTTTTTTCCATAAATTTCAGATAGCATGGAAATACGCGCAGACTTGCAACACAGTACAATATTTTAAAGTAAGTTATTCAGGTACCGATTACACAATCTTTATCACTACAGGGATGTCGCATTTCCTTGGGATATAATAAATTTAGCTAAATTCTTGTCCACCAATATGCGCTACAATAAATTTCTTGTAGACTACTAAACATGTTCAGTACGCTTATTTACAAATATGGCCCTAAAGATGATGCTAAATCTGTGATTTAAATATGGTAAAACAGTCAGAAAAAAAAAAAAAAAATCGTGCTCTTCTAATAGTTACAAAAGACGTAGTGCAAATAAATTAATACAACTTCACATGAAGTAGCACAAGGATGGTTTATGTACTAATAATAATTGAATTATCCGTTTTGCCAACTAGCTGTGGTAGCGTACCGAACCAGCAATTTATCTCGGGTGTATCGGGATCAGAGGGATTCCATACATACGATTCCTATAATGCAGTTGCAAAGAGCAAGTAAGGAATGTAACTTGTTCTTTTGTAAAACGATGAAGTAAATTTTGGAAGTACTTGTTTTAGCAAAGAGAAATACAATGCAGTCAAAGGTTTTAGGGCACAACTCACACCACAAAGGTAGCGGCGCACAACGCAGCAATGAGCAGTTTAATTGCAATACGATTAAAACCTCAAACTCATTGTTATAATACATAGTATCCCTTGAAATTTTTACCCGCGTTTCTTCGAGCGCTCTGACAATTCTTACGCACAGGCAGGGTGTGACTGGTCGAGCAGTCGCGGGCGGCCGCCGGCAGTATCCTGTGATGTAAACTGTGCATAGGTAAAAGCACAGATGTTCGAACGCGCTAACAACGGACCAACAAAATGTTGCGCCACTTCATCCACGCCCTAATGTACGTAACTGGCGTACTCTCCCTGGAGATCGCCTGGCTAGACAGGAAGAAGGTAAAGAGGTAACAGCAACAACCCAAGGCCCTTTAGACCAGATAGCGACCAAGCCATATCGAGGCCCCTTAGGCCACTAAGCCACTTAATATCACTAAGCCCAGATGGTTTCATCACCAAGCCTGGTGCGGGCCAACGAGGACGCGAAAGGTGCGAGATGGCTGATACTCGCCCTGTCCGTGTTAGGCTGACACCCACTTCCGCTAGAGCCGTCACTCCAGGCGCTAAAGAGGTTCGCCTCGTCGCCGGTACCCAACCTCCCCAACATTGAGGAAAAAGTACACATGATGATGAGGAAACCACGCGGCAAGCCGCTGTGGACAGTCGCGACAGGCCGTGAGTCAGCGCGGGAAGGGCAAGAAGTAGCATCGCTGCTTGCCGCTTCTATTTCAGTGTGAGTTGAGGCTAATTGAATTAGCTAAGGAGAGTAAAGCTGTAAGTTATATATAAGGATCAGAATGGAGGTTTGCAGGGTAAGGTGATGCCCTGGCTGAGCGGGAAGCTCTTGGTGTAGACGGTGACGGTGCGGTGCGGCCGGCGCGGGTAGAACACGATCTGGCCCACGTCGTCCACGTAGTCCGTATACTTCATCGACCATTCGCGGGTCATGCCGCATCGCTCGCATATTTTGTTCCTGGAACATTCGATTATCTGAATAAATAATCTATGAAATACTCAATATAGTACATTAGTAGTATTAGAGCACATTAGCATCAGATTGGTGTACTGACGTACTCTTTGAGCGACACCAGTTAGCTAAAATCGTAAAAACGGTGAAGTAAAACATCGCAATGTACCTAAAACTCTTTCAAGGTCATGTATCATCTACCAGCCCACAGTAGCCGAGCATGGTGGATTAAGGTTTACTTCATCGACTCTCTTGTTGCATGAGAACGCCCACTGTGATTTATCCTGGGGAAATTTCGTGCGCAACACTTGGCTAGCTTATGATGGCAATCATTGTAACAAGTGAAATAAATAAAAACTTGAAGTAGAATATTATGACAGTAGTAATACAGTCTATAAATCATACAGCCGTACACGGAGCAATCGTGAGGGGTGAGACCTGGAAACCGCGCTCCCGCCATTGCCAACAATACAATGTTAGTATTTCGTGAGCGCGGTTCAGTTTTTGATTTTACGTTTCATGTTTACTAGAGATTAACAAATCACACAAACATTTTTTTTTTCGGGCACGGCAGCGGCTAGACATTATCGGCGTTTCTTTCAAGATCAAAAGCGATCAGGTACGGGTACGTATCTATATCTATCTATATGCCATATCTATATTAATAATTTCGACATGGAGTACGGTAGACTTGATCGAAATCTTATATGAATAACAAAACATAATAAATATTGAT
Organism: Ectropis grisescens; assembly: GCA_017562165.1. Lineage (NCBI taxonomy): Eukaryota > Metazoa > Arthropoda > Insecta > Lepidoptera > Geometridae > Ectropis > Ectropis grisescens. The sequence goes on from CM029779.1 coordinate 28,973,160, forward strand.
TTTGAGTCGACAATATATGTCCACAAAATTCGGATTATGGAGAATTTCGTTAAATTCTGATGGTACTGACAAACAAACCGCTGTCGCCATCTTTGGTGTGAAGCAAGTTTCGTTCCATCAATCAACACATTGCGTGCGTTCGTCGCGCCAAAAAAGTATCCATCACAAAAAACTGTGACTTATGTGACTACGTAAAACGAAACGTTTTGCCGCCAGACCGGAATTTTATTAGTAGGTACTTATATTTAGTATCAGCATTGCACCCGTGCGAAGCCGGGGCGGGGCGCTAGTTTCTTTATACTGTGGCAGCAGTGTATACTGACGTGTACTCGCCGAGCGACACGACCTGCACGAGCGGGTGCCGCAGCTCCAGCGCCCGGAGCAGCGCCTCGCGCAGCAGCCGCGTGGCCACGCCCTGCCCCGTGGCCTCCGCCGCCGACCCCAGCACCTCCACCTGCGAACACACGTCACGGCGGTCACGAACTATCACGTTGCTTATGAAAGGCATGCCCGAGCGACACGAGGCTAGATTTTAAAGTTAGATAACGAGCCAGTGTTACCAAGCTAGCAAGTCAGTACTTCCAACTTCGTGTAGACAACGCTAGCCTTAATTCGTGTAGGCAAAACGAACGTTGCGCGTTTTGCCTCCACGAATTAAGGCTCGCTTAGTCAGGAGAACGGCGACTGTCGATCCAAAGCCCCGGGTTCAAATACCACCCCCACCGCTGTCTTTTCGAAGTCATGTTCGTAATGCCGTTAACTTAGAAACGGTGAAGGAAAACCTCGTGATAAAATCGGCATGAATCTAGGTCATGTTTAATATACCAATCCGTACTAGGCCAGTGTGCTGGATTGTCGCTTTGACTCTTTCCTGCCCGGAGTTCAAGCAGTGGGAACATTTGGTGGGTTGCTTGTATTTTGCTTATCACCGTCTGTTTTAGCTATTGATACGGAAGCTAAGGAGTTCACGTTAGCGTTTAAAAACCTCCTCACCAAAATATTGACAAAACAGCAGTCATTGTTTGACCTAGAACCGCACCGGTCGTATTGCGTACTCCTTAAAATTAACGTGAAATAACTATACAAGAAAAGACCGAGTGAAGCTTTTCTTAACTTAGCAACTCCACCACAGACACGGAAGTCCTTGACCTTGTGTCCGTCATTCGAGTTAATTTTTTATCACATCTTGGAATAGGGGAAAAAGGAGAATAAGCGAAAAATTAAGGAAAATTTCATATGGAAAATTTTCAGCCAACTTCTAGTCTTATTTGGTAGGTATGATTTTTCTATTTTATAAAATTAAATGTATACTTACGTTATAAATGTAATTCACGTTATACTTCTTGAACAAGTTGGGTTGCTTCAGGCAGTGCGCCGTGAAGTACAAGCGGTCCCGCTCCGGCTTGGAGTAGGTGCACAGCGCCCACTCCTCCAGCTCCTTGATCATCCACGGGAACACCATGTTGGCGACGAGCACCCCTACGAGCTTCTTTTCACACGTGCGGTCCATCTGCTCGAGTGCGAGGAAACGGTCGCCTGCCAATGAATGTACAATAAGTGCGCGTACGGCATGGAACTGATTATGGTTACTGTCGTAGACGTATAAAAAAAACGAACGTAGTCTCGCAAAAACAAAAACTGTGTCCATCGAGTCGGCCACATAATATGCACGTGTGCGCTGTCACAATCAGGTTTACACGCACACATCAGTGGGACATTACACGCGCTCCTTGTATACATGTGTGCGTGTCAGCCTATCAGTGATAACCTGACAACGCACACGTGCAAATGTGGCCGACTCTAGTGACACAGTTAAGCTATTGCATAGCTTTTATCGCGGGCCTGGTGACCGAATTTTAGTGATCGTGCATCTCTTTCTTATGTTCACAAGAAAGAGGGATGGAAGACCGTAACGCCGTCCCCACTCGGCTATTCGACTTTGAATCTTATTTGTATTAGCTTTACAGACTAAATTCTTTTAGCGGTGTTGCCAGTTTAACGGATTTCCCGTGATATTTTTTATGGTAAACAAATGTCACTCTTCAAAATGAAAACAATTCCGAAAAATTGTTAACATCCCTATTGATGTTGATAAAAATGCATGCAACATGCAATAGTTTTACCGCGGCAGTCTCCGAGTGCCACACTTCTTTTTTTTTATTTAAGCGAGACTACGTCCGACTTTTTATACGTCCATGGGTTACTGTAGTTCTGTTGCAGTAATGCTCGACACATGTAGCCAGTAATGCACGTTCAAGGAGGAACTACTTAATTGTTTTTTTGACAGTTGCAGTAAAACTCGACTCATGTGGCCCATAATTCACCTACACTATGAAGAAACTATTTGCTGTTAACACTGTCACATTTACATACATATAATCTAGGGTGGATGATCCAGTAATGGACAGTACCCCAGTTATGGACACTTATTTTCCTTTATTCAAAGAAAACAAGCCTTCCACTTTGAGATTTTCGTGTGGCACCACTTAATCATAGAGAACGGACCTCCTATTCGCCTCATAATATACGTCAGTGCGAACTATCATTTCGTTTCAAAATGGCAAAGTAAACATTAGACCAAGTTAGTGCTGGTCCAGAAAAATCAAATTTTACTGACATACTCGTTAACAAGGTGAGTCTATTTGGTTCTCCATCATTTGTTTGTTATTAATTGTAACTGAATTCTAATTATATTCTAAAGTTTTGTATTGAAATGAGAGATATAATTTGTAATTGTTCCCGGTTATAATCGCGCTTTTTTTGTGTTTATAGCCGGTGTCATTTACTGGATCTGGCATACATACTTTACCCAGTAATCGACACATGTCCATAATTATTTTTTTAGGAACATCTCGAGTTGGCACACCAATTTAACTCCTTTTTCCAAGCAGTTTAAGTATATTTTGAAATTAAACAAATTGGAGTGCATGTACCAGTAAAGAACAAAGTGTCGATCACTGGATCCAGTGAGTGTCCATTACTGGTTTTATGTATTTTATGTTTCAAGATTTTTTCAAGTGTTTTCAGATGGAAACTTTGCTATACCGGGAACAAGCAACAACCGTACCGATACAATTACACCTCAAAAAAAGTCTATAGATGCTGCTTTGGGAATCATTGTACCTACCATCTTCATTCAAAAGAAACTTTTTTTAACCGATAGAAGACCGATAGTGGTAACGTCGTCTCGTCGAAGCCCGAGATTTTGGAGGAGATTGAGAGGTTCTATGAACAGTTTTACACCTCTACGCAAGCACAACCTGTCGTTAGCATGGCAAAGACCCCAGAGCCAAGCTTACCCGATACTTCACCGAAGATATCGCAGAAGTCAGCTAGTATGAGATTAAGATGGCCCTCAAACAAATTAAAACAACAAGGCACATGGTGACGACAGAATTACGATTGAGCTGAGAGCGGGTGGAAAACCGGTACTTAAAGTACTCCAGAAGCTGTTCGACTTAGTCATGCTTGACGGTAATAAGCCAGAAATGTGGAGCAGAAGTGTAGTGGTGCTCTTTTTCAAAAAAGGTAACAACACCTTGAAGAACTATGACCTATCTCACTTCTGAGCCACGTTTATAAGTTGTTTTCGATTGTTATCACGAATCGTCTCTCACGCAGGACTTCCAACCACCCGAACAAGCCGGTTTACGAAAGGGATATAGTACCATAGACCACATCCATACGCTACGGCAGATTATACAGAAAACCAAGGAGTATAATCGGCCACTATGTATAGAATATGTGGACTATGAGAAAGCCTTCGATTCCATCGAGACCTTGGCAGTGCTTCAGTCGCTCCTGCGATGCCGCATCGACTTTCGCTATATCGAAATGTTGAAGTGTATCTATAACAAAGCCACAATGTCTGTCCGATTACAGAACCAGTGCACAAAACATAATTATCCAGCTACAGAAAGACGTGAAAGAGGCAGAAGTTATATCTCCGAAACTGTTCACTGCCGCGCTGGAAGAATTTTCAAGCTACTGGACTGGCATCAATATCAACAGCGAATGCATCACTCACCTTGCTTGTTTGCCGACGACATAGTCATTGTGGCGGAGTCGCTGTAGGATCTCGGTGCTATGCTCAGGGACCTCAGTAGAGTATACCAACAGGTAGGTCTGAGAATGAATATGGACTCGACGAAGGTCATGTCAAATATTTATGCCTCACCTGTGCCGGCTATTGTTGGGAATGCCACACTCGAAGTTGGTGACGAATACGTCTACCTGGGTCAAAAGATCCAATTAGGTAGATCCAACTTCGACTAAGAGGTCCAGCGAAGGATCCAACTCGGATGGGCAGCGTTCGGGAAACTTTGACACATCTTTGAGTCCAAAATACCCCAATGCCTAAAGACGAAAGTCTTTAATCAGTGCGTGTTGCCAGTGATGGCTTATGGAACTGAGACGTGGTCCTGAACTGTGGGCCTCATAACGAAGCTTAAAGTGGCACAGCGAGCTCTGGAGAGAGCTATGCTCGGAGTCACTTTGCGCGACAGAATTCGTAATTAGGATATTCGCAAAATAACGAAAGTGGCCGACATAGCTCAAAGAGTAAGCAAGCTGAAATGGCAATGGGCAGGCCACATACATCGCTGGCAGAACTGACAACCGATGGGCAAGAAAGGTTCTCGAGGGCGACCACGAACCGGAAGGCGCAGTGTTGGACGACCTAGTGGGAACTAGATGGACAGATGACCTCGCAAACGTCGCTGAAAACCGCTGGTTGCAGGATGCCCTGGACCGTACGTTGTGGAAATTTAGTGGGAGGCCTATGTTCAACAGTGGACGTCTTGCGGCTGATGATGATGATGATTATTATTATTATTATCGATAATAGTTATTTCTACGAGTACGACGGGTTTGAGTGAAAGTTTTGTATTTGTTTTGATGCTTAATTTGAGAGAGATAATGGTAAAGTACCTGTTTTGACTTCAATAAAAAATAATTTCAATTCAACTGTATTCAATTTGTTTGTCTCCTAAATAGTATTCATATCTGCCATAATTATGGTTATGTTGTTCACTGTCGATGACTGGGTGTCCATAACTGGGTAACGTCCATCACTGGGTATGGACAACTGGATCCTAGGTGTCCATAACTGGTGATTTTAGTTTTTTCTATATTATATGAAAGTTCTAATAATTCGTTACAGATACTTCAATTGTATATCGCTGTGCTGATTCTTGAGAATACTGATTGTTATTTTCAGTAATTATTTTGATCTGAGTTTTGTACTTTTTTTTTTTATTGCTATTTATTATGAACACTGTCCTAAAAGTGTCCATTACTGGGTCCTTCACCCTATACTAATATTATAAAGCTGAAGAGTTTGTTTGTTTGTTTGCTTGAACGCTAGGATCTCGGGAAGTACTGGTCCGAATTGAAAGATTATTTTTCTATTGGATAGTCCATTTATCGAGGAAGGCTTTAGGCTATAGAAAATAAGTCTACTATTAATTGAAGCGGAGCATGAAACAAGAATGTAACAAAATCGGGAAAAAATATCCCCTTTTGAGAGTTTTCGTACGTTTCGTGCTTTGACATGACACATGACAGCATGTGTCAAAGATTGCGTCATTGAATTGCAGTAATCTGTGCCTCAAATATAAACCTTTGCTATTTTTATTTTCTAAATCTGAGTTGGTACGACCAATTTCCGACAGGTGGCGTAGCAGGTTGCTGAAGAGGTTTTTTGTTTGAAATCGATATTCTCAGGAATGAGTGAACCGATTTCAGTCATTCTTTCACCGTTGGATATGTACGGGATCCCGATGAGTGCTATATAATATACCACGGGCGAAGCCGGGGCGGGCATCTAGTATTACATAAACATTAAGGCGTAATTCGTGTAACCAGTACTAGTCGCGTATGGGTACCTGATTGTTATTACTACTGTTGCAGTACTGCTTATCGCAACGGGCAATGGAAAGAGCTATGGCGTGGCTAAGCCGTGGAAAGTTGGTAGATAGAGGAAGAGGCAATAAACCATTCACAGAACCGGTCATTGTGGAATTCTTTGTAGAAGGCCTATCTACCGCTGGTGCAGTGAAGCCAAAGCCAGTAAGTAGACTCATGTGGCTAATAATGTGCATGTAGCGAGCAATGGGTTGTCTTTACCGCTGGTGCAGTATTTGTCGGTGAGCACGGCTAGGTAGCTGCATCTGAGATTCATCCAGAGGGCCATGATGCTGGGCTCGCGCGGCCAGTAGTGGGTGTACATGAAGGCGCGGATGGCCGCCGCGTCGCGCGCCGAGCCGCGCTCCCATGATACCCGTTTCAAGTCAAAGCACTGCGAAAAAAATCATAATATTTTGATTACACTTCAATTCAGCTTTATACTTATTACCTTAAAAGCTGTTTTCCGGTATGGTACAGCAGCCGGCTGTCGTTTAATCAACGGTTAACTTTATTTTGATATTTAATTTAGCAACTCCACAGACTTCGGGGTCCGTGTCCTTTGTTATTTGTTTCACTTTTTACATACGCATATCTAATATTTAAAATATGCTAATTCTAGTTCTAAGTCACCTCTTCCTGGCTCAGAGCCTCCACCACAGCTGCATTTCTGATCCTCATGTAAGTTAAACTTCTTTCGAATGGTCTTCGACGATTTACTAATATATACATAAGATCTAATTGTAGCCCCAAAGTCCCATAAATTAGCGTCCCATAAAAAAGCGTCCCATAAATTATAAATGTAAAACTTTGGAAAAGTTTGTATATTTTTAACTTTTTTTTTTAATATAAATAAAGAGTGACGAGACGATCAGGACATGTGCCTGATGGTAAGCAACATGCCTGACACATAACAGCACAGTGACACGCAGCTATTGGAACATGAAGAGTCCAAATCATTACCTAGCACTGCACTGCGCTCGTCACCCAGAGATCTAAGATCTTATATCTCTAAGCCCTGTAATTTCTCTGGAAACATTGCCCTTCAAACCGGAACACAGTAATGTTTGCACATTACTGCTTGGCGGTAGAATCATTGCTGTATAATAATATTATAATAATAATAACTACTTGACCCGTCCAACATTGTTTTAACGTTTCAAAGATTAATCAGAACAAACAAATAGGTTTGGAGACATAAAAACTAAGTACCATATATCCTACTAAAAATATAAATGTAGGAGTTTGGATGTTTGTTGCTCAATCACGTTGGAACGGATCGGTTTGAAATTTGGCAAAAAAGTAAATTGTAGTCTGAAATAGCACATAGGTTTTTAAAATGACAGACAGATAGGAACCGCGAGGGTAAAACAGCATAAGCTACAAGTTCACATAAATAGAATAATTTTACCGGTGTGTAATCTCTCGGCGTCAAGCACAAGTTGCAAATGGACGGTTTCCTAAACCTCTTCGTGTAACCGTTGATGAAGGGCTTGCAAGGCGGGGGAGGCCACCCTGAGAGCCTCGCTTCTCATGAACCTCATGAAATTCATCCGGGCCCGGCTCGTCCCGTCAGACCATACTCGAGCCACACAGTTCGTCCGCGGCGCTGGCCCCAATTATTTTTCTACATTTTTCATTTTATACGAATGTTTTTATCGCCTAATTTATTTGTAATGTCAAAATGACAGGGCTTGTACGTTGACAGGTTTTTTTCAAATTTGACCAAAACAAAGAAGATCTTAATTAGAATAATAGTCCTAACACTAAGAATAATAGTTACGAGCTGCTGTAGTGGCTGAAATCTGATTTCACAAAACGCAGCACCTTTATAGTCCGTTCCACGAAGAGGTGTAGAAAATGTAAACAAATGTGCTACCATAACATAAAAATCGTTTAACCTTAGTATTTTTCTAAAACTGTCTTAAAATATTTTTCACAAATATGATTCGACTTTACTGTGATCTTAAATACAACACACTTGGATTTGTATTGATCAAATAACGATTTATTAACTTATCTTGAAAGTTATAAATAGTAATAGTAGAATGTGGTAGATTCTGTTTTAAACAGTGGCAATTTGATCTATATTTCTCAAACTGCGATTCCCATCAAAACATAAATGTGAAGTGAAAGACAAGTTCAATATTATGATATTAAAACCAGCCAAGTTAGACTGCTTTTAATAATTATCATTAATCATAAAAAACAAATCATATTTTAAGTGTTTAAAACTAGTCTATGTAATTATAAATACATTTTAGAACTGACCATTTAAGACCATTTAAATCTCTATTCTTTAGTCGTTGAAGTCAACAAACAAGGCATATAATATCATAATACTGAACTTTGATCTCACTTCACTTAAGTATACGCATGTTTCTGATATATCATACCATTACTTTTTGCACGTAAATTATAAGACGTTTACCTAATGAACCACTAAATAATGTATATTTATTCGCAAGAAAATCTACTAATCCTTATTATAAGTTAGTGCAAAAGTTTAGATGTACGTTGCTCAAAATACCCAATGGGGCACTTAAATATTAAAACTATTTGAATCTTCTCAGAACGGGTAGAAATAGTGCCACCAATATATTTTGTGTGCCACCATTTGTTTTGTCATTTTACTTACCTTATTTGTTTGTTACAGAATCAAGTTTAAGGGCCACGTTAGCTATATATTTAGACTTGATTGCTTTTTTTAGTTCAAATATAAAACGTAGATCAATAATTATAGCAAGGAATAGTATATAGGTTACCACTTATATAGGTACACTACTTTTTATTAAGACAAAATAATAGCAATGGTAGCTACACAGGTAGTAAGAACTACACTAGTGATGTGCTGTATTGTGAAAAAAGTACATCCACGGATACGGATCTGAATGTGGATATATATACTATGTGTATATATGTGGATCTGTTCACTACTCTTTTTTCTCTCCCTGCCCAGCCAAATCTGATATGAACCTACTAGCGCAGCTTTAGATACTCGTATAAATATCCACATTCAGATCCGTATCCGTGGATGTACTTTACTTACTTATATACTTATATATTTACATCCCACCCCTTATGTAAATATATATTAAATTTAAGTTTACTAAAAAGTCAGTCATTTCACATACATAATGAAAAAGGAATTTAAGTGCTACATAACAAAACAAAGCTGTACTTATTAATTAATATTAATAAAAACTGTTTATATGTTACTATTGTGTTCCATGAACTAACCACCCAAGTTATTTTTGTATTAATGTTTTAAACTTAGGCGCACCACATATTTAATAAACGTATAATTATAAAATACTAGAAATAAGGCAAAAGGTTGGGGAAACGGACTTATTGGTGGAATATATTTAACCTTGTTATGTGACGAAAATCTAAAAGACAATGCAAACAGAGACGCTTACAACGAACTATCTTCTAAAACAAAGGTTGAGAAATGCTGGTCTGTCATATTGAGAGTGACATTGATTTGTTTACATTTTCTTCACCTCTTCGTGGAACGGACTATAGTTTTGTTGTTATTTCAGTTCAGAAAAGTGACGAGTGTGGCTGTTTTTTTTTTTTCATTTAATTTAAGTGGGAATTTCAAGTCTAGACATAAAAAGAGAGAGCTCACTTCGCCCATACATAGCTACGCGACTGTTTATGGACATGTGTGTCATTCGCTAATCCAAACTAGACCGACATAGTGGATTAAGGCCTTAATACTCTCCCTGTGAGAGAACACCTCGAGTCCCAGCAGTGAGAACATACAGAGGGCAGGTCATGCATTCAATTACGAGGGGAATTGTACAGATGATTCGTGTTAAAGTCTCTTATAAAAATATAACTGTTATAGATTCCACTTATGCATTATAGCATCGATATAATTAACGAAACGTTTTTAAGAGTTCGATGTATTATAGCATTCTTTTGTTACTCTGAATTTTAAAACGTTGTATGACATTTTCCTAATATTTCTATGAATGTAGACCTTATTTAACCAGTTTCCAATATATTTCTAGCATTTTTAAAACAATTTACAAAACATCACTCTAATCCAGTTTGAAGAACGAATCATTTATCCAGAAAAATACAAAGCAAAGAGCAAAGAGATAAATCGACAAACATCTCCGGGTACCAAGCGTAGTGCAGTGTTAGAAAGTCATTAGGTATTTTATTTGTGATCCTGTACTGTGTGAGACAGACAACGAACTAGAGGTAAGCAGAAAGGAAAATAGGCTATCTCCCGGCGTGCGTCCTGCCTCTGTATTGGGTATGTACAAGAGATCCGTCCGGATTCGCTCGTGGTACATCCTACTATGTAATAATATAAATGCTAATGTTTGGATATTTGTTGCTCAATCACGTCGTAACGTTTGAACGGATCTGGTAGAAATTTGAAACACCGTTAGATTATAGTAGTGACGTCTGGCGGCTCTGGGATCTTGGACTATAATAGAGCACAGGCCCGTGAACAAAATTTATGGGTCATATGATACAGCAGGAGACCTACTTAGGATGATAGAAGAGTATAAAATAATAATATTCAGCACTATACTGACATTTGAAAGCTGTCCAACTGAGTGCGAATTGAAGAGAGGGGTTCCAACCCTCGCTCTTTCCTTTTCGTCGCATGATTTTTGTACAGCATTGTTTTTGTTAAAGATCCAGGTTTGGGCTCCGTACGATAAACAGGGCAATAAACTCGAATCCTTCACTTTTTTTTTTAGTTTAATCGATCTGCTGTATCATATGACCCATGAATTTTGTTCACGGGCCTGTAGTCTATAACAAAGAAAATATAATTACTACGTAAGTCGGCTATAAGTAGAGAGTCGTTTAGTCGTATGACTACGACTGAGTTACACAGTAAAAACTTCTTTTGATTCAAATCATGGCGCTGTTTCAAATTCCGAAACCTGTATCGAAAACGTCGCAGTGACAGTTCAAAGATGGCAACCAACTCAGTCTGTGATGGCAACCGTCAAAATGCGACCGTATCCCATGTTTTTAGTTAGTTTATAGGAAAATTTATAAGTTTTTAGGATGTCTCGCCGGAAATAAGGTCTGCGGCAGGCCTCCCCCACCCTCGGCTTCCCACTATGTCCGCCCTGACCACCTGGTTCAAGTGTTTGATACAGAAACAAGCCGTGAAGAAGACTCTGTGGACCGGCGTCAGCAGTCGCGTCCGCAGCTTCGCGGACAAGCCTGACCACACATCCAAACAGATTATGGTTAGTTCATTTTAAAATAAATAAGTTACAGCTAAGCAGGTCTAGTAAGTTACTGGTACAAAGACAATATACTCATTTGACTGGTCGTACAACTGACCCCCCCCCCCCCTTAGCGTTTTATTAGCATAATAATTATGATAGTGCAATTATTGCACTATACCTGTTGCGAGTTCGGTCAGTCACCTCCACCAACAACAAGCCGACGAACAGCATGTCCCACCCAACTTCATTTTCGTTTTGTCACTGCAGTTCCGATGTCCTGAATCCTGTCTTGTTTCTGTCGTCGGATTTCAATATTATTAAATCGATCTTATAGGATTTTAGTTTGGAGTTTACTATTATTATTAATATATCTTGCTTAGAATGTAAACTATTATTTTAAATACTGTTTATTCGAACTACGTGTTTACCTAAGTTATTTGTTATTTTTTTTATTTTTACTCGTAGCATAGTTTAATTAAGTCTGAGTCTTTTTTATGGAAATATTCGTAAATTTAGACGACGTAGGTATATGCTTCGAGGCTTTCTTTGCGGCGACGTCGAATGGCAGGTCTTTCTCTTAATGTATGATCGAGGAAAATTACGCCTGAAACAAAGCTTGTGAGAGTTCACTGCTCTTAGGTTATGCTTTATATAAATATGAACTTAGGTCTGAGCATTCCTTCAATAGACTTAATTTTGCGCTAATATCAAAAATAAAGCTTGAAATAATTGAAAAGAAAACTTTTTAGTAAAATTTTGAGTTCACATATTTCAGCAGATATTAAGAACAGTTTGGAAAAATTGTCAGTGGGACACAGTGAACACAGTGTTGACGCGTAAATATGCTTAACTGATATTTTTTAAATTCATTTATTATGAACATTCTTATGAAACTGCAATATTAATATAAACATACTTAGTACTATGAACAATTCTTAATAGTTACCTGTGAAATTCTAGTTCAACACAGTTATCAATCAAATAAAATCAAGATATGGTGTTGACGCCAGGTCAGCCCTGAAACGTGCTCCCGAACTGCCAACATCGCCGTGTTCGCAGCTCGGGAGTGCGCTTCTTGTTTCGCACTTCCTTCGTCTCTCCTCGCACGTCTCGCAGTATTGCCCCGTTTTGACCTGTTCGTCCAACGACTGTATGATAAGTCTGACTGTATCATTGTGACCCGTATAGATGTCTTCGCTGAAGGGCTGTATTGTATGTACGATTTTATTTTATCAAAGTGTGGTTATGATCCGCAGGTGCAGGGTTCGGACAGCGAGCCGTGGCTGCGCGTGCGGCGCGCGCGGCCGGCCGACACGCCGCGCGCGCTGCGGTTCGTGCGCGAGCACGCGCGCGCCGCCTGGCCCGGCCTGGCCGGCCCGCCCGCGCACGCGCACCTCGCGCTCTGCGACCTCGTCGCGCGCACGCTCGCACAAGGTACTCATTCATTTACATCTAAGTAACTCTTTTTTTGGATGCATTTCGATAAGTGTGCAGCCGATCTGCAAGGGTTTCCCACGATGGTTACAATCTTGTAGTCGTGAAAACGAGAGTGACAAAGTTTTTTTTTCGAGGTAATCACGCTATGTCGTAGACCGCATCCTCGTTTAAGATCGGGCGAGATGGCGCCATGCATTAATGCATAATAAGCTGCCGCCAAATGCACTACCATAACAGAGACTTACAGGCACTCGAAATTTCAAATATAACGGAGAAAGACGCACGCTACCAAAGCGTGCGTTTGAAACCGTCCAATGTGTAGGGGAAGGTGAAACTAGGGTTAGAAGTTCCGGGTTTAGATATTTACAAGCACAGTCCCTAATGACGTCGAGAACGTTTTGTCCTTGTTTCGCTTTAATATCTCTAAAATTGATTGAATGTTAAAAACTCAGGGAGTGGGAAAATGTAGAATTTCATGGCAATTTTGGAGCAACTTTGGCTCTCCAAACGTCGCGGCGCTGGCGTCTCTAAAATAGCAGCCAGCAGTAAGACATTCTGCAACGTACTTTACACGTGTGACTATATCATTTCATCACAGAGATCATCGTATCGGACCAACTTACCCCGGGAACTTTGAAATCCCGCAGGTTATGCAGTAGCTTAACTCTCCTGCTTTCTGCTATGCTTTGATTTGTGACGTGACTTGACTTTCCGTATGCAGCGGAACGGAAAGCAGATGTAGTTGTCTGCTTTCATGGGTGTTATCTAATTGCCCGATGATGTTTCAAATCAAAACATAACAGAAAGCAGGAGAGCTGGCCAGTCTCCTCTAGTCACACTGAGTGATGTGTTCTGTGGGCCGCAGGGCACTCGATGGTGGCGGAGATGGCGGAGGCGCGACGCGGGCGCGGCGCGGGCGCGGTGCGCGGGCTGGCGCTGGGCGCGGCGCTGTGCGCGTGGGACGCGCGCGTGCTGGAGCAGTGGGCGCGCTGCGTGCGGTGCGCGCGCGGCCGCCGCCTGCTGGCCTTCACCGCGCACTGCCTGCGCGCGCCCGGCCTGCACCGCAAGTACCGCGTGCACCGCATGCTGCAGGTACCGGCTACCTACCTACCTTCACCGCGCACTGCCGCAGGTACCGGCTACCTACCTACCTTCACCGCACACTGCCGCAGGTACCGGCTACTTACCTACCTTCACCGCGCACTGCCGCAGGTACCGGCTACCTACCTACCTTCACCGCACACTGCCGCAGGTACCGGCTACCTACCTACCTTCACCGCGCACTGCCGCAGGTACCGGCTACCTACCTACCTTCACCGCACACTGCCGCAGGTACCGGCTACTTACCTACCTTCACCGCGCACTGCCGCAGGTACCGGCTACTTACCTACCTTCACCGCGCCCTGCCGCAGGTACCGGCTACTTACCTACCTTCACGCGCCCCTGCCGCAGGTACCGGCTACTTACCTACCTTCACGCGCCCTGCCGCAGGTACCGGCAACTTACCTACCTTCACCGCGCACTGCCGCAGGTACCGGCTACTTACCTACCTTCACGCGCCCTGCCGCAGGTACCGGCAACTTACCTACCTTCACCGCGCACTGCCGCAGGTACCGGCTACTTACCTACCTTCACCGCGCCCTGCCGCAGGTACCGGCTACTTACCTACCTTCACCGCGCCCTGCCGCAGGTACCGGCTACTTACCTACCTTCACCGCGCCCTGCCGCAGGTACCGGCTACTACCACCTACCTTCACCGCGCCCTGCCGCAGGTACCGGCTACTTACCTACCTTCGCCGCGCACTGCCGCAGGTACCGGCTACTTACCTACCTTCACCGCGCACTGCCGCAGGTACCGGCTACTTACCTACCTTCACCGCGCACTGCCGCAGGTACCGGCTACTTACCTACCTTCACCGCGCACTGCCGCAGGTACCGGCTACTTACCGGCTACCTTCACCGAGCACTGTTGCAGACTTCTTTTTGCTTCCAGGTGATACTAATCGTCCCTCCGGATAAGAAAAACCGAGAAGTAGTGGATTTACTGGCGAAAAACGCTATTCAGAGATGCAAAGAAATCGGTTTCCCGCTGATTCGTTTCGATATTACTAATGATGCTATGTAAGTTTCTCAGAATCCTACTTTTAAACTAATACTTATCCTAATAACTTTGCAAATGTCAATGTTTGTATGTTTGTTGCTCAATTACGTCGGAACGTCCGAACGGATTTGGTTGAGATTTGGAACTCTGTTAGATCATAGTCTGGAATAACACAATACGTTACTTTTTATCGTAATAAAATAACGGGAATAAGAACTGCGCAGATAAACTACTAGTTAAAAAAAATTGGTAGTCATAAGGACTGTCAATAATAGTGAAAAGTTATAACTCAGAACTTGATAGGTCACTTTAGAAACCAGAGGTTGCTGACAGGAATAAATCTACAAAGCATGATCGTTTAAATAAAGTGTTCTAAGCATGCTGTACAGCGTCGAAGTGTCGAAAAATTAAACGCACATATTACACCGACAAGGTGACTGACTATAACTATATTCCGTTTATCCACAGTTTCGTTCAAGCGACAAACTGAGAAGGTATTATTGTATAGGTAAAACGAATAATTCGTCTCGGAAACATCACCGCGTTTTAAGGCTTAACAGCTCCATCTAGTTTTGTCCGAGACAAACTAATTATTTTTACCAATATACAAAATCAAACACAAGGCCATCTAGATTAGAATTATTAGCATATCAATCTAGATATGCGTTACAAGCATGGCCATCTAGATTAGTCGTCGAAGCATGGACATCTAGAAATGCGTTAACCCTTGGTTCACCCGAACATTTCTTTTACTTACGAACGTCGATGAGCTTCATTCACAGCCCACAAAAACATGTTTTTGGCGCGCCAAAAGAAGCACTCCAACAACTTAGATAGACTTAGATTAGATGTTGTTTTCAGTGCAATCTTTTTTATTTTCAGGGCGAAAACTTTAGAAGACCTGGAGTTGAAAAAAGAGTGGCAACTATCTTACGACGTCCTGCCTGAAAACGAACATGAAGAGATCAGCGAGGCCGACAAATCTCCGGCCGACTCCCCCGCGCCCACCTACAAACACCGGATCGCTGTCTACACCGCAGTCACCAAAACCAGCAAGACTTAAGAATAAAGTGAAATAAATTGCATATTGACGGTTGCTACGTGAATAAAAAATACATAACAAGTGAATCTGGGTTTTGTCTTTTTTTTTAATAAAGAGTGACGAGACGAGCAGGATATTTGTCTGATGGAAAGCAAAATCATTGACAAAATAAGTCCAAATCGTTGCCTAGCACTCTCAGGGTCAATTCACACCGAGACGCGACGCGACGCGATGATACTCAAAGAGGCCAATGATTTCGCGCTACGCCGCGCATCGTCGCGAGACGCATCGCAACGTCGCGAGGCGCATCTTAAAATCGTAGCAGGACGACGCCTCGCTGCGCAGCGAGATGCTGCGAGGCGCAGCGGAACGTATCTACTAGCCGCGGGCGCCGCGCGGCCACGCCCGCGCCTGTGTGATGTCTTCTTTTTAATTTTATTTTTGTAATTCTTCCTCTTCCTCTTCTGCAAGAAGTCCGATTATAGCAAGATCCCAGTCTCATTATATTTTCAATCGAGCACTCGACCGAACTGCATCAATTCTAAACGAAGTCTGAACGGAAATAGTAGAAGTCGCCACAGCGGCCTCAGGCTGCGCCTCGCGGCGTCGCGCGGCACCGTGAGACGCAGCACCGCTCTTGCACGCCGCGCGTACCGGCGATGCACCGCTGCGTCACGATACGTCGCGCTACGCCGCGAGGCACCTCGAGGCAGTGGCGTAGCGTGGGGGGGGCAGGGGGGGCCCAGGGCCCCGGGCGGCACACGAAAGGGGGCGGCAGATAAGGAGCATAACGAAAATAATACGTTGCATGGTTGAAAAATAAAACTTAGATATAACACTTCTTATCGAACAGATAAATAAAAAGTGAGGTAGTTAAGTAGGTAGAGAGTTCCTCGGATTTCAATACTTAATTTTCTTAGGTTGCCAAGGTACTAGTATTTCTCGTTGTGTATTGTATAAGCTTTTATTTAACTTGCCTTGTTAGTATGTCAGTATGGGACAAATTTTGCGAGTTAAATTAGTACCACTTCCCGTCGTTAAGATTAGGTTGAAATTTGGTTTACTTACGTAACTTCGGCAACAATGCAATAAAATGGTACTATGACGCTGATTTCAAGATGAAGTCAGGAAGTGGCTATAGGAACTCCTAAACTAAACAAGATAAATCCACCGAATTTAGACTCGTTTGAATAGCCTTGACAAGCACTCTTGTGTTACATGACAGCCAGGGTCTCGAGATGGCGTGGGAAGGTGGCCATAGGAACTAATCCTATACTAAACAAGATAAAATAGTCGAGTTTGGACTCGTTTGAATAGTCTTGACAAGCACTTTTGTGTTACGTGATATCCAGAGTCTGAAGATGAAGTCCCAAGCACTCTCTTGAAGTTACAGAGTTTTGTAGAGATCGGTGAGATGGGGATCGATAGCACTGGTTTGCAACCTGTCTAGAAGAAGGAAAAATGTAAAATCACATCCGGACTCGAATAAAAACTAACAAAATGTTTTTGAAAACACACACACACACAAACCACTAATAAAATGGTGGGGTTTTGCATTCAAAATATATTTTGTTCGATTTAGAGCATTTAAATAAAAGCTTGTATTTAAAAAAAAAAAAAATTTAAAAAATAGGCACCTAATTATTTATCGGCATTACTATATTTGTGTGTTACTGTATTTTTTTCCTGTTTTGTGTCACAATAAAGAGTTATCAATCTATAAAAATGATTTAGAAATTGAAAATTAGAATATACCTAGTAAGCATAGCAACACGAGAATAACATGCGGCTGCATGACTACTGTATTAATTCGTAGTAATTACTTACTCTGTGGAATTCATGGCCAAGATTTTTTTTCTTCTAAAGTTATTCACCAAGTTTCCTTAGATCTTAATACTTATTACAATCTAGCCTAATTTATTAAGTCTAGGCTAATGAGTAATTTACATCTAACTTAAATTGCTACATACACAGATTTCTAAAACAACTGTGGCTACATAGTTTATGAACAAGAAGGTGAAGAATATATTTTTTTTAATTACACGGTTCCGACCGTGTAATTTAAAAAAAAACCTTATATAGACCGAATAGCTTTTTACTAGCATTTTTTTAGTATTTGTTATTTATTTATTTTATAAGTATTGCGCTAAAAATGCATAAAAATGTTGTGTTATAGTGTATGTGTAAGTGCTGTGATGAAAATAGACATGATTTTGTGTGTTTACGTAGTGTAAGTGCTGTGATAAAACAGTAATAAATTAATTATTATTAAATTAATTGAACTTGTCACGAAATATTAAATTTGCCATTCACATCCATTGCAAAAAAGTTTTTGTTGTAATATACTCGATATTACAACAAAAACTTTTTTGCAATGGATGTGAATGGCAAATTTAATATTTCGTGACAAGTTCAATTAATGTGGTAAGAAGTTAATGTCGCGATAAAAAGACATAAATATAATAATAAACACAGGGATTATATTATCTTTCTCGCTTTGACGCGCTTGTGCACTGTATTTTGTTTCAAGCTCTAGCATCCCGAGTTTACCCGAAAATCTCTTATCATACCCGAGCGTGACACTAAAATTCAATTCACAAACCACGAAAAATCTGTGTAGGCGTGCCAAAAACAGTTTTCACTTCAACAACTTTTTAGTTTCAGTTCTAAGTATGGGGCATCCCCAAAATTAATTGTATTTTTTAATATTTTTTATAAAAACCTTAATGGGGTTTATAGAATAATCTGCTTACCAAGTTTCAACAGTGTATTTATCATAGTTTCGGTAAAAGGTGGTTGTGACATACGGATAGACGGACAGACAGACAGACATAACGAATCTACCTATAAGGGTTCCGTTTTTACGTTTTACGGAACCCTAAAAAGTATAACACATTTTTAAACCAAATTATAAAAAAAATGTCACCGTATTATTACCTTGAAATGCAATAAGATGGACGATGTAGCTATATTAATTAGGTATTGATACTTGTACTTTAAATTCTTTATAATTAAAGTAGGGGGCGGCGAATTTTCGGGCGGCCCCGGGCGGCGAAAACCCACGCTACGCCACTGCCTCGAGGCGCAGTGCTGCATGGTGCAACGTAATCTGAATTCTCACAATGTAATGTGTATCTTTTCGTGTAGTGCATAAAGTATATTCTGAGTCGCTCTATGAAAAATGTGCGCGCAGCGTCGCGCCGCGTCGCGTCTCGGTGTGAACTGACCCTCACGACACTCTCACACGCTTCTTCCACTAATCTCTATGTATAAAAATGTTATGTTGGTTTGTGTACGCTTCAAAAACTCAAAGTTCTGCACCGATCGAACTGAAATTTTAGAATGATATATAATCCGCATCAATGATTGTTTTTATCTAATCACAATGGGCCATAGCGAAGCGTGGCAGGGTACAGCTAGTTTATAATAGTTATAAAATGTATCCCAAAACTACTCGCAGACAACTTGTATACAATAAAAAAGAAACTAAAAACTTGGTTACCTACATACTTTAAATTACAAGAATACCGAAAATTTAATCAACTCGCAAATGAACATCCTAGTCAAGGTTGCGTTTAAATTTCTCAGACACATCACTCACATTCACATTCACTCTACTCATCCAAACAAACACACACAACACACACACGCGCACATTATTACATACAAAGTGCATATGCAAATTTTAATTTTTTTATATTTAACAATATCCTTTTTTTTATCCCGATATAACATTGCAAACAAAATTTTATTATCGTCTTTATTAGTTTTTGTCTATCTTGTTTTGTTTTGTATAGATTACCCCAATGTAACTCAAGCTCTGAAATCTATACTAATATTATAAAGCTGAAGAGTTTGTTTGTTTGTTTGAACGCTAGGATCTCGGAAAGTACTGATCCGAATATAATACGAATACGAATTTAATGATTCTTTTTCTATTGGATAGTCCATTTATCGAGGAAGGCTATAGAACATAACGCTAGTATCAATGAATCAAGTATGTAACAAAAACGGGAAAAAATATTCCCATTTGAAAGTTTTCGTACTGTGCTTTGACATGACAGCATGTGTCTAAGATGGCGTCATTGAATATAAACCTTTGCTAATTAAATTTGTTTCTAAATCTAAGTTGGTACGACCAATTCCTGGCAGATGGCGTAGCAGGTACCTGAAGAGGTTTTTTGTTTGAAAGCGATATTTTCAGGAATGACTGAACCGATTTCAGTCATTCTTTCACGTTGGATATGTACGGGATCCCGCTGAGTGCTATAGATGTCCCACGGGCGAAGCCGGGGCGGGCACCTAGTGTCCGATAAAGGTACCCACGACACGGGTCCAGAGCCTAGCGTGGTAGAAGTACGTCTGACGGTTGGCAACACGCCTACATATCCCAACACAACCCTCGTATCTGAACATTAATAGTTATTGAACACTCTATGATCAAAATGGATTGTTATTGCCCAAGACTGGGTACACTACGTTCGTCACCCGGAAATGTGAGAACAATTTCTCTCGATACCCTGTATTTAATCTGGAAACATTGCCCTTTAAATGAAAAAATAGTAGACATAAAATAAAAACATAAAAAAAAATGAGTAGTTGGCGCATTACTGCTTGGCGGTAGAAAAGCTGGAAATTGATAAAGTTGCAGTGTATCCCCAGGAGGACTCTGCAAAAAGTTTCACTTCTACGCAATTACCTACTTTTCTGGTCATACTATTCAGTAGGCTAGGTATACCTACCGGGCTTTTCTCAATTGTCATGCTACCGGAATGACTGCAGCAATCACATAACAATAAACCCCATTGCTCACAGATTTGCAACATATCCAATGTAAACAATTTCATTCTATCCTATATTGCGGTTAATTTCATGCTGTATTGGTTTTGCGGAGGTCGGTTTATATCGTTCAAACGATTGCTTCGACTTTGAGCAACAAAACGTTAATTTTCTGGTAATCATAGTTTCAAAATGTCACGAAGGTTGTAGAAATCGTAGCAAGAAGTTAGAGACAAAAGATAAATAAACTAATCAACTAATAGAACGGCCGAAGCGCCTTCACGGGTCATTAGCTTTATGTCTGTCGGTGTAGCGACTCCAAGGACCGACAGATGCGATGGGGGTAACAAAAACTACGCAGCGCTGAAGACTCCGTAGACGAATTGCGAAAGACAAAATAAACGCAATATCAAGTTATATAAAATACAGATCTGTATCGCTGTCAAGAGTTAGTCTGTCGAGCGATCGTTGACTGTTGTTTTTGTTGGACCACGAGGTAAATAAATTAAAAAGTGTTGCTGTAGAAATTAGGACTGTGAAATTTCAGTGCGTCTACTTTTTCAGAGATTTTGCAATGGCTTTCAAGTTGGTAGTTGCGATGGCGATGGTACAACTGGCTACGTCGATGCCAGCTATCACTCTGCAAGACTTGGAGGTCGCTGATGATACGATGTCGGTCGGTTCCTACGTTAGGGAGACCAGGGCCGCTGCGGTAAGTAACACAAATACATTTTTTATCAACAGTAAAAGAACAATTGAAACTAGATTTTTTTGTAAACAATGCGTCACGGCTAGAGTTATATTTATGTTCTTGATAACAGAACAGGGTCACGCAGCAATTTGAACACGAAGAGTCCAAATCATTAACTATCGCTTCATAACAGTCACCCACAGATGGTTTTCTCTCTCTTAGATTTGCTCGGTAATTTATAATATACAAAATATTATATGTATTGAGTAGGTATTAGTGCAAACAGGACAAGTGAATAAATTTTAAGACTTGAATTGTGACGCCTACACCACACACTAGAGGTAAGGTCTCGTTATGGGTAAATAATGACTAGTCCCGTCTACCGAGCCCAATCAACCCGCAACTTGGCGAACTTGGTGGACTATGGCTAAGGAGAGACCCGTTTCCAGCAGAGAACCATGAGATGATACAGGATACGGGGGAGGTATACGCTTCCAATTTAGTTTGCTGTGAGGTGCTAATCAAATGCCCCATACTTATGCAAGATACGAATAGGTAACGTCGACTTTATTGCCAAGTAATGCCATAAAAAAATTGGAAATAAGATACATACTCAGCAGATTATTTATTTTTTCAAAGATGGACTTACGCTTATCTGTTATTTCACCTGATGTAAAGCGATGCTGCTGTTTATAATAGAGAGAACTTATCTAAATAAAATAAGCGATACAGTCGTGATTTGAAGACTAAATTGTACGAGTAGAAATGAATGACAACGTACCTTCCACGTATTTGTTAGTTCACGAAGGTACTACGTAGACTTACACTGCGTGTGCGGACTTTGAAACCCTATTATATATTTTAGGCAGAAGTTTGCACGAATTCTCTCATCAATTCGTTTCTAAATATAATAGGTACCACATTATAATTATTAAGTACATACATGCTGACCAAGTATTTTCGTAAGTAACTTAACTTGTTTAACTGGTAATCTCCCAATACCTACACTTCATAATCAGTTTCTACAACATTTTCAGCCTGAAAACTACCACAAATCCTACCAGAACGAAGGGGACGGTGAAATCGGCTACTCCAGGAAGAAGTCCGGCGGCGGGAAGAAGGGCTACCAACATTTTGACTCCTTCCACAAGAAGGCAGGAGACAACTACGAATTTGAGAAGCAGGACTCGTACGGCCTTGACGAAGGCCAAGAACATGGGGCTCACAGCCACAACCACGAGAGGAGAGGTGAGTACGAGGGGGAGGAAAGTCGGAAGTCCGAAAAGATCATTAGGCGACCGGTGAAGTTTGCGAAACGCGTGCTGAGGTGGTTTGGGAAATGAAATATTTTTTTACACATCATATAGCCCCAAATTAAGATAAGCTTATTATACTACAGGAAGCAGATAGCTAAATCTTTCTAATACTAATAAACTAGCATTACCCCGCGGTTTCGCCCGAGTAGTTCCTGATCCCGTTATTTTCCCGGGATAAAAAGTAGCCTGGTATATGTCCATAATAAAGATTTATGTAGGTATGTTTAAAAGTTATCACAAATAGTAATCTATAATACAAGTAAGAGGTTGGTTTCGAAATAAAAAAAAACTCATAACGTGACCTTGAACTTGAATAAGTAATCAAAAGCGTGAAAGTTGCGCAACTGGGTCTATTTGGTAACACCGATGGCAATTTACACATAATTGAATTGGACTTTCAATCAGTTTGCTATGTGAAAAGTATGTCACAAAGTAATAGCGAGATGTAAGAGGTAAATTCAAATCAGTGTTCCTCATCCCTTCTGTTATAGATTACCTAAACGCTAACGTGGTTTATTCTTTATTACTAAGACGGGCATAAAAATCCCAATTGCTTTAGTCAACCAAAATCAAAAATACCGTGATGACTATATTTTTATTATTATAATAGGTACACTTTTCCATCAGGGACAATTCAGGGTAGCCCATTTTAGTTTATGACTGTATACGTGGCGTGTATTATTGTATTAATCCTTATTTCCTGACTTTATGCGCGGGCGCCGCGACGTCGTACTAAAAGGTCGGCCAGATTTGGCCGGTTGGAATTCTTCGGGTAATTAATGGTTATAATTTATAATATAAAAAGGTACATACTTCAAATATAGACGTTTGACTATAACCATAGAATAGTTATAACGACCTTTTGAGTCCTACCCTACCCTACCTAAGTACTATTTAAATGGGTTTTGTGCTTGACCGCCATCTGCCTAATGTGCTTTCAGCGGAGAATGAGAAGTACCGTCAGCGGGAACCAGAGTCTGAAGACATCGACGAGGAGCAACGAGGGAGCAGCAAGCAACGCAAGGACGACAAACACCCGCACCATGAGGAACTCAAGTCAGTGGCTTACCGCTTCTAGTTTACTCCACTTGTCAGGTACTAAAAGGCTTATTATAACACTTGGCTAAATTTCGTGACAAAATTTAGAAGCAAGGTTATTCGACAGAAGTAGGTACTTACTTATTGCTATTACCCTTAAATTCAGTAGGTAGCGACTAAATTTAGCCAAGTGTAGGTATTTCATAAGCCTTCAACTTGCTGCTGGATAAAGTCACAAAGTATTAAAATGAAATGAAATTTATTTATTCAGTTTAAAAAAAACATCGGAACATCAAACCTTTGTAGGTATATCAAGAAAGAAAAGTTAAAATAGTGCAGTTCAGTTTAGTAGGTATGCATGTACGAGAACGATCAAGTTAAAATAAATATAATTATTATAAATAATAATCGATACCTTAATTTACAAAACTAATAACTCCATAGTAGTAAATTTCACAGGGGACACTAAAAACTTAATATAAGTAAAAAAAATTAGAGCATCAAAAGAAAAAAACAAACATCCCTTTGGAAAATGTGTTTCTTATTAACTAATAAACACTTAAAATAATGGAAATACCAGTTATGCAATAGATTTTAGTGGTGATTTAGTGTGACCCCTGTGAATTTTGCTACTATGGAGTTATTTGTTTTGCAAATTAAGGTATCGATATGTAGCATTGGTGGAGATTTCTTACACAGCACCATCAGCTAACTCCAAAAGCAAACGAGTATGTACTTACCTATACCTCGGTAGGACTTACTTATGATTCCCAATTTCCCAGATAAATGTTAAATTTAAATAATATGAGATTAACGCATAACTTTGGACTAAGTACCTACTGAACTTTCTCATAAAATGTATTATTATAGTGTAAAATCGCTTTTATGGCGACGATGTGGTGAAGTAAATATTACTAATTTATTCTTTACCTTCAGGGAAGGTGCTCAAGACGGCAACGGTGGCGTAGAGGCGATCGGTCACGACCCCGCTGATTACGTGTTGCCCGAGAAATATACCTACGGCAGCGGAGAGGAGTACAACTTCTAAAATAATCAAATAATATCAAGGGATTTGACTTTTAGACTGATCTAGTTTTTAAGTTTTGGCGGTAAATGCGGGTATTGTAAATTTATTTTTACGCCATCTGTTGATGTGCATTTGAATAAATAATTATTGTAATGGTGTAAAATACGAAAAAATAAAGTTTTTTTACGTTTGCAGAAGTAATTATGGTATTTTTTTATTCCTCTTGACAACCAAATGGTTGTAACTCAGACTAGCTATTCTTCAAAGGGTTGTAATGATAAATGACACGTTTTCCGACGAGACAAAAACAAATGGTTCGAAAAAACGACGATAGGAGGCGCTTATAGGTTTTAGATTGCGATGACAATGTCAAAAGCCACTGAGCCACATAGTGAGGCCCACTGGGAAAGCTGAACTTAGCTCCCATACCTGGGCCGAACTAGTTCGCTCCTATCGTCCTATCTTGCGTTCGTTCGGTCTTTTTTCAAATATTTTAGAAGACAATATTGCATTTTTTAAATTCGCTCTGCGCTCCAAAATTTAACTATTTCATATTATGTAAAATACAAAAATTTCACGTGAATTAAGAAAAGTTCCAAGAAAGAAAAAAGAATGGCAAGTGCCGATTGGGATCCTATCGTTTCGAAGATATGTGCGTAATGCCGGTAACTTAAAACGGTTAAGGAAAACTTCGTGAGGAAACCGACATGTACCTAGAATTTTTCGAGACCATGACTGTGGCATCCACCTATCCACACTGCGCCAGCGAGGTGGATTATGGTCTTGACTCTCTCTTAGCAAAAGAAGGCCCTGAGTCCCAGCAGTGGGAACAATTAGTGGGCTGCTTATGTTTTTGCTACCTGATCTTAGATATCTACGATTGTTGTTAGTTGCTATTGAAACGAAATATATAAAAACTATAAATATAATAGGAACGCTTTACCTTTTTGCAAGATTACCATCAGCTTCCTTTAAGGTCAAATTACTCTCTTTACCTCAGGACCCCTTCGGCTCGAACTGAAACTTTTTTATGGCAAGTCGTTTACTTACAGGGCAACTCAGTTGTGGAATGAATTACCCGTCCACATCAGACATTCTCCTTCTCTGAATACATTCAAAACCAATGTTAAACAATTTTATTTGTTGAAAATGTAGTTTGTTGTTGTTTGTCGTTTTTCTCCAGTTGCAATTACAGTTGTATTTATTAGTATGTATTATATGTAGGTATTTATATATTCAATTTTATTTTTATCATAATTCTTATTTTCTTTCCAATAAATATGTATATGCTTTGTTTAATTCTTATTTGCACACCCCGCATACTTGTCCAAATATTATTTTCCATCCTAAGGTTGCCTGGAAGAGATCGCTTTCAGCGATAAAGTCGCCCATTGTCGCACTACTGTAAAATGTATTGTTCTTTTATTTTTTTCTGTGTTTAATTTTGGTTGGTGTGTCAATAAAGAGTATATCTATCTATCTATCTATTGTTGTTGGTTGCTATTGCTTATGAACATCTGCAAAATCGGAAACGCTTTGTGTACATGCATTAAATTCAAGAAAACTATAAACTGTTTGATTTAAAAATTTCACCTATCTCGATATACGGCTATTGTCAAAACCTTAGATTTGGATAGAAATGTTAAGTAATGTTAGACGTAACATATGCGCCATATATCATTTCTTTGTTTTCATCTCTTTTTTTATATAATCTAGAGTGACAAGACGAGCTGGACATGTGCCTGATGGTAAGCAAAATGCCAACCACATAACAGCACAGTGACACGCAGCTATAGGAACATGAAGAGTCCAAATAATTTACCTAGCACTGCACTGCGCTCGTCACCGGGAGATCTAAGATATTATATCTCTAAGCCCTGTAATTTATCTGGTAACATTGCCCTTCAAACCGGAACACAGTAATGTTTGCACATTACTGCTTGGCGGTAGAGTAACTGGCAAAGGTGTGGTACTTCCCCAGATGGACTCTGCTAAGAGTCCTACCACTACAAAATGTCTAACAAATCTGTACTACTTATCTAGAAAAAAATACGTGGTAGAACTGATACTTTAGAAATTCTTAACTTTCTTTTGAATGTCGCTTTTACGTTTCATCAAATCACAACGATGCTAAAGAAATGTAAACTACAAAAATACGAAGTATATTAGAATCGTTGAATATGTAACATACAATTCGGGTAAGAGCGAACTAAATCAGTCAGCTGACCATGCGGCATTCCTGAACAATAATTGATCCTCAAAAAATAACGGTCACGGAACAAGATAATCGTTGAGCTAATTCGTATAGTTTATTAAAACTTAAGGAGCGGTACCTTCT
This sequence comes from Ectropis grisescens, assembly GCA_017562165.1. NCBI lineage: Eukaryota > Metazoa > Arthropoda > Insecta > Lepidoptera > Geometridae > Ectropis > Ectropis grisescens. The sequence continues at coordinate 29,000,046 of CM029779.1, forward strand.
CGGTGTTTGGTAACTATAACTACACAACTCTCTACTTAGTCTGTGAACTACACAGATAAAATGGTAAAGTCCATTTCACGAAAGAAGTCCCGCAGACGCAGCGCTGTATTCGCGCGACATAATGTTGCCACGGTTAAATTTATATGGTATGGGGAAATCAGGGGAAATAATTTATAGTCCATTAGTTTCATTTTATTAACTTCGTACTCGAACAGTTAGATAAGAAAAAAAATGTTTTTAATAGAATATATCTTTTTATAAAGGTACCTATTCGATGTTTATACTGCTAAGGTCAGATTAGTGAAAAATTAATCTTCCTGTAATTTCTAAAATATAAAATGGAAATATAGATGTTCAACCAACTTCAAATTAGAAAAATAAAATAACATTTAAAAAGTTTTATTCAAAGTTTTATTGAATATTATATGATCGGTCATACTATGATCACTGTCAGAAGAGTGAATAGAAACAGAATCAGATTCTGTTTCACTATCACTAGCCGTAGATATAATAATCGATCCATTTCTTCATCCATAAGACCATCATTTTTTAAATATTCTTCCTCCAAATGCTGTACATGTTTACATTGAACTGCCCAATCTTCCGCTGTAACAGACTCGAAAGCCTCTTCTGTTAGGCGTTCAATTTCTTTTGGATCTTGGCCACGTTTTTATCCACTACCCGTCTCTTTACAAGGCTCCACATTTTTTTGATCGGATTGAGATCACAGTGGTAAGGCGGCAATCTTAGCAATTCATGATTGTGAGATTTTAATAATTCATCCACGGCATATGTAGGTGGACCTTTGTTTTGCTTAATTAATACAAATAATACAGCTTTTGTCCAAGTATCTTTAAAATATACTCCCTTTCCTCGCAGCCATTCTTGCATGTCACGTTTAATACTTGACATTGTAGGTGCTTTATTTATTTGAGTGCAATGATACGGAGCGTTGTCCATTACCACAAGTGACCTTTCAGGTAGGTTAGGAACGACTTTCCCACTCATCCATTTCAAAAAATTTGTTGAGTTCATGTCAACGTGGTAATCTGAGGATTTGGATTGGGATTTGAACATTAACAATGCACCATTAACAAAACCATTTTCAGTTCCTGCATGAGCAATTATCCAACGACTCCCTGATGACTCTGACACGAACACCCCAGGCTCCTCCTCACTTTGCCAGCAACTTTTGGCATGATAAGTGTTGTGTATATATGTCTCGTCTAAATATACTACAGGTTTTTTTTCCACATTGCGATTTCTTCGGATTCTCTCCAAATATCTTGAACGCCATGCAGTAATATCATAACGTTCCATTAGTAATTTACGTTTCGATTGGCATCGCTTATACTTGACACCGATGCTATGCAATATACGGTGCAATGTTGTGATACTTCCTTGATAATTTATGTCTTCTCTCAAAACTGCACGTAATTTAGCCAATGTAGATAATTTCTTCTTCACAACATAAAAACGATGAATTTTTTGCCGTATAGCGCACAAATCAAATCCATCCAAGTCGAACTTTTGGGATGCGGGCGACTCTTCCCTGGGGTGATGATAACTTTAGAAGTACTCGCCGCTGTTGCGCCTTCTTTTGTAACTCTCGTTACAGTTTTCTCTGACACACCTGCAATAAAATGAACAATTAAAAAAAAATCTAACCATGACTATTTCCGTATCTAATTACATTATAGTTGAATATAACTTTACAAATTTTTGTTGTGTTGTGTTAATTCCTTTTCAAATTTTCCTTAGTAAAAATCGTGCATTAAAAAAAACTTAACTCCAATCTATGAATCAATCGGGAAAAAATATGTATAATATGGCAGCCCCAAAATTTACCTGTCATGGCGGCGACTCAGTAATTACTTTCCCTTCCCTAGTAATTACACTTTTGAGAGTCTATGGTAGAGACAAATCTTTTTGAATCCATACCATCGCCATCTTGTGCGTACGTTAGAACTATTATTTGTGTCTAGTCGGAAAACGGCTCATTGAAATAATACTTATTACATTTCACCAAAAATGACGCCATTGTTTAACTTTGTTTCTGTTGTTTGTAAAATACTTTGGGGATTGAAATGTCATTAGCGTTCAGTCAGTGTTAATAATTTGGTATTATAATATATTTTTACGCATTTATTCACACTGAAAACGCAATATTAATTTACGTTAATAATTAATTACACGGGGATCTAGGAAAATGTCTGAAAACTCGCTAACTTCATCGATCTGATAAAAAAATTGGCATTGACAGCAATAACGTAAATCATTGTGTCAATGTCACTGTCATTTACTTGACTGTTGGTCGTTGTTTGCGATTCGGACTTCATCGGCCTGTGTTGTTTCGTTTACTATTACTTCGAAAATAAACAATACGTTCTATAATTTCGTGGATTGTAATGTGAATTATTAATACTGACAATAATCTACAAAATGGGTGTGAAAGCCACCGATATTTTGCTAGCTATATCGTTGAACATCATACACAGCACGTACAGCGGTAAGTAGACAACAATTATTTAATTGAATCAATTCAACGGGACGTTGTTGTTGAAGCTTGTTCTTTTTAACAGAGCACATCCTGTGTAACAAGACCGCTCTCGACCCTTGCCCGGGAGAGAACCAGATATGTAAGGAAGCCACTTCGGAATGTGTTTGTAAAGAGGGCTTCGTTTTCGTCGGCGAAGACTGCGAATCTCCGGATTCTGACCACTATCAAGACCATACGGCGACGACCGCTATAGTTACAATCTTCACGCTGGTACTGATAGCGTGTGGCCTCGTATTAGTCGTAAGGAAGTACAATTTAGTTGATTACGTCCGTCAGAAGATCAACTCGAGAAGATCGAATGATGTCATGTACGAGGATGTGATGATAGGAAACGATGATCCGCCTTTGAGTCCGTAACTGTCTCTTGTTTACCTTTAGAATGTAGCTTGTTATTTATTGGGCTGTATGGACATCTCTGCTAAACTGCAAGTCATTGCCAAAATCAGTTTGAGATACCTGATTTAGACAGTAGGGTTATTGTGATCTCTGAACAACTCAGATTTGGCATCACACCAAATGTTTAATTATTCACACAAAAAGAAACTTTATTGTTACTGTAGTGAAGCAATGTGAATTAAGTAACATATTACATTACTGCTATTTACAGTATTACTGTCCTAGATTTTAAAGTGAAAGTTTAATCATTGTACCAACAGACTGCTTTTTGCATTGACTCCAATGTTCAGTGTAAATGTCCATACAAAATGCCACCCTACCTATATTGTTATAAGAAAATTTAAGTATTTGCTTTCAATGTTTACAAAAGACAGCATATTTATACTGTTACAATACAGCTAAGATAAATGCTGATACGGAGCAAGAGACAGTTACGGAGTCCGTAACTGTCTCTTGTTTACCTTTAGAATGTAGCTTGTTATTTATTGGGCTGTATGGACATCTCTGCTAAACTGCAAGTCATTGCCAAAATCAGTTTGAGATACCTGATTTAGACAGTAGGGTTATTGTGATCTCTGAACAACTCAGATTTGGCATCACACCAAATGTTTAATTATTCACACAAAAAGAAACTTTATTGTTACTGTAGTGAAGCAATGTGAATTAAGTAACATATTACATTACTGCTATTTACAGTATTACTGTCCTAGATTTTAAAGTGAAAGTTTAATCATTGTACCAACAGACTGCTTTTTGCATTGACTCCAATGTTCAGTGTAAATGTCCATACAAAATGCCACCCTACCTATATTGTTATAAGAAAATTTAAGTATTTGCTTTCAATGTTTACAAAAGACAGCATATTTATACTGTTACAATACAGCTAAGATAAATGCTGATACGGAGCAATGTAAGACCAAAGCCAGACATCAGTGCTGTATTCATTGCCTCTCAAATTGCATGGAATATAATAAAATAAATAATGTGAATTTATTTAAATAAATTGCTGCAAACATAACTTAAAAATAGACTTCCTCTTAATCATTATAATTCTATACAGAAAATTCTTTAAAAAAATTAAGCAACAACATTTTAGTATTTAACATATTGGTTTGGTATTTTCTCGTTATAATTTCCACAACACAGAAGGAGAGTAATGCCAGTCCATAACCATATTAGTAACACAGGAGAGACTGGACTGCAATATTTTATCAAACTGAATTATATTGATTCAGCCAAAAGACTAACTTGTCTTATTTAAAGCTACAAAATTTCTGGCACAAATTATAATAAACAATCTCGATCAATTCAAACAAATAACTGCACATGTATCAGTTTTATTTAGGAACTACAAACCTCAAATGAAATGGACATACAGGTATTGGTTCCTATGAAATATGACAACTTGTATTTTTATCAATAACTTGTAATACATTATTTATATTAAGAGTTAAGGCTGGTCTAGTCAGAAGAACAACAACTGCCGACCCAGAACACCAGGATCCACACTACTCTAGTTTCAAAGTCATGTGCGTAACGACACTAACTCAAAACTATGAAGGAGAACATCATGAGGAAACATGTACCTAAAATCTTTCAAGGTCATGTGTCATCCACCAACCCACACTGGGCTAGCGTGGTGCCTTATGACCTTGACTTTCTCCATGTGAGAGAAGGCCCGAGTCCCAGCAGTGGGAAGATTTAAGGGCTGCTTATGCTTAATGTACTGTTTATAGTGCAACAAACTTATCTATAGAATGTAGATATGGTGCCACAATGGAAAAGTGTTGATATTACAAAATTAGGCAAATTCTATGTCTGTGTTTTGTATTGTTCTTTCTGCTTCTGTATTGCTTTTGTCCATTCTACAGATACGTTGGTGGCACTATACAATATGTGGTTAGAAAGAGATATGGATACTATTAGGCCTGTTTAGTGATTGATGCAGAATGATGACATCATTCAAGTGTCCTGTGAAAAGTAAATCAATCAAACAAAATAATCAGTAATGACTTGTTTACTGTGTGTTGTGATAAACTAGATTCCTTTATTATTCTTTGTTCCAAACATTGTTGTAATGAATCACCAATACCTAAGTTATTGTTGTGAATGTTTTCCTTTGGTACTATCAAACGGATCTTAATAATGTATTCCTAAGCGTGGTAATTATGTTTAGGTGTTAGTATCGCTGACAGGATATTAATAAATAATAGTCGCTGTGTGGTGAGGCAAGGTTCCGACATTCCGATGCAGTTTCATGCATAATATTCATAAGTAAACTAATGGTGCGTGAAACTGGGTCGAAATATCGGGAACTCTCACAACAAAATAACCACTGTAAATGGGCGGCATTTGGGCTAATGAATACTATATAGTGTTGTCAACAACCGAATTATGTGTTTACCATGTTTGTATGTTTACAAAATACTCACTACACTGAAACAGACATTTAGGTAAGTAGTACTCATAAGTTTAATCAACTTTTACTTTGAAGACAAGTTTTAAAATTGGTAATAGACGAGACTTACATACCTATTCCATGTTTCAAGTCAAGTTGAAAAGCTGGATTTTGACGTGTTATTTCTTCAGTACAACTTAGCCTGTAAGAGAATGAACACAAGTAAAGTCTTCGTCTCCTCTTCTTTCTGTTTGTATATATGCTACCATGTCTTTTTATACCTGCTTGCTTCAAAGAAAGTGCATTTAAGTCAGCGTAGTATACAATTCTGGAGTTTTATTTCTGCCATATGTGAATTACACTAAGGTACATGTTTTTCATAGAATTAAAAAATCTTTTACAAGCCTTCAATGTCAAGTCTTGATTTACAACTTATTGTGGTTCTGTCTCACCATTCTATTAATGCCACATAGAAATATACCTTCTGTACATAATTATTTATTATTTGTTGCTTTATTAAGTCATTTTTTTATGAAAGATCTTGCGTATATAGTCAAAACACAATGGATGTCTTAATCAAACAATTCTAGGGAATGGTCCATTCAAAACTGTGTCATTTTATTTCAATGAATTTAATTCCAACCCCTAAATATTATTTAGGGGTTAGAATGTCGTTATTTAGATTTCGTACTGTTTTGAACTTCTTTTTTTATCATTTACATACCGTAATGACTCTGATTTTTTTGATGTTTTATACAGTCATCTATCGAACACCGTGAAAAGCTCGCTTACTTAATTATTCTTCACTGTATTGGCCTATAAAACTATTTCAATCAGCTCCTGAATCCTGTAGGCTATGTCCAAAACCAAAATTTGTTATTTTAATTTTAACAAAAGATTTTGTATTATTTTTAATAAACAATTTGCATTTGCTTTGCTCAATGTTACCAAAGATTAAATGGTTACTAATTACTAATAATCATTTTCTCGAAATATTTGCACAATTTATTTTATAGATTTTTATGGTGTTGTCATATACAACCCAGAATTGATCATTTTTAGATTTTTTGTACAAGAATTTTCATGATATGCACATTTTTTATTACTTTAATAACATCTGTCGAACCTAGTTATTGACAGCGAATGGGCTATGCTCGGACTGTTATACAGTTCACTCGTTTAATAAAGGTGAACAAGGCATAAAATCATTCTTCCATTTATTTTAGTAATTTATTTATTGTAATAATAGCTATCCATCAACGTGCACTGGGCCAGCATGATGGTGTGCCTTGACTCTCCTTGCGAGAGAAAGCCTAGAGTCCCAGAAGTGGGAACATTCAGTGTGTTTATACTATAATGCCCCAACAGACATTCATCTGTTCTGTCAAAATTGGCCAATAGAACAAAAACATTAAATGCTAGGGACAGGTATTTTGATATGATGTTGCTTGTATCAGGAAATAAAAGTTTTATTTGCAATTTTCCTTGCAATTTTTACGTATTTCTCTCCAGAAAAACCTTTCGCCTTTAGCTGAAAAAAAGTTACTGAATGGGGCGTTATCAGAAAAAACAGATTTGAGTAAACTATATTTGAGAGGTATATTTATTTGTATTCTGAAAACGCGTCCGTTGGCCAAACCTTTCTTGAGTTTCGAATAAAACTTAGGGACAATAAATTTTAAATTTACCACAATACTGTTTAGTATTCTCATTGTGAGCACAATAAATTTTTGTTGAATAGACTTTGATTAATATAGTAGAAATGAAAAAAAAACTGAAATATTTATATTTTCCTTGTAAGTTGCTAGTTTTTTAAGTTTTTTTTTGTATTATTAAATAGTTAAAATTAAATTATATCCCCTATAATATTCATGATTGTATTGTAGTTAGCATAAAATAACTTACTGAATTAAAATAGCGAAACAGTTTTAAGAATTTACTAGGATCCCGGCTGCCTTTGGCAAGCTAACTTGGAAATATAGTGCTAGAGTGGGTATTATGGATATTATAAGGGTGTCTTCAAATCTAGAATGGGTCAGTTTTTTTGGTCAGCGCACTCAATTATGTCAAGCACAAATCTATTATCGAAAAAAAAGCTTGTACAATGATAGATATTGAGAAGTTTCGTTAAATCAACAATTGTCGTTATTACTTCATCAAATTTTGCGTATTCTATTTAAGTTTTTTTTTTCTCGTTTTGTGTACACTCCACAAACTCAAACAGTCTTATTACACTTCTTTAAACAGGTCAAAAGTGTATGTATTTACTCTCTTATTGTTACTTTTTTAATTGAGGAAAAAGACTCAAGTGTGGATTATGAGGTCCAGCCGGAAGCCGAAGTTTCAGGCGCATTCAACAGCCTTTTCCGCAGTCCCCATGCGGATAAGGCTGTTTCCTATATTGTATATCATAAAAAAACCTGTATTTCATCACAATTTATTATAGTTTTCATTATGTCCATTGGTTTAAAAAAATTGTAGAATAAGATCTTTTAACTGTATTGAAATAAATACTCTGTGATACTGCAACAAGGTGTTTTATTCAGGTGACGAAGTTCCTCAGGCAAGGAATCACGTAGAAACTGGTTGTGTACTTGGAAATGTTACTCGCTGTTAGGACGAGGACGATCACGGCCACGGGGCATTCATATAGCACTGAAACAATTACAAAATAGGACTTCATTAAATGGAAAATTAAAAAAAACTGCATTTTGTGGTGGCGGCCATCTTTGATTAGGAAATTGCCATATAATTCTACTAAGCCGGGAAGTGCCATCCAGAGACCCTGGTTCGTATTCCACGTGCACTGTCTTTTCGAAATCATGTGCGTAATGCCGCTAACTTAAAACGGTGAAAAAAAAATTCGTGAGGAAATCGACACGTTTCTAGAAATCGGGAGTCATGTGTACCATGTGTGTCAACCAACCTGCACCTAGGCCAGTGTGGTGAATTATGGCCATAACACTCTCCTTATTAGCCGCTTGATACACTGCCCGCTCTTCGCGTTTACAAATTTGGCGGGAAACGGGTATCAGGTTACATAAGTGCAGTGTTTATGCTTCGGCATATGAAGTGCCGCCTTGCTTGTATCCGTTTGAGCCCATTTACTCTCAAGAGCGTTTCAAGACGCTTCTAGCGGTATCGTTTATTTATAATTAATGTACTTAAAATGTAAACTAACATTTTTGACACTTGAGTAAAAGATTTCGCTATTTCTCAAGTAGTTTTCTTACTATTACATTAATTACATTAATAATTTATAAGGGCGACAGTGGTTTTATGGATTAAATGTGTTGTATACGAAATAACAAACACCAAAACAACTGCATTCGATTGCACAAATTATATTTTTTTTCAAGATTTTGGGACCATTTTCCCGCCAAAAATTTAGATTTTTGTTTTTTTTTTATTATACGATTTTTCTATGTAAATGAACTCTAATTTTAATGTGGGTTACATCAAAATAAAGACCGGTTCAAGTAGACGCCATTAAACACAAATTTATCGGTAAACTTTCCCAAATAAAAACACGAAAAAATTTTTTCCCGCCGAAAACCCAAAACGCAACTTTAAGTTTGTTTATTGTCGTCATCAACTAAGTTTTTGGGTACTATATTACACACCGGTGTGTCAAGCGGTTATACCTTGAGTCCCAGCAGTGGGAACATATCGTGGGCTGCTATATAATTTGCCATTTTTGTGGTTTGTGTCACCTTGGATTCAAATTTATTGTAGTGTGAAATATACTACTGGTCAAACCTTTTACTTTATTTGATAATGTCAATCCTCGCTCCTTCCTTGTCGCATGATTTTTGATTGCGGAATAATGGATTAGAAGAGGTATTGACACTGTATGGATCCAATACCCTGAAAATCGCCGGAAAATAAATATAAAAACTTAAAAATTTTATAGTTTCAATACCTCTTCTAATCCATTATTCCACAATACTGTACAAAAATGATCGACGGTTGAATGGTCCTCATCCTGAGGCTCTACGGCCTCTAGACATTTTTGACGTCTAGGTGCGTGAGACGAGTTACCGGTGAGGAGTGTCAGCGAGACGAGCGCGGTGTACAGGAAGACGAGCGAGTAGTGCAGCAGCCGAGTGAGACGAGTTACCGGTGAGGAGTGTCAGCGAGACGAGCGCGGTGTACAGGAAGACGAGCGAGTAGTGCAGCAGCCGAGTGAGACGAGTTACCGGTGAGGAGTGTCAGCGAGACGAGCGCGGTGTATAGGAAGACGAGCGAGTAGTGCAGCAGCCGCGTGAGACGAGTTACCGGTGAGGAGTGTCAGCGAGACGAGCGCGGTGTACAGGAAGACGAGCGAGTAGTGCAGCAGCCGAGTGAGACGAGTTACCGGTGAGGAGTGTCAGCGAGACGAGCGCGGTGTATGGGAAGACGAGCGAGTAGTGCAGCAGCCGCGTGAGACGAGTTACCGGTGAGGAGTGTCAGCGAGACGAGCGCGGTGTACAGGAAGACGAGCGAGTAGTGCAGCAGCCGAGTGAGATGAGTTACCGGTGAGGAGTGTCAGCGAGACGAGCGCGGTGTACAGGAAGACGAGCGAGTAGTGCAGCAGCCGCGTGAGACGAGTTACCGGTGAGGAGTGTCAGCGAGACGAGCGCGGTGTACAGGAAGACGAGCGAGTAGTGCAGCAGCCGAGTGAGACGAGTTACCGGTGAGGAGTGTCAGCGAGACGAGCGCGGTGTACAGGAAGACGAGCGAGTAGTGCAGCAGCCGAGTGAGACGAGTTACCGGTGAGGAGTGTCAGCGAGACGAGCGCGGTGTACAGGAAGACGAGCGAGTAGTGCAGCAGCCGCGTGAGACGAGTTACCGGTGAGGAGTGTCAGCGAGACGAGCGCGGTGTACAGGAAGACGAGCGAGTAGTGCAGCAGCCGAGTGAGACGAGTTACCGGTGAGGAGTGTCAGCGAGACGAGCGCGGTGTACAGGAAGACGAGCGAGTAGTGCAGCAGCCGCGTGAGACGAGTTACCGGTGAGGACGAGACGAGCGCGGTGTACAGGAAGACGAGCGAGTAGTGCAGCAGCCGAGTGAGACGAGTTACCGGTGAGGAGTGTCAGCGAGACGAGCGCGGTGTACAGGAAGACGAGCGAGTAGTGCAGCAGCCGAGTGAGACGAGTTACCGGTGAGGAGTGTCAGCGAGACGAGCGCGGTGTACAGGAAGACGAGCGAGTAGTGCAGCAGCCGCGTGAGACGAGTTACCGGTGAGGAGCGAGTCAGCGAGACGAGCGCGGTGTACAGGAAGACGAGCGAGTAGTGCAGCAGCCGCGTGAGACGAGTTACCGGTGAGGAGTGTCAGCGAGACGAGCGCGGTGTACAGGAAGACGAGCGAGTAGTGCAGCAGCCGAGTGAGACGAGTTACCGGTGAGGAGTGTCAGCGAGACGAGCGCGGTGTACAGGAAGACGAGCGAGTAGTGCAGCAGCCGAGTGAGACGAGTTACCGGTGAGGAGTGTCAGCGAGACGAGCGCGGTGTACAGGAAGACGAGCGAGTAGTGCAGCAGCCGAGTGAGACGAGTTACCGGTGAGGAGTGTCAGCGAGACGAGCGCGGTGTACAGGAAGACGAGCGAGTAGTGCAGCAGCCGCGTGAGACGAGTTACCGGTGAGGAGTGTCAGCGAGACGAGCGCGGTGTACAGGAAGACGAGCGAGTAGTGCAGCAGCCGAGTGAGACGAGTTACCGGTGAGGAGTGTCAGCGAGACGAGCGCGGTGTACAGGAAGACGAGCGAGTAGTGCAGCAGCCGCGTGAGACGAGTTACCGGTGAGGAGTGTCAGCGAGACGAGCGCGGTGTACAGGAAGACGAGCGAGTAGTGCAGCAGCCGAGTGAGACGAGTTACCGGTGAGGAGGTCAGCGAGACGAGCGCGGTGTACAGGAAGACGAGCGAGTAGTGCAGCAGCCGCGTGAGACGAGTTACCGGTGAGGAGTGTCAGCGAGACGAGCGCGGTGTACAGGAAGACGAGCGAGTAGTGCAGCAGCCGCGTGAGACGAGTTACCGGTGAGGAGTGTCAGCGAGACGAGCGCGGTGTACAGGAAGACGAGCGAGTAGTGCAGCAGCCGAGTGAGACGAGTTACCGGTGAGGAGTGTCAGCGAGACGAGCGCGGTGTACAGGAAGACGAGCGAGTAGTGCAGCAGCCGAGTGAGACGAGTTACCGGTGAGGAGTGTCAGCGAGACGAGCGCGGTGTACAGGAAGACGAGCGAGTAGTGCAGCAGTCGCGTGTTGGCCGCGGTGCCGGCGCCGGCCCACGAGCGTCGGCAACGTCAGCACCACGGCCGCCTGACCCATTGAGAACGCCTTCAACAGCTGACGGCCACTCACTGGACATACACAAGAACAAAATTAAAAAAAAAATTTACCCTCTCGGATTTGAAATGTGTTAATGTATAGGATTGGACCGACATACTCATATCAGTCTTGTTAAACTTAAAAGCGACTTCGTTTCATGGTTGATGTTCCAAAAACACGAACGAAGAGGTATGAATCCACGTTTGTGATAAGAACGTCTAGGTTGTGGAATGCGTTGCCTGAATGGGTTTTCCCCGATAGTTACAATTTAGGTGTTTTGAAATCGAGAGTGAATCGGTTTCTTCTATTCAGGCACGGTCCATCGTAGATTGCATCGTGCTTAACATCGGCGAGATGGTAGTCAAGTGCGAACCTATAATAGTTAAAAAAAGGTTAACTGGCGGTAGGCTATATGTGGTATTTTCCACTGAAACCGTGCACAAAGTCAGTTGCGTCCAAGGAGTGGACTGAATACTCATGATCCACACCGGGTGAATGCATTGAATTAGGCCCTATGTGGATCACTTGAGCCCCTAAGACTTAGGGGCTCAAGTGATCCACTAAAGACAGGCCACCCGCTAATTGACGAAAAGTTCGGGGTGTGCACCATAGTACCGGTCAGCGACCGGACGAGAGGGCCCGATTGACGTCTTTGGGAGCTCGAGCACTCTCACAATCCCCCAAATCATCTTTGGTGTGAGTGTTTTCAAAATACGAGTATAATATTATTTCCTTTGCCATACATAATTGGTAGTTACAATTTGACAACTTTATTATGAACGTTCCGTACGGATTTAAACGAAAACAGTCTACTGGAGATTTTAGTGTACGTTAAGGGTGAACAAAAATCATGAAACTCGCGTCATCGGCGCCAAACGCTTTCCGAAAACACTTTTTCCTTTTATTAGAGCGTCATCTGCGGTTTTAGCAAAGAACTACCTCAGGTAAGCAATCAAATTCTGAGTCAGGTATAACTTTTCACTTCTATCGGCAGTTCCTATGACTAGCATTTTTTTATGTTTTAGTGTTATCGACCGTAATGCATAGTTTTGTTAAGTATCGTGTGGGGTGTGATCATTTACCTTCATTTTGTCGTGCGATGGGTTTCAGCAGCCGCATTGACATGTGTACTGTGAGTATGAAGGCAGTAATCCCTGGAAATAAACATTTTAATATGTTAATATTGACATTGGAATGCTTTATAATCGACATCAAAAAAGGAGAAGGCTCTCTTGTGTAGGTATATATAACCTGTAACATTCAAACAAAAATAAATTTTGTCAGAATGTCACGCGATAGCTTCGCCATTTGTGAACCAATTTTTATGGTGCATCTTTTGTTTGGTAGATCATAATTCAGTTCCTACAAATGAAGATAAACGTATTTTGCATATTTGTTGTTTTTCTGAGAGCTAATTCAAATTTTCTTGTTTCATTAAAAACTGGATCTGCGTCGAGGACATGTTCGTGCTATGATTTTTTACGATTTCAAATGGAGCTTAAAACCTGATGAGTAATACAAATACAAAAATCTTTATTGCTGTTTGCAGGTAAGATAAGATGATACAAAACATTTAAATAATTGACCCATACAAACTGGCCTCTTCTTCTAGAGGCATGCAATATATATAGTAATTTGATCGATTTCGAAATTCGAAATCGCGGTCGTTTTACTTTACATAATGATAAATGGAATATGAACAAGAAGTCGTCCTACGATGGCTGTCATCGAAAAAAGTGTGCTGGCAGTAAAAAAAAAATTACAAGAAAACAGACGCATTACGTACGAAGAGATTCAGCATACTCTGCAGATTGGTTTAGGAAGTGTTCAAGATTTTGCACTAGCATCTTCGCGTAAGAAGAAGTTTCCCGCTGGGTGCCGCTCAACCACACTGAAACTCAGAAGCAGGCCCGTGTGGATTGGTGCCGTGATATGATACAACAATTTGATGCAGGCTCGTCACGGCGCGTTTACATTTGACATTGTGACAGGTGACGAATCCTGGATTTGTCAATACGATCCAGAAACAAAGCGCCAGACGACAGTTTGGCTGTTTCAAAATGAACCAACGCCTACGAAAGTGAAGCGATCGAGGAGCGCAGAGAAAATTTTGATCGCTAGTTTCTTCACTTTGACGGGGTGCCTAATTTCGATTCCACGTCGAGACCAAAAGCAGCATCAACGCCGAATGGTACAGCATAAAATGCCTGCCAGAAGTTTTTTCTGCAATGAGCAACAAGCGACCGAACACCGGGCTCCGCGGGACCCTTCTTCCCCACTACAACGCGCCCGCGCACTCTGCGATCAAAACGAGGGACTTCCCGAACTCCAGACCGGTCAGAGTCTTGGGACACCCTCCTTACAGTCCTGATTTGGCTCTGTGTGACTTATTATTCCACAAAATTAAAAATCTGCTAGAAGGGATACAGTCATACGGTTTTTATCGCCGGAAGACGCGCTGGCATCGTTTGAGAAGGCTGTGGAAGACACCTTCCAGCGGAGGACTGGAAAAATGTTTTGAAAATTGGTTCAGACACATGAATCTTTGCTGGTGGAGGGTTCTTTGAACCGATATTATAGTCATTTTTTTTTCATAGAAGGTAGTTTTTAGTTTCTCAAAAGTTTCTGAGTGCCCGGTATGTACGTAATTGGGAACATTTAGTATGTACGTAAGGCATTACGTACCTACATACTTACTACTACATACGTGCTAACTTAAAAACGGTGAAGGAAAACATCGTGAGGAAACGAAAAAGTACCTGGAACCTTTCGAGGTCATGTGTCATACACTAACCCGTACTTGTGCAGCGTGGTGGATTATTTGGATAATATTATATTATTAACCTTGACTCTCTGCTTGCGAGAGAAGGCCCTGAGTCCTTGCTATTGGGAACATTTAGTATGTACGTAAGGCATTACGTACCTACATACTTACTACTACATCGTGCTAACTTAAAAACGGTGAAGGAAAACATCGTGAGGAAACCAAAAACTTAAAACTTGTTGTCAACTTTGTTTTGTGGTGCCAATAAAGTGTTTTGTATTGTTTATTGTATTGTATTGGTAATATAAAGAAATCTTTGGGTAAACCATGGAAATAGGAAATAGATGGCCATGCTCTTGGTGAAACCGGTTCACCCGTGTACTTTCCTAAGTAAGCTATCAAATTCATAGTTATAAGTTTTCAGTTCTATCGACAGTTCCTATGACTGCCATTTTTTTGTCAATTGTATCATGTACTGACCAGCGAATATGGCAATGAACTTGATATAGAAGTCCTTCTCCCAGATGAAGAGGTCCGCGTGGTCCCCCTTCTCGTCGCGCGCCCAGCCGGCGCACGCGGCGCTCCGGCGCCAGGACTCCGGGACCGACAGGCTCAGCGGGAGACTCCTGGAAATTATTACCATAGGCCTTAGTAGAGCATCGTAAAAATAGCCAGTCAAAGGGACTGCCCATAGAAGTGAAAACTACTTAGAATTTGACAGCTCTCTTTAGACTGCGCGGGTGAAACCGGAGGGCGTGGCCATGAATGACCATGCCCGTATAGATTATCCGAGTTTACCTGAAGATTTCCTTCATTTACGAACGTGAAGCTTGAATTCAATTCACAGCCCATGGAAAATCTGTAGGTATGGTGGTGGTAAAGAAGTTTTACTACAACAACCATTACTGGTACCATCAATAATGAGCACACCTGCTGTTTATTATTATAATAGGTACCTCAGGGCAATGCAGAGTTTTAAACACGAAATATTTACATTGCCTATGCCAATCTTGTGTCAAATCAAGAGAGAAATAGTTTCTTGTAGGTAAGCATGTACCATCTTAGACTAAAGTCAGCGAGATGGCGGTCAAGTGTAACCCTATAAAAGTTAAAAAAAACGCCTAGGCTAAGACTAGGCGCGATAGATTGTTGACGCGTTCCCGTGTTCCCGCTGCAAGCGACCAAAGTTAGAGATCGTGGAGGGTTAAGTCGATAGGGGCGCCACTTTG
Organism: Ectropis grisescens; assembly: GCA_017562165.1. Taxonomy (NCBI): domain Eukaryota; kingdom Metazoa; phylum Arthropoda; class Insecta; order Lepidoptera; family Geometridae; genus Ectropis; species Ectropis grisescens. Next base: position 29,015,695 of record CM029779.1, read on the forward strand.
TGACGTGACGTCGAGCCCACGATAACCAGCTATCTTTCCCCAAGGTAGGGGGTGGGCAGGCGGTAGGAACCAGATTTTTTTTATAGTCTAGGGTGACGAGACGAGCAGGACATGTGCCTTATGGTAAGCAACATGCCTGCCACATAGCAGCACAGTGACACGCAGCTATTGGAGCATGTAAAGCCCAAATAATTACTTAGCACTGCACTGCATTTATTACCCCGAGATATACGACTAGGTTTTATCTCTATGCCCTGTAATTTTGGAGAGGGTCTCTTGGTCACTAATCATCATCAACAACGCACTAAATGTTCCCACTGCTGGGACTCGGGCCTTCTCTCGCAAGGAGAGAGTTGGTCACTAATAATAACACAATATTCGAGTAAACTAGAATTTGTAATTAACTAACTTAGCCTATCCAAAGTAGACCCAGGTAGAAGCCCTTTCCTCCACCAGGAGACGAGGCTTGAAGCTCGCGTATGTCTCGTTCTACTTGGTCTTTCCATCGGAAACTGGTATGCCCCACTGGCCGTCGACCATCTACGAAAATCAACGTAGACAAGCCAGTGTAGCTTATAAGGGTTAGAATTTGTAACACAATATTTAATTATTATTTTTTAGACCTATAACAAAAGCGTCGTTACATGTCAGTTAAGCATAAAATGCATCGAGGCTAGGGGCAAAAAATATCTTATTTTAATTTGTAATTAAAAAAAAACAAGTTGAAGGGTTCATGTCTTCTGTGACCCTCCCAATCGGACCGCGCTTGCGTAAATGCATTTCTTCCAACCAAAAAAATAAGTTCATGTATGTAGTTTAGTAAGGTATAGGTATTTAGATAAGATACTGTACTTACGGTCAGAGATTTTATGTGGTCGGCGATGCGCTGTGAGCGACCCGGTACGTAGTGGCCATTATAGAGTGGATGGTCTAGTGTGGAAGTAATTTTTAAAGTAAGTATACACAGTGACACTATACAGTGACGGGACGGATTGCTGCTCGGTCTCTGATGAAAATGCCGTTCGAGGACTCAGCCTACTTCTCACAGAGCAAGCCGCCGTCTGGTGGTTAGGTGTGAAGAACTCTGTTACCTCGTAGAATGAGGCAGTGACGGCCCTAAGGGTCGCATTCGAAGATCAGCGACCACCTCATCGAATTTACGTAGAACTATTTCGACAACGTCAAGACAACGGCGAACGTACCGAGCAATTTGTCGCCGAAGCTCGTGCCCTCCTAGCACGATTACTGGCCGGCGACCTCACGGAAAAAGTGCAGCTCGATATGGTGTACCTACGGTCTCCTCAATAGCAAAATTAGAGAGATTGCGTGGCGAACAAATAGAAAATTTCAACGTACTGCTGCGTAGAGCGCGGCAGATCGAGGATGCCACTGATGAAGGACGCCAACCGCTACTGCGAGCTCCGCCCGCCAGCCCCGCATCGAACGTTGGCGCGAGCTGAGTGGCTACGTCGCGGCGCACGCGCGCTCCATTACATTAGCATTACATGGTCCGGAGTGGCATTTAGAGAGAGAGCATTATCCATCATACTCCATAAGTGGAGGTTGGTAGACTTCTCATGTTTTTTGGAACTTATAGGTTTTCGCATGATGTTATTCTTCACGATCAACAATTTAGTAGCTATGGGCGTCTGGACCAAAGTTGGTGAAATTGTGGAACTAAAACGGTTAAAAGTATGTCTAGAGTAGGTACGTATAATTTGCAGTGCTTATATAGTGGCGCTGCTTATAGTTTTATCAACCGTAAAAAGAGCTAAATTTAGACATTGGTACCTCAAACTGGAGTGCAGTAATACTCCAAATTATAAAAGTGAACACCACTAACCCAATACATATTGATATGTAGGTACCTATATAAAATAATATAAGTAATAATAGATACATATCAATTACAAGATGCTAATAAATGTAAAAAATGAACCTGTCTTGGGATGGTTTGAACAAGAGTTGCAAAAAGTGAAATATCCTGATGTTTTTCTAGTTGAAAAGAATAGAAGATAGTCTTAGACAAACTTTCAGCATTCCATGGATTCACCGTGCGGGTGCCGGGTCCATCGTGTAGCAGAGAGAGAAATCCCGAGTAGATCCCCGAGACTTGTGAAACGGGTGTAGGTTTAACGGGCCCCTTTCCGACGTACATCAACACTCACCTTCACTACTCGTGTTTCTCTCCCTGCCCAGCCAAATCTGGTATGAGCTTACTATTGCAGCTTTAGATGCTCGTTCTAGTCCACCAATTTTTTTTTTTATATTTTTTATTTATTTTAGTATAACTTATTGCACTTCTGGACAAGCCAAGGTCTTTCAGCAGGTTATAGAGAGATTTTGCTGGTATACTTACCTCTCGCTCCCACTTCTACAGCATATAAATTAACTTCATAGCCGTTTTTGTTAATTCGTTTAGAATGTCGTAATACTTATTTTGTTTCATCGCGTGGTGTTTAGGTATATTAGTTTCCCACAGTATGTTAAGTTCTACAAGGACTATGCGTTTCGAAGCTCTAGAAAAAAGGAAAATGTCCGGTCTGGATGACGAAACACCCACATCTTCTGGGATTTTATAGTGCTTTTCATACATATCCATTAAAATCAGGTGCTGTACCCAGGATTGAGCAAGGCTTGTTCTTGGAGTTTGAAGTTGAACCTTCTTTTACAAAGTTACTCGTAATTTGTATTTTGTTTGTCGTCAATCCTTTTTGGGCTCTAGCTACTGAAAGACTTATTGGCGTCACATATAATTTCAAGTAAGTACACTGTCATGGCGTTATGAGTAATGACCCATATTAAGGAGCACCTTGCATCCCACCAACATAATTAAGTTAGATAGAAAGAAATTGGATTAATATACAACAGTATAAAATAATAATGTGTTTTTTAATAAACCAACCAACAAACGATTGTGTCCCGTTAACAATTAAATGATTAAAACATTAATACTTATAAAAAGTTACGCAATGATGAGGTGTGTACATTATTTATATTATAAATGCATACTGCAGTATACACCCATAGCCCATTTTATTCCCCGGAACGCATAACGTTTTATTCTTAGAAGGCATAGAACGCCCGCGGTGGAGCCCTAACCAACGGCGGTGGCGGAACACCCACATAGTCCAGAAACACCGGCCGAGTCACGCTGTGACGTCGCCACATACTACAAATTACCAACTTAACGGGCCATTTTAGCAATTTTTACGGTAAGTGGTCCCACTGGTGCAATTTATCTATACCTTAGAGCTTTGGATATACTTTTAACGTTTTAACTACTACTCAAGTTTAACACATATTAAAACACACACATTTGTGTGATATGGACATTTTACAACTCAACTTTCACCACAAATAGAATTATACTTACAGTATTGTAGAATTATCAGTATGGTTGGTGTGCGTCCCGCAGACCGTGTCAACCACGATGTTGAACAGACTGTCATTCCGCCAAACACCGTACGTCTCCAGCATCATCAGAACGATCAGCAGCTTCCAATATGACTGGAACATTACAAGTCACTTCTTTAGTAGGTATGTATGTTGTGGACCCAGAATTTTTAATTAGAGGGAGGGAGTTTCATAATTACCTACAGGTTTTATTTGTGAAGATTAACTGCTAACATTTCATAGGGGGGGGTGTTTGCCATAGTCACCAAGCTTGGCAGGCGGGTTGTTGACCACGGAGCCTTCCACGGTCCTTCGCACCGATGACGCCGCTGCCCGTCATCGGCCTGGTCCATTTAGGACTGGCTTTTAAATGGATATACCGCCATTAGTTCGGTCGTCAGAGCCTCGTTAGTTGGCAGCAGGGTGTACCACGCGCAAGAGAGGCTGACATTTTCACCTCACAAAGGTCGCTGGAAACCGCTGGTTGCAGGTTGCGCAGGACCGTTTGTTGTGGAAATCTAGGGGGATAGGTGAACTGCTAACTATTAACTGCTTTAATCACAAAAACTAAATACACTGAATTTTTATCTCTTATTAGCTTATTCTTAAACACAGTCTGTGTCTTTTAAGTTCTAGAGCTAAATACCACATACCTAATATATGGTTAGTACCTGCTAGAACTTATGTTGGATTCCATTTTTTATGATAATAAATTGTTTTAATAATTTTTATCAATGACAAGATGGATGTTTTGCCTTCATCTCTCCTGATGTTAAGCCTTGGTGTCAAGATGGAATATGTTTACCTAAAAGAACCATTTCACTATCAACTTGAAGACACTAAAATTGTCAATAAGGAAAAACTTACACAGACAATGTAGATAAAATATTTAATTAATATTGTGAAAAATTATTAGTTTTAGCGTGTTATAATTTATTGTTGTAATTGGGAGTGGCCATCGGCTCCTGTCACACAGTTTTTAACTACTTCAGGAGCCTTTGGATTCAAATTTCTTGTACATGTATTTATGCCAAATAAATTATTATTATTACCTTTGATAATTTTTTTTTTTTTTTTTTATAAATAGTGATGAGATGATCAGGACATGTGCCTGATGGTAAGCAACATGCCTGACACATAACAGCAGAGTGACGCGCAGCTATTGGAACATGAAAAGTCCAAATCATTACCTAGCACTGCACTGCGCTCGTCACCCAGAGATCTAAGATCTTATATCTCTAAGCCCTGTAATTTCTCTGGAAACATTGCCCTTCAAACCGGAACACAGTAATATTTGCACATTACTGCTTGGCGGTAGAATAACTGGCAAAGGTGTGGTACTTCCCCAGGCGGACTCTGCCAAGAGTCCAACCACTACAAAAAACCATTATTATACCCACATTAACATTTCTTACCTTAAATTCTGTATTATAGAGCACATGCCTCTGAGCTTCCTTTGACATGAGTACCAGGTCTATCATCACAATCACAGGGTCATATTCTATGTACTTATCCACAATGCCCTTACATTTATCCTAGAAACAGATTATTAGGGTTTGATTTCCTGCAATGTATATTTTGGTATATGCAAGAGACTCGGAGTGTCACTTTGTTCATTGAGTTCATATTGGACTAGCTTTAGCAATTAATGTTGGTAGGGTGAGTCGAATTAGACACTTCATGCAGGATATCAATACAGGACTTATCATCCCTATATAAAAAGAGAGATATTTTGGTCATTACATGTGTTACCTAATAAAGATAATATGAGTTAAGTTGGAGCAGCACCATGGTTTTATCAGGTATTCTCAGTTATCAGTCAGAATTACTGATAAAAACACGGTACTATGACAATGTGGGCCAAAGATGGTAAAATTTTGATATAAAACATTTTTACTAAGAAACATACATAAGGTAAATCACTAACAAACGTACAATTCCTGTCCAATTTGCAAGATGTTGATATCCAGTAAGTATAAAAACAATACTTACACATTTTGTTAGCTTCAGAACTGAAGGTCCATAAGTCTTAAATAGAGCGGCTGCTGGCTCCCCACAATTTACACATTTGTACGGTTTAGTCTTAGTCATATTATTCCATTTAGTTTGTGAAGATCAGTAAAACTTTGTGTTCAATTTTAGGATACAATAATGTTGGTTGAAGTAAACAAATCGATTTGCGATTTATACTGAACACAGCGTGAACACTGAACAAAAAAGAAACAATCAGTTCCTGTAGTAGCAAAGTTTTTCTGATTTGCCTACTTGCACTTTTTACTCAACAAAAATACATAGTAACTTATATCTTTAGAAAATGAAAACTTGAAAACATACATTATGTAACATTGTGTAGTAGTTTTTTTTTTAACCACAGATATTTAAACTGACAAAAGGGATGTTTGATATTCATCGATGTTGAAGAAACATCGAAGTTGAATCGATGTTTTGAGTTCGATAGTATCGACACATCGATGTTTCGATAAAACAGCGATACGTCAAAATTATCCATCAGAGCGCCGTCTCGTGTGCATTAAATGTACTTGGTTCAACTGTCAGTATTAGCAATGTACTATTAAGTTTAATTATTTTTCGCTAAATGACACTGTTATCAATACAAGAACAACATAAAAAAAAAATTTACTACCCCCGACTACATTGGATTTGTAGTTTGTAGAACATTCTACTAATCAAGCTCTTTCATTTGATAACCATATTGAGGTAGTAGCGAAAAAACATAATTCTCATTTTTTGTGGCGGCGGCCATCTTGGATTTTAAATTTATCACAGTGTTTAATATAATTTTCACTAGACAAGCCCTTTCATTTAATATGGGTACATACTGAGGGCGTTACCTTAACTTCTACGCTCAACTTTGGCTCGTATATCGAGTCCAAGGCTAAATTAGCTGCCAAAAAACTAGGTGTCCTCTCAAAGGTGCGAATGTACTTCAAATCCGAACAATTACTTTTGTTTTACAAAGCACAGATTCGCTCTTGCATGGAGTACTGTTCGCATCTTTGGGATGGATCGCCTAAGTATCAGCTTGAGGCTCTGGAACCGATTGAGAGACATGCCAAAAGGCGCATAGGCAAAGACATTCTAGCTCGAAAAAAACTTCAAAGTCTTGAATATCGCCGCAAGATTGCTAGCTTATCGGTTTTTTATCGGATACACTTCGGAGAGTGTGCAACTGATCTGCATGACCGAATACCTCCTTGCCCTTTTTTTCTATCGTACTTCTCGTAACTCGAAGAAGCGGCACCGTTTCATTGTGGATATTACACAGACACGGACGAAGAGGTTTGACTCTACATTTGTGATAAGAACGTCTAGGCTGTGGAATGAGTTGCCTGAGTAGGTTTTCCCGATAGTTATAATCTTGTTGTCTTCAAATCGAGAGTGAATCGGTTTCTTCTAGATAAACACGCTCCGTCGTAGACCGCATCGTAGCTTAACATCAGGTGAGATGGCGGTCAAGTGTAAACCTATAAAAGTTAAAAAAGTGAGGTAGGTGTTGTAAATAAACATTTTGTCCACCATTTTGTGAAGGCGGCCATTTTGAACCGATATTAACCAGACACAGCTGAAACCCCCGTACGGAAATAAACCTTCAAACTTTTACTTTTATTAAAGGCTCTAGAATTCACCTATCAAAATTTAGAGATACATAATAGTTTGTAGGTGTGTTCCACAGCTTCAGAAAGACTATTTTTCTAAAGTGGGTCATCTCCTGTACCAGCAAGCAGCAACGGAACAGACTAAAGGAAAACACCTATCTAAGGATTTTTTTTACAAAGTGTGCCCAAAATATACTGGCAAAGTTAATTTTGATTCCTTATCTTACGTAATTAAATAACACAGTAAAGAAATTTCGTCCATATAATGTTTTGTTGTTTTTGTTGAATGTTTTGTGTTCGATGTTAACATCGATGTCAATATCGATGTTTTTCTAATGTCGATCATCCCTAACAGAATTCTCTAGACACTGACTTGCAGAGTTGTCATTTAAAAGGTCACAGTGACAGTAAAGGCAGAGTTGGATTTTTTTTTCATTTTAGTACCATCACGTAGCCACCGCAACAATTTCTCAGTACCTACTTGCAGCACCCTACGGTTTCACTAGCGTTTTCTAGATAGTTTCGCGTTTTAGTTAAGTAGTGGTAAGACTCTTGGCAGACTCCACCTGGGGAAAGTACTACACCGTTGCCAGTTATTCTACCGCAAAGCAATAATGTGTATACATGACTGTTCCGGTTTGAAGGGCAATGTTTCCAGATAAATTACTGTGCTTAGAGTTATAATATCTTAGATCTCTGGGGGACGAGCGCAGTACAGTGGTAGATAATGATTTGGACTTTTCATGTTCCAATAGCTGCGTGTCACTGTACTGTTATGTGGCAGGTATGTTGCTTACCATCAGGCACATGTCTTGCTTCGGCTCGTCACTCTATGCTATAAGAAAAAAAATACATTATTTTTGTACTGATGACTGCTGATTCTTTGCAGAGACCACGTGGGAAAGTACCACAACCTTTACCAGCTATTCTACCGCTAAGCAGTAATTTATTTATTTTGTAAACATTGTTCCGGATTGAAGGGCAATGTTTCCAGATAAATTACAGGGCATTTTCTGTGTTCATATCTCTGGTGCTGGGGAATGATTTGTTAACAATATACTTACATACAAGAGTACCTAAGTACCTACACTTTTGTCGCGAATGCGAAGGTATAATAGGTAGTGTGACATCACGCCCGCCAGGGAGACGTAGATGGGCGCAAGGAGCGAACGCGTTGCGGCGACGAGAGGGCGAGAACGTTGAACATTGACCGAGAGCAGGGCCGTCTTTCACCTGCTAGAGGCCTTGGGCAGTTACCACATTAAGATAATGGGGCCCCTATAACCATACACCATATATTATGTCACTAGATGCCCGCCCCTGCTTCGCCCGTGGTATATTATATAGCACTCATCGGGATCCCGTACATATCCAACGGTGAAAGAATGACTGAAATCGGTTCTCTCATTCCTGAGAATATCGATTTCAAACAAAAAACCTCTTCAGCAACCTGCTACGCCACCTGTCGGAAATTGGTCGTACCAACTCAGATTTAGAAAAAAAAATTAGCAAAGGCTTATATTCAAGGCACAGATTACTGAAATTCAATGACGCAATCTTTGACACATGCTGTCATGTGTCATGTAACAGCACGAAACGTACGAAAACTCTCAAAAGGGGAATATTTTTTCCCGATTTTGTTACATTCTTGTTTCATGCTTCGCTTCAATTAATAGTAGAGTTATTTTCTACAGCCTAAAGCCTTCCTCGATAAATGGACTATCCAATAGAAAAAGAATCTTTCAATTCGGACCAGTACTTCCCGAGATCCTAGCGTTCAAGCAAACAAACAAACAAACAAACTCTTCAGCTTTATAATATTAGTATAGATATAGATAAATAGTCCTCTAAATGTTCCCACTGCTTTCTCATGGACTTGGGGGCTTCTCTCGCTAGGAGAGATTCAAGACCATAACCTACCACGCTGGCCCAGTGCGGGTTGGTAGATGACACATAACTTTAAAAGATCCTATGTAAATGTCGGTTTCCTCACATTTCCTTCACCGTTTTAAAGTTAGCGGCATTACGCAAATGACTTCGACGCCCCAATCCATAGCGGGGCCCTAGGCACGTGCCTAGTGTGCCCAGTGGTGAAGTAGGGCATGAGGGCCCACCGAGAGGACGGCGCAAGAGCAGCGAGTGAGTGAGTCAGTTACCTTTTCTCAGTATATGTACCTACTTAAACTGGTGATATAGGTGTGTATAATTTATTGTTCTTAGGACTTGTGAATGTCTGAACATACACACATCTAAAACGATTTAATTATACTTAATTAGCTAACTTTTTACTTATGCCTAGTTATATATGTCTGGATCTAATATAAGTTAGTGTGTGTGTGTGCGTTGCTAGTTCCTACATTTTGGCCTACGTGCATCAGACAGGATGCGCCTGTGCATAATCTGAGAGCAAGAAAATATTACCCACTTATATTAAAAACGTTGTTACTCGTTCAGTGTAAATTCCCACGAACACCTCGCCAATATAAATGTAAATTCAGTTAAAGAACGGCTCTAAGTCCCGTATAAAAGTGCCACTTTTATGAACAGGACTTTGGTAAAATTTTAATAAAAACACTCGAGTTCCCCCCATAAAACCAACTTTGAATTAAGCTAGCTTGGAAGTTTTTAAGGGCATTTTATTAATTTTTAAAGAGGTTTGCTTTTCTTTTAACCAAGTAAATGAAACATTCTCGGATCTAGTAGGTACTAGTCTTTAAAAAAAAAACAAAATTCGTCTCTTAAGGAGCTACCCATATCTACTAGCTGGAAGAGTAAATAATACCTACTGGTTTCTTTATATCTAGCTAGATTTATCTTTAGACCGGGCTGGCCCTGCCGTCGGAGCATAGAATACGGTTTGGGGTCCCCTCCTGCCTCTGGCAAGAGCCCATTGATTCCTGTTAGGGGAACATTGATTGATAACCATCAGAGTGATGGCATAGCTTACATTCGGCCTGGTGACAGGTAGCAGCTTGTTCCACCTCAGTTACAGTTGATATATCGCGCAACCTACATGACCGCATCGTCGTTGGCTTTGAGGCTAAGCCTAGACGAACCTCCTCAATGTGGGTTCGTCTTAGTTTCACCGTGGATGAGTAAGGCACAGCTACTGAGCCTCGCCCGCCTCATCAATACGGGAACCCATCAGGATGGAATAAAACCTTTTTTTTGTGGGGAAAAACGTTTAGGTAAACACACCATACAGGGACATGGTGGGGCATGTCGGGCTCGGCACCATGGGAGTCAACGTGGTGCCCCCCTACTGACTAAAACCCCCACTGGTTTTTCCAGTATGGCCAGGATCAGGGTCGCGGGGTCACTTTTCGCACTCCCATCAACGACCCTGACCCACCTGCCATCGCCCTTGCGGGCCCACCTCGCGGGGGGTGGGCATCCTCGCCCCCGCATTTGGATCCAGTGACGCGCCGGAAACCACCAGCGCGTCATCTCCTCGGGAAGACCTATCCCTAAGTAGGATATCAGACGGCCCTTAACGTCCGACGCCCTAGGCCTTCTAGTGGAGACGGAGTGCGAGCCTTCAAGCTCGCCTCCGTGTCCTCTTTCGTCTCAGTGAAAGAGCGAGAGGTTTTCGGGTCGCGCTCCTCCACCTCACACGACCTCTCACTGTCAAGCATCACGGCGAAGATGGTCGGCAGCGAGAGGTCCGCCCTCACCACCGCGGCTAGGGATAGCCGCTGTGCCGCCTCTGTGGCCGCGTCGCGGCCCTTGTCCTTCCCTTTCCTTTGACTCTGCTAATCAGAGTGCTCGTGGAGGACCCTTATCTGGAATACTTAGGAATATTACTTGGTCGATATATCAGCCGAGTAACCTTCCGAAGTCTTCCAGCCCCCCTCCCCAACCTCTACACGCACTGTTCAAGGGGGTGAGGAGCGCGTGTAGAAGCTCCCAGCGCCGGCCGGGATTCGCCATCACATAACAAACACACAACAAAATGCCACCGAGGCAAGTTGTTGTGTGATGCCCAGGGTGCAGCACGTGGAGGTGCCCGAGCCACGCGCCCCAGGATGGAAACAACCTGCCCCAGCTCTTATCGCTAGCGACATTGCGGCGCTGAACGGCGATGGCTAACATTTGTAGGAATAGATACACTTTTTTGTACTTAACAAAACAAAAGACAACAAATAAATATTACCTAACTAAGGATACGCCACCGCCGCAGCGGGCCTTTTACTACATTTTTCGCGAGTGCTCGTCATTTTATTTCGTACCGTAAATTGTGGTTTCATTTTTTAATTTAATTTTCACGATTATAAAAACATGGTTTTCTGTCTACACAGTCGTAACCGTGGCTGAACTGTTGAAATAAATAAATGTTATAAGAATAGGGTCAGCTGTCCTCGGAGTTTTTCCGCTGCGGGACCGACATCTTAATCTCGGGCAGCTTTGTGTTTGAACTATTACTATTCTTAATAAACCTACCTTGGTACTAAAATGTCTTATCTAAGGTACCTACATCAAAAAATGTAGTCTTTTAAAGAGTCTAGATTTTTATTTGTCGTAGGTTTAGGTAGGTTTATCGTAGGTATTATTCGTAAAAATATTTCATTGAATAAAATAAATACGTCTAAGAATAGTTTTTTGTTTCCTTGTTTTATGCATCATGTGTGAACAAAAAAAAAACAATATTTTTTGGTGTAGGTAGCAGTTTATAGCTACCCAGAGTTTTTAATTTTGTTAAGATTTCAAGCCAATTTAGCACCATACATGTTTGAATTTTCCACAACTTTAAAAAAAAAAAAATATGTTTCAATAACATAGATCTTAACTATACAATATTTTCTTACAGCTATACACAGGTAAATTAATTTTATCAGCATGAACTAGGTAGAACCTGTGTTTCAGGCGAGAAAAATGCCTATTTTAACCAAGAGTTATATTAAGGAAGATAATAAAACTAAACAATAAAACCAAACAATAAAATCGCTTAAATACATGAACTATTTTGCATATTAAAACGATTATTGATGATGATGATAATTAATGAACGATACATGCACCATTCAGGTGATCTTCGTACTGCCACGCACCACGTAGCGTAATGCGTGAATCCGTTTGTATAAAAAACCCGCACTGTCCAACACCAAAAATGCATCCACGCGCGTTAATGCAGATCACGCACCTGCATGTGGAGAAACACGCGCAGGTTTAAAACATTGAATTAAATGAGTCAGAGCCGCCGTGAATCCACAAAACGCAACAACGCGCGTGAGTGCGTGAAAAACAGCACGATGATGCAGATTGCACTTCTGCAAGTACGCGCGTAGATGCAGCGTGGTGCGTGCTAGTGTGTGGATCACCTTAGCATTTCAGGAACAAAAGTAAAATAATTGAACCCAACTCTGTTATTTTTCAAATATGTAGGTACGTAGCTATATAATGAGTCGTGAAAAATATTAGGTTTGTTTGTAATTCGCCATTTTGGGGTGGCATTTCTTTTGAACCGATTCACATTATACCTACATAATAAAAAAAAATCGGGAGATAGGAACAATGCCACAGATATACATACACAGAGACATGTCAATTATAATAAAATTTCACCATTTTTGCGTCGAGGCTTAAAAACAAATCGATATTGAACAAGATACGCGCCAAATACTTAACCCTTCTTGCAGTTGGATTAAAACAGCCCACTGTTCTTGGAGCATGCCGGTTAGCTCAAGCTCTTTTCCTTCACAGTTAACCTTTCAACGTTATTGAGCAACAAACATCTACACATCCAAATTTTCACATTTATAATATTAGTAGGATCACACGTGCCTGCTTTTTACTTGGGTTTTATTTCGTGGATCTTTAGTAAGAGCACAATACACTTCTTAATGTTTAATTTTTACGCTGACCGTTGTTATTAATTCTCTTTACCTCCACAGGGGTTTGTGACCCATCGCCGCTAAAACATCCACTTATATGCCACCTCCCATCCCTCGCTGACTAAACTCTTTCATATTTGCCCACTTTATTTTGCATAAATAAATCTGAGCTTGCACGTTCCCCAGATTTGCTTAAAGGTGATTACAGTTTTCAAAGAGTTTTCCTTTTGAAACGCTTCATAAATGTCGGCGAGATTTTACTTTGGTGCACGTTTCACAGATCAGCTGCAGGTTTGAAACTTGAAAACAGATAAGTGTGTTACGAAAGATTCATGTCGATTTATAAAGGCAAGTTAAATATTGGTTTATAGCCACTGTTTTCATGTTATTTGGTTGGCGTTTCAAACCGGAATACAAAATACAATGCTGTTTTCACATTAAAGCTTAGGGGTAAGTTGAATAATTGACAAAGGTGTGGTACTTCCCTAGACAAGGTCTGCAATGTCTGCAGAGTCCTACCATTATAAACATAGTCAACATTTAAGCTTTATCTAGCAGTAAAATAGATTCTATTTCGTGCAAAAACTAAAGAATACCAGTAGATAGGCATTGTCCAGTCGTCACGCGTCTCTTACACGCTGTTTAATTATAAATAAAGTGATAGTAAACGGACACTATTGTCTGCAGACAATGTGCTCTGAAGGAGGCTCGGGAACGCTAGTGTTGTGCCTCGAATAGGTACTATCGATAAATGAAGAAGCTGTTCCCTAACTTTCGCAGCAAAAGTTGGTTATATCAAACATGTAAGGATGCAAAAAGTAACGTATTTTTTTCGTCAGCAACTTTATCGTCGTGACCGAAGCCGGTCTAGCCGTCATCAAATATTTTCGATAAATTTATTGTTTTTCCTCGCTTTTCTAAACGGATGTGTCACAATAATAATTCATTATTTTTTAAATTCATAAATGGTTTACCCACTCACTCTTACATGTCCCGGTGCTCCTACATAGACCTACGTATGTAAATTAAATTTAAAGACAAAATTTAAACTTTTCACCTCGCGTCTCAATCTGTAACGAGTCTGCTTACTGAGCAGTAGGTTGTAGGTTCAATTCCCACCCAGGATACAAACGTCTGTGATTAAATAATATTATGAATATTTTTTGTTCTGTACTTATTCGTATTTCTATGTTTGATAAGTTAGTATGTTTGAAAATGAAATGTGTTATAAATGTGTTAAAAAATTTCTTCTTCTATAGTACCTACAAGTTTTTTAAAGCATAGAATGACGGGACGAACAGGATATGTGCCTGATGGTAAGCGACGCTTAAGCACATACTCGTAGCAGCCCAGTGTCACACAACACACACTTACATTACCCAGAAACATAAAGAGATTTATCTATATGTCCTGTAATTTATCTAGAAACATTGCCCTTCAAACCAGAATGAGAATAACTGTATAACTGTAATAATACTCACCCAAGCCGAATCTGCAAAGAGGCTACTACTAAAGCTTTACATAAGTTAGAACTAGATAGTGTTGTGTGAAATAATCCACAAATTTATTTCAAGCCGAAAGTATAATTATATGTTTGCCATAATAACTGTACCTCTCTTTACTGTATCATACCTGTCACTGCATCAAATCTGTAAGAACCTGTGTGTCTCATAACTGTATCGTAGCCAGAATTGTTGCACTACTTTAAAATTTAGATACCCATTGTCTGTGTATTGATTTTTGGTGTGTTAGTAAAGAGTATCTTTCTATTCTGTTTTAAATTACCAAACAAAAAAAAACAATCAAATATACATCTTCTTTATCTAGGTAAAAATGTTATGTTGGTTTGTGTACGCTTCAAAAACTCAAAACGTTCTGCACCAATTGAGCTGAAATTTTAGAATGACATATAATCCGCATCAAGGATTGTTTTTATTTCAAATGACCTCCTCAGTGACCGGCAATACGGATTTCGCCGAAACCGGTCCACCGGGGATATTCTAGCGTACGTCACACACATCTGGAGTGAAGCTATTGAGAAACACGGGGAAGCACTTGCAGCCTCCCTGGATATCTCGAAGGCTTTCGACAGGGTTTGGCACGATAGCCTTATAAGCAAGCTTTCAAGTTATGGTTTGTCTCCTGGGTTTATTGCGTGGATATCGGATTTCTTGAGGGATCGATCCATACGAGTCGTCATTGATGGCTGCTCGTCGGATCAAATTGCTATCAATGCCGGAGTCCCTCAAGGGTCGGTACTCTCTGCGACGCTCTTCCTGCTACATATCAACGATCTGTTGAAGCCCGGCATCTTTGGGTACGCAGATGATATCACCGTTGTAGAGAGTTACACATCTAGCGCGAGAGCCAGTGGGCAGCAAACCCAGGTACTGAGAGAGAGTTTGATTGAGCGTTTGAATTTGACCCTTGAGTCGGTGTCTGAATGGGGCAATGCCAATCTGGTCAAGTTCAATGAGGGTAAGACGCAGGTGTGTCTGTTTTCCGCAAAAAGGAGTCCATTCCAACTGACTCCTACTTTTCGAGGTGTGTCCGTGCCAGTTTCTGACCGTCTTGAGCTTTTGGGCGTTACTTTAACATCTACGCTCAACTTTGGCTCATATATCGAGTCCAAGGCCAAATTAGCTGCCAAAAGCTGGGTGTCCTCTCAAAGGTGCGAAGGTATTTTAAGCCTGAACAGTTGCTCACTTTATATCAAGCACAGATTCGCTCCTGTATGGAGTACTGTTCGCACCTTTGGGATGGATCAGCTAAGTATCAGCTGGAGGCACTGGAATCGATCGAGAGACGTGCCAAAAGGCTCATAGGCAATGATACTCTTGTGCGAAAAAGACTTCAAAGTCTTGAACATCGCCGAAAAATTGCTAGCCTATCGGTTTTTTATCGGATACACTTCGGAGAGTGTGCGACTGGTTTGCATGATTTGATACCACCTTGCCCTTTTTTTTATCGGAATGCTCGTAGCTCGAAAAAGCGACATCGTTTCATGGTTGATGTTCCAAAGACACGAACTAAGAGATTTGACTCTAATTTTGTGATAAGAACGTCTAGGCTGTGGAATACGTTGCCTGAGTGGGTTTTCCCCGATGATTACAATCTTTGTGTCTTCAAATCGAGAGTGAATCGGTTATTTCTAGGTAAACACGCTCCATCGTAGACCGCATTGTCGTTTAACATCAGGCGAGATGGCGGTCAAGTGTAAACCTATAAAAGTTAAAAAAAAAAAATGTTTTTATCTAATTTTTGCATCACAATGGGCCACAACGAAGCGTGGCAGGGTACAGCTAGGAAAATATATGTATAAGCTTCCAACATATCGATAACTAAAACTGAATCTCTAGCCATTCAGTCGGCGATAGCGCGGCGTCGATTGAATAGCCATTGTGCGTCCACGATAAACTTCAGTAGCGTGAATCAACTCCAGGGATGAAAGAAAGCGAGTTTAATGGACGACACAATGCCTGTTCGAGAGCCATCGCGTGAACCGAGAACCGAGCGAGCGTCACTACGCGGTAACGAGCAAACTTCACGAGGGGAAGGACTTCCTTGACATACCCTGTGTTTTGATTTTGCGGTATTTTTGGTCAAGATTTTCGCAATGTGTTTACTATTATCTTTAATGTTCTAATAGTCCTTGTTAGTATTCTTGTAGGCACACTAAAATACATATTGAAAAACATATAACAGGATTTAATCACGATCTAAGTTATTATTTAACTGACAACGCCTGCGGTTTCACTAGCCGTTTAGAAGGAGTTCACTTACAACGAAAAGTGGCATTGATTTTTATAAATATAAATTACATAACGTTTTTTTCTATTGATTTTTTAGTCGGGTTTTTTAAATTGAAGTTATTATGTTTACATATTTTTGTTGTTGTATGAAATGAATGCACTCAATAAAGTATTCTGTTTTTTTAGTGTTTATTGTTCTTAATTATAAAGAAAGTTGCCACAAAGCAATGACCTTAACAAAATAACAAACCACAAACATTAAAAAAATAAATTCACAAAGATTTATTTTCCTAATGATAAGGTCTATTTTCATCTGGAGCAATCGATTTTGAATGAAGTTTATAATATTTAGAACGCCAGACAAAATTGATCTGACCACACTAATCTTTGAGCGTTCTTAATCTTTTAAGTAATTGTCTGGGATAATCCGGCCATTTCTGAATTTCAGCTCTATGGAGACGGGTTTAGTTGTTATTAAGTACAAATAAAAGAATAGAAGCGAATCAATACCAATTTAAAACATTAACGTAATCATAATCTGTGCTTGTCATTTGTGATTTCATTTGTGCAATTGTAGCTCATGTTTTATTAGTTACAGGTACCGTACCTTTAAGTTACGCCTGCATCTCTTTCTCGCCTACATGTGCTGCGTTTTCAGAAAATGGCAAAGATCTAGTTTCAGTTGGTCTCTGATTCATTTATTTATTAAACTTAAATAATTAAACTAAACAATGTATTATAATTCTATAACTAACAGGTATATTACAAAATGATGAGCTAATTTCACATACAAGTTTAATAGCAGCTAACAAAAATCTTACAATCATCCAAAACTACGAATAAAAATACGAGTACTTACTTTCTACCTACCTTTTTTAAGTGGGGGAAATACATTTACGTATGCCCATCATGCAGAGACATGGTGAGGCATGTCGGGCTCGACACCATAGGAAATGGCATGGTGACCCCTACCGACTAAAACCCTCACAGATTTCTCCTGTATGGCCTGGGGTCAGGGTCGCGGGGTCACTTTCAGCACTCTTGTCAACGACACCGACCCACCTACTACTGTCCTTGCAGATCCGCCTCGCATCGCATCGCATTTGGACTCTAGTGACGTGCTGGAAATCAGCAGCGCACCATCTCCTTGAAGGGCTATCCCTAGATGGAGCGTCAGAAGGCCCTAAATATCCGACGCTCCAGGCCTTCCAGACGGGGTACGAGCCAGGAGTGGCGAATCTCTAGGCTCGGCCCCGTGTCCGCTTTCGCCTCGACCACCGTCTGGACCTCTCACTGTCGAGAAATTTTCATCTAAGCTCTTACGGCGAAGATGATCGGCAGCGAAAGGTCCGCCCTCACAATGAGGGTCCTCAAAAATGAGCACTCTGCTAATCAGAGTGCTCGTGGAGGACCCTCATCTGGCAAAAACTTAAGAGTTTTACTTGGTCTATATATCAGCCGAGTAGCCTTTCCAAGTCGTCCAGTCTCCCTCCCCAACCTCTACATGCAATGCTCAAGGGGGTGAGGAGAGCGTTTAGAAGTACCCAGCCCCGGCCGAGATTCGCCATCACGCAACAAGATAGCACCGAGGCAAGTTGTTGTGTGATGTTCAGGGTGCACCACGTGGAGGTTTCCGAACCACGCACCCCATACTCTTTACCTACCTACTAATAACCATAACTTACTATTTAGTTAATAATACCTAATTCCAGCTACCTTGCGTTGAAAGCAGCTTGATTCTATATAAAGTAATTTTTATTTGGTATTGGTAGATATAATTTATCTTGTAGATAATTAACACAAATTACATCAATTCAAAGTCGGTAATTACTAGCGCAGAGATGTTTTAAATATTCGGTTTGTTTGAAACGCAGTGCCAAAAGAAGCTTTGATATTAATACAAAGCTAACAGGAGTTAAATTAAAGATAAACTCCAATCAGGATGTTAGGAACTCTTAAAAGAGAGTTGTTCTAATTAAAAATACAGTGTAGTAATGTCTGAGCTTCTTTAGGAGATACCTACTTTCATTAAAAGTACCCACTACTTATAACTAAAGTAATTAAACGTGGTTTTTAATGAGAACAAATTAAATTACAGTGAGAACTACACTACATAGCTAATTAGGTTTTTTTTTTAAAATTAATTTTACTAAACAAATAAAAAAAAAAACTTGTACCTATAGGTATATAAGGGCATAGTGACGAAAAACGTTATTTTTAGGGTGATCCCCAGATCGTCGTTGCGCGTGCAAAAGTCGCTATGTGTTATTTACTTATTTTCGGTTTTTTTATGCAGCTTTAATCGTTATTTCAATACGCACATACTGTAATAACAGCTATGTGATAAATGCAATATTTTAAGAGTTACGGAATGTAGCTATGTGACATTCATACATCGAAAGTTGCATTTAATGTAACATGATCTTTGTCGCAGGAGTTGACTACTGCCTTTATCACTTTAAACTAATTTATAAAAGTTGGAGGTATGTATGGAGAGTCATAGTAACGTTACATTGACAATTTTGGGAATCGGGTATTCGAAAACGAAGCTGCGCTAAAAGTTTTCGCATTAGAAAGTTTGCCGAACTCGGCGCAAAAACGGCACCCACAAAGTTTTAGGTACCTACATTTGTATGTGTGTAAAAAAATTTATGATTTGTTATACTGGGGACTATTTTAGTCAAGCCTTTTCATTTGATACCCATATTGCTGGAGTTGTGTAAAACATGTAATCCGCCATTTTGTAACCGCGGCCATCTTGTTCACTAATTCACCTTTCAACCAAAGTTATCTAAACCAAACATGTGCACACACACACAAACACACCCTCTCACGCAGATATAGTTTCACACAGACACACGACTAAATGCGTTTTTCCGACAGGATTAAAAAATACTAGTATCTGCTCGCGACCATGTCGACTTGACATTTTTAGAAAGTAGTGGTGCTGTTATTATCATCAAGTCATCAACAGCCCACTAAATGTTCCCACTGCTGGGACTCAGGCCTTCTCTTCCAAGGAGAGAGTTAAGGCCATAATCCACCACGCTGGCCCAGTGCGGGTTGGTGGATGACAAATGACTTCGAAAGATTCTAGGTACATGTCGGTTTCGTCACGATGTTTTCCTTCACCGTTTTAAGTTACCGGCATTACGCACATAACTTCGAAAAGACAGTGGTGCGTGTGGGTTTGAACCCGGGGTCTCCGGATCGGCAGACGCCGTTCTCCCGACTAGACCAGCCGTAACTTGCCGCTAGCCGCTGTTTTACAAGTACATAATCATATTTTTTCGGTGTGAAAAGTGTCCTATGTGTTATTCAGACTGTATCTCATTTGAGTTCTGAATTTCACCTTTATCTTTTCATTCCTTACGACGTCCTTGAGCAACAACTCGCAAAACATCCAAACTTTCACATTTATAATATTTGTAGGATTTGAAATACAGAATTGCTTATTCCAAATCATAGGGTCTATAGTAATAACGTAATAAGGGTAGTAATAACGTAATAAGGGTGTCTATAGTAATAACGTTTACTGCATGGCTATTATTATCTACAACAAATTACCAAATTGTTACAAAGAATTGAATTATAATGTTATGAAAAGAAAATTGTTTAAGTTTTTAATTGAAACATGTTATTATGACAAAAAATAATTTTTGAACGACATCGTTTCATGGTTGATGTTCCAAAAACACGAACGAAGCGATTTGACTCCACGTTTGTGATAAGAACTTCTAGGTTGTGGAATGCGTTGCCTGAGTGGGTTTTCCCCGATGGTTACAATCTTGGTGTCTTCAAATTGAGAGTGAATCGGTTTCTTCTAGGTAAGCACGCTCCATCGTAGATCGCATCATAGCTTAACATCAGGCGAGATGGTGGTCAAGTGCGAACCTAGTTATATAAAAAAATTTTTAGGAATATTGACTTATTGTATAACTAGGTGATGATGCAATAACATTAAATTGTAAATATTTGTGCACTGTTTTCAGTAGAATATTTGAGACAACATTTCATTTGTAACAACACATTTTTGAGACAATATTCTGACAAATAAACTGATTTTGATTTGATTTTGATACTTTCCGTATGTATGTGAAACCACAGCAACTCATCTGAAAGTTCTACAAAGTTAGTCAATATTTCAAAGCTAGCTGATCTAAAACTCTCTCATGTTGAAAACGAGACCTACCAATATGTCAATATTTGAAAAGCGCCAAAGAAAATATATCGTTTTTCTCAAGAAAGGATAAACAGAGGGACTGGGGTGACATTGAGCGCGGATTTATCGGGATTTGGGAAGAAAAGTCCGCACCAAACTTAACGGTAGTTCGAAAACAGTTGCAGGAAAGTATTTTAGCTTCCTCAAAGGAGTTGTCTTAATCCGTAAAAATATCTGTATACACTAATGATTTACTACAAAGACAACTCGCCGTCAAACAGGCGCTATTTTTAGTTATCTATATCTATACTAATATTATAAAGCTGAAGAGTTTGTTTGTTTGTTTGCTTGAACGCTAGGATCTCGGGAAGTACTGGTCCGAATTGAAAGATTCTTTTTCTATTAGATAGTCCATTTATCGAGGAAGGCTTTAGGCTTTAGAAAATAACTCTACTATTAATTGAAGCGGAGCATGCAACAAGAATGTAACAAAATCGGGAAAAAATATTCCCCTTTTGAGAGTTTTCGTACGTTTCGTGCTTTGACATGACACATGACAGCATGTGTCAAAGATTGCGTCATTGAATTTCAGTAATCTGTGCCTTGTATATAAACCTTTGCTAATTTTTTTTTCTAAATCTGAGTTGGTACGACCAATTTCCGACAGGTGGTGTAGCAGGTTGCTGAAGAGGTTTTTTTGTTTGAAATCGATATTCTCAGGAATGAGTGAAGCGATTTCAGTCATTCTTTCACCGTTGGATATGTACGGGATCCCGATGAGTGCTATATAATATACCACGGGCGAAGCCGGGGCGGGCATCTAGTAGAAATATAAACTTAAAAGTTTGCAATTTGTCACTCGCGAACCTGGCAGCGACTGAATGAACAAGTACGGCGCACTGTATCATAATTAATTTGATAGTATCTACTTATGCTCTTAAAAACTTATAAGATGAAGATTATTCTTAGTTACATTTTGCAAGAATTACCAAAACAATCTAATTAGTAAAATTCCATCTTCAAGATAAAACTATCCACACATAATGTTATAAAGCCTTAAAATTTGGCGTGTTAATATCACGCTCAACAAAATTAACTAATCATAAATAAAATATCTGTCCTGAATTCGAAAATAAAATTCTTAAAGCTTCTGGAAAAATTATAAATTTATAAAACCAGATCGGCCAAAAAGCTTGGCACTCATTCTACTAGTCTATGTGGACACAGCGAGCTTACAATTTATACTTTTGTAGATGATTTATTTCCAAAGAATTCGGGAGCTACATCTCTGTTGGATCAGCTTGAATTTGAGGAATGCAGAAGGAGGAATTGCTTCCTACTCCTATTTTAAATTTGAAAGACTGAATGTTTGTTGCTAAATTCCGTGTTAACATCTGATTATAATTATCACGTTTAAATTTGGAATATAATAACATTATGGTCTGGAAGACAATATAAGTATAGGATATTATTTATCCCGGAAAATAACGAGATAATAATCCAGACTATAGTAATTTAAATTCATCTGATCAAATCCGATTCAAAATTTAAATACAATCTCTCAACTCAATCCGATCATATTTATGCCCAGATTTGATTGAGCAACGACCATGCCACCATGCGTTTATAACATTAGTAGAATTACAAAATAAATAAATTATAATATGTTAAATGACCTCCAATCCGCAACAGTGAAAGTTTTTTCTAGTTTGCGGCTAGATGATGTTGTGTGACAAAGCGTCGATTAATATTTTAACAAGCTCAGCAAAGTTCAATTTAGTTTAGCTCGTGGTGCGCCTGAATTGACACCAATATGTGTAATACTTTAGTTTCGACATTAACGAACTATGTGTCGTGCCAAGAGTAAATTCGGTATCCAAGAATTTAAGTTCAATGCAATATCCCTTCTGAAACAAGGCAGACCTGTAAATTTGATTGTAACGTTTCAACTTAGACATTTAGGTATCAGTGAGCTAATTTCATATGCGACCATTTTACTTTTTAGTGGAAGAACCTTTGACAGTATTTTACCGACAAGCACTAATTTGCAAATACCGCTGAGTTTTGGTTTAAAGGGAAATATTTTCAGAGAAATGACATAGAGATAAACGATCTTACTTATCTTGGCTTGAACGCAGTGAAATGCTAGGCAATGTTTTGGACTCTTCTTGTTCCAATACCTGTATGTCATTGTGCTGTTAAGCTGTTATGGGTAGCCTCACTGCTTACTATAAGGTTTTGTGTTTTGCTCGTCCCGTCACTCTATGTACTATTAAACGTATAATTTGTTTTACTTTGAGGTCTTAGGAAATTATGAATTTGAAGCTCTTAGTAGCAGAGAAACCGTGGCCTGTTTGCCCATGGTGATTGCTTCAGCAAAGAAGAACCTAAAGTGAGGGTTTGCCTCAAATCAAACGACGTTGTGGCTATATAGTTTGGGTGATGTATGGGCACCGGCTCAACTGAGGTAGGTTTTGATGTTGGTTGGTAAACATCGATTCTGTGAGACAGCCAAGTAACAGCGGGAGAGAACCACCAGTATTAGCGTACGACGCCGTCCCTTGCCAAAGTAGTTTTGACGGAGTCACCACCATGATGATGAACGCAGTGAGGCTGCAAGCAAATAAGATACCGGTATTGCGATGCGCCATTCGTTCTCCTGTCCTCTGTTGCTGAATATTAGTAGGAGGCAAGACAAGTCACCAGATACTATAGTTGTTCAGCCGCGGAGATTTTGGTACCCAGTTAGTGATGGTTGGTCCCAGAGACGGTTGCGGAGTGCCAATAGTCGTGCCCGTGAAAACATAAAGTGGGCCGCTTATAATTAGATTGACGCCTGACAAATTCAGTGCAATTACATTCTGAACCAAACCGCTTACTGCATAGCTTACAGTGCCACGTCAACAAGTCACGTATTTGCAAAGGTTTAACCTCTCAATATTGGAACGTCTCAGCTAATACGTCGCCCGACTTCAAATATTTGCGGATCTCAGAGCAGAGCGAGCGTGAAATAAGTCAAATGCAGGCGCAGACGAGGTGAGGCTTGTTATCGCGCCCGAGGCAGGAGTGCACACGGCTTACCGACCGAATGCGCGGAGCGAATACTATTTCAAATATTCCTATATTCACGTATTCATATCCTCCAGAGTTTACTATAAGTGTGAAAACTTAGGATCGAATTTAATGCCACGTAACTTTAGCAAACGGATATGGGTATCAAATGTGCTCGATCAAAAGGTCTGTAACAGAATTGAAATACTTTGAGTCTTCTTCCTAATCATTTGAAATTAATTCACGGGTAACTCACGTCTACTATTATAGTCAGTCCGGTCCGACTTAAGTTTCAGCCGCATTCGGCTGCCTTTATCAAGCAGAGAGCACGCGCGTGATCGCAGCTCGTTTGACACAGAATTCTCGTTTCTTCAAACTCGCTGGCTAAATGAGCTGGGGACACTAAAATGTATAGTCTATGCAAGTCCAGGACTTCAGAAGCTGGAGGGAATCAAAAGAAACCTTTGTCCAGCTGCGGGAGACATCTGAGCTAGTAATCATCAGCATTTATTTTCTTAACTGTAGACTATCAGATGGCCACTGCTGGTACGAAATATAATAATGGCCGCCACTAAAGACTAATATTAATTTGTGTAATTTTTAGCCGCAACTTCGCGGGCTGTTCTTCATAAAATTATGACCCACTAAGCAACACATTTCATTAAGTTACCTTAATATGGAGCCTTAAACTAAAGCAAATCTTGTCTAATAGGAGCCATATAACTGTTACAACCTTACTAGTATTATAAATTGGATGTTTCTTGCACAATTACGTATGAACCGATCTTCTTGATATTTTGAAAACAATTAGATTATAGTCTAGAAGAACACGTAGGATACTTTTATGCCGGAAAATAACAGAAACGGGATCTATGCCGGTAAAACCGTAGTAGCTAGTAAATAAATAAAGTATTGGTGGACATTCCACCCACAACGCCGTATAGCCCCAAACTTACCAAACCTTGCATAATGGAGGACAGATAGCTAAATAAATGTTTGTGGACAATTCACACACAACACAATCTGACCCCAACTAAGCAAAGTTTGTAATATGGCGGCCAGATAGCTGGATATAATACTTAAGTTGTAAATACATACGTATGTATACATAATACAAAACTTATGTATTTAATTGTCAGCAACACCTAGGTATAGATCAACTTTTCATATCAAATATTTGTCATGTACGTCACATGTATATACTTACGTCACACAAATATTTGCCTTGTCTGAATATGATCCACGACGTAAGGCTCTATACACATACTACCAACTAAGCCACTATGACAGTCAATGATTAGAGAAGAATAGAATATCTTTATTTGCCTTATAACTATAGTCCGTTTGCGTTAAGAAAATAGTGAGTCATCTGTGCAACTACAGAATAAGGGTATACATCAAACATATCACACTAACATAACACAACGGGATAGAAGCCAGAAATTAATACATGATGAATCAGATGACATATATGATACAACCGATTAAAAGTTAAAAATGAAAAAAGAAGAAGAAGACTTTATCAGCTGACTATTATTATCATTGTATAAATTCAGACCAATGGAAACTGCGTTGCCAGACATATTGCATGCCTCTAGAAGAAGAGGCCAGTTTGTATGGGTCAATTATTTAAATGTTTTGTATCATCTTATCTTACCTGCAAACAGCAATAAAGATTTTTGTATTTGTATTTGGGTGTATTCACAGTGGAGTAAAAGTACAAACCTTTTTTTAAAACATTTAATTATTTTTAATGGAAACAATTGTCTTAAAATTACTTAAACCACTAATCAGTATCGCTAGATTCTTCAGTTACATTTATTATGAAAGAATTTTGTTCTATGTGTTCCCTGACGTCATCCAAATGCCACATGGTATTTTTTTCTCGTATCACGTGGCCGCAGCACTTCTTCCAACGATTAGCGTCTATTAATTCTATTGAAACACTTTTATTCTTTTTTCGAATTGGTGAAGTATTCATTTTCAAAATGTATTGTTGATCGAGTCACGCAAAATACACAACCGTTTTGTTCGAAGGTCAGACTTCAACTGGTCACTGTGAACTACATATGAGTCGTTCACGAACGAACGAATCAAATAACCCGGGTCGCGAGAACCATATGAACCATTGGATCACTGAGCTTAAAATGATTCGTTCGTTCGATTACAAGATCAGGTTACGCGTGAAGTTAAGGTCGAATAAGCCGATGAACGTCACGAACCATATTTTACCGGACCATGAGTTATTTGTTATTATCGTTTATCTTGTCTATTGTATGCTGGTTATTTTTTTGCGTCCGAACTATTCATTTTTCATTTTAATCTATCTCCATTCATTATAGTTACATAATATAAAACCAGTTTGCGTATTAAAAATCTTACTAAGATCAAAATCAGAATTAAATGGTTGTCAAACGATCGTCATGAATCCCGAAACGTAATTCATAAACTGTTAATAGTTTATGTTTATGAACCAATGGTGTGATTGAACGGTGAACGAAACGAAAAGCAACTGAACGAGTAGTTCTATTGACTAACTAAATTATGTAGCACTGGCTCAAAAATAACCAATGGTTCGTTTGAACGGGTCGAACGACCCGGGTCTTTTTAGCTATGGTTCAGGTGCAATCCGGTTCTCTCAAATTGAACGAACGACACATTTTTACTGTGAACTCGACTTTTTAATTTCTAGCATTCTAATTGGCTGGGGGGCAGGCCGGCGGACAACGATGACTCACTATTTTCTTAACGTGAACGGACTATACCTATGTTATACCAATTACGTCAAAATTTACAATGATCAAAATGATAAAGAATTAGAATAATATAAATATGAAATGAAAATGTCAGTAGTGTAATAACATTCTAAATATGTATGTTAATAACCATCGAACTCTTAAAAACGCAGAAGCGGCAAACGCGCTTCTACTATGGCGATGCAAAATCAGGTGACGTCTCCTGATTTAGTCTCAGTCGCAACAAGGAGTTGTGTACGTTCGCTGACAATTCGATTTACAAATTTTTCTAACAAATTTTCGCCACGTTATGTTGTCTTTAGATTATGGCATACCTCATCTTCGTGTCTTTAGTTATATCGATGTTAATAACATTATAAATTAGTAAATATTTAATGCAAAAAATAAATATATTTAAATTAATGATTTGTTAAAATTAGTATTACCTAATTACATAATGTCATGTGTCGATGATAGCGATGTGGGTCATCTTAGTTCTTTGTCAGATAATATAGTTACTGATCTAATCCGTAGGGACTCTGAGCATGTTTTAATACACCTGATGATGTATTTATGTCGTAAACTTAAGGTGTCTTAAAAGGATTAAATTATTTATTAATAGTGATAGTCTGCTCTCGTTTACGACGGTATTCCGTGCAATTCTAATAAATTTCAACGAATAAGTACCGGCTATTTGAAAATAATAATTCCCTACAGCTTAGCACTAAAATCTTTATAGCTCCAGTATACATATACCTGAAATCTTCGGGAATATTTACAAACTCTTCGGAGACCGAGTTTATCGCCACAATGAAATTCGAAAGATAGGTCTTTATGGTAGACGTAAAGAATAAATATCTGATTTTATGGAAATGTATTTTGATGTTTTATATCTTTAAATTGTTTGTTATTCCTGTAGCTGATTCAGAGGTTTTCGTATTGCCTTTCATATTTTTAGCCCCCGACCAAAAAAGGGGTGTTATAAGTTTGACGTCGATGTCTGTCTTTTTTTTTTAACTTTTATAGGTTTACACTTGACCGCCATCTCGCCTGATGTTAAGCGACGATGCGGTCTACGATGGAGCGTGTTTACCTAGAAGAAACCGATTCACTCTAGATTTGAAGACACAAAGATTGTAACCATCGGGGAAAACCCACTCAGGCAACGTATTCCACATCCTAGACGTTCTTATCACAAAAGTAGAGTCAAATCTTTTCGTTCGTGTCTTTGGAACATCAACCATGAAACGATGTCGCTTTTTCGAGCTACGAGCATTCCGATAGAAAAAAGGGCAAGGTGGTATCAGATCATGCAAATCAGTCGCACACTCTCTAAAGTGTATCCGATAAAAAACCGATAGGCTGGCAATTTTTCGGCGATGATCAAGACTTTGTAGTCTTTTTCGCAAAAGAGTGTCATTGCCTATGAGCCTTTCTGTCTATCTGTCTGTGTGTGTGCCTGTCTGTGGCACCGTAGAACTCAGACGGATGGGCCGATTTCGAAAACAGTTTTTTATTTGAATATCCGTGCGGGTGTTCTTAGCTATGTTTGGTTAATATCGATTCGAGATGGCCGCCTCCACAAAATGGCGGACAAAATGTTTCTTCACAACATACCTCATTTCTACCTCAATATGTGTATCAAACGAAAGGGCTTGACTAGTAGAATACTTTGAACAAAGACACTTATGACAAATTTCAAATCCAAGACGGCCGCTGCCACAAAATGATGAAATACATTTACTTTTTCACTACTCCCTTAATATGGGTATCAAATGAAAGGGATTGACTAGTAGAATGTTGTCTAGATAACAAATCCGAGGCAGTCGGGGGTTAATCAAAATTTTGTTCTTATTCAGGCTCAATCGAGTTTGACCATAAGTTTATCTCTATTTTGTGATTTAAAACAAAACAAAAATTGAAGCTGTTCTTCTGAACGTCTAGTTTGTTGTTTCTATGTTGAACAATCAATTGTCTAAATATATAAGCGGCACACAGTATCGTCGCAGTTATTTTCCGGAATAAAACGTAGCTACTGTGTTATTTCGTACTATAATCTAACTGTACCTATTAATATGTATAAAAAAAAATTTGCTTGATCCGTTCAGATGCCCCAACGTATTTTGTAGTAGTTCGACTCTTTGAGGAGTCCGCCTGGGGAAGTACCACACCTTTGCCAGTTATTCTATCGCCAAGCAGTACCGTGCAAACATTGCTATGCTCCGGTTTGAAGGGCAATGTTTGCAGAGAAATTACTAGGCTAAGGTGTAAAACACTTTATATCTCCGGGTGATGCGCGCAGACCAGCGCTAGGTAATGATTTGGACTCTTCATGTTCCAATAGCTGCGTGTCACTGCGCTATTGGCATGTTGCTTACCATCACAAGTCTTGCTCGTCTTGTCACTCTATAGTCTATACTATAAAAAAATTGGCAGTCATAGGAACTGCCGATAGAAGTGAAAACTTATAACTCAGGATTTGATAGCTTGCGTTGGAAACTACGCGGGTGAAACCGGAGGGCGCGGCCATGAACATGGACATCTAGAAAACAAATGCGTCAGCATTTCTTGATGACCATGGTTCCGAGTTTACCCGAAGATTTGTTATTCTAGTCCTTT
Organism: Ectropis grisescens; assembly: GCA_017562165.1. Lineage (NCBI taxonomy): Eukaryota > Metazoa > Arthropoda > Insecta > Lepidoptera > Geometridae > Ectropis > Ectropis grisescens. The sequence goes on from CM029779.1 coordinate 29,044,858, forward strand.
CATTCCCAAGCATGGCGCTAGAACTCAATTCACAGCCCACGAAAAATCTATCTGTGGTGCGCCAAACGAAGTTTTAATTTCAAAAAACGTGATTGAGCAACAAATATCCAAACGCCAACAAATAATAATAGGAAGTAGGACAACAATAATAGTAGGACTAGCCGCCGATCTCGACTTATAAGCGTACTAGATGTCCGCCCCGGCGTCGCTCGTGGTACATTATATAGCACTCATCAGGATCCCGTACATATCCAATGGTGAAAGAATGACTGAAATCGGTTCAGTCATTCCCGAGAATATCGCTTTCAAACAAAACACTCCTTCAGCTACCTCCTACGCCACCTGTCGGAAATTGGTCGTACCAACTCAGATTTAGAAACAAATTTGATTAGCAAAGGTTTTATATTTAAGAGGTATGTAATCTGTGATATTCAATGACGCAATCTTAGACACATGCTGTCATGTGTCATGTCAAAGCATGAAAGATACGAAAACTCTCAATAAGGAATATTTATTCCCGATTTTGTTACATTCTTTATTCATGTTCCGCTTCTATTAATAGTAGCGTTATTTTCTATAGCCTATAGCCTTCCTCGATAAATGGACTATCCAATAGAAAAAAAATCTTTCAATTTGGACCAGTACTTCCCGAGATCCTATCGTTCAAACAAACAAATAAACTCTTCAGCTTTATAATATTAGTATAGATATACATAGCATACATCGCGGTCGTAGAAAGTACTGTTTATTTTCCAAGAGCAGATGTATGAGATTGTCATAATCTCAGGCTTTAACAGTGAAGGAAAACATCCTGACGAAACTCACACGTTCCTAGACGTCTACTCTCTTTCTACGAAAAACGTAATTTCGAGATAAACTCGCGACTTTCCTACTCGGTACTACTTCGTTTCGTCCGATCAAACATTGTTTGATGTTTAACTTTTCTAATTCTCTAATTATTACAGTAGTGTAGTGGACTGATAATGCTTACAGAATAGTCAGTTTGTCAATTTAGTACACTTAGGAACAAGAATGGAGTTTCGGGCATCTACCAGTGCTAGCGGCGCCTCGTGGTTTAGCTCGCGCAATTTTTGTGCACATTGTTATTTCATTATTAAAAGTAGCCTATATTGGAAGCTATAATCTTCCAGTGTTCCAAATTTCAACCCGATCTCTTCACACGCTGCGACGAAATTGAGAAAAAAGCATCAAAACATTGACATTTATAGTATAAACACTACACTTAAATAATAATAAACAAAATAAAATAAAAAGAGCCTTTATTCAGACAAATACGTAAACTTCGCATGCACAATCATTATTTCATTTGATTGGTAATTACATAAATATGCTTAAAACAATAATATTAATAAGAAATAAAATATATAATATATAAGAATAAATAAATGTTGAGTTATTATCATTTTGTCTGTTTGTCTATTAGAGACATAGGCCTCCTTCAACTGCCTCCACAGACTCCTGTTTTCAGCTGTTCTGGTCCATGTACTGGAAGGAAGATGACTACTGCCCTCTAAATAAACACTACGCTTACATAGATATTATTAATTATCAATTTAATTTATTTAATATTATTAATCACGCCCCGAACTTTCAATTAAATACCTACCTCCACGTTTAAGTAGCGTTTAACCAATATAAGCAGTATTCTGATACCTCCGTAGCTTAGTTAGTTTAGACGCAACATTTCAGGCTACATCACATCAAGCTCCGATCGCCATCGCGTTCGCTTGAAATTATCCAAATGGCGGGCGTTCCATCACTAAAAGCTCAAATGAGCTTAGATTGCGTATTAGCCAACAAGCCATGGAACTAGCAGATGGGGAACTTAGCGTATTTATGTTAGTACTTTTTTTTTTTTTTTAAATATAGAGTGACGAGACGATCAGGTCATGTGCCTGATGGTAAGCAACATGCCTGACACATAACAGCACAGTGACAAGCAGCTATTGGAACATGTCTTCATGTCCAAATCATTACCTAGCACTGCACTGCGCTCGTCACCCAGAGATCTAAGATCTTATATCTCTAAGCCATGTAATTTCTCTGGAAACATTGCCCTTCAAACCGGAACACAGTAATGTTTGCACATTACTGCTTGGCGGTAGAATAACTGGCAAAGGTGTGGTACTTCCCCAGGCGGACTCTGCCAAGAGTCCTACCACTACTGGATTTACTGGATTTTATTTATTCATGGACCCATGCTTCACCGCCTGATGTTAAATGAACAAGCGGCCTTTGATGGAGCGGATTTACCTAAAACTATGGACCTTAACATTCGCACATTAAATCATAAACAGTATAAAACGTGGCTTGAAACGCTCGTGAGAATTATGGGCTTAAACAGGTACAAGTAAAGCGGCATTTCATATGTCGAAGCGTAAACAAACGCACTTAGGTAATCTGACACCTGTTTTCTGGACAAAATTGTGAATCTGACACCTGTTTTCTGAAAAAACGTGAGAGTAAAGTGAAGCAAGCGGCTAGTTGGATAAAGCGAAGGATCGGGCTGTCTCAGACTAGACCGGGCGTACAAGGTAAATGTTGACATGACTCGCACGTCGCACCAAACGCTTTTAGCTCTATGTTTACCACACGTTCTGCAAAACTGTGAACTACCTGATTCTATGTTTCCTGAAGGACGTAATATGGGTCTCCAAACACAACATTCTAGGTGATATTGCTTAACAATAGGCAAATTGTGATCAATCGTAGACCTATATTGTGCAATAAAAGGAGTGATTAGCTAGGAGAGAAGTTTAAGTCGTGCTGTAGCCTAGGATAGGTTGATGATAATGATGAAGATAGTTATCATTTTTATCTTGAAGCTATGTAAAGATTCCATTCACTTACAGAGAATTCCATGGACTAGTATTTGTTTTCATTTCAACAAATTATAACAGAAGTTCCGACTGGTCTAGTAAGTTCCGGCTGGCCTATTCGGGAGAACGACGACTGCCGATCCGGAGACCCCGGATTCTAAACTACGCGCCCACTGTCTTTTCGAAGTCATGTGCGTAATGCCGCTAACTTAAAACAGTGAAGGAAAACATCGTGAAGAAACCGGCATGTACCTAGAATCTTTCGAAATCATGTGTTATCCACCAACCCACGCTGCGCCTGCGTGGTGGATTATAGCCTTGACTTTCTCCTTGCGAGAGAAGGCGCCGAGTCCTAGGAGTGGGAACATTTAGCGGGCTGTTTATGCTATGCTATAACAGACATACGAGGATAGAATTGTTTTAATCCACACAGACGTAGTCAAATACAGGCCCTAGTTGTAATAAGATAAATCTAGTTTTGTGCCTACATCTCCTGCTCCATTTGCCTGCGCTAGTTTAAACAGGGTTAGCATGAAATACGCTTCTAGCTGCTTTTATCGCAGTTGGGGATTGCAGTCGGGCGGCGGGAAAGTTGGCGCGCGCTTATCTAGGCCCTCGCCTAGCGGACTGGAGATACTCCACGAGCACGCAGCTAGGTTTAGTCGCCTAATTTACTCAATTAGGTTAGTTTCTAAGCGTTGATTAAGTTGCTCAGATTTTCAGCGGACGGCTAGACAGTCTCACTTCTAGTTAATATGATAAATTAGCAGTTCCCAGCAGTTTGACCCGCGTGTTTCTCTTTCCAGTTATTTTGCCGTGCTAAACAGTAGTCTATTTACTAATTTAGGTTGTAATCTAACCGTGTTTTAAATTTCAATAATATCCATACCATTCTGATTGAGCAACAGACATTTAAACACACAGAGTTCGACTATTATAATAGTATAGTTAACAAAGTTTGTGAAGATGGGTGGATGGTGGATAAGCTTTTAAGAATTTGCAAAATAAATATTTTTTTTCGAACTTTTCCTATGATTAACTTTTCCTATATCTCAATACTAAAACATCTTAATTAGAGGTCTTGCTCCTTATAATAGTTCTCTACCAGGCAACTATCACAACAATAAAAATAAAGATTGGACCGTCCATTGTGCGTATGCTAACTAATTCACTACCAGTTTGTGTCCTTATTTGTTCCTGTGTTTGTAGAATCGTTCGTATTTTATTTTACACAAAAATTATTCAAAAGTATTGCAGCATGTATTTTCGGAATGCATTCGGGATAGTCCATCCTCGTGTGTTAGCTTTTTAAAACATCTGTGACAAGGAGAACTAAGCTGCGTTTCGAAAAGTTTATTCACATTAGTTCAAATTGAACCGTAAATTGTTAGTGCTACCGTCTATAATATTTTCTTAGGAAAAGTTGGCACTTCTGGCCGGCCTCACAGCAATACGGTCCTTCCATATTTCTGAACGCAGCCAAACTTTCGACGGTTTTATAACTGCTTCCGTCTTATTTTGAACTGGATTATTGGTGTTTCGCTTTATAAAGAGCTGTAAGACGGATCAGTGCTGAAGTTTTCTTGAGAAATGGCCGCTTAGTCGGTTTACTCTTGTTTTATTCATGAAGACAGTAATACTAGGTATTTACATAAACATTTTTACTGGCGAAAAGTTATACCATAACCAACTCACTGAATATTCCTATAGCCGAGATTCCGCACCGTCGCAAGGAGAGAGTCATACCAATGCAATTAGCTCTAGCCTTTGCGGGATAACGAATGATGCATGACCGCGAAAACATCTTAGAACGTGCCAGTTTCCGCACGATGTTTTCCGGCCCGTGGTGATGACAAGCTTGTAATTCTGCACTTGGAAATATACTTAGAGGTGGGGGCGGGGTTTGAGTCTATGACCACTCAATTCTAAATCACAAATTCTAGCCACTCGCCCATCACAGCAAGTAGGGAAGAAGGGAGGAAATAAACCATTGCGTTCGCGGTACTTATTCTTGTAGTCCATTAACAGATAGCACTTAACTTTATCCATCTACACTTGCCATATACAGTTAGCTTTTATTTAGCCCTACGGTAAGGTTGACAAGACATTGCCATTCAGCATAAAAATGCTGCCAATATGCAGGCCACGCCTCCGACTGGTGAGCTTGATCACCTAGATCATTTTTAGACCTTCATAAGTCTACGAATAATTCAGATGTGTTTAGTGTTGTAGGAAAGTAGTTATTAGTTAAGTATATTGGATCCTATACTATTGTCATCATCAGCTGCATGACGTCCACTGCTGAACATAGGCTTCCCCTAGATTTCCACAACGAACGGTCCTGCGCAACCTGCAACCAGCGGTTTCCAGCGACCTTTGTGAGGTCATCTGTCCATCTAGTGGGAGGCCGTCCAACACTGCGTCTTCCGGTTCGTGGTCCTATTGTAATTTATACCAAATAGTTATGTTAATAAGGAGTTGTCTTAAAAAAACTATGTAAAATACCAGACAAGAACGAGGCGGTGCTGAAAGCACTGACGAAATCGGAGTGACTTTACTTACATTATGATTTCACAATCTACCAGCTTCAGCAAACTGTTCCATCTTTTAAATAACGTGAAAAAATAGTTTACGAACTCTCAAATTTTATTTTCACGGTAAGGCCGAAGCGACCGCATAATAGCCTTTAAGTTCAAAGCCTCGCTCCATAAAACTGAGCTCACTCAATTTTGGGCAAAAAATATCATATGTCGCGCGGCGGCCGTACGTTCAGGTATTCTGCGGGGCGTCACACGTGCGCTTACCATTTTTTAGATAAAAGATTTACTGCTGTATACTGAAGGCTGGACAGAAACTTGAATTTTTTTTGGATAAAAGTCAATCGGTATAGAAATTCGGTGTTGGTGATATCGACAATAACACGTAACTCACGAATTTTACTCTTCAAAAACCAGTGAACTCTTGTTACCCCAACTAAATGCAGACTAACCTAGGATTATTTTAAAGTGTGAGAGACCCCTTTCTCACACTGAAAAGTAATCTCTCCTACACCACAAATTAAAACTACTACCCTTCATCCAATTGCATACCTAGCTACTTAGGTTAGTTTGTTGTTTTATTTAGTTGCGGTTTTCAGAGTTCACTGGATTTTGAAGTGAAAGTGAATTAAATGAATGAATTTTACCGTCATAGTGATAATAAGTAAGTAAATCATGTTAGCGAGGTTCTTTCGAGACAAAATCCCTGGTATTAGGTAAGTAATGGTATATTCATTAGTTCCCCGGACGCGCGGCACGTCGAACAGCCGCCGTTCAGCCACCGGCGTAATTGAGCCCTGCAAAGTAAACCAGCCGAGGCTCAATCCAAATGCATTCTACATAACAGCTTCCCGTGTTTTTAACCACTTAACTGTCATTTCCGTCACTATCTCGATAAAAAGTAGACTATACAGGGTTATTGGTGATCAGTCTGCATCCTTTTAAGGGCTGTTAAGTACCTACTAGTAATGTAACGCATGTCATATTTGGACATTCACGGACGCGAAAGCGAATATCTGCTCCTGACATTGCGACCGACATGTAAATAATCAGTTTTTATTTAAATTTAGCGCCATTTTCATGAGGCTTAGTTACACCACAAACAAGTGTACCCAGCGAGCGCATGTTTAGTGGCGCTGGACTCATCGCCACATCGAAACAGACTTGAAGGATACAAGGCATCAAAACTACTATTTTTAAAATTTATTATTACCCTACTGAAATTTACTCGTAATTATAATCATAACAATAAATATGATTAGCTGTTTTTTTTTAAGAAAAGAAGTATTTTTGTATTAACTCTATTTTTTTTTGTTTGTTATAATTATAATTTTGGTTTATTAAATGTTGTTAGTTTCTAGTATCTTTTCTTTCTTTTAAATAAAGAGTGATGAGACGATCAGGACATGTGCCTGATGGTAAGCAACATGCCTGACACATAACAGCACAGTGACACGCAGCTATTGGAACATTAGAGTCCAAATCATTACCTAGCACTGCACTGCGCTCGTCACCCAGAGATCTAAGATCTTATATCTCTAAGCCCTGTAATTTCTCTGGAAACATTGTCCTTCAAACCGGAACACAGTAAGTATCAATTGCATGAAAATTTTGTGTTACAAGTTCTAATGGCAATTAAATTATTTAGCTTCATTAAAGTTTTGATGACTTAATTTTATTTTATTTTTGTTATATTCGCGAACGGGGAATGCGAATATTTGTTACATCACTAGTACCTACATTAAATACGTCAACTTTTGTTTTACAGTTTATAAAAACTCATACGAGTATTTTTTACCATACAAAACAAAGACAGTGTATTTTCTCGGTCTAAAAGCATCGAACTCTTCGTGAGATTTCGTAACAAGAGCGCGCGCGCTCTGTAACGTTCGATTAATAATCTACTTACCGAAGTGAATCAATACCAAACAACCACTAAACAGCGCTAGAGAGGACAACAGGAGGAAACAAACACTTTTTTTTGGATGTCCATTGAGATTTAACAAAAGTTGTTTGCTTACAGGACATGCCCTTAAACGGATGCAGGCTGCTTACCGGCAACCCTGTATACTAATCCAGACCATAAGCCTAACTGTGCTGTGAATTCCAACCCGATGAACTCCGCCGTTTCAAGTAGATTATTGAGGAATACTCATAAAAAATGCGAACTGTGGCATGTTTGTATAATATCAGTGGGATAAGAGTTTCGTAATTTAGTTTTCTTCCTGCCACAGCGCTAATAGATCCTGTTATCGCGGTTGATCCTAGACAAAGTCCCGGCCTAAGGGTACATTAATAAGTTTCTCGGCCAAGCGGCAAGTCCGTCGAATGGCCGCCGTTTAGCCGCCGGTGATTGAGCTCCGCAAAGTAAGCCAGCCCGAGGTGCAATTTAAATGCAAATCGAGGGCCGTGGCGATGGGCCAGCCTGGGCCTTCACCTGCCAGCGTGGCTTTTTGCTGTCTTCACGCTGAGTTATGGAGTCAGAGATATTAAGATGGTCGGTAGCTGACTTAACGGAGTTTGGAGGGTTTATAAATTTCTTCTGTCTATATTTTTATACACATAAGGTATCGTAAAACAAGATCATTAGAAATATTTCTAGATTTCAATACCCCCTCATTTTCAATGTATTTTTGTGAACTGACTCGGTGAACTTAAAATGGTTTTTTTTTAGTTTACTCAGTTTAATTGAATATTGGCTGCATAACTCTACCTATACGTTAATCTTTCATTGCCCTGTTATTATATATTATATTGAAGATCTTCGTATTATGAATTAAAAAACAATTTAGGTGATCATGTGAATTAAAGGTGTATTTATATATTCTTTACATAAAATATCTTATGTTTCCATTGTTCAGGTACTGGTCTGGGTGTTTCTATGTATAATAAATATGTATTTACAACTATATAAGTATTATATAAATATCTGCTATTTGGCAGCCATATTACAAGCTTTGCTTAGTTTGGGGGCAGATGGTGTTGTATGTGAATTGTCCACCAATATTTACTACATTCGTTGCTTTTGTGGTTGTAGGTATTTCTGCTATGTTCGCCTGGGGATGTGCCACACCCTTGCCAGTTAATTTACCGCCAGGCATTAATGTGCACATATCGAATATGCATATGCATGTGCAAACACCTTCGCTACCTAACAATTAGTCTGTACTACGCGTACACTAAACACCGACAATGAGTATTGTATCCCATCGAAACAAACTATTGGATGTGCCCTGAGCACCTTGAAATTGGTAAGAAACGTCTATGTGTGTAGTATAAGTGGTTTACACACCACCACAACCAATCTACTCGACCCCTAGAATCGCTAGCGGCGAGGTGTGCTGTGGTTCTACTTATTTTGGTTTTTGACAACGAATGTTGATAGGTAAAAACATCCGGCGTTCACCGCTTTCTGCAATCGACTAGAACGGAAAGAGTGAGTTCACTCTTTCCAACGATGTCCGAGGGCATCCACTGGTGTATATCAATGTTGTATTCTACTAATAATATAAATGTCGTGCGTAGGTGTCATACGCGGGTAAAACCACGTGATGCAGCAAGTTATTATCTGCGTAGTTCCCGTTCTTGTTATTTTCCCTGGACAAAAAGCCTATGTGTTCTTCTAGATTATAATCTGTGTTCCCAATCCCAGCCAGATCCGTTCTGACGTTACGACGTGATTGAGCAACAAACTACCAAAGATTGACATTTATAATATTAGTAGGATTAGCGTAAGTATATAAGACCACTTTATATTCTTGCTGCTAAGACTCGGGGTCTTACACTCCGCGAGGTATAAGCTGAGCTTTGCATTAGTGTGAGTGATCACCAATCAGGCAGGAGCTTGAAATTTTGTCCGCGAGGTATAGGCTGAGCTTTGCATTAGTGTGAGTGATCACCAATCAGGCAGGAGCGCGGCGAGACAGAATGGCGCCGCGCCTAAGGCCGGTTGTCACACCTACACTATCCATGTACACTCACACAAATGCAAAGCTCAGCTTATGCCTCGCGGAGTGTACCCTCTTAGAGAATAGAGTCAAGGTCATTATCCACCATCTAGTTTTGTCCATGGACTAGTCGAGACAACGGCGATTACCGATCCGAAGGCCTCGGGATCAAAACCCCGCGCTCCACTGTCTATTCAAAGTCATGCGAATAATGCTGCTAACTTAAAGCGGCGAAGGAAAACATCGCGAGGAAAACGACATGTACCTAGATTATTTCGACGTCATTAATTTGTCATCCACCAACCCGCACTGGGCCAGCGTGGTGGTGGTCTTAACTCTATCCTTACGAGAGAAGACCTCGAGTGTCAACATTTAGTGGGAACATTTAGTAAGCTGTTTATGCTACTGCTGCTGGCCAAGTGCAGATTGGCGAATGGCACACACATCTTTTAAAACATCAAAAAGTTTGCAAAAAATCTTCACGTTATAGCCAAAATTAAGGCGCCATATCTCGTATGTATCACAGTATATGCTTACGTATTCTTAACTACAGTTCTATAAGTAATTAATTCTACGATCAGATTACATATTTATCCAAATATCCTGTGATACACAGCGATTTAGTAAAAACGTAGTTTATTTTCACTAAGTACGAGCCAAATAAGGTGAGCAAATGTTTAAACCGGACCACGGCTTGATTTATTCAGGCTTCTCAGCGTAAACCTGCGGCTCCAGTGACGGCAACAAGCGAGACTAAACATAACGCAACGGAATGGAACGAAACAAGATGCAATGCAACTGAACGGAACGAGATGCTACGCAACGGAACGGAACGAAACACGACGCAAACCAACAGAGCGGAACGAGATGATATGCAACGAAACGAAAAGAGATATAACGCAACAGAACGGAGCGAAATACTACACAAGAACGAGACTCAAAGCAACGGAACGGAACGAGACGCTATGCACCGGAACAAAACGTAACGAGACACAGCTCAATAAAGCGGAACGAAAAGAGATGCAAAGTAACGAAATGGAACAGAACAAACATCACTTAACATGTTTTTGTATATTTTTTTGTTGTGGTTTGACTTTTTCAGAATCTGTCTGGGGAAGTACCGGTTTGCCAGCTATTCTACCACCTTGAAACGTCCAAGCACCACTGTGTTCCAGTTTGAAGGGCGATATTTTCAGAAACAATACAGGGTCTAAATAAATAAGGAAAAATACAGAGATAAATCCTCTTATATTTCTGGTGACGAGCACAAAGTAATGCTAGATAATGAGACTTATGACCGGCTCGGTTTGTTTCTCTATCCTACGTTAAAAACATTTTTTTTTATCCATGTATCTCTTATATCAGTACTCCATTTTTTTTCCCGCTCTCCGCTGCGACCGCCGCCACAGCGCAAGGTGCGACGGCTGAGTTATTTATAAGCGCTTCAGACTTAATTCGGTACAATTCCGTGTTCTAAAAGACTTCCACTTTCGGACGTTTCTAGATAAAAAAGAATTATTGCCGTGATACCAGCGCTTCGACTTAATTAACTTACTTAGGCTCTTCATGGGCGCTTTACTGATCCTTTTCGAGTTTAAAAGCCCATGGATTATGAAGATAGTATTTTTTTGAGGTTTCCTTTCTTATTAGGTTTGTTTTTGTTTTGTTTCGATTTTGTGTACTATTATTTCCAGCCAGCCTGAGAAAAGCCTTCTCTCTGTATACCACTAGACCACTTTCGCAGCTAATTTCACATCCAAATGTGAGACTAGCGACTTCAATCAGGGAACCGCCTCAATATTTTCTAACATTAAATCAGCCGATATTTGGTAGATAGGTATTAATATAATAAGGTAATAATAATAACCTCCGTTAGCGGACACGTGTGTGTATTAAGACTCCGCCGGCTTTTTTTTTTAAATTTTATTATTAAATTTAACAACTCCACAGACTGCGGGGTCTGTGACCTTAGTCATTTGTTATCTATTTTACATGAATCTTGGATTAGGAGAAGAAAAGGAAATAGGGGGGAGTAGGGAACATTTTCATTCTAATTCTAGGCCTATTTTATTTTCTAAATCGCCTCCTCCCGGCTCAGCGCCTCCACCCCGACTGCATTTCTGTCTTTGATGGCCATCCGCAAATTGTTACACGGATGACTCCGCCAGGTTACACGGATACATTTTTCTAACACTATTCTCATATAATTATGTTCCATAAGTCAGTTCATTTAAAAAAAAATGGCAGCCCTAGGAACTGCCGATAGAAGTGAAAACTTATAAACGCAGAATTTGAAAGCTTACTTTGGAAACTACGGAAACCGGAACGTGACACTGGAGGGCGTGGTCTTGAGCATGGCCACTTAGATACGCATTTCTAGATAGCCGATGGGAAATGCTGATTTCTACATTTCTAGATGTCATGCCAGCTATGGTTCCGAGTTTAACCGATGATTTCTTATCATTCCCGAGCGTGACGCTAGAATTCAATTCACAGCCCACAAATAATTAGTTTGTGCCGCGCCAAAAAAAGTGTTCACTCCAAAAATGTGATTCTACATACCGGCTTCAAGTTAATTGGTACCAGATCTTTCCTGTTAAGGGCGCAAGGCATTATTTTCAGGGCTCACATGTGTGTACTTCATTTCCCTCACCGCTAGCAGACCAAGTTGTTCTGTTCACAGTATTCTTAACTCTGGTAGGCAGTAGAGGAAGGAGTTAAGAGATTTGGATGTTCGTTGCTCAATCACGTCGGAACACCTCAATGGACCGGGTTGAAATTTTGAACACAGCAGACTTGATAGTCTGCAAAATAGTTATATCATTATAACTGTTACTTTATAAACGGTTTTATGCATATATTTAAAAAAATCTCTGTAACTCACTTGTGAGTAATAGTAACGAAAAAGTCACAGTTTGAGTATAGGTGTCATTAAATATCTGATTGCGGTGAAATCAGAGCCACTTTATGAGCAAGTGTGTTAAAAAAATATTAATGAAATAAACAGAATAACATATATTATAATGACTTTATATTGCTGTACCGTTACAAAATTAAATATTTCACCTAAACAAAATAAATACCACAGTATTAAGTCTGAAAAAAATAATACAAATGTAGGTAATAATGTGTAATACTTTGGTAAATTGTAGCACTGAGTTAATTTTCCTCCACGAAAATTACAGAGCAAAAAGATTTAACTTCATGTAAATTTGAGCCAAGTCTGTAGCGCGAGCGCGAGCTAGGCTCTGTTAATAGCAGCTATCGGGACTTTCCGAATACATTACCCGTTAATAACGGGCTAAAAACTGCCAAAACTACCTCATTTACATTAACGTGATATAACGCCACGAATCTACTGAAAATTGGTCTGCAACGTGGCTTAACCTCTTTGGAAACAAGGCTTTTTGTTGTGTAATTTGAATACTTTTTAGAGTACACAAAAATAAACAAAAAATGATATTCTTCACACAACACCCATTATTAGCCCCAACCTAAAAAAAGCTTGCTCGGAAATACGCATCTGTATAATTGTAAATAAAAAATAACATTTAACAAATATTTGATATTTTAAATAATACGGGTAGCTCACGTTTGATATAGTCAGTCCAGTCCAACTCAAATGATGCGATCACCCGCGCGCACTCGCCTTGAAAAAGATCGCCGGACGCGACCAAAACTTAAATCGGACTGGACTGGCTATACCAAACGTGAGTTTTCAAACTAAAATTTTGACACTAAAAATATTGAGAACTGAAAAGTAACAACTTAAACAAAGCAAAAAACAACTACTTAGGACTAGTTTTATCGATCCATTTCGCTATTAGCTAAAAGCCACGATAACGCAGCACGTACACCAAATAAATTACGAACAAATTAGTCAAGTTTTTCTCAGAATTCGTTAGCATAATGTCTGCGAAAGAAGATTTATCACCATTGACAAGCGGCTAATTCCCGCCACGCATGACCTTTGTACAACATGGGACGTATTTTTAAAACCACTCGTTTGCGATAACTTTGATGTTATTTTTAAGCTATTGCATAGCTTTTATCGCGGGCCTGGGGACCGAACTTTAATGATCGTGCATCTCTTTCTTATGTTCACAAGAATGAGGGATGGAAAACCGTAACGCTGTCCTCCCCACTCGCTCATCCGACTTTGAATCTTATTTATATTTATAGCTTAACATAGTACTAAATGCTCTTAGCAGTGTTGCCATCTTAACGGATTTCCCGTGATATTTTTTATGGTAAACAAATGTCACTCTTCAAAATAAAAGCAATTCCGAAAATTTTTTAACATCCCTATTGCTTATGTTGATAAAAAAGCATGCAACATGCAATAGATTTACCGCGGCAGTTTCTGAGTGCCACACTTCTTTTTTATACATAATTATAGAGAAGATTGGCAGTCACAGGAACTGCCGATAGAAGTGAAAACTTATAACACAGAATTTGATAGCTTGCTTTGGAAACTACGTGGGTTTGGCATGGCCATCAAGAAATGGGTCAGGCAATGGAAAATGCTGACTAATTTCTATATGGCCAATTGCCTACGGTTCCGAGTTTACCCGAAGATTTCCGATCATTCCCGAGCGTGACGCTAGAATTCTATTCACAGCCCACGAAAAACCTATCTGTGCGGCGGAGAGCAGTATAGCGGCGTAGTGTGGTAGCGCCGGCGGAGCAGTATAGCAGCGTAGTGTCGTAGCGGCGGCGAAGCAGGATAGCGGCGTTTCGTAACGAAACGGGACGAGTGCGGAAGACACTGTTCGGATGAGTGAAATCTTGTGAGTTTTCGTCACCGGCATGCGTAATAACCACGGTAATAACAGTAAGTTCAGTATGTTTGTAGCTATAGAGATGACGTATTGCGTATCATTGGTGCTGTCATGCGCGGTCCGAGGGGGGGGTCACAGGGACATGACCCCCCCCAAAATCGTAAAAGTTAAACAAAAAATCTTAGAAAATTAAAAATATCTAATAGTACATAGACTATTGTTTAACGCGGGAAAACAACTAGAATGGGAACTACGCTGGTAAAATCTTGGGGGGCTACTAGTAAATTATTTTTTGCTCGATTTATTGTATTTCTTCTTGTGACCCCCCCCCAAAACCTGAGGCTGCGTACTGGTGACCCCCTCCAAAATTCGAGGCTTGGACTGCGCCTGGGTGCTGTTTAGTACCAAAATCCAAAGTTATAAAGTTTACTGAAAGTATCCCTATCGGCCATTTTTTTAAGTAGCAACGGGGTCATTACGAGATGCACCTGATAATACGTATCTTTTGTATTTGTTGTATTCTGTATGATCACACATTGCCCTGCAAACAGGAACACAGCAATATTAATACATTACTGCTTGGTAGTAGAATAGCTGATATACAGATTTTGAAATTTGTGAATTGGAAGTATTACAAGCTGCTGTGCAGTTTGGCAGAGTTATACTCGTAAGTCAAGGAACAGAAAAAATTATACAAAAAATAAACTGACAAATTTGTAATACTTCCCCTAGCAGAATCTGCAAAGATCCCTCCCACTTCTGAAATAATTTGTCAAACTATAGATCAATCAGCCCAAACGACGTTGAAAGACCTTCGAATTGGATAAAATATGTTAAGCGTCAGATAAGCACCATCTATCATAATTCTGAGAACCAATTTGTGTCGCCTCAAACCGTCTCATTGAGCGACGTCTGCCGTATGGTTGGCGCTGGGTTTCCACGTAGTTTGCGCTCACTTATCACACGAGTATAGTGAAGGGTCAGGTCCTTATCTCAGAAAATGAAAAAGCCTTTACTCTGATTTATAACGGCTTTAATGGGATTTTATATAATCAGGTGCACGTTCAATGTCAAATTAAAAAGTTAGGTGATGTTTATTTGCATAGATAATATAACAGTCTGATACGATGTTGCCATTGCTAAATATCAAGAAACATACACTCAAATGAACATCACACAGATTAAATATACTGTAAAGTAATATTAAAATACAGTAATAAGCTCATGAACCTTACAATAAAGTGATAGTTACGTCGTCGTGTGAGATGCACTTAGTACTCTTTGAGTGTGGTAACTGAGTGTCGTAAACCTACCGAACTTTGAGCTCGGCATAAACAGCCAGCTAAATGTTCCTACTATTGAAATTCAGTACGGGTTGGTAGATGGCGTATGACCTCGAAAGATTCTAAGAGAATATAAAGATATGGTTGCCGGCAAACAAATTGGCCCAATGAAGTCTCTTTGGCGGAAGTGCACATGCGCAAACTTTCTCCTTCCACGTTACTTGTGGGTCCACTTGTTTGCCGGCCACTATATAAGTCGGTTTTCTAACGAAGATTTCATTTACAAATTCAAAATACAAAAATCTTTATTGCTGTTTGCAGGTAGGTAAGATAAGATGATACAAAACATTTTAAAAATTGACCCATTCAACTGGCCTCTTCTTCTGGCATGCAATATGTCTGGCAACACAATTTGTTTCAGTCTAAATTTATACGTTGAAATAAGAATAAGTGAATACAAAAATAGTCAGCTTATTAAAATCTTCTTCATCTTCTTCGTCTTCCTTTCATTTCTAGCTATTATTTAGTTATGTTATTTATAGGTAGATTATCTGATTCTTCATCTTCTATTTATTTCTTGCTTCTATTTGGGTGTGTTATGTATGTGAGATATGTTTGGTGAGCACAATTACGCCAACGTCTTGTGTTTTAGCAGGATGTTGTTGTAGAGTTTGAGTAGTAGGTATGTAGTCTAATATCAATTAAATTCACTGATTGTAAATTAGCGGAAACAATTCTTATCACTACGTAGTACTTACTGCACCGCACTCACACCCGAGATATAAGACGATTTATTTCTTACCTCAGTTGTTTCTTAGGAAACATTGCCTTTTAAAGTGAATCTCAGGAATATTAGCACATGCTTTGCGGTAAAATAGTAAATAAATGAATGTGTAGTACCTACTTGAGGACGCTGCAAAGATTCCTACCACTAAAACAAACACAAGAGGCTCGTGTAACTTTAAAAATAAGACTCCAGTGCCGTAATGAGGTCTAATAAGGCGCTCGCTACACTACTCACGTCGCTCTGAAGCCTACAGATTGCACGGTGAATACGTATCGATGGAAATTACCCAGATTTAAGCATTTTCCAGCGTTATTCTTGAGAGAGATTAAAATACAACAAGTCACGTTATACAAGTTATGAGCAGAGCTGAATATGAATTATTGAATTAATGACGCGGTTTGTCAATTACATTAAATTTATAAGTGACAGAAAGGTGAACACATATTATAATAAAATATGACAAAAAAAAACAGCTCCCCACGGTTTTATCCGCGTAATTCGCACTCCCGTCATTTACCCGCAATAAAAAGTAATTCTGTGATATTCCAGACTATTTACAATGCCAATACTTACTTAATTTAATATGTGAATACAAATATTTGTTGCTTATAAATAATTAATAAGTATTTATGTACAAATATGTTAGTATTATACAGTTATATGGCTCCCATAGCACACATTAAATAGCTTCCTAAGCTACGAAGTATCTTTTTCGCCAGAGTAAACAGGCTATCAGCTCTCGCTCTCGGCACATTCTCGATAAATAAAAAAAAAACAAAGCTGCACTTCTCATCCGCATCCGGCGTAGGAGATCGAGCGGATGCGTTCCGATACGGTCCCGCGTCACTCGGAATCGGACGCGGTTAGCTCGGATATTGCTCGGAAATGACGGGCGCGGCGGGATCGATTCGGAACTGCAGCGTAATTATACGCGGGAAATTACCTCGAGAGTGTTTGCATTGCGATTTAAAAACTAGTTAAAGGTAATTGGACGGTAAAATAAGAAGGGGAAAACAAATAAAAAAATGGCTGTCATAGAAAATGGGTATGCAAGAGCAAACTTATAGAGTTTTCGTATTCAACAGTACTTACTGTTGTAGTAATGTTGAATAATACGTCACCTGAATAGGTACAGACAGATACACTGCTATTACGCATATCAGTGACGTGAAGGCACAAGATTTCATCCATGCCCGATTTTTTTACCTTTTATAGGCTCATTTTGACCGCCATCTTGAATGATGTTAAGCCACGATGCGGTCTGCGATGGAGCTTGTTTACCTAGAAGAAACCGAACACTCTCGATTTGAAGACACAAAGATTGGAATCATCGGGGAAAACCCACTCAGGGAACGTATTCGACAGCCTAGGCTTGTTCTTATCACAACAGTAAAGTCAAATGTATTCGTGTCTTTGGAACATCAACCATGAAACGATGTCGCTTCAAACTACGAGCAAGGGCAAGGTGGTATTAGATCATGCAAATCAGTAGCATTCTCTCCGAAATTTATCTGATTAAAACAGACAAGTTAGAATTTTTTTGGCAATGTTCAAGACTTTGAAGTCTTTTTTGCACAAGAGTGTCATTGCCTATGAGCCCGTTCGCCACTCTGCTGCTGTTCCGACGGTATGCACTACGCCGCTTAATTAGCGTATTGGTGATGGACATCACTAAGATTTTCCTCTCCGAGAAGTTTCTAAACACGACAATAAAAGTTTTGCCTTCAAAAAGTGTATGATATTTCAAACACGTGAGGAACATTTTAGCTTAGAAATGCCAACAACAGAACACCCTAGAAAGAGCTGGAAGTAGCTAACTGACAGGTGGCGAGTCTAGTGTTACATGACCGCACATTGTGATACTACGAATTCCTATAAGATAAATTAGTTACCTTCGCCTTAACTTTTAAAAATAATCGTTAATTTGCTAATTATGGCTAAAGTAAATTAAAAAAAATTCGTTGTCGCCGAGTAGTTATCACTTCCGATTTTAAAAGCGTCAGCATTTAGATTTTTCACGTCCTTCTTTCCGTCCGTCTTTGTCACAAGTCTGTTACCGTTCCATACTTTTACGGAAACTAAAAAACTTTGAGGAAAATTGGATATTCCAAGGAAGTCACTCGAGGTGACACTCACCCCATGAGATCTCATCACATTCTCTTCGAGTGCATTGGTAATCCGACTAACTATGAAAAACACAGCTTTGAATCTTAGCCGTGGAAACATAAATCTTGGCAATTAATGAAAAAAAACTAATGCAGTGATGTTTCATTTATTTTGTATTTTTTTTATAATACGTTACATACAATAGGCGTGACGATAGGTCCTGCAATTATATTAAATTATTTGATATAATGACAGTATTTAAATACAATAAAATGTATACCAATTTTAATTTTGATATTTTTTAGTTTACTTTATGATCATTCAAAGATGGAAGGACAAGTCCATTTTAAAAGTACGAAATTATTAGAAATTGTATTTACCATTGGATAACCCATTCAATTTCAAGTAACTTTTGTTATCAAACTAGTTTCCTAAACGCAATATTTAATCTAGCTACCATACAAACTTTACGGGCGACGCATAGAAAATACGGCAATGTGACGTCACGTTTCTGTAGTGATTTGTCTGAAGTGTTTTTGGGAGAGTCCAAAATCGTGATTTTAAAATCGTGATATCACGGGAAGTTTTTAAGATAACGAATTCTTTCACCTATGTTTTAGTTATTAAGTAGCCTTTTTATGGCACATTAAATCAAAAATGAGTCGACATGCCTATTCACTTACATTAAATTAAAAATTCCGAAACCGCCTCATGCCTCATTAGAGCAAGTGACCGAAGCAGAATCGGGCCCGTATTTCGGAATACATAATATTACGTACAAAGTCACGAATGTTGCCAGTGTGAAAAACTTCTGGATTGTGATTAATTAAGCTTGACCGACCTACTTTGATTTTAATTATTACTGTTATTTACGTTTTGGCATGGGACAATATTCTGTTTTGAATTTAGATAAATAAATCCTACTACTTAATATTATAAAGGCGAAAATTTGGATGTTCAGATATTCGTTGCTCAATCACGTCGAAATGGCTAAACGGGTCGAGCTGGAATTTCGAATATATGTAGTAAGATATATACTATTGTATAGGTAGTGTGGATTATTTACTCTGGAATATCCAAGAGTTTCGAATCTAAGGGAGTCATCGATATAAACCGTTTAAAATAAAAATTTAAACATCAATTTTTCGGTTCGAAGGTCAATATTTTCAGAGGAATTACAATGGTAAGAGATGAATCTATCATAGTTATATCTGGGTAATGAGCGAAGTGCAGTGCTAGGTAGCGACATCTCAATCATCTGAATCTTCAAATTGAAATAATAAAAAAAATATATATCTGCGTTGTTATTATGGGTAAGCTTTTTGCTTGTGTTATTTTCAACCATATTTGAGGGCGTTGAGGAAATGAGTCCCATCACATGACGACGCCGAAATCCGAAACATATAGAAGCCTAGAATCAAACATAAGTACTCTCATTATCAGTACATTTCTATTACATAAAACACATACTTAAGTGAATGTGGCAGGTTTGTAGCTTACCATCAGGCATATGTCTTGCTCGTCTCATGATTTTACTACAAAAAAGTCGGTCTGTAAAATAGATTATAAATAAAAATGATTGTAAATATATTTTTCTTTTGTTTCACAATTAAAAAACGACGAAGATACTGAAGAGGTTTTGAAATTTCGAGTAACGTCACTTAATAGTATGATTATTACGATAAAGTGACGCCCCAACCTTCTACTGCGGAAAAGTAATGTTTAAATGGATTATAAATAAATAATCTATGTACTTCTAATGGACCCTATATTATTGACGTGATCTTTCAATTTGATCTATTAATAAAAATCTGTATCTGTACTTATCTGAACTTTCATTTTTATCTTTGTCAACTTAGAATTTCATAGAACAAAAATACGTGTCTCATATTAATTTCTCTGTAATACATCTGTCAGACTAATTAGGAAGCTATACTTTTGACCAGGTCATGACTACCCTGCTTGGTTTCTGTCTTCGAACCCCCGAGCTCTATCAGTCGGTCATAAAGTGAGCTCTTTAGTTTATGCTTATGCTTTAAGCGCCACAAACATAAATTCTATCCAATTATTTATGAGCTAAATATGGGTATATTCGCTAAATAATTTTAGCCTCTAAATAATTCATTGTGTAAAATATGGGCACTGCAGTCACCGCCGCAGTATGATTAGGCTCCACATTAATTAACTTTTGCACTGCGCTTGTAATCGCCAAAATCACTCGTTAGTATTCGAGTTATTAATTAATCGATTGTACAATTAATTTCAGTGTGTTTTGTAATGAGGCATTTCCAGGATGAAAATAGATATATCAAAGATAGTAGTTCTCGAGTGTGGCCAAATGTGGCGCCAATGTTTTAGTTTGTAACATCTGGTCATGACACGCACGTGACGTCACACGCCAGTAAACAAATCATTCTTCACAACGAAACCGTTTACTATAGATGGATTTGTACTACCACGACGATGTTGCGACCTTTGCCTTTACGTCGAAGATAAAAAATATTATTTTGTAATGTTCAATGGCGTTTTTTACAAAAAATATACACAATATACTACAAATAGAGTGAAATATGTTAATTTAATTTATTATCTGATAGAATGATCATCATGTATGTTGTCAACATTGTCAAATACCGTATTATGGAAGACACAAAACAAAGCCACGTTTTGTTTCAACATAGAACGTGGCTATAAACTCCGTCTCCGCAGACGTTTCCCGAAACGCACGCAGCTGTTATTAAAATAGTTCTGGAGAGCGCCTTGTTCTCAAACTTGAGGTTTCATTAACTTGTTCCGCATAAATTAATTAGTAGAAATGAAAGTTGTAAAATGAAACAAGAGATTTCTCTCTAGTTACGTAGTAAAAACATCTACACTGTTTTTAACCCCCGTCCAAAAAAGGGGCTGTTATAAGTTTGACGTCGACGTCTGTTTGTTTGTCTCTCTGTCTGCCTGTCTGTCTGTCTGTGGCACCGTAGAGCTCAAACGGATGGGCCGATTTCGATGCGTTTTTTTATTTGAAGGTTAATATCTGTGCGGATGTTCTTAGCTATGTTTGGTTAATATCGATTCAAGATGACCGCCTCCACAAAATGGCGCACAAAATATTTCTTCACAACCTACCTCAATATGGGTCTCAAATGTCAAATGGCTTGACTAGTAGAATATTAAACACTATAAAAAATTTCAAGTCTAAGATGGCCGCCACCACAAAATGGCGAATTTTTTTTTTTTTCACTACTACCTCAATATGGGTATCAAACGAAAGGACTTGACTAGTAGAATACTTTGCACTATGACAAATTTCAAATCCAAGATGGCCGTTACCACAAAATAGCGAAATACGTCTCTATTTCCACAACTCCCTTAATATGGGTATTAAATGAAAGGGCTTGCCTAGTAGAGGATTGTACAGATAACAAATCCGAGGTAGTCGGGGGTTAATATATTTTTTAGAGGTGTACATGTTTTCCTTCGTCGTTATTAAGCTATCGCCATTACCTACGTACATGTCTTCGAAAAGACAGTGGTGAACGTGGGATTTGAACCCGGGGTTCCAGATCAGCAGTCGCCGTTCTCCCGACTAGACAGACCAGCCGTAAGTTTTTCCATTCACGTTTACCAAAATCTTTACGTTTGCAAAGTTTCGATGTTTAAGTATTTGAATTTTTGTAGCTAAATCTAGTTGGAACAGTTGAACTGATGACTCAGGTTGAAATTCGGCTACGTTGTATTGTGAGATAATTACGGAATCAGGAATTACGCAGGTAAAGCTGCGGTATGCTGCTAGTATGATTTTAATAATTGGACGTACTTTTCAGACGTCTGTTATTCATGTCATAAATTTTTTTGTGCAGAAATAATACAATTATTCTGGTGTTTTTTCATATTTATGTACCTACATAATTAGTTTTGTGGGCTTAGATAGATATGCCTAAAATCGTTATAGACTACATGCTCGTGAACAAAATTCATGGGTCATAATATGACCCAGCAATAATATGATACAGCAGGAGACGTATATGTAGGATGATAGAAGGGTATAAAATAATAGGATTCAACACTATTTATAGGATATCACTATCTAGGATACAGTATTTGAAAGCTGTCCAACTGAAAGCAAATTGAAGAGGGGGGGTTGCGACCCTCGCTTTTTTCCTTCTTGTCGCATGAATTTTGTACGACATTGCGGAATAATGGATAAGAACCGGTGTTGAAACTGTATGAAACCAATGCCGTACATAATCAAATGACCAAATTTACCCTGAACATCGTTGGAAAATCATGAATTTTTCCGACAAAACTAATAAATAAAATATTAAAATTTTCTATTTTTATAGTGTCAATACCTGTTCTAATCCATTATTTCGCAATGCCGTACATAAATCATGCGACAAAAAGGAAAGAGCGAGAGTTGGCACCCCACTCTTCAATTTGCACTCAGTTGGACAGCTTTCAAATTCCGGCATAGTGCTGAATGTTATTATTGTATAGCCTTCTATCATCCTACATAGGTCTCCTGCTGTATCATATGACCCATACATTTTGTTCATGGGCCTGTGCTCTATTAATCTAGTTTTATAGGTACTACAAATTATCTGCATTCTGTGATAAACATATCTAGAGGCTCACTTAAACTACTATACTTCATGTTTATTTGTTTTACCTACATGATCATATTTGATTTTAAACAAAAGTGGTCTACTCTTTTTGTCAACCTCTAGCCGGTGTCAGCTTTGCCAGTGAATGTCCTCGGTCCAGCCGTTTCAGAGATTGTTCTGAACAAACATGCAGACAGACAAAAATTGCTATAAAAATAATGAAGTAGAGGATACATATTTATTTCATTTAGAGGTAAGTAGATAATATTTACATAAATTTTTTTCTTGCAGTTGGGTAAAAAAATCTGGTATATTTGAATTATAAACAGACACCTCCATTTTATTTCTGTCTGTAGAATGTCAGGAAACATAATATATAAAACTAGCAGCGCAACGGAGTTTTACCCGCGTAATTCTCTTTTTTTTGTGATAAAAAGTAGCATTTGTGTTCTTCCATGATATGTTATTTTTTTTACATAGATTAACTAATTCCAAATTTGTACGTGGTGTGTTCAGATCTTGCAACATGATTGAGCGACAAATATCTAAAATTTCGCATTTTTAATATGAAAAAGTTATCCAAATAATTAAACAATCTGGTTGCAGAACGGATAGCTTTGTAAAAATAGTTTGTTTGTTATTCCGTCGCCCGTCTAACCAAAGACTCCCGACCGTTTCGACTCTTCCGAACTCCCGACCTAATAGATATTGGTAGTTGGTCCGGCTCCCGTCTTGCATAATTGATGACGGGATCAATTTTAGGGTTACATCCAGGGAATACGAACGCGGAGGCTTTTCGCCGAAAATACACCGAGTCGTCCGTCCCTCGGGGCAACCCTATCGACGATGTTATTGATATGATAGATCGGGTATCGTTAAAAGGGTATGTGTAATAAGATTTGTAGTGGTAAGATATAATATCCTTTGGAAAGCGTATCTACCTGTAGTGGGTTAAGAGCATGTGGGTGCTGTACGATCAAACATCATACATTTTGTCATATCATCAAAACACACTTTCCGTCATTTTGCACATTCGCATAAAATCCATTAGTTCACTATAGGCACGCAGTGCTCACAAGCACTTTAAATATTCAAGTCAAATCAAGTTATCTAGTTTTCATTTCCTGCTTCATCAAACAAATCAACAAATTTAGTGTACGGCGTCATAAAGGACTCGTACAATTATGGTCCTTCGAGTCTAGAACACAAGTGTTTAGTGTTTTTCTGTTGTGATAGCGAATCGGTTTGACTGGCCTCCCACAAGCGGGTCTCACCAGTTAGATTGAGAAGGCGCAAATATCATATAGGAGGATACTAGACACGGTGTACGAACAAGCGAATATTATCAAGCATCTATCATGTGCATATTTGTCTTTATTTTTGACTAGATGTCCGCCCCGCCTTTGCTCGTAGTACATATGTAACCTATAGCAATCAGGGATGCCTTACATATCCAACATTGCAATAATTTTTGAAATTGGTCTTTTATTCCTGAGAATATCACGTTCAAATAAAAAACCTCTTCAGCTACCTGTTACGCCACCTGTCGAATATTGGTCGTATCAAATTAGAACTATAAAAAAATGATTAGCAAAGGTTTATAATGACGCAAACTTAGACACATGCTGTCACGTCAACGCACGGTACGAAAGCTCTCAATTAGGAATAATTTTTCCGTTTTTGTTAAATTTTTCATTCATGCTCCGCTCCTGTTGATAGTAGGGTAATGATATACAGCTTATAGTCTTTGGCGATAAATGGGCTAACCAATAGAAAAATAATCTTTCAGTTACTACTATTATCCGAGATCATGGCGAACAAAAAACAAACTTTTATAATATTAGTATTGAAATTGATACTTCTTTAGGAACGTTGAACAATCTTTGACAGGATAAAACCTTGTGGGTTTACGTTACCGACATGTGGCTTCGGAGCAGTAGAGAGCGACGTGCACGCTACATGCAAAATCAAAGCTAATTTCCACGTCAAAAAATAAAAATAACTTTAATTTAAAAAACAGACTGCAAAAATCATTGTGTAATATCTAAAAACACTTGAGAAATCTAACGATATCTTAATTGGCAAAATCCATCCCGCCGTGTAAAAGATACGTAGGAATAAAGGAATTTACAAACATACCTACTACAAGATACGCGCGAAAAACATTAACCTTCTTACAGTCAGGTAGTAAAATAAAGAGCATAAAATTTGTATACACTTTCAATTTATTAAGTTTTTTACATATCTACATTCTTCTTTTCTCAGTGTAGATTTTTTTTCAGAAGAAACATTGATTATTGGTTTCTCACTGACAGCCGTAGATACTTTTTTTCCATCCAAACAGCTTATCCGTTTGGCCATTTACCAATTAACAATGTTGGCTCTATAAATTAAATCAAATTAATTTGTAAAAAGTGTTGTCACGGCTCAAGTTTTTAATTTAAGTATCTCATACTCTGATGAAACTCATCACGTTGAAGGTTGTAGCGCAGGCCGTGAACCCTTCGCCCCGACGTCCATTAGCGTCAGCCCGGCCCCGTCATTACGTCATCATTCCCGACACGTGACGTCACGGACCTATCGATATTACACGAGACTTCATATTAGAGGGATGTATTAAACTTAGTAACTCTGGAACATTTACTTCAAAGTCAGTTCCAATCTGTCTAAATAATATAGAAAACTTGGAGCCTGTCTCTATCTAATATATAAAATTCTCGTGTCACAGTTTTCGTTGCCATACTCCTACGAAACGGCTTGACCGATTTTGATGAATTTTTTGTGCTTATCCGTTATCTATGAGAATCGGCCAACATTTATTTTTCATCCCCCTAAATGTTAGGGGTAGTTCACCCCTAAATTTTATTTTTATTTTTAACCCCCGACCAAAAAAAGGGGTGTTATAAGTTTGACGTCGATGTCTGTCTGTCTGTCGGTCTGTCTGTCTGTCTGTCTGTCTGTCTGTCTGTCTGTGTGTGTGTCTGTCTGTGGCACCGTAGAGCTCAAACGGATGGACCGATTTCAATGCGGTTTTTTTTATTCGAAGGTTGATATCCGTGCGGATGTTCTTAGCTATGTTTAGTTAATATCGATTCAAGATGGCCGCCTCCACAAAATGGCGGACAAAATATTTCTTCACAACTTATCTCAATATGGGTATCAAATGAAAGGGCTTGACTAGTAGAATACAATACATAATAATAAATTTCAAATCCAAGATAGCCGCCACCACAAAATGGCGAATTACATTATTTTTTTCACTACTACCACAATATGGGTATCAAATGAAAGGGCTTGACTAGTAGAATACAATACATAATAATAAATTTCAAATCCAAGATGGCCGCCACCACAAAATGGCGAATTACATTATTTTTTTCACTACTACCACAATATGGGTATCAAATGAAAGGGCTTGACTAGCAGAATGTTGTACAGATTACAAATCCGAGATCCGAGGTAGTCGGGGGTTAACCAAAATTTTTAATTTTGTTCTTGTTTAGACAAAAATTTTAATTTATATTTTTTTATGATACAATATGATATTTATACTTTTTGTGTCCAGAGAAATTACAGGGCTTAGAGATATAACATCTTAGATCTCTGGGTGACGAGCGCAGTGCAGTGCTAGGTAATGATTTTGACTCTTCTTGTTCCAATAGCTGCGTGTCACTGTGCTGTTATGTGGCAGGCATGTTGCTTACCATCAGGCACATGTCCTGCTCGTCCCGTCACTTTTTATAAAAAAAAAAAAACATACAAGAATACATACAATCCTCAATTTTCACCCTTATACGATCAACCTTTATTTTTTAATAGCCATTTTAGTAATTTAATCATTTTTCCTCTCCGGTCGAAAACTGATCAATCGTCATTTAATTAGTTATCCCCGCCAGATGTCTACAGGTGTCACTTCTGACCCAGTAAACAGCACGGAGTAGGGATGAGAACGAAGCCGATCTCCTTTCTTTCTCACTCCCTACACAGTTGTTGGCCAGTTTGTTTGTGTTAGCTAAAGATACACTAACAAAAAATATTGTTCACGCTATAGCTTTAAGAGATTGATATTGTTTAATAGTGTTACTGTCGTAATTGTTTAATTAATGATATATAATTTTAAGGAATAAATTATAATAACTTAAAATAATATTTGCCTTTTGTTATTTTTATATTCCCTCGTCGTTCACAGCGCTCCATGCTTATTTCACGCATATACCACATTCTTACATACATACAATATACACATTCTAACATACACACATACTTACAATAAGTAAGTTTTTTTTGTCTACACTAGAAATTACTAGGAAATTATTTATATAGCAAAACAACGTTTGCCGGGTCAGCTAGTTATTTTATAAAATTTCCGTTTATTTTACTGTAGGATATTTAAATCTGGTTTCTTTATTCTGGTGTATAGTTTGCTATCTCATGCAATGGGCGCATACTGTCACGAATACGTCACAACATTACCCTTTTGAGTAATAGCTCCTTTGAGTAATACTCAAAGACATCGCCTTTTCTGATTTACAGGATTAAGGGCGTGTGGGCCGTAATTTTGAATTTTTAAAACAACTTTAAGACCTTTAAAATAGTGTATTAAACTCTGAAAAAAATATATGTATTAGTTAAGGATCTAATCTAGTGCAATTCGCAGTCAATAACACGATTTAATGAATTTTACTTGATAGAAAAAAAAATCCCAAAGTTACCCCTTTTCAAAAGTTTTTCAAGTTTATGACTAAACTAATGAGTTTTTTACTAAATTTTGTACTCAACGAAAGCTACTAAAATTATAGATGAATTCGCAGAGTTTGACTTGATAAAAGTATCAGTTATTAACTATGTTTTAATATCTACCATATATATAGCGCGCCGTTCGGCAGGCCTGATCAGTCGCGTTCCCGGTCGACTCTTCTAGGGCCAGGTGGGATAAAAGTACATACACGTGGGGGTCCCAAACGAAGAGTGGCAACATATATTTGCGTCTCTTTTTAACGTTCCATTTTAGAGATAAGTAACCTGTGAAAAATAAAGATTTTATTTATTACGATTTACGATTTTTAGTAACTAATAGCATCGATTTTGAGTCAATGATTCATTTTCATCTTAGTACCATGTTACATTAACAAACCAAAACTAATTTAATACAATTAAACTAGACATTGAAACCATTAGAGCGATATGATACGAAAAATCGAGTAAGTAGGCAACATTTTCACTACATTTATACAGAACATCGGCTTATAAGTATTTGTTTCACATAATACCTACGGTTTTTCTGAACACATGTTTTTACAAACACATCTGATAACATAACCGCACCAAAACATGTGAATGATGTCGAAGTCTCTCACTAAACTTGTAATAGTCCACATAAATAATGTATTGCTACGCCCTAACAGGGTCATATGCTACGCAGATTGAAGTTAAAATCAACTATGTACATGTTCCGATTTAATAAATTAAAATATGAATATCTAAAACATATCAGTTTATTTGTCATATAGATTTTCGTAATGGGTCCCAATAGGATGTGAAGTACGATGATGTTGAGTAAAACATTTTATTAATTTAGTTTCTGTCTTTTTATGCCCTGGGTGGTGTATTCGCAACCCAAACGATTCGGGCACGGGATGACAATCCTTGTCTCTGTGATTCCAAACGGATAAGCCAAAGACAGAGATGTTTGATTCCGTGTCGAGATCAATCAGATTGCGTTGTGAATCTTGGTCCTGAATTTAAACTAAACTTGTAAATCAGATTCGGTAAAGTAGCAACCTGTATCCTGTTTGAACACGTAGGTGTATTTTTAATAACAGTTTGCTACACAGTTAGTTTCTGGCTGATCTACAACTTATTACTTTGTCCGTTCCTAATTATTAGATCATTTGGGTCCAACTGAAAAAATGTGTAATAACTAATAACAATTACATTATTAATTATTATCACGTGTATAAATCTCAAGATAAATCAATTAGTAGAATAACAATAAACAGAACTATCGATTATTTTATCATTACTTAAATACTCATCTCTAAAATCGTCACAAAAAACAAAAAATGGCTTCTTGGTTTTGTGTTGTAAAAAGTTTGCATCTTTCTTTGTTTTTGTTCTAAACGAAGTATTTCTGATGTTTTTCATTATGAAAGAGAAAAGAAAATGTGGCAGATCGCCTCCTAGACTTGGAAATAGGAATTCTCTACGGTAAGCATGTGGTACCTAAGTACCTAGTTAATAAAAGTTCTACGTAGTGCCAAATTGCGATTTTTTCATAATCACATAGTAAGAGCGCCTGGTGTAAACTAAAACATATGGGTTCATTTTTAATTATGTTTTCAGTTGCGAGTTGAGGGCGATGTATTGCTATCTTAAGAAGGATGGTTTTCAAACCCATTTCAAGAACAGCTGTACAAAAGTATCTTGATGTTGTTTATGATAGAAAACAACTCATAAGATCTGCTGGACCAGATGAAAACTGTGATAAGGTAAATATGTGAATCATAAGATAAAATAAATATATTAATCTTATTCAAAGGATAACATGATATAATATATGTATATAGTCCTTATTATGCTTGGTAAAATAGTTTATAATATGTTTCTTTTTAGATGCTAAACAGCACTGAACCTGAAGCAAGGCCATCTACAAAGCAGACAGCCGCTGCTAGTAGAAAACGCATCATTTTGTATACTGGCAGTGGTTACTACAACTGAAAATGATGCAGGTCCATCCGCAAAACAAATGACAATGCGACCGCTGACATAAAGCAAGTGACTACTAGAATGCATAAAAAAATATGAGGTTGGTATACTGAAGCAATTTAAAAATAAAACACTAATCAGGAAAAATAACAATGTAATTGTGTTAGAATTTAGTGTAGGTTTCATTATCTCAACATTTACTATTGTGCTTATTCAATAATACTATAAATATCTCATTACATGCTATCCATGGCTTTTTATTTATAATAGTTTAGAGTGGTGGGATGAGCGGGGCTTGTGCCTGATAGTGATATAGTGAGCAATATGCTTGTCCATAACAGGAGCGATACATATCTCTGCCATGTAATATTTATCTGGATACATTGACCCTTAAATTGCTGAGCCTTTTCAAACAAGAAAGAGGACCATCGAAGAAGGCAGTGTTTGAAGAAAATAATATAAAAGCGACTGCGACTCAGGCTGTTATCAGCTAATGTGATGTTTACACCTTAATGAGACTTATGTCTCATTAAGGTGTAAACGTCACATCTTAATGTCAGAATTCAATTTTTTTTTGCTCTTTTTTGGCAGTAAGATGTGCAACTATTTTATGGGCTCATGGAACATTTTTGATTGTTCTTTACATTATCATATCATTTTTTTTTTATATAATAACTATACTTAAAAACTAGAGATTCTTTGAGGGAGCTTTTTAAAATTATTTATTTTTGCTAATGGCCATATTGTCCAAATACCTTTATAAATTGTAAAAATAAATGGATTGAAATAAATTTACTAAAACTTAACACATGTTTTTGTTCAGGTCCACATGGAGCTACGGGCCATAAATATAAACAAGACAAGTTTCGTTTATATTTGGGCTGTAGTTCCTTGTGGTACGTAAACTACCTATTGTATTCCAACGAAATTTGAATTTTTTCCGCCTACGCAAACAATACATTTCGAAATTTCCCGCCTACGCAAATGATAAGATTTTAAAATTTCCCGCCTTGAGCCTGGAAAAAGTTTTAAGGGGGGCAACCGATAGATGGCGCTAGTTTTTCATGAAGTATGGAGTTGGCATTCTTCTCCGTGAGTAATATGTTCTGTGGTCGCGTTTCGGCGCTCACGGACGACGGGCCTGTGCTTGATTTTGCAATTTTGACAACCAATAAATTTTAAATATTACGATCATAGTGCCACAGTATAACAATCTCAGTAGGTATTACTAGTGAAGCACGCTATGATCTTGATTTGTGATACCGTTTTCATTGGAATTGCAAATAGACGCTGATACTAATTAGTACGCTGTTTACTTTATGTTGTAGACCAATAGGGGGGAATCTCAAAAAACTGACGTCAATACCACATCAGTAAAAAATTCAATCCGGATGCAATGGAAAATAGATAAGTATCGGTAAAATATTCGTCCGTCAAATCAGATGATTTAAGGAATGATTCCATATAAGGAAATAATGAAAGGGGAGAAATCCCCTGCGTAAATCCCCTAATTGGAATGATGAAACTTGCATTTATATGCCCGTTAGGTAAATTCTTTGGTAGTAAGGTACTTAGTACTTGGAAGAAAAGTCCTCATATATATATTTTATCACTTTGGAAGAGAGTCTCGCACAAATTATTCAGTTTAGAAAAAAAAAATGTTAGAAACTTCAATACAATTTTTGAACACCTATCCATAGATACACGTATGGTTTTGATAGTTTTTTTTTTGAGTTGCAGTTCCAAGTTTGTGACACCACCAAAATTTTTGGTTTTTTCTTTTTTTTTGTATAGAAATGTTAATATGGTTCATAAAATACATGTACTTACAAAGTTTTAATAGTATAGCTCTTATAGTTTCGGAGAAAAGTGGCTGTGACATACGGATGGACAGACATAACGTATATAGGGTCCCATATTTTGAAATTTGGCTACGAAGCCAAAAAATAAGATGTGAATTCTGTTCCCAGTAGCATAAACATTTCCTTTTTTACCCGAATAGGAAGAAGGGTCTTGTTTTTCGCGCGTATCTTTTATGTTTGTAAAACTTTTATTTCCACGTATCTTCCAAATGGCTGGATGGATTTTGGTAACTAAGATATTGTAAGACTAGTCTCATTCTCCAAAATGTCCTTAGATAGTAGGTAATATTTTTTTAAGTGTAGATTTTTTTGTAGTCCGGGTTTTAAATTAAAGTTATTCTATCATATTGTTCGTTGCTCGAAAAAACAGCACCATTCATCATCATGATTGAAGAGTTGAACGAAGAGTTTGGTCTCCATTTTTGTAATAAGAACAACTAAGCTGTGAAACGCATTGCCAGAGTGGGTTTTGTCGATGGTTCGAACCTTGGGGTTAAGAGTAGGTACACCATGTTTCTATTAGAGAAGCAAGTTCCATCGTAGACCGCATCATTTTCATCCACTATCATCGACATCATCGCAACCGTATCATTAAATGAGCTATACATAGTAAACGGTAAGTTTTACAAAAAGTATACTAACAACAAAAGATGCAAAAAAAATTTTTTTCTACAATTGTTGTCATAATATATTACAGTTTCCAAAATATCGGCTAAAACAGTTTTTTTTCAATTGGCGTTTGAAGCTCTACCTGGATCTGTGAGCATTTTGTAATTTTATGCTCAGTTAGTGATCTTTACCTCATACAAAAAATTGAATTAGAAATTTAGTGCAAAGTTGAACAAAAAACCGTCTATTTTACTGGCCTTTCACTACCTTTCAGCACATTTTATTTAATTTTTGACGAACTTGAGATATTAGGAAACATTTTAAAAAGATGCATGAAATTGGAAAAGCCGGTCTCAACTTATAGTGTGACCAAAAAAGAAAAGGTTCAGTTATGTATACTCGTACCTACGTATAAATAAATTTTATATTTCTTCATTTATATAACAACAAAACTTTATCACTAGTATAAACAAATCTTGAACAAAAATGAGTTTAAATTACATAGTCCAATATTTTAATGTTATTTCTGCACTGTGGCACCGATTCCGCGCGTCAGAACGGTCGCGAGTACAAGACAGCATTAAATACCTACTTTGACAGAATTACCTGGCCTTAAGTCTTTGCAGATTGCGCCTGGGGAAATACCACACCTTTGCCAATTATTCTGCGGCCAAGCAGTAGTGTACAAACATTATTGTGTTCCGGTTTGAAGGGCAATGTTTCCAGATTAATTACTGGGGTAGAGATAAAGCACCGTAAATCTCTGGGTGACGAGCGCAGCGCGGTGCTAGGTAATAATTTGGATTCTTCGTGTCCCAATAGCAGCGTGTCAGGCTGTGCTGTTATGTGGCAGGCATGTTGCTTACCATCAGGCACATTTTCCGCTCGTTTTGTCACTCTATACCATACAAAAAAATAGAGTCAAACAGATAATTAATACCTACATTGTATTCATTAATTCAGCACTGAAAAGTTCTGCTGATTTGCGTACCTTTTTGTAGAATAAATCTCATGGATTTGTGTCACCGACATGCTGATACTGGAGGCGGTGGTGTTGTGCAGCGGCGTAGCGTTAGAGCGACGGCGGAGCAGCGAAGCGAGATGTGCTTGTTATACACTTTTTTGATGAGTAAAATCTTGTAACGTCGATGCTAATCATTATAATGGATTGGCTATTGCATAGTTGCATATTCGAGTTGATTCAAACACAAATGTAGTAACCAAAATGGTTATTTAACAATAACCATTTTGGTTACTACATTTGTGTTTGAATACTGTGTAAAACTGAAAATATCGTGTACATCAAATTGTTCACCGATAATTTGATCTATGGTATCTACTTTATTTAATATTGTTCATTAGGAAAATGTGATGTAACGTAATTGGTATAGAATTCTTCCATCGCATCGCATAAAACAGCAAGCAAGCTCTTTGCAGTTAAGCCCGACCTAGATTGTAAAGCGAACTGAATGGACATGTTTCCGGCCGGCCGCCGCCGGCGCTGCAGGTCTACTACGGAGTCCGATAAACGATATATCGACCGAAGTTATGGACGTTTCATACCACGAAACAATCGGTTGGTTGATCTGATCGGGCGTTTCGTTCATCCCGACCGACGCTGTTTTGACAGTTTTTGTGTCATCAACCGACCGATTGTGTTTCGTGGTATAAAACGTCCATAACTTCGGTCGATGTATCGTTTATCGGACTTCGTAGTAGACCTGCTGGCTCCGATACCCTGCGGAACACGGGGCCATCTGATTTCGGACATGTCTGATGCCATGATGCGATGCCCGTTCCAAATCACCGAACGATGTTAATCATTATAACCAGTTAATCGACCTATTTCGTATTTCAGATGATCGGAAAAGCATGTTTTGATACCTACTTTGTTTGCCATTGCATTTTTTTTATAAAAAGTGACGAGACGAGCAGGACATATGCCTGATGGTAAGCAACATGCCTGTCACATAACAGCACAGTAACACGCAGCTATTGGAACATGAAGAGCCCAAATCATTACCTAGCACAGCACCGCGCTCGTCACCCATTTCTCTGAAAACATTGCAAACAAACTATGCTACATATATTATGGGATGCCGATATCATTAATGAAACTCATTTATGTACTCTGATACAAAACAAACACTAATATTACTTACACAAAAGCTAGTCCAGGGTTGCAATCAAACTTGCGACCTACATAAATATAAATTCTCATTCTACGTTTCTTGTTACAGAACATATTACTCACGGAGGGCCAGGCTCACTGCAAACTGAACCATAAAATATTTCAAAGGTTATTCCAAAAATATTCAAATGACATCAGAAAAAATTCGTTCTCATATTACTAATTTTCTCGTAGGAGAGAAGAAATATATATTTTATCCAGAGCTTTTTTTGTTGGGGCTCGCAGCTGTCTTTACCTATTATGTCAATACTCGTAGAATGCTAAAAATATGAATGTCTTCTAATTTTGAAAGTACAAAAAAAACAATAATTGTATCAGATTACTTGAAAGTCATATTTAAGAAAATTATCACTTTTCATCCTAAATCTTTTCTAGGGCTTGATCTTCCCGACGCATTTGCTCATGAATATGACATTCTATGGAATATTTTTGTCAAAAATCTTTTAAGGAGCTCGTTATTTTTCTCACGTTGCTTTCTTTCACTGTTAAAACAAGTATTGATAAGAAACTCTTACATTGGCATTTGAAAAAATATCCAGAAGTGCAAGCGGGGTACGAACTATAATCCGGTTGTGAAACAGGACTCTCTAGCCATTACGTTAGTAGTAGTAGGACTCTTTGTAGAGTCCGTCTGGAAAAGTACCACATC
Source organism: Ectropis grisescens (assembly GCA_017562165.1). Lineage (NCBI taxonomy): Eukaryota > Metazoa > Arthropoda > Insecta > Lepidoptera > Geometridae > Ectropis > Ectropis grisescens. The sequence goes on from CM029779.1 coordinate 29,079,756, forward strand.
TTTGCTAGGTATTTTACCGTGAAGTAGTAGTGTGCAACCATTACTGTGTTCAGTTTTGAAGGGCAATATTTTTAGTGAAATTACAGGGCATAGAAATAAAACATCTTAAAACTCTGGGTGACGAGAGCAGTGCAATGCTAATGATTTGGACTCTTCATATTACAATAGTTGCTTGTCACTGTGCTGTTATGTTGCCTACCATCAGGCACATGTCCTGCTTGTCTCATCAATCTGTACTATAAAAAAATATACATGTGTGTTTTACTAATAAAGTAAAATGTACTCTTATTTCCATCATCAACATGTTCTGTTGAATAATGTTGCAACAAACCCACATAGTTGAGATACGGTTTACGCAAACAACAGCATGTTATGGCGATGTATTTCTCAAGCTTCGCTTTGTTAACAGCTGCAAGTTCGTCGAAGCTAAATTATCTCAAAACTCATATCCTAGCAGTGCCGTACCAAGGCGCGGGCGAAGTGGCCCCTTGCCTACGGCCACCTACTTAAAAGGGCCTCGCGGGGATTCTTTAACTGCGACGCCACCTGGATTGATATCCACGTTTAATTATAAATATTTTATTTAAATTAAGCCGACTTGTGTGTTAATTGAAGCTTGTTAAATTTAGCCGACTAAATTTAGCCAAGTATAATAAGCAATTAAAGTAAGAAAACAAAAAAATATTGGCCACTCTCTTAACGCAACAAAACATAGCTTCTAGTTTTATCTCTATTGGGTAGGTCTTGGAAACGAAAGGTATTTTTAGTAGTGATAGGACTCTTAGCAGAGTCCGCCTGGGGAAGCCTTTGCCAGTTATTCTACCACCAAGCAGTAAAATGCAAACATAACTTTCGGTTTAAAAGGCATTGGTTCCAATGAAATAACAGAGCTTTGAGGTATATAATTTTATAGATCTTTGGGCGACGAGCGCAGTGCAGTGCTAGGTAATGATTTGAACTCTTCATGTTCCAATGGCTGCGTGTCACTGTGCTGTTATGTGACAGGCATGTTGCTTACTTGTAACTCTATACTTAATAAAAAAACGAAATAAAAGGGGCCTCGCTGATACGACTTTGCTCACGTGTTCAATACTCCTTGCAACGTCTCTGTATCTTAGTAATAGCACAATCAAGCAAGCGTCTAACAACGGGCACGCCTCGCATAGACGAGCATCCGAAGTATCTTTGCACGAAATTACAGAGGAACTAGTCGAGTTCAGAGTTCAAAGGCTTGAAGTGAGTCGAAAGTTTTCGGAAGTTGGGCCGTTTCGGGTGTTCAGCGTTCCCTAACTGGCTTTGATGTTCAGAAAACGCCGGGAGATAAATAAAATCTTTTAATCTAATCTAAATCAAGGATTCGTGTTGTGTGAATGGTAAAAAAATGGTTATTTTACTGAAAGAGATTCAAGTTTAATTTATTGAATGAAAGACATAATTGAGACACTTTTAGCAGCCTCTAAAAATACTGCTCTTACATATTTTTGTGCAACTTTTAGCAAGTATAGATACAAATTACAGATACCTAAGTATGTTGTATGTTAGTGGATGAAAACAACATGTTTCGAGGAAGCTAATTTTTTAAGACACGCGTCATCCATTAATCCGCATTTGGTCAGTGTGGTAGATTGTGACCTCGGCTCACTGTTTATGAGATAAAACCCAGAGTATTAGCTGTAGAACGGAAGAGTAGGCTGTTTTTGTTTATAGAAGATAGAAGCGAAAAGTTAAGCAATATTACGGTGTAAAATGTATCAAATTTACTAAGAGAGTAGAAATTAAATGTACGTGTTTATGCTTTAGATTTACGAGTAAATACAGCCACAGATACTTTAGATTGCAATACACAGGATGTATAAGTCGCATGTTTTACTCGTATTGCTAAAAGTGATATTTTCCATACTAGGATGGGCAATAGTTTGTGGACCAATCAATTAAGATTTAATTTATTAAGTTACGACTGGTCTAGTCGAGAGAACGGCGCCTGCCGATCCGGAGCCCCCGGGTTCGAATCTCACCACACGCACCACTGTCTTTTCGAAGTCATGTGCGTAATGCCGCTAACTTAAAAACGGTGAAGGAAAACATCGTGAGGAAACCGACATGTACCTAGAATCTTTCAAGGTCATGTGTCATCCACCAACCCGCACTTGGCCAGCGTGGTGGATTATGGCCTTAAACTCTCTCCTTGCGAGAGAAGGCCTCGAGTCCCAGCAGTGGGAACATTTAGTGGGCTGCTTATGCTTATGCAGATAGCACTTGTAAACTTTAAATATAATGTATTAAAATAGTAAGCAAATCGAAAAGAAGACGATATAAAAGATACAGGAGATGTTTGGCAAGATAGAGCAAATGACTAGGAAAATTATGATAAGCTGAAGGTGGCCTTCAGCCGAGGAGTCTCATTCACATCTTAGTAAAGATATGAACCCAGATTATAATAAAAAAAAAGTGTGGCACTCGGAGACTGCCGCGGTAAAGCTATTGCATGTTGCATGCATTTTTATACATAAGCAATGATGTTAACAATTTTTCGGAATTGCTTTTATTTTAAAGAGTAACATTTGTTTACCTAAAAAATATCACGGGAAATCCGTTAAGTTGGCAACACTGCTAAGAGCATTTAGTCTGTAAAGCTAATACAAATAAGATTCAAAGTCGAATGACCGAGTGGTGAGGACGGCGTTACGGTCTTCCATCCCTCTTTCTTGTGAACATAAGAAAGAGATGCACGATCACAAAATTCGGTCCCCAAGCCCACGATAAAAGCTATGCAATAGCTTAAAAATTACGTAAATCATATCATAATATTTAAATATGGAATTCAAACTAACGTTATTGACGTAGTTCCCATATCGCGACCGTTCCAACTCAGTCTCTAGAGAGCTCCAGTAAACTTAGAATCAATTCCATTAGAGCGTCCAGTCCGGAACGTTGCCCGCTGGACGCTGGCGTCTAAACTGGCCGCTCTGTCTTTACTGTCATATTTATTTAATCTATGTTACATTTACGAGCCATTTCCTTCGAGTAAAGATGAAATTTAGAAATACATTAAATTTGTCAACTCCTATGGGAATAGGGAATATGCATGCATTTTTTTTATATTTTTAATTCACTTTTTACATTATTATAACACAATAAAAAATATAAAATACCCTTGTAAATGTACAAATTGATTTTTAAAATAATATTTAATATATCGATATAATTTGTCCAGTTTAAACGCCGCTATCTTTCCCGCGCCTGCATGACGTCACAGGCCACGACCTGTGTTTGACTACAAGTGTTGCAGTTACTTTGTACCGATGTTTGAGTTGTGCTAGCTAATCAAACGATGGAGAACACGACTTTTCTCTCTAACACTACTAGCTCAGTACGAATATCGACACCGTTAAAGCAGAAAACATGCCATGTGACGTCACATTTGGTTTCCACAGATAATGATGCGTTTCGCAAACTTGAATTTCCCGCGCCTATTTTGCACTTTTTAAATAATATTTTTTATGATTAATAACTAACTAAATAATAAAATAATTGTTTTGGCATAATGGCGGGACATTAAGGATTCTACGAAAAAAAATCAAGCCAATTTAAACTACATGCATATTCCCTATTACTATTATTTTACTCACAATATTTAATATCTGATTACTTTACTGTAATACCTTAATCAAACCTTGAAGCTAGCTAGCTCGTATAATAATAAATTCTAATTCTTCAACTACTCACATTGGTCAGCACAACTGATTAGAGTGGTATTCTTACTAATTGCATAAGCCATAAGCCACAACAAAGGTTCACCTAAAACAATTCAAATCACGATTTTCTTCCAAGCGCCCGTACTAAATCCGAACTGGTATAAACAGCTTTAAACCGGTTTACTCCGCTTTTTCCAGCGCGAACAAGCGCCAATGAATGCTAAGTAGCCTGGAACGCGTATCTTTTATCCATTGGCTAGCTTTAAAATATGTTCCTGTCTTTGCAGTGCGCTCCGGAAAAATTATCGCTATGTCCTTCCGTTATGGGTTTTGGTGAAAAAAATGTTGTATTTTGGAGTCTTTTGTTTCTAACAGGGTTTCAGCAATTTCTATTTGTACTTAGTCGATTTACGAGGTACTAAAACAAAGTTTTTTTTATAATCTAGAACGACATAACAAGCTAGACGCGTGCTGCAGGTCTACTACGAAGTCCGATATATCGGCCGAAGTTATACCACGAAACACAATCAGTCGGTTGATGACACAAAAACTGTCAAATCAATGTCGGTCGGGAGGAACGAAACGCCCGATCAGATCAACCGATCGATTGTGTAAAACGGTATAAAACGTCCATAACTTCGGCCGATATATCGCTTATCGGACTTCGTAGTAGACCTGCTGGATGGTAAGCAATATGTCTGCCCACAACCCACACCAGCCTACTGTCATGCAGCCATCGGAAAGTGAAAAGTCCAGCCCAAATCAATACCTTGCACCGCACTGTGCTCGTCACCCACAGATATAAGATGATTTACATCTATGCCCTATAATTTTTATGGAAACATTGCCTTTCAAGCTGGACCACAGTGATGTTTTCACTTTACTGCTTAGAAGTGGAATAACAGGCAAAGTCATAGTACTTCCTCAGGTCGACTCTGCAAAGTTTATCTCTACGTAGATGTTTGGTTCTACTTAAGTAGGTAGCAAGAATGTTTGACCTTTAAAATGTATTTATTGTCTAAATGAATATTAAAAGCAAGAAAAAAAAAAAAATCTTTTCAAGATAGAAATAAAAAAAAGGAACAGAAATAGAAATATTTATTTATCAAAAACATTGTACATATATATAAAGAAAAGTAGCCTAAGTACTTAGGTTTAAAACGATGCTTATAATAGGAACAATTTAAATTGATGAAGATGTGTGAATCAATCGTTTAATATGTGTCAACATGCTTCATTATAGATAAATTGATGCTAATCATCATGCGAGATGGTACGTAATTATACAGGTATAAACGACTATTTGTCAATCAATTATTTAACAAAAACACTAAGAATAAGAATAAGAATAAGAATAATTTTATTAACACACAGAAAGTTACAAAATACACAAAAACTTAACAGGATAGCAGAGAAGGTTGACAATATCATTACAGTGTTTGTGTATATAAAAGACGTTTAGCGGGCCCCAAACTAAGCACCGAGCTTGTATCTTGGGGCCCTGGTGCGAAGTAATACAAGTCTTCCTGGGCGGAATACTAAGTTGCAAAGAGAAAATTTACAAAATTATGCATTCTCGGTTAAGCCGTAAAGTAAAACAAATGCATGATGATAATAATAATAATAATAAAAAAAAAAAAAAAAAAAACCGCTGTCTCAATATGTCGTTCCTTTTGTACCAAGTTGAATTTTATTGAGTTTTTCCTTTATTTTTGTTGTTTTACCCAGTATTTACAAAGAACTCACAAGAAAAAAACCTGAAGCAATACAGAAATCATTAAAAAAGTAACCGTATAAAACCTAATTTTCCATAAAATAACCAACATTCATTTTGACAACAGGCTGTCAACCAAAAATTCACAAAAACATTTATATAATCGTCAAACAACTCAAGAAATGGATATATAGCTCAATAATGATAACACGGTCGAGAGGAAGACATGGAGCGGACCCACCAAACGCACGTTTGTCACCAGTTCGTGTCCCGTCGCCGTCGAGTTCATCGTCGGAGGATGAAGTGTTTGTGACTCCCGACACGAGCGCCTCGACGAGCGACGAGGACACGACGCGGATTCCACCGCCCACAAGATCAGGACGTCGTGGCCATCCGCCGCTGCCGGCACGCTTGGGGCCTGTGAGGCAATCTGCCTCGCGCCCGGCCCTCGCTACCGGTGGTGTAGTGCGTCGCATGCGATGGACTCAACAAATGAATGAGAACTGCATGCGCGCCTATTACAGGGCTACAGAGGGAGGAACCCACCTGACCGCGTACTGTGCCAGGATGCTGCTTCTGTTTCAGACCCTCGAACCGACCGTCGCCGTGTCCGCTCAACGACTCTCTGATCAAGTAAGAGCCATCTGGCGCTGCAATCTGCTGGATGGCTCGGCACTTGATCGGCTACGCCTGGAGGAACAACGTACTCGCCCAGTTTCTGCCTCGACTCGGGATTCGCCCGCCGCGTCGTCGACCCTGACACTGACCTCAGTGCCGACGTCAGTGGCGACACTTGCGGCCCCGGTCGACCCCGACATCGAGGAGGAAGACTCGGCGAGTAGTTATGTATCTGATCAGGTAAGAGGGCAACTGAGGAGCACTCTGGAAGACGCAATCTTGCGGTATAGATCCACACCCAACTCTAGGCCGCGCTTACCGCGTTTGCCCACACATAGACGTAATTTGGCTTTGATGGGGCCCTGAATACTTTGCTAGTGCCCTACCTGGGAACTAGCAGGATTTGACTGATACCCATTCTATTCTGTACTGTGGTGCTATCGCGGTGTGTCGCGTTGCACGTGTCAAGTTCCCAGACACTGACCGTACAACGCGAACCGCCGGAGATGCACCCGCATGGCAAGTGCGAATAGAACGGCGTATCAGTAAATTCAGGGTTCTTATTGCAAAGCTAATCTGCTTCGAACAGGGGAACAGTCGTCCCGAGTCATGCGTTTCGTAACACAGGCATTCGCTGGGACTGGTATCGGTCCTCAGCACTATCTTGCCAATGTTACGGAACGTATTGACTATCTGAAGCAGAAAGTTTATGCGTGGGCAAACCGTATTCGCCGCTACAGAGAGCGTGTGAATCGATATCGGCAAAATCGCGACTTCCAGAGCGATCAAAGGAAGGTGTACCGAAGCTGGGGAACTACGAGTCCGTGTGAACGACACGCAGCTACCGGATGTCAGCGCTATGAAAAGTTTCTGGCGCAGCATCTGGTCGGTGCCTGTCGAGCACACGGAGGGAGCTTGGATGCGTGTTATCGAACGTGCATGAGGCTATCGAACCCATGGAGTCTATTACAATCGACTCCATAGACGTTAGTTGTGCTATCCGGACGGCTCAGAACTGGAAAAGTCCTGGACCGGACGGATTGCACAACTTCTGAATAAAGTGGTTTCGGTGCTCACATGAACGTTTGGCAACACAATTCAAGAAGCCCTGGATACGGGTTCTTCCCAGTTTCTTGACCACCGGAGTCACCTTCCTGCTCCATAAGTCTGGTAGTACCACGGAACCGAAGAACTACAGACCCATTACGTGCTTACCTACCATCTACAAGCTGCTTACATCCATTCTGAGAGCAAAAATAAATGCGCATATTGTCGCGAATAACGTTTTGGCCTCCTCTCAGAATGGATGTAAGATTGGGTCCCGTGGTACTAAGGAGCTGCTCCTCATTGACACGACCATTTGCCAACAAGTCAAACGAAACAAAGGAGCTCTCTCCGCTGCTTGGATTGACTATAAGAAGGCCTATGATGCGGTGCCCCATTCATGGCTAGAAAGGGTTTTAGAGTTGTACAAAATAAATCCAACTCTAAAATCTTTTCTAAGCAAATGCATGGGACAGTGGGTCACAGTCCTTCGTCAACCAGGTAGCGTAGACAACTCTTTGTTTCGGAGGACTTGATTAGGATTGAAAGAGGCATTTTCAGGGTGACAGTCTAAGTCCCCTATGGTTCTGCCTAAGTCTGAATCCTCTCAGCACTCTGCTGAAGGATTCAGAGTTAGGTTATCGTCTTCGTAGAGGAGGTGAGGTTATATCTCATTTGTTGTACATGGACGACCTCAAACTTTTGCACCGAAACGCCAAGACTTGTTGGAGCTATTAAAACCACGGAGGTTTTAGTAACGCCATCAAGATGGAGTTCGGTGTAGACAAGTGTGCGGTCATGCATGTACAGCGAGGAAAAGTAGTAAATTCAGAGAATTTACAACTTTCCGAGACTATAACTCTCAGATCTCTCTCCGAAGACGAGACCTAAAATATCTCGGTATGTCACAGTCTTTGGGTATATCTGCAGATGACATTAAGAAATCGGTGAAGGAGCGCTTCTTGTGCCGGCTGACAAAAGTACTCAAAAGTCTTCTGTCAGGCGGTAACAAGGTGCGAGCCTTCAACGGTTGGGTAATGCCTCTGCTGATATACTCCTTTGGCATACTGAGATGGACTCAGACCGAGCTCGACGCCCTGGACAGAAAGGTCCGTCAACTGCTCACAACACATCGAATGCTACACCCGCGCTCATCTGTTATGAGGCTGTATATCCCGCGGAAGTGTGGAGGTCGAGGCTTTTAAATGCCAAGAACCTTCACAACCGCGAGGTATGCAGTCTTAGGGATTATTTCCGCAACAGTGAGTCCGGGATGCATCGTGATGTTGTGGCAGTTGACAGGAGAGCTTCACGCCTCTTTCAATGGCAAACGAGAACTGGCGCAAACCATCGGTGCTCAGCACTGATGATCGCAAGGAAGTATGGAAGAGCAAGGAGCTGCACGGGCGGTTCTATCGGGCCCTAACGGGCCCCGATGTGAATTTGCTCGCGTCGGTGAACTGGCTACGCTTCGGGGACCTCTTCGGAGAAACCGAGGGTTTTGCCTGTGCAATTGCTGACAAAGTTATCAAGACGAACAATTACCGGAAATACATAATGAAGGACGGTACGGTCGACATCTGTCGGGCATGCCGCCGTCCAGGCGAATCTCTTCGTCATGTTATTTCCGGTTGTTCGCATCTTGCTAACGGCGAGTACTTACACAGACATAACCTAGTAGCCAGGATCATCCACCAGCAACTTGCTCTTCAATACGGCCTTGTCGAGTCCGAGGTGCCGTACTATAAGTACGCACCTCTGCCAGTTCTCGAGAATGGTCGTGCGTTGCTCTGGGACCGCTCTATCATCACGGACAGGACTATTGTTGCCAATAAGCCTGATATCGTGCTGGTAGACCGGTCTCAGCGTCGGGCTGTGATCGTCGATATCACCATACCACATGACGAGAACCTCGTGAAAGCTGAGAAGGACAAGCTTAGCAAGTACCTTGACTTGGCTCATGAGGTTACCGCCATGTGGGATGTTGATTCGACGATCATAGTCCCAATAGTTGTGTCGGCAAACGGCCTTGTAGCGAAAAGTCTCGACCAACATCTCAAGAGACTTTCACTAGACGGTTGGATTAAGGGTCAGATGCAGAAGGCGGTCATCCTCGACACGGCGCGCATCGTCAGGAGGTTCCTCAGTCTGCAGCCCTAACCACCGGTAGCTTGGGCCCTGCCCCGCTGCTGACGGCAAACTAGGTTTAGGTTTTTATAATGTTTTTATGTTATTTTATATAAATATTGTAAAAACTTAGACTTAAGGAAATAAAGATATACGTGAATAATAATAACAGCTACCTCATCTCTGTACCATAGATAGTGGATTTATAATTTTTAGTTGAATATACCGCGGAGAATACTCTCTGTTTCCTCATATGACAGCGTAAACAGAAGGTCTCTAATACTTCTTTTGAATGAGAAAAGTGGAAGATCGTAGTGATCTTTTTTGAGTTGTCTACAAATGTTGTTGTAAACGTATGGGAGAGAAAACGAAGGGGAGCGTTTCGCAATTTGTGATCTCACTCGTGGTACTGGAATTCGACATGAGAAGGCGCGTTTGTCTTTGAGCAGCTCGTAGTCCGCGCGTGACTTTAGGGTAACGTGGTTTTTTAGAGCAGCGTTATACAGAAAGAGTTGTCGTACACGCAAGACTTTAAACTCTTCATAAAGCGAGTTGGTGGGGTAACGGAAAGGCTTGCGGAGAATTACCTTGATTAAGGCTCTCTGCGCTCTCTCTATCGACATAAATATGGTCTGACCCGCACTGCCCCAAACGACGATACAATACTGTATTATAGATTGGCACAGCGCAAAATAGACCTGTCTCAAAAGAGGCACACTATCCCAATTAAACTGAACACAACCAATCAGCATGTAATTATTGTCTACAATTTTCGCAATAAAAATGAAATTCCAGTGAAAGCCTGATCGAGCTTCAGTTCATTATTTTGTAGAGGTGGGGAATTTTAATGGAAGGTAAAACTAACCTGACCGCAATGCCGGGAGTTAATTGAATCAAGCGATGCACTATAAATGGAATTGGGTTTTCAGCGCCGCCGCACACTGCCTTCAATTGGTAGTTGGGAAGTTTTACACTAACCGATTTGTATTTCACTTCATAAAAACACTAGCTAGCCGTTTAGTTAATACCTAAACTTTAACATTTATGAAATTACTAGCTGTGAACCGCAGTTTTATTCGAGTAGTTTCTGTTTCCGTTATTTTTTCGTAATAAAAAGTAGTGTATGTGTTATTTTAGACTATGTTCTGTGTTCTCAATTTTGATACATTCCATTTTGATGTTTAAACGTTGAGCAACAAACATCGAAACTTCTAAAAGTACAAACGGTTGCATTTAAAAGCCTATTAGTAGGATGAGAAAATTTGGACGTTTGTTGCTCAATCACGTCACAACGGCTAAATGTATCGCGTCGAAATTTGAAATGTGGCACCATCTAGCTCTAAACTAAGCATTTCTTGCATTACAAGAGCCAGATAGATGATGTAATAATTACAAAATTATAATTGCAAAAAGACACTTCCCACTAATATTATAATAGCGAAAGCTTCTATGTTTGTTTCTCAATCACGTAGGAACGCCTGAACGGATCGGGAAAATTTGGAACACAGATATAAAATCTGCAATAATAGATAGGTTACTTTTCATCCCGAGGAACTGATGGAAACAGAAATTAAGTTTGGGTGCTGAAAGTTAAACATTGAAACGCCTAAATACAGAACTAAACACTTGTATTTATCACTCAAAAATCTACACAAATCTACATTGCAATCAAACCCACAACCTGCGTCTTTCCAGGCAGACTCTTTTTCATCAGAAGATTCATCTCTTAACCGCTTTTCTTTTGTTATGGAACGAATCAATCGAAGCTATTGTCAGTTTACATTGCAGCGGCTGTAGACTTTGAATTAAACAGCCGTAAGAAAATTTCGCGATTTTACTTTCTGGAGACAAAAACGAACTTGGAAACTACAGACCCATCTCGGTTTTGCCTTGCATCAGCAAAATATTCGAGAAACTTGTTCTCCAGCAACTTTTATCTTACTTTAATATTAATAATCTATTACATAGTAACCAATTTGGATTCACAAAAGGACGTTCCACTACCGATGCAGGTATTGAACTAACTAATTATAAATGGAAAGCCTGGGAAGATCATCATGACGTTCTGGGAGTATTTTGTGACTTATCAAAAGCTTTCGACTGCGTTCATCATGACACTCTTTTAAAGAAACTGCAGTTTTATGGGGTTTCGAAACCAGCTCTAAATTTCATTTCTTCATATCTTAAAGACCGTGTACAAATAGTCGATGTTGACGGTGTGCAATCAAATGAGTCGCCTATAAGAATGGGTGTACCGTACCACAAGGTTAGACACCATACTTGGACCTTTCTTGTTTCTTATATACGTTAATGATCTACCTTTTATGATAAAGAAACATAAAAATATAGAAATAGTTATGTTCGCCGATGATACATCACTTCTATTCAAAATTAAGAGAGGAATAAACGATTTCACTGAAATAAACGTACTTTTGGACATTGCGTACAAATGGTTTGATGCAAATAATCTAGTACTTAATCCAACTAAAACGAAATGTATAAAGTTCACACTCTGCAATGTAATGTGCGGTAAACTTGATATAAGACTGAAGGATGAACTTATCGAACCTGTACAATCTACTTGTTTTCTGGGTATTTCAGTAGATTCAAAGCTTCAATGGGGTCCTCACATAGAGAGACTAGCTGATCGACTCAGTTCAGCTGCCCACGCAGTTCGTCAAATTAAAAATATCAGACGTTGCAACAGCTAGGCTTGTTTATTTTGGCTACTTTCACAGTATTATGTCCTACGGGATCTTATTATGGGGTTCGGCTGCGGACAGAAACTCTGTTTTCGTATTGCAAAAAGAGCAATCCGTGGTCTATATAATTTATCAACTAGAGAATCAGTACGGGAGATGTTCAAAACTATTAACATATTAACAGTCCCTTCATTGTATATTTATGAATGTATTATGTATGTAAGAAAAAATCGAAGTCGTCTGCAGAAATTAACTGATCTGAATCCAAAAGCGCACCATAAACACAAAATTGTATTTCCTAAGTGCAGACTTCAGAAAACAAATAACTCTTTCAAATGTAATGGTATTCGCTTCTATAATGCAATCCCTGTACAAGTGGAAGGCCTCAATGAAACCAAGTTTAAAAATGAAATAAAAAGCTACCTATTGAGCAAGGCATATTATAATATAGACGACTTTGTTAAAGATAGTAACGTATGGAAGAGAAATGTGTCGAAATTAGAATCTTGTAATAAGGTAAAATAATAGATTTTTAAGACTTTTGATGTTACATTGTTTGTACTAATGTAGTATCTGTATACTGTGTGTATTGATTATTTGTTATATTGTCTTCGACAAAGCCTTTTTACAGCTGCATGTAATTGACTAGGCCCCTTTACAGCTGCTTTATTCTTTTTGACGTTGTTATTTTATCATATTATGTACACAGATTCTTTGCCTTTTTGTAAATGACGTTACCAAGTGTTCTTATGAATTTATGGTATGAATAAATGAATTGAATTGAATTGAATTGAATAATCTCTATATTGGACGTCCTAGAGTACGAATTAAGACACTAGAAACGCCAATCGTCACTGAAAACACTAGTTATCGTATCGTACCATATAAAATCGTCGACCTTTGTAAGAATTCCCCGAGAGTTCCGCGCCGGTCCCCGGTACTTCTGTTTGCTGTTTCCTTTCTAATCTAATACCTGTTCGAGCTGCGGTAATACGGTCTGTGCGTCTCTTAGGACTCACAATTCCGTTGCAGTTGCAAAATTAGCTTCAACAAATATATAAGTCTAATCGTGTACGTGTAAGGACTAAGGCGAATGGAGAAGTTTTATTTTTAATCGAGTTCAAAAAGGACGAGGTTACAATTCGATTTGTATGTATGTACACTGATTACTCTGTAATATTTATATATTTAATCTGACTTATATGATGCTTTTTGAAGCTACGGCTGGTCTAGTCGGGAGAACGGCGCTTGCCGATCTAGAGAATCTGAGTGCAAACCCCACACGCCCCACTGTATTTTCGAAGTCATGTGCGTAATGCCGCTAACTTAAAACGGTGAAGGAAAACATCGTGAGGAAACCGACATGCACCTAGAATCTTTCGAAGTCATGTGTCATCCACCAACCTGCACTGGGCCAGCGTTGTGGATTATGGCCTTGATTCTCTCCTTGCGAGAGAAGGCCCTGAGTCCCTGCAGTGGGAACATTTAGTGGGCTGTTGATGATAATGATGATATTGATGACACAGGCTAAAAAAAAAAAAACAATGTATGTAGCGGCTTTTTGCAAGTTTTTTTAGGTTAGATAGAGAGCGTAGAGCGTACAAACAAGTCATGCATATTTCGTGCATAAATTTTTCGGTCACGTCGTTTTGTTAATGTGTGTTTATTACTTGCTGTATTCGGACAATCGATCTGTTTGCTCAGTTTTGTGTCTTTCAGTTCGACTGATGTCACGAATGCCAGTAATGTAGAAACCATTTGGCTTAACTCAAAAATAAGACTGCAATTTTGGATAGCGTAAGCGTTTATGTTTGCAAATGACGGTTAAATTAAGTAGAAATATTAGAAGACATATTTTTCCTTTTTTGTTATTGTGTAGCATGAGATAAATTTTCACAGCTGTTGTTATGGCGTAAATGGAAGAAAAAAACCAAACATACTTATTCACTTTATTTAGAGATGAACCATTATAATACATTATGTATAATATGAATATCGAACTATCCACGGTTAAGCAAAATAACATTTTACTTGCCTCGGTGGCATTTTGTTGTGTGACGGCGAATCCCGGCTGGGGTTGGGATTTGCTACACGCGCTCCTCGCCCTCTTGAGCAGTGCGTGTAGGTTGGTGGGAAGGACTGGAAGAATTGGGAATGTCACTCGGCTGATAGATTGGCGAAGTAGGGTTCCTAGGCTTTCCAGATGAAGGTCCCCCACAAGCACTCTAATTGGAAGACTGGTTATTGAAAAGACAAGGGCCGCAATGCGACCACAGAAGCGGGACCGTGCGTATCTGTAGCCGCGGTCGTGATGGCAGGCCTCTCGCTGCCGACCTTCTTCGCCGTGAAGCGTGACAGTGAGAGGTCGTGTGAAGAGGAGGAGCGAGAGGAGACCTTACCCTCTCCCTCCTCAACTGAGGTGGAAGCGGACACAGGGGCGAGCCTCAAGGCACGGTTAGGCTTACACCTCGTCTCAGGGCCTGGGGCGTCGGACGTTTAGGGCCATCCGGCATTCCACCTAAGGATAGGGCTTTAATAGAGATAGGGATAAGTGACCCGCCACTGGTTTTTGGCCAAATGTGGGGGCTTGGACAACCCCGTGGGGTGGGCCTGCAGTAAGTGAAAAAGGTGTCCCCGTAACTATGACCCCAGGTCGTGCTGGAGAACCCTGTGGGGGTTTTAGTCGGTAGGAGCATCATGTCCACTCCCATGGTTTTGAGCCGGACATGCCTCACCATGTCCCTGCATGGTGGTCACAGGTAAATGTATTATCCACCCTCCCCCCCATCAAAAAGCTAAAACTCTGGGAACACAGTAATATACCACTTTTTTCATTGGCAAACGGTAGAGTTCTATATTTTTTTCCAATAAATCAGGAATATTAAATTCTGGCGTTAAAGTGTACATCGTATTAGCTCCACTTTTTATCGTGATTCAAATTAAAATCTAAATCAAAAAATAGTTAATTGATTGCTAAGTATTGTTACATAAATAAATTATTGTTTATTAAATTAGTTAAATTACTTTAATGAAATGTACTAATCATAAAATTAAATAAATAACAAATGCTCTACGATAGAGCGCGTGTGTCTACAAGAACAAAATTAAATTATTTTTTTTCGGTTTCGGTTTTGTAATCTGTACAACATTCTACTAGTAAAGCCCTTTCATTTGATACCCATATTAAGGGAGTTGTGATAAAATAAATGTATTTTGCCATTTTTTGGTAGCGGCCATCTTGGATTTGAAATTTGTCAT
Source organism: Ectropis grisescens (assembly GCA_017562165.1). Taxonomy (NCBI): domain Eukaryota; kingdom Metazoa; phylum Arthropoda; class Insecta; order Lepidoptera; family Geometridae; genus Ectropis; species Ectropis grisescens. The sequence continues at coordinate 29,094,914 of CM029779.1, forward strand.
AGTGCAAAGTATTCTACTAGTCAATCCCTTTCGTTTGATACCCATATTGAGGTAGTACTGAAAAAAATAATATAATTCGCCATTTTGTGGTGGCGGTCATCTTGGATTTGAATTTTTTTATAGTGTACAGTGTTCTACTAGTTAAGACCTTTCATTTGATACCCATATTGAGGTAAGTTGTGAAGAAATATTTTGTCCGCCATTTTGTGGAGGTGACCATCTTGAATCGATATTAACCAATCATAGCTAAGAACACCCGCAAGGATATTAACTTTCAAATAAAAAAAACCGCATCGAAATCGGCTTATCCGTTTGAGCTCTACGGTGCCACAGACAGACACACACACAGACAGACAGACGAGAGACAGACAGACATCGACGTCAAACTTATAACACCCCTTGTTTTGGTCGGGGGTTAAAAAGAATCGACCCACTCTCAATTTCACAACACCCGAGATTGCATTTTTAGGCAAAACCCACTCAGGCAACGCATCCTTCAGCTCAGATATAACTTACAAAAACAACCTCAACAAAATCTACGTAAATGAATCCAGCTTGTTATGAAAACTGGAGTAATCAAATGCAAATTGGTGTCAGAACATGGACTGCAAACTGCAACAACGTTCCGTTATACGCGAACTACAGCCGAGGAAATTGAATACTGCTACTACAAGACAGAAACGTTGTTTAGAGAGTTGTTGTAACTAAATAATTAGCAAATTTGATTTTCGAAGTAATATTTTGCCGCGTTGTAATTTTTTTTTTGGTAATCTGATTTATGGGTTGACGTCACTAGCATGCAAGGGCGGACGGATCACTTAGGATCTTGAGGGGTGTCACTTAGTAGTGGTCGAATCACAAAGCTTTGCGATATCTACATGCATGATTTTTGATCTAGGACCTAGCCCGGGGGGGGGGGGGGGGTCATGACACCCCATGACTCCCCCTGGATCTCTGCTTGCTAACATGCCAACGGCGGCATAGCGTTGGATCGGTGGCGGAGCAGCAGTGTGCGACGAAGCGTTTAACGCTTTTATAGATAGATGGCTGAAATGATTTTGATTTCGCAAGCCTGACTCGTGTAATAGCAGTATATCTGCAGCTATACAGGTGACTTATAATATTGTGCAACAGTTGTTTTGTGATTTTTAATATTCAAATTCTAGGTTTTAAGTACCTATTCGTTTTTGTCGGCAGTCCCCATGATTGCCATTTTTTTTATTTGATATCGATATTGTTATGGTAACACCATAAATAGTATATATGGTGTTAACGGTATATTAATACCGTTGGTATCTAACGACATTAGATTATAGACTAATCTAACCTACCATGATACCTTAAATTAATGATATAAGATGTATGGGTATACAATCTGATACCCTGGGTTTAACGTTTATAAGATTGTATACCCATACATCTTATATCATTAATTTAAATATAACTAGAATAAATATTTACTAATTTATAATTTTATTACATTACTGACATTTTCATTTCACATTTATATTTTTCTTATTTTTTATGAATTTGATCATTATAAATTTTGACGTTCCTGGTATAATACATGTATGTCGGCGAACAGAGTCTCGCCATCATCATTATTCATCGCATTCTTCTGCTGTGGGCGTAGCGGCGAGTAGTGTTGGATGAAATCTCGCTAACACAATCGAATTTATAAAGCACAGGTAACAAAGTTGGGTTTATAGCGAAGTACGTATCGTAGAACGCGCGATGGTTCAGCGCCGACCGTACGCCTCGAAAGCCAAGAGAGAACTGACTCAAACAATCCGTCCATTCGACAGCGCGCGCGCCACTAACTCCATCGAGCGCCACCAGGTGGCGCTTGCGTCCCGGACACTACTAGATTGCAACTCTATTGAGATTCGATTGCGACTCGATTACGATTCGATTACGACATGTAGTTATAAGGCAAATAAAGATATTCTATTCTATTTAATCCGCTGTGTTTTATTATAAACTAGCAGCGCCCCGCGGTTTTCAGCATATTTCCTGTTCCCGTTATTTTTTTTTGATAAAAGTAGCCTATGTGTCAATCTAGATTGTCATCTAAGTCTATACCAAATTTTACTAAAATCGCTTCAGCCGTTTAGACGTGAAGACGTAACAAACATACACACTCACAAACTTTTTTCTTTGTAATATTAGTGTGATGATGGTACGTACAATCTTACGGCAGGACATAGAAAGCTGCCGATGTCCCACAGTGTCAATATTTTCTATCGACATCGTCTTTAGAACTGACTTGTCGCACTCTGGTTTTACGATATCATTTTTTATACATTTATTATATTTTGGAATACAAAGATTGTCTCTCAATTATCAATTATTATTTGTGACGTGTACATTGGCTTCACCAAAAAATACACATGAAAATTGTTTGCCAAGTAAAACAGTTCAGTATTTTATCAATGATGCTAGAATATCCAAAAAATAAGTATAACAAAGAATATCGTGACAATAATAGCTATAGGCCCTCGTTACTCCGCCGAGTTATGTTCATTATTTTCATCCTTGACTAGCTCCTCCGTCAAACAATCGAAAATGCGTACATTTCACAACATAGCCCTATTATATTCCCCTTTGATCCGTATCAAACTCCCGAACGGACCGCCATCACAACATTCCGCTATATTTCAACATGAGCTCACGCGCTTCCGGCAATCAACCGACTCCCATAAAAATTCAATTGTATTCATGTAATTGCAATTAGTGGGGTACAATTATGCGGGCCGTGGCGTGCGATGATTGCTGCCGCGGGCGAGGGAAGGCCGAGCGTGAGGCGGCTACGTTCTCCAGGACGTAAGTCTTACGGATTGAAAGCTAAGGAGCACGTCGACATCATGAAACTTTCAAATTATAGACGTATTTAATATATAGTATAAAAGTTAAGATCTTATTGTACCTACTCAATAAAGTATTTGATTTTTAGCCCAGTTTAAGGGACAATGTTTCAAGAGAAATTTCTTAGGTATTTCATTTCTTATTATTTATAAAATTATATTTCATAGAGATATAATTTCTTAGGTCTTTTGGTGACGGTCGCAGTACAGTGCTAGGTCTCTGGTAGGTAGGTAGGTAGGATCTGGACTCTTCATGTTCCAATAGCTGCGTTGCACTGTCTTGTTACCTGGTAAGCAACATGCCTGCCACATAACAACACACCTCGTAGCACCGATAACGCTGCTACGAGAGATTTTTGAACAAATTCGGAGTTTTAAATGAACGGGAACTCAAGTATGATATACTAGCATTGCCTTGTGGTTTCATCTACGTTTCAGTTCCCGTTATTTTACCGCAATAAAATTAGCTATATGTATTTTCAGAGTTTAACCCAACTGTGTTCCAAGTTTCAACCAGATCCGTTCAAACGTTACGACGTGATTGAGCAACAAACATACAAATATCCAAACATTCAATATTATCCATTTATAATTAATATGATGTGGTCCGTCTAGTCTGACTTCGGTTTCAGCCGCGTCTGGTGGCCTTTTTCAATGAGAGTGCACGCGCGTGATCTCTGCTCGCTTAGGGGTTAGTAGTAAGTCGGACTGGACAGACTATGTCACACGTGATGTAACTCACGTATGTTAATTTTAAAGGTTTTCTTTTTTATATTAATTTTAGCCATTCCACAGACTCCGGGGTCCGTGACCTTTGTCATTACAATAACATTTTTTACATATTTCTTGGATTAGTAGAAGAAGGGGAAAACAGGAGGGTGTTGTGAAGATTTTGAACCTAAGCCTAGTACTAGCCAGTCGGATTTCGTCTGTTGAGCCGCTCACTACCGTTTGGGATTCCGATAGTAATCAACTCGATATCGTATTTTGCCTAAGCAGCCTCCTCCTGGCCCAGAGCCTCCACCACGGCCGCATTTCTGTCCTTGATGGCCATCTGTAAGTTGAATTCTCGGATGGTCGTCGGTGATGCAGCTAACGCTCGCCGTACAAATCGATCGATGGCGTCATCAGTGTCGTCAGCATCATTTTAAATGTTCATTAACCATGTAAGTTTTGAAAGTAAAATTCGGAGTTTTCATAAATATAAATATGGTGGCTCTTACAGAATAGAATAGAACATCTTTATTGTCATATAAGTTACACTCACAAACATTTAGGTACTTATAAGTGATATATTATTGCCACAAAATCTTTGTAAATTTTGTTACGAGTTTAAGGTGGTGCTACAGAACATCAGGATTCTTGTAGCAATATCATGACGCTACTACGAAAGTTTCGACATTTGTAATACGATTCGTAATACGTACAAAATATTTTACGAACAAAACTGACGTAGGGTGCTGAAAATACAGGCTTTGCTTAGTCTGAGTCCCATTGCGGTTCATATTTATCTTTAAAACTTATTATGCCGTGTAATTTGTTAACGTAGCGGTACTCTCTTTAGGATTAATAAACTATTTCTATTCTAGTTTAGTTTTAACTTTTGTAGTAGTGATTTAATACTGCTAAATAAATGTAGTAGGTATTTTGGCGTGTCATGGTACTGCTACAAAATCTTTTTAACGCTTGTAACAGAGCTAAGGCGCTGTTATCTTATCTTATACCTTTAAACGACCAATTCTTGTAGGTATATATTTATAGAATCTGAATCTCGGAAACGGCTCGAACGATTTTTATGAAATTATGTATACAGAGGGTTTCGGGGACGAAAAATTGATCTAGCTAGGTTTTATTTTTTGAAAACATAATTTTATGCGCGTTTTTAGACAATGAAAATCTCCTTTAATGTCATTAGAATACGATAACTTATTTCGCCACTGTCCTTAAAGTCTAAATGGCTCAGACGGAATATGCTCGCCCTCGGAGTCAACAGGCCCCGGTTCGAATCCTGATGGTTACACTCGGGACTTTTCTTTTTGTTTTTTTTTTAATATAAGAAAATTTTATACTCAGAGCCTTTTATAAACACGTTTAATTCGTATCTAAGTATATCTGAGTAGTAAGTCATCACTACGTAATTCGTACCTGCCTAAATATCATTTAAAAACCGAGCAAAGCTCGGTCAACCTGGTACTGAATGCTTATAGCGCCTATATTTTTGACGAGTGTTTCGATTGTTATTTTAATTGTTAATACGGTCTTATTTTTACATAGCATATTCCTTTTAAACAGACTTCCAAAAAGGAGGAGGTTATCAATTCGACCAGAATGTTTTTTTTACTCTCATATTATTAACGCGAAACTTACTGCTTGTCTGTCTGTTATACTTTCACACCTAAAACACTAGACCGAAAACAGAGAAATTTTAGTGTGCAAGAAGTAGTAAATGTGTACTACTCTTTATCCCGGAAAATTATGGAAACGGGTCCTATGCGGGTAAAACCGCGGGGCCCTGCTGGTAGGTATATAACATTAGCAGGAAGTAGGATTCGTTTTGTTTTAAAAATCTGTGTTCATATTTTTGTAACAAAAATATGAACACAGAAAACACAGATTTCTAAAACAAAACGAATCCTACTTCCTGCTAATGTTATATACCTACTAGCAGGGCCCCGCGGTTTTACCCGCATAGGACCTGTTTCCATAATTTTCCGGGAATATTCCGAATATAATGTGAATATCAATCATAAAAAATACTTTTATGATTGATATTGCGAAAACACATTTTGGTGTAAAACTACATTTACTACCAGATAAATTACAGGGCTTAGAGATATTAGATCTTAGATCTCTGGGTGACGAGCGCAGTGCAGTGCTAGGTAATGATTTGGACTCTTCATGTTCCAATAGCTGCGTGCCACTGTGCTGTTATGTGTCAGGCATGTTGCTTACCATCAGGCACATGTCCGGATCGTCTCATCAGCAATTATAAAAAAAAAACTGATAAGCCGCGAGTTACATTGCGGGGTACATATGCACGGTATGAAACGTTTCTCTATCCCCGCGGGGCATGGTTCACCGTATCACAAAGTTGTCGGAACTTCGTACCAGATTGGCTGACTGGTAGATGCGGCATGACCTAAAAAGGTTAATGAGACATGCCACTTTCTTCACGATGTTTTCCTTCCACTGACTTTAAAGTCAGTTGTAATAATAAGTTTATATTCTTAAACTTGTACAAAAATATAAATTTGAAACTAGGAATAATACGGATTCAAAAGTTAAAGAGTTTTTTTTCTAGTAATATAAATTGGTTGTAGCCCCCAGCCTATCCGTTGTACCTTGCTTTATTTAATGATTGTTAGGGAGCAACAGCCATAAATGTTTCAGCATAAAACACGCCGCGCAGAGACTATTATGCTAGGATACACAGAAAAACTACACCAAGTCGAAAGGAAAGTCTGACAAACATTACATTTTAAAATAATGAGGATTTAAAAAAAATTGAATGTGTTGCCTGAGTGAGTATTTCTTGAATGGATATAATTGGAGTGTTTTCAAGTTTAAAGTGTTATAGTTCTTCTAGGTTATCACGCTGCATCATGGACAGGTTCGGTGCTCAACATCAGGCAAGGGCGAATATAGCGTATAGTAAGTACTCTACTAGTCAAGCCCTTACATTTGATACCCATATTGAGGTAGGTTGTGAAGAAATATTTTGTCCGCCATTTTGTGGAGGCGGCCATTTTGAATCGATATTAACCAAACATAGCTAAGAACACCCGCACGGATATTAACTTTCAAATAAAAAAACCGCATCGAAATCGGCCCATCCGTTTGAGCTCTACGGTGCCACAGACATACACACACACAGACAGACAGACAGACAGACATCGACGTCAAACTTATAACACCCCTTTTTTGGTCGGGGGTTAAAAAAGGAGAGATCTCAGTGAACATATTTTCATTTCGGCGCTCTAAAACTTTATTTGCCTCAATTTGTTTACCTAAATTGCATGCGACTGACGTCACCAAATGTTAAAAATGTATTTACCAATTTAGTATCACAAAAAGAGAGCTTTTGGGTTTGCCTGAGAAACATAAAGGTACATTTGAGGCGTTTGGTGTTGGTACACAGGATCCGTAGGGGCCAGGAGCCCATTTCATTTTTAAAAACCTTACCGAATGCTTGATCGACGCAACGAATGACTAGAATTCTGGCGTTTACTTATTAACTAACCAATATTTAATTGCCATTGCCATTTAGCATGTTAATGTCTCTAGAACTGTGTTTAGAACTTCATCGTTCTATGGATAATTCATAATTATGTGCCTACTACGAGCATAATTATGTAGTTCAGTATGTAGTAAAGTCTCATTGTAATTTTAATAAAGGCTCTGCACATTAAAACAATTAAGTAACTGGATGTAATACAGGTCTACATTTAGTTGCATTTAATCTCATTTTTTTTTAATTATTTTATTCAGAATTACAAATGATTCGCTGTCGTGTGTCCTTTCTGCGCAACCTAGTATATGCTATTATTATGCAGGCCAGCATTTCGGTAACGTACGAGGGAGCAAAGTTTGTTACAAAATTGCTTAGTATTTTGTATTTTCAGTCGTAACTTCAGGTGGGGTGTTTAACTGTTTATGCTAATACATGGGGTTCTGTACGTTACTCCTTCACAAGATTTATGGAATTAAAACACGCTGGCTTGGAATTAGTTTTACTTGGTCAGTTGAGGTTAATACGGGATCAGATAATTTTATTAGTTTTCCAACATTTGCTATCGAATAGTTATACCATAAACTGTAACTTTTAAGCTTAATTGCTTTACTGTATTAGGTAATGCAATGAAAATTAACGACGAGTTTGCTATTTATTTTTTAACATATAAGGCTTTTATTTTATTTTGCTCAATTAATTAAATGAAAATAATCGAGGTTGCTACTTTTTTTTAAAGTAACTGTACACCGGGGTATTGCCCGAGTAGCTCCCGTTCCTATTACGTGTTTTCTCGGGATAAATAGTCGATTTTTACATAAAATGAAATACCTAAGCTATAATGAATACTGGTAGTATTTACCATCATCTAGTATGTACATTGTACAGACGTTATAATAAAAAAAAAGTTATTTATATACAACAACCAACAATATAACAACCCGTTATGACAACCCGTTTCTTAGGCATTTTATAAATTTACACGTGATGCCATGGAGACACTGTCTTAAATAAATATTTCATTGATCGATGTGTGACTCGTTATGTTCTGTTTAATTTGTGATTTGTTTTAATTTATTTATTTTGATCTAGTTCTAATTTGATGTATTCCAATTTATTTATTTTGACTTAACTTGATTTAATTTAATTTATATGATTTATTTGATTTGATTCTATATGATGTAATTTGATTTTATTTTGTTTAACTTAATGTAATTTGTTTTCATTTGAATTAAAAAGATGTAATTACCAAGTAAATTACATCTTATTTAATTTGTATTAATATAATTTGTACTAATATTTTCTAAACTCTGTTAATTTAATACTCTGTATATTAAATTACAGAGAGAATTTGTCGGATTTTTAATCTGACAAATAAATTATTCTATTCTATTCTATATTCTAGAATTTTTTTAGAGGGGTTTCTTTTACGTCTTTCTTACGACGCCAGCGTATAAATAACTATAAACTAACTAAACTAATTACAAATATCATGTTGGTTCAATTCAATTCGTTCTCAAAAGCCAATGAATTTCCAAACATGTATACTCAGTCAGTCAGTTATACAGACTCACATGAACGTTACTTAGTAATACTAGAACTACATCATAGATAAGACGAGATCATCAACATAAATGCTGAAACAGCCAGACAGAATAAACAGAATTTAACATCACAAATAATAACTGAATGAGCTGCACTGCACATTAATGGATAATTTGTATAACGTTAGCACAGCGAGCGAACTCCGCACTAGAAAGTGCATATGTTCCTCAAACAATGTTGGTTTAACATTTTAAAACTTACATTCCATTTCGTATGATTTTAACTTTTATTTTTATAGTAAACGTAGTGTTTTGTTACTCGTATACTAACAGCGTATTATTCTTCTTTAATTTTCATTTATAAAAACGTTCAGATATTTGTTTAACATTTAGTACATACATTTTTTACATACATTATAGCTACATCTTCTATGTTAAAAGTCTTTCATATTGGTAAATATGCTAAGCATTTTCATTGGGATAAACATTACACAAGCAGCCCACTTTAATATCACACTGCTGAGGTAGGAGGAATTATTTATACATATATAAAACATTCTTGTTTCAGCTTGTAGGTAAGATAAATAGATACAAACCATTTTAAAAGTTTAGCCATAAACTGTCCTCTTCTTCTAGATTCTAGAGTCATGCAATATGTCTGGTAAAACTATATGTTTTAGTTTTATTTTACCTAGGGACAATAGAAAAAAACATATGCATTTAAAATAAGAAAAGTCAGCTGATTAAAGCCTTCTTCTCCGTTTTTATTTCTGGCTTTTAGTCGGTTGCGATGGCTTTTAGTCATCTGATTCTATATTTTCTTATAATTTCTTGCTTCTTTTCTAAATAAAGTGGGACGAGACGAGCAGGACATGTACCTGATGGTAAGCAACATGCCTGCTACATAACAGCACAGTGATACGCAACTATTGGAACATGAAGAGTCCAAATCATTACCTAGTACTGCACTGCGCTCGGCACCCAGTGATCTTAGATGTTATATCTCTAAGCCCTGTAATTTCTCTGGAAACATTGCCCTTCAAGCCGGAACACAGTAATGTTTGTAGATTCTATTGGTTGTGTTTTATTTGTGAGGTATGTACTTTATAAAATTTTAATTTTACGATATATGTCTTCTCTAATTGCACCATTTCAGCATTTCAGTCACTGAGTTTGCGGTCAGGCTCCTGAGATCTGCATCCGAGCTCCTAACTGAGTGAATACTCGCTAGGAATACTGAAACTGGTCTTCTGGGACCACTGTCGGACTTGCATGTTCTTGCGGTTAACTCGCCTTCTGAAGTTCTATTAAATTTACCCTGTACGATTAATATTACCAAATGATATGACTCGGTCCTATGTACTTTTGTTATTCCAAAGTTGTGAGAAAGATAAAAATATCATGTATACGCATATATTTTTTATTAAAGTAGTATGGGCTCAGGGTATTGCCCAGATAGTTCCCAATCCCTTTGTTTAATGGAATAAAAACTGCCTGGGTGACATTCAAGATCATTATCTATTTGTGTACTAAATTTCATCCAAATCCCTTTAGTAGTTTTTGCATGAAAAGTAACAAACACTTTCATTCTTACAAACTTTTGCAAGACGTATCACTATCTTTTTATGGGCGGGCGTGACACTTACCATCAGGGGCATGCCCTGCTTATTTCGTCACTCTTAACTTTACAAAAATTTACATCTATTATAAATAAATAAAATTTGAAGTGTCCGTTTGTAATCCTAAATTATTAGCTTTCCACCATAGGCACAGGAACAGGAAAGTATAAAATAGTATTTACATAACAACATGGAAAATGCCTGGATTGATTTTTACGAAAGGTTCATTAGCAAATAGCTCATATTATGAGAATATGGGGCTACTTTAAATTAACAAAAAAGTCGACTTCCCTGAAAACACAATAAAGATATATGACATTCTATAGTTTAGGTAGGCCGGGCGTAATCACAAGGCACTCTAGACTACACTAGTATAATACAAAATAATAATCATCATCAAACCAAGACCTTAACTCAAAACCATTAAAAACTACAACTGCATCTTTACTACTGTCTCTACCATAAAACAGTCTAACAAAAGATATGAACGAAATAAAACCCGAAGTGAAACTTCACTTAGCACTGGGCAGATGGTAAATGGCGTATTAAAGTGTGGAATAACTGCGACCATCATTCCGCCGCCATAAAGCGTCATACCGCTACATTGTACTGTAATATGCTCATTTGTTCGCGAATAAAAGTCTACCGAATCGTAAAACTTTGGAAGGATTAACTGGGACTCGATTGCGGGCGACGGCGACCCCTGTCTCATATTTAACCGTGGTAGATACGACTCATTACGCATTTTAAATAACTAATTTGCGAATAATGCACGAGTGCTATAGTTGGACGGCTTGTAGCTTGAGAAAGTGACATCGTTTCATGGTTGACATCCCTAAGATAATAACCAAGAGGTTTGGCTCTACATTTGTTGTAGAAACGTTTAGGCTGTGACATTGCCAGAGTGGGGGTTTCCCGATGGTTACAATCTTGGTGTTACCAAATCAAGAGTGAATCGATTTTTATAGGTAAGCATGTTTCATCGTAGACTGCATCGTCGCTTAACATCAGGCGAGGTAATTGTCAAGTGTAACCTTTATTTAAATTAAATAATCGTAGTAGCTGCTAGTAATAAATAGTTCTTAAACATTTTAGGTGTTAACGAATATCAATTTCCTCTGAGCACCACCATCATGCCAGTCAGAACTATGCAGTGAGGTCGGACTGCTTTCCAATTACCGTTAGGAGTTACGTCAATTATTGATCAGAGTCATTAATAAAATTGTTGTAGACATTCTACAGTACTTTCATTTCTGTGTTAAAGCCCAAGCGAGTGCGACCCAACGCGATTTTTATTATATCGACAGGACAAGTGGGACAAGTGTCCGCCCGCAGAGACAAACGGGACGAAAAACTGGGACGTCGCGATATCGACTGCGAATGTCCGACAGTCCCATGTCCCAAGCTGAGATAGTGAACAAATCGAGTAATGAGCCTTTAACTGAGATTTTATTCGGGACAAAAAATATTGAAAGTCTCAGAATTCTCATGTTAGGTTTAACGTTCGAAATTTTTTGCTAAAAATTCTAGATCTTCAAATGGCTTTTTTTTTGTAAAACACTTTTTCTTGGTTTCTTTTATATCATTGAATTGGATTTGAAAGATAATGAAAAGAAATTCTCTAGGCCATTAGGCTGCCTGATATTTTTTTCAAATTTGTTTTATTTGAAAAAATATTTTAATTATCCTCTTTTCAATCTTAAGACTTATTTGTATATCATGAATGAATGTTCATATTTATAATTTTGAAACTATTAACTATTGGTTATAAGTATATAACGTTGCTAACGCTAAGCGTATATTATGTATCTGTATAGTAACACAGATACATAGAGATAAACGAATTTTCTGATGAGTTAATATGAATAATATACCCAAAAAAAAAAAAAAAATTTCATTTCTATGTGTTTTTTGATACGTAGGTAATGATGGTGCCCGACAGTTGACATTTCAACGTGATTGAGCAACAAACATCCACACATTAGTAGGATTTATCAAAAAACCAAGATAAATGAGATGTTTATTATGAGACTCGTTTAACTCAAACATTTCATTCAATTACAACTAGAAAATGATCTTAAACGAAACATACACTGCAAAACGATGGTAGAGTGAACAACGCAGGGCAAGACTATGCTATTTCATTTTAATTTTCAAAAGTCAAATGTTTTAAAAATGTAAAATCAATTTATGTCCCAATTCGCTTAAATCCGTTTCTACAAATCACTCACAGTGCCATTGATTTGTTACAAAAATTAGCATCCACGTAATAGTTAGAGGTGGAGCTGATCCACTAAGCACTAAATCAATGGGTAGGTGTTCCGGTAAGTCCTCATTGATCCGGTGGCTCAGCTCTCTCCCGCCGCGCTAATCGGAATAACGGACATTTGTAACGGTAATGTTTGCTGAAGCAAATTGAATTTATGCCTGGGAGATTGAATTGGTATTTTAACAGAGGTTTCCAAGAAAGCTAAGCGCCTAAGAATAAGCATTTTTTGAAGTGATAGTTTCAGCTTTTAGCTTTTCCTTTTTTAGTGAAAGAAAGTCTTATGGTTTCACATCACCAATATGCTAATGTAGACGTTCAGGCGCGTGGCATCGGATTGACGGTGGCAGTTTAATATTTTGAAAGCCGATACTTACCGAATCTCAGGTACAATTTTGAGGCAAGCTGATTTTTTTTCCCATAACTCTCTTATAACATGGCTGACGATTAGCGGTTTATAATAAATCCACACATTTTTTTGCGATTTACTTATATATGTACGATGCATTTTTATACTTTATGATGTAGACTAGTATAAGCTAGACGATTTAGTTAGGGTTTTAAAATTGCCAGCACGCAAAAATGTTTTGCATAATAGAAAAAAAGATGTTTGACGTAATTTGAAATTTAATTGGGCTTTATTTATGACTAAACCATGAGGATTTTTAAATAGATAGATGATTTTGATGGGACTTTCTACCTGCCTGATTTGGCATCTCCAAGTTCCAAGCTTCTTCCATTTCAGCCGCGTTATACAATTTTGTTACGAGTAGACGTGTTGCTTACCATGAGACATGTGTCTTGCTCATCCTGTTACTCTGCACCATAAAAATACTAAATAATAATATCTCTATTTCCTGTTTCTAAGCAGTAGCTGGGCCTTATTTCGTTCATAAATCCTTTATCCGTGTAACAAAAGGTTTGATCTCCACAAATTACTTCCATAACCTCGTATTACTATCGATGGGCCCGTATTACCGGCCTGTCTGTATTTCAGCCGAAGAGGTTCGTATCTCCCGCCTGGCGACGACCTCCTTCGCGCTATAAAGAAAACTTATTGGTCACCCTCCGCTTCCTCATATGGTAATAGTTTTATGAGCAAACTATGTTGTGCTCTTTGGGTTTCGCTTTGTTTCGTTTTTTTTTAATACAAATACAAAATAAAAATATTTTTTTGCTGTTACTGGGTAAAATAAAGAAAGATAAAACATATTTTAAAAGTTGCCCCATACATACTGGACTTTATGAGAGGCACGAAATAAGTATGTCTGTGAAAACAATTTGTTTTAGTGTTAATTTGAACTTGATAGGACTAAACTTAAAAGGACAAACATTTTAGGTAAATTCGTCTGTAACCCGTGCATATTGTGCATGAAACGCCATTGAACTATCAGGAGCTCAATCACGGTATAACATATCCCTTAGTGAAATTAATGCTACAAATTATTCCATTTAAAACGATAATGTGACTTATATACGGAACCGATCCACTCTAAATTTGAAGATAACAAGCATTTGGGAAACACTTCATCAGGCAACGCATTGCACAGCCTAGTGGATTTTAGTATTAAAATTAACATGATTGTTACAAATATTTATCTGGGATAACGGGAAACTCGCGTGTAATATGGTCGTATATCACGTGTAATAGAGTGCACGCGTACGATGACTTTCCGTTAGGCACTGAAAAAGGCCGCCGGACGCGGTCGAAACTCGAGTCGGATTGACCGACTATATTTTACACGAGAGTTTTAATATCCTAGTGGGTCTTTCAAACTTCTTCGGTTGTAAATTTGTAGCACGTCAAATGATGTCACTTATTCGAGTTACGTGCAGATCGACAGATAAAAGATGGGATTCGATCAAGCAGATATTAGTGCACAATTTTCGAAATGTATTCGATAAAAACCGATTAACGGGTACCATTAAATATAAATAAAAGAGTGAATAAATATAATCACAGGTTGTTTAAAAAAAAACAAGTTCTACATTAGAAGCTACGTAAAAGTACGTATTATTGACCAAGTGAGAATAAGAAATAAAAATATTGTAATATGAATAAGTAAAGATAAACAAAATAAACTAACATACGCTGCAATTTACTTTATCATGTATGTGAATATTTTCGGTGGGTTATAAATTAAGACCGTTTTTATGGATGGCTGGTTTTTTATGAAGCCATGTAACAGTGTAAGCCAAATATGCAAGTTAATCTATTTTAGGGGAAAACAAGGCAATATCTGGTTGTTTTAGTTGAAAAACGGGAATATAGGAAAAAGCGTCAGTAAAATAAATTGAAAGAAACCGATATATTATCTGCAATCACACAGATATATTATGTTACTTATTGTTTCAAAAAATTAAAGGCCCGGACGTATTTTTTTTAAAATAAAAAGTGACGAGACGAGCAGGATATGTGCATAATAGTAAGCAACATGCCTGCTACACAACAGCACAGTGACACACAGCTATTGGAACATGAAGAGTCCCAATCATTACCTAGCACTGCACTGCGCTCGTCACCCAGAGATCTAAGATGTTATATCTCTAAACCCTGAAATTTCTCTGGAAACATTCCCCTTCAAACCGGAACACAGTAATGCTTGCGCATTACTGCTTGGCGGTAGAATAACTGGCAAAGGTGTGGTACTTCCCCAGGCGGACTCTGCTAGGAGTCCTACCACTACTTAACTGAAACGTACTGAAACGTATGAACGAATCAGGCTGAAATTTGGAACATAATTATGTAGATAGAAAAAAAAATACAGCCGAATAGATAACCTCCTCCTTTTTTGAAGTCAGTTAAAAATAGTCTGGAAGAAACATTGATAATATGATATTTTTTAATCCGGGAAAACAAAGGAAACGGGTGAAACCGTGGGACACCGATAGTACATATACATGTCTCTTATAATACTTTACTTGTACATGTCTATTATGTACATCATCATCATCATCAGCCGCAAGACGTCCACTGCTGAACATAGGCCTCTCCCCTAGATTTCCACAACGAACGGACCTGCGCAACCTGCAACCAGCGGTTTCCAGCGACCTTTGTGAGGTCATCTGTCCATCTAGTGGGAGGCCGTCCAACACGGCGTCTTCCAGTTCGTGGGCGCCACTCGAGAACCTTTCTTCCCCATCGGTTGTCAGTTCTGCGAGCGATGTGGCCTGCCCATTGCCACTTCAGCTTGCTTACTCTTTGAGCTATGTCGGCCACTTTCGTTCTTTTGCGAATATCCTCATTACGGATTCTGTCGCGTAAAGAGACTCCGAGCATAGCTCTCTCCATAGCTCGCTGTGTGTATCATGTACATGTAGAGTATGTAATAAATGAATATGAGTATTGCTCTAAACTTGTAATTCCAATTATACAAACAAAAAGGTCCACTGTTACGATTCAATTTTGTTTGAAACTGCCGAGCTCCGAAACAGCGAGTGTGGCTGTACTTACCACATTTATATTTGTCTTCAACATTTACGGAATTAATTCGATTGTCATAACGATTGTACTGAAGCTTTAATTACATAAGTTAGAGGAATGTACTAAGGAAAGAGGGGGGGGGGGGGGGTCACAATTTTCAGTGAATATGTTTATTTTTAACCCCCGACCAAAAAAAGGGGTGTTATAAGTTTGACGTCGATGTCTGTCTGTCTGTCTGTCTGTCGGTCTGTCTGTCTGTCTGTCTGTCTCTGTCTGTGTGTGTGTCTGTCTGTGGCACCGTAGAGCTCAAACGGATGGACCGATTTCAATGCGGTTTTTTTTATTCGAAGGTTGATATCCGTGCGGATGTTCTTAGCTATGTTTGGTTAATATCGATTCAAGATGGCCGCCTCCACAAAATGGCGGACAAAATATTTCTTCACAACTTATCTCAATATGGGTATCAAATGAAAGGGCTTGACTAGTAGAATACAATACATAATAATAAATTTCAAATCCAAGATGGCCGCCACCACAAAATGGCGAATTACATTATTTTTTTCACTACTACCACAATATGGGTATCAAATAAAAGGGCTTGACTAGCAGAATGTTGTACAGATTACAAATCCGAGATCCGAGGTAGTCGGGGGTTAACCAAAATTTTTAATTTTGTTCTTGTTATTATTCAATAGTACGGAGCGACGGGACGATTAGGTTATGTGTCTGATGATAGGTAAGATGCTAAAAGCTAGTAACAATTTAAACTTAAATCGAAAAAAATATAAAAATGCAGTCAAAGAGACTGCTGGCAGAACTAGCAACTTATAATATTGATATTAAACAGCATATTACCTCACCTACATAAATATATCCTACCATACAAATGTCAAAGTTTGGATATTTGTAGCTGAATCTGCTGAATGGAGTGGGTTGAAAGTTGAAAAACAGTCAGAATATAACGCGAAATAACACATATTAATATGCCACATTTTATCCCAGGAAAATAACAGGAACTAGCTTAGCTATTTATATTATCCTGATATTAAACATGTCGGTGTAACGAACTTACAAGATTTCTCCCATTGAAAAGAAACGCCGTCCTGTTTCGCTACTCCGCCTCTGCTCTGACGCTATGCCGCTATGTCGTTACCAAAAAGTGAAACACTATAGAAATTTGCTCTTCAAAAAGAGAGACGTATCATTGTCCTTTGATCTACTAATGAGGTACACGCTTAAGTTTCAAAAGCGATGACGCGTATCCAATCTCCCAATTTGCCCCTCGGGGGGAAACCCTCGCTCCGCTCCGCCAAGTTTACTCCCAAAGCTTTGTCTCGTGAATAAGTTTATCTTTGGATATAATTGCGTAAAGAAAACAGACTTAAATTGTATCATCGGTTTCGTAAGCGGAATACGTAAGTAGGTAATATTGAGTGGGTATTTTTCTTACTAAAATACTACAGGGAATATTTTGTCTCTGGTCCATTTCGCTTTTATTATCTTGTTTCTATACTAGAGGTAGATTGGTTGTTTTGTATAATACTAGTATTTGGAATTTTGAAACAGTGATCATATTTCAATCGCGTGTTAGGGATTTGAGTTTTAATTGCATACATTTCGGCGAGTGTTTTCAATTTGATATGGAGAATGATTTGGTGTTAGAAAAGGAGATACTGTTACCTTTTTTCACTTTTACTTAAATGAAGAGGTGCAATACCAATTTGTGATACAAACTTCTAGTCAGTGCAATACGCTACTTGAGTGAGTTTTTCAAATCTCAGCATACAAATCTCATAGAATGAAATTTTATTTTTGGCGAATCGTACTTTCATTGAGATTTACTTTAATAAAGTGACATTATTAGATGAAAGTGTCGCATTGTCAAGATTTGGCTGATGGTAAGCGACAGTGTGGTCGATGATAATACATGCTGGTGTTGTATCCTGAAATATAAGTATATTAAAAACTTAATTTTGAATGATAAAAATACACAAAATCTGAAAAAATAACATTTAATAGTGTTAAACCCCAATATTTCTATCAATAAGGGGGATCTCTTCAGTCAATAATTATAGGATAGATTAATGCATTTGAAAACATGAACACGGGGAAAAAGGGTTGGTAATAGATGATATAAGTAGCCCTACTTCTGTATGATAGAATCAGTCCAGCTGAACTCAAGTTTCAACCGCATTCGGTTGCGACTTGCGACGTGCTCTACACTCGAATCAGGCCGTTGTACGCGGCTGAAACTTAACTCGGAATAGACCAACTGTATTACACCTTAGACAAACTACGTATCAATTTATTTTATTTCGAAATATAGACATTTTGCTAATGTTATAATTATAATACTTACTCGTATCGTGTTTCAAATTTTCTTTAAAACTTCCCCTATTTGTAATAATTAGAATACCTCAAAGGCCAATTTGAAATTTAAAAGCCATAACTCTTCTAAAGGCTTTAACTCACCTCTTATCAAAGTAATTATAAGTTTTTCCTGAAGCCCTTATCTAAGGGTCTACATAAATATCCCAGAACCTTCTGGCAATTAAAGTTTAAGTAACTCGCCTCATAAATAACCGAAACCAATTAAAGAAAGACACGTTAGACTTAGATAAGTGCGTAAACAAATTAATAATGCAAAAACATTAAAGGGAAAGGGAAAATTGAACGAGGAAATTAAAAGGTGTCCGAAAAGAAGCGGCCATTAAATTGCACTTAACTAAATTATTTTACAGATTAATTAATAAAAGGCTCATTTTACTTTGAGCCGAAAAGAAGATTGCAATGTCTTTTTTTTAACAAAATGGACGTGTTTAACTGGTAACAAATATTAATTTTAATTTTCGGAAGGTTGAGGAAGGTTTGGGATGAGTCCGAAGTAATTAAATGTCCTCTGGTGACAAAAACGTCAAATTTCCTTATCCGTAGTCGTAGGGTTGAATCACCCTTATTTTTTATGAATATTTCACTTTAACAATATCGTGAGGAAACTGATATATTTCAAAATAAAAGTGGTCAAGTGCGAGTTGGACTAGCCCATGAAGGCTTCCGTAGCAGCAAGTAATATAATACATAAGTTATTGTAGTTCGTTGTTACTTTAATCAGTGTTTTAACAATAGTCAATTTATGACGTATTCAATTAAAACTACTTACTAGATTTCGTTCAAACCAATTTTCGTTGATAGTTTACATGGTAACGTACAACATACACTTTTATTTATTTTTGTCATTCTCTTATTTTAGAAGTTACAGGGACACACACACACTTTTACCACTTTGGAAGAGCAAACAATTCAGTTTAGAAAAATAATATGTTAGAAATCTCAATATCATTTTTGATGACCTATCCATAGATACCCCGCACGTATGGTTTTGATCAAAAAAAATTTTTGAGTTTCAGTTCTATGTATGTACCCCTAAAAATGTTTGTTTTTTTCAATTTTTGTATCAAAATCTTAATGCAGTTCACAGAATACATCTTCTTACCAAGTTTCAATAGTATAACTTTTATAGTTTCGGAGAAAAGTGGCTGTGACATACAGACGGACAGACAGACAAACATGAGGAATCTATTAGGGTCCCGTATTTTGCCATTTGGCTACGGAAACCTAAAAAGATACCTTTTATGGATATGTGTATTTACCAACACGCACTTCGCCGGTGAGGTGGATTATTATAAATTTGAACTACTTTTTCAAAGAAACCAACAGTTAGACTGCAAAAAAAATGTTTATTCAAACACTTCACTGAGTTTTAAATTATATGTGATTTAAAATGCCTAAGTTTTTTTAGCGTTTTCATAGAAAAATACGATACAACTTTTTCGACTTTGTACGGGCAGCATCATACATATCATTCGACTTTCTGTAGTGACCAAGATAAAATTAATACAGTTTTTTACATTATTCTATAAAAGTATCAAGTATTCATTGACTTACTACCACGTATTTAGTGAGTGATTACTTGGTAACGGGTCCTTGAAAATCTCATCAATAAATAAATTTGGCCAATGAATTATGTATTGCCTCGAGAGCCTTGTGATGAGTTTCCTGGTTTTATTTTGTTATGCCGCCCACGTACTCGTATTTCATGTCAAATATTTTAGTGAAAGTTACGGAGTTCGAAAAGTTTAACTCATTTTGCCAGTTATTGAACGGCAGAGGACAAAAGTTACAGATTTGATAACCGTAATATGTGTGATTTTAATGACGGTGGGTAGAAAATGTGTGTGTGGCGCAATGTGTATGTATTATTTATTTTATTATTTATTTAAATGAAGACTGACGAGACGATCAGGACATGTGCCTGATGGTAAGCAACATGCCTGACACATAATAGCACAGTGACACGCAGCTATTGGAACATGAAGAGTCCAAATCATTACTTAGCACTGCACTGCGCTCGTCACCCAGAGATCTAAGATCTTATATCTCTAAGCCCTGTAATTTCTCTGGAAACATATGTCGTCATCAACGCGGATAAGACCAACTTTGTTACCTGTGCTTCATAAATTTCAGATTTCAGATTTCAGATTTCAGAACTTTATTGGCCAAATAACATGTTGGTTATACAAGGCAAGTCATTTTACAAAGGGTAGATATTTTCAAATAATTAAAAGTACTTAATCATAAATAAATGGCACATTGAATTTATATTCTACTATACATTGTTCAAATCAATTTAGTGTCAGTGGTTAACATAATATTTTCACAAAAGATGTATTTTAGTAACTTTGATCACAGTAAAATTAAATGTCAACAAATGGTTATAAAATTCAATTATGCAAAATATAACATTGTCAATACAAGTCAAATTTATAATTAATTAATTCAGAATATCAGCAATAAAACACACAAAGCAAAACAACATAAAACCTCTCAGATTATAAAATGTTAACAAAAAAAAAAAAAAAAAAACTTAATTTCTTCTTAAATGCCATAATGATAAATTAGTAATAGTTGGCAATTTATTATACACAACTAAATGATTGTTCATTAAGTTTCATTTCCATAAATTCTTTCAGACTATAAAATACGTTGTTTACAAAAAAACTGTTTGATTTTCTTCTTAAATTCCAAAAGTGATTTACAAAAAACTGTTTGATTTTCTTCTTAAATTCGATTGTGTATGCGAGTTTTCATCCAACACTACCCGCCGCTACGCCCACAGCAGAAGGATACGAAGAATAATGATGATGGTGAGACTCTGTCGCCGACATATATTTATTTTTTAATATACTATGACGGGACGTAGAAGAAACGATTAACGACGAGTAACGACGTAGGAGGGTAATAAATATTGGTAACAAATACCAAACTAAGCATAGCTTGTACTATGGCGGCCAGATAGCTGATATAATACAAATATAGTTTTAAATACATACTTATTATAAATAGAAACACCCAGACACAGTGCAAACATTTGAATTCATCACACAAATATTTGCACCGAGTGGGGAATCGAACCCACGACCCTCGGCTTCGCAGGCAGAGTTACTACCCACTAAGCCACGAGGCCAGTCCTGGAGGCCAATACTAGTGGACATTTCATACACAACACTCACTGACCCCAAACTAAGCCAAGCTTTTACTATGGTGGCCAGACAGCTGATATAATACTTATATAAAGTTTTAAATACATACTTATTATACATAGAAAGACCCATACACAGTATAAATACTTGAATTTGTCACACAAATATTTGCACTGGGCGGGAATCGAACCCACAATCCACGGCTTCGCAGGCAGAGTTACTAACCACTAAGCCACGAAGCCAGTCAACTTGGATGCCGTGAGACTTCTGGTATGATGAGCATAAATTAAGCTGCCTACTAAATGTTCCTACTGCTGAGACCGGGGCCTTCTTTTACAAGGAGAGAGCCAACCCGCTGGCCTATTGCGGGTTGGTGGCATGACTTTATGTATGATATCGAGGTCATGTCTTCCTTCACCGTTTTTAAGTTAACCATGTTCGTGTTTCCCGCACCGCTAATGCTAATGCGTTAGCTTTGACATCAGGGGAGGGCGGGGGAATCACGGACGGTGAGTAGTGCCGGACGCTCAGGTTTATCCATGTTAGAATTACGTATCTACATAGTTCTGAGTACATGACTCCGAAAAGACGGTGGTTCGCGTGACATTCGAACTATGCCGTTAGTTACGGCTGGTCGAGTCGGGATAATGGCGACTGCCGATCCGGAGACTAATGGTAGCAAAGTACAACAGTACAATGTACGTAGTGGTAAGACTCTTGGTAGAGTCCTCCTGGGAAAGTACCACACCTTAGCCAGCTATTTTACCGCCGAACAGTAATGTGCAAACATTACTGTGTTCCAGTGCTGTGTTCCAGTACTGCGTGACACTGCGCTGTTACATTGCAGGGATGTTGCTTTCCATCAGGCACATGTCCTGCTCGTCTCGCCACTCTTTATTTAAAAAAACTCATTGCAGATTTAACAGACTTCTAACAGAGGTTCTCAATTCGACTGATGTTTTAATTGTATGTTGAATTTCATCCAAAACGATAAAGAAGTTTTTGTTTTACAACAAAAATATAAAAAATATAAACGTCGATGAAAGGTACATAAGCTTGTTACTAATTAAATTTGAGTGAACTGTGTGAGTTTAAATTTTAAATCGAAGTCAATCAGGTACATCGTTTTTCTGTGAAAAATGAATTGATTAAACGTTTAAAGAATGTGTTTTTGAAATATTTGCATAAATTACAGTGGCAACTTTCGCAGCCATGACGTTATACAAGCAAATTAATCATCGACTTACAGCTAAGTAACACATTTAATGTTGCGGAGCGTCTATTTTCAGCCCCAATGTTAAATTGGGTTTCAAAGTAGGTTTGACTTTGGATTTGTTTCAATTTCTAGCTTATCTATGACGTTATGCCATTGCATTTAATTAAATACACGGATTAAACAAAGCAATGCAATGAAACGGAATTTGAAGATAAATTATGATTTATGTTTAATATCTAGGAAACAGTTGGTCGCTCTCGGAGATCACGTTTCACGAGATTAGTGAGCAACAGATGGTCAACTATCGATTATACAAAGAAATAGAAATTACAAACTTGGGGAAAAAATCTATGCAAAACTTGTAAACTTGTAGTGCATTTATAATATTAATCTAACTCGACGTTTGCGTATTTTACGAGTATGTTTGAGTATGCATGGAAGTATGGTAGGTAAGTGTGCTTTTAGGTTGCGTAAGAATTCTAAAATATGTCTTACAGATGTGATGTGAGAAATGTCCATGAATTGGGGAAATACTCTTACGCACATACTCGAAGGTGGTTGCATCTACGAGTATTTTCAAAGTGCAGATGTAGAAATGTGCCTTGACGACGAATGAAACGATCCTTAGAAAACAGGCATTATCATCTTCTGAGGATCTTCTGTTAATCTTTTGAGGAGAGCGATAGCCGCTAACCCTCAATGGGTCAACGTGGTGATTAATGAACTTGCCAATTTTGTGTTGTAAGGGATCTCCCCAAGACTCGTCTTTGGGGGCATTTGTGGGGGGTGGGGGCTGGGGGTAAGCTACTTGTGCTATACTAATGCAAATGTTGTAACACGGCAGCAAACACGATTTCAGATAGTGAATTTTTCGAACGGCATACACGATTACACGCGATCTACATTACATGCTTCAAAAAACAGGAACGGAACTTGAACAAAAGATGGTGTCGTGTCAGTGTCAAAACAGATTCTGACGAAGAAACATTGCTACTGTGCCTCGTGCTTGTACGAGCTTAGAAGGGTGCCAACGATCGTACAAGTTAAGCTTGTAGCAAAAGGTTTCTAAAACAAACATATACGCATGCTTACCATCATGGAAATTACAGCAGGTCTTATCAGGAGCCTACTTAAGACTACTTCCGATCTTGAACCCCTGGTTCGAATCTCACGAGCAACACTATTATTTTCGAAATCATATGCGCAATGCCGTTAACTTAAACCCCGCTGAATAAAACATTGTGAGGCAACTGACATCTTCTAGGTCAAAAATTTTCCAGTTCATGTGTCTAGCGACCTGCAATGGACAAGCGTGGTGCATTGTGGCCTAAAGCTACTCCTTGCGAGAGTCTCCTTGGTTCGAGTCCCAGTAGTAGTAGTAACGTACTGTGCTGACGTAGTGACTGTAGTGACGTTTAGAAAGCCACTTATACTATGCCATTAATGCAAGATGCGATTCAAGAGAACAATAAGTATCTACGTAGTAAGTTCAGCCACCCAGCGACCCTCGTGCAGAGTTATGTCTCTGCAGCGTTCTCCTCTTAGCTACCGGGTCCGCGCCCCGCACCTGTCAAATTTAATTGGACGCGAAGAAAACGGCCTTTTTATTGCCAGCCATTTCTCTTACATTTGATATGAATAAATTGAACGAGGGTTCGTCAATACGTCAAAAGTTAAACGCGAATTTATGGTGTCGCCCTCGTAAAATGATATTTGACAAAGTAATTTGAAAAATAACAAGGGTTTTACCGGCCTCGGGTGAGATCTCATTGAAACCTGATGAATGATACATTGTGGCTATAAAACTTTGACGGGTTGTTAAACACGATTACAATGATAATAACGTGTAGGATCCAGTTTAGATAGAATTTATTTGAGTTATATTTGTTCTTTTTTGTCTCATATTAAGGATTAGAGTCCAAGATCCCGGGTACAATTTTTGCAATTAGTTACTATCAAGCTAATTTTACGTGGCTTCATTTTGATGAGACACCCAACAATCTTATTCCACGCTTAATGCAATCCATAAATTATCAGTTAGAATTCTCCTCCCTCTGCATGTTTTTGGATAAAATGTTCGTTTCTGTACTGACACCGTGCAGTGGTTTATCTACTGACTGGTAGCGGGAAGGTATTTGGCTGCAACAAATTTAATCATGTCTCCAGTAACGATGAGTATAAGCAGAGATCCGTGGGTCTACCGGCGAATGAAAATTGTCTTAGCCTGGATAGTTATCTCTCTTTTCTTTACGCTAAAAATGATAGAGACCGCAGTAGTAAAGCGAAAGCCGATTTAGTTAGGCGACAAAAGGGCCGATCCCCGTCTGTCGGGTCCCGCTAGTTTGTAATTAGTTAATCTCTCTTACATCCTGTTTTACGACTGCCATCATGATAAATTGGTACGAAGCTAACATCTGCCTAGCTTTGTGAAATTAAGTTTGGTTTAAAGTACAAATGCGACTGATTGATAGTGAGGAATAAGATGTTTGCTTTTTACGACAATTTGTGTTGTTTAGGGTTTAGTGACACGTTAAGCAAAACATGTGCGCATGTCTTGGTGGTTAGCAACACACCTGCCAATAACAGCTTATATATATTTATAGAGTTACGCAGCTATTGGAGTATGAATAATCATTAAAAGCACTTAGAGCGTTTAGAACTACTTCTTAATACTACGAGTAATTCTAATGGCGATTTCACTACTTCTTCAAAGTTCGAAAAAGTCTTCGAAGTTTGACATTGCCGAAAATTGGGTACTTAACTTATCGATTTTCAGATACATTTCTGAAAGTGTGCAGATGATCAGCATGATTTAACATCAACATGTCACTTGTCTATTGGACTCGTAGATCGTAAAAAAGATGTAGTGTGTTGTACTGTGCAATGTTGCTATATATATTAGGTTAATTCTACTGAAAAACCAAGTTCAATTTATAACAAATCTTCAATCAAGCCACCATTTAAAGTCTGTTAAAAATACAAGTAAACATCGGCACTTACTCGCCCGACGAGCGAGTCGAATGCAGAATCAGCAGACTATTACCATTTGAACGGCGCGCAATTTGCGAAGGGCGTAAAATAGATACGGGAAACGAGGCGTAATTGCGCCGCTTTACAGCTCTCACTTACAATTGAAATTTTTACATTTAGCGAACTTGGAGTCTGGAACGTAACAAGATGGCGGCCATTTCCTGGCAATGGTAATTTGTTAATATCTGAGGTTAATATATGATATTAATATTGTAACTGAGAAAATTAGTGATCATAAATTTTATGATCGCTGATGATATGATATTGTAGTTTACTATTCTGCAAAGGATAAAAAGACAAACATTCATTTTTATTAATATACGTGGAAGCCAATAAACGTAGCAAATATTTGAAAATAACAGAAAAGAAAATTTTAAATTTTAGGGAAGCGCGGTTCATCGTAGACTGTTAGATGTACCATCGGTTACATCAGACGAGATAGCAGTGAAGTGACACTTTCACTGTAATTGTAGAAATAGTTTAAACAGAAAAAAGAAATTTATGTCACATCTTATTAGTTTGAAAAAATAAAATTGATTTAAGAATTTTGTCATACGTCGAAAAGAATACCTACAATTTTACTGGTACGATTTTGAGTTAAAAGAAGAGACAAAGACGCCCCTATAAAGTCACTTACGGCCCTTATACATACCATAAATAACCATCCTCCCATAATAACTACGGTGAATTTGACAATATATTACGTAAAGAATTTTTACATCCGACTTTTAATATGGTTGTAAATCAGGGAAATCACCCGGCGGGGTAACCAGTAACCAGTAACCAGGGGGCTATTGATCAAGCACCGAGCCCCTTGGGGGCGCGACCTCTCCTAATAGTTTAATAACAGTTCCCGAATAGTTTACCAAGATTATACTGTTTGAGAGTTTGGATTCTATGGCGCTGGTTGTTGAGGCGGGGTGTAGAGATAATTAGATTGATACAAAATGGGGAAGATTCATTTTATAACAGATGGTGAAAAAAAAAATGATTTTGGAACGAAGTTCCAAAAATTGGAAGCAATTTTGGTCAGCGACCGAAAAAATGTGACGAAAACACCGTAAGAAAATATAACGAAAGTGACGCGTAAAAACTGCCCGTGACCAGTTTTGGCAACTTTACTTTTCAGATGGTCGACCATCTGAAACTTTCTACTAAATCTTACTAATATTATAAATGTCAATTTATGAATATTTTGATGTTTTTTTTTTTAATCACTTAGTAACGTAGGAACGGGTCGGGCTAAAATTTAGTGAAATTTTAACACAGTTAGATTATAGTCTAAAATAACACATCGGCTACTTTTCATCCCGAAAAAATAACAGGAACTGAAGAAACAGGAAATGAAGGGAACGGGAAAAACATGGGTAAACCGCGGGGCGAGATAAACAGGTCATGTACATGATGGTAAGCAACATATGTATCTGTTCATAATTGCACAATGACACGCAGCTATTCGAACATGAATCATTAACTAGCACTTGTCACCCAGAGGTATAAGATGTTTTATCTCCATGCACTCTAATTTCACTTAAACATTTCCCTTGAAACCGGAACACAGTCAGCCATCTTAGATTTGGAATTTGTCATTCTACTAGTCAAAGGGCTTGACTGGGCATTTGAAGCCCATATTGAAGGAGTTGAGGAAAACTATGCTAGCCGCCGTTGCATCGCTTCAATCTCTTTCAATCATGTTATAATCAATTTTGTTTTACAATCTGAATTCTATAATTTTACTAAACATTAGTTCGTAGCCGAACCTTGTCATATATTGGTGTCACAAGATTCTAAGCCGTCGTCTAGACTTCATGGCTAATAAATCATCACTATCAAATGACGCTCCATGTGGCCAGCTTCTAAGAACTTGATTAATGACCTACAACCACTGTTCTAGTCTTTAGCGTTACGTAGCGCTAAATGTAGGTTTACTTGTAATATTTTGTGCCTTGTTTATGTATCTATATTTTTATACAAATCAGTTTTACACTTGGCCCTACGCTCACATATTTTTTAATGATAACCAGCCAATTGAGTACCCTCCGCACGTTGCGACGCCACCTGTCGAAAATTTGATTCATGAACAACAACTTTGCTACAGATTATCATAGTATCAAATGCATAGTTTACATACATATGGACCAACATTTACTTTTACCTCTATATGGATAAATAAATTTGTTTGCAGTACAAATACAAATACAAACAAATACAAAAATCTTTATTGCTGTTTGCAGGTAAGATAAGATGATACAAAACATTTAAATAATTGACCCATACAAACTGGCCTCTTCTTCTAGAGGCATGCAATATGTCTGGCAACGCAGTTTCCATTGGTCTGAATTTATACAATGATAATAATAGTCAGCTGATAGTCTTCTTCTTCTTTTTTCGTTTTAACTTTTAATCGGTTGTATCATGTATGTCATCTGATTCATCATGTATTAATTTCTGGCTTCTATCCCGGTGTGTTATGTTAGTGTGATATGTTTGATGAGTACAATTACGCCAACGTCTTGTGCTTCAGCAGGATGATGTTATGGACTTTGACAAGTGTGTGGTTTCATGTAGAATCCAAAGTCTTGCAGTAGTACATCATCATCTTTAGGCCACAATGCGGTCCACGATAGAGTATGTTTACGTAGAAGAAACCAATTCACTCTCAATTTGACCAAGATTATAGCCATCGGGAAAACTTACTGAGAAAATAATAATACATATCTTTGAACTAATATAAAATTTAGGAGTACAAATAAGTTTCAACCGTTTTTTAACACAAATTAAATATTTATTGTTTATGAATCATCTCTAATGATTTTAAACGATGTGAGACTGCTTGCTGAGTGACTTCTAATGTTAGAGCAAGTTCTTTTTACGTTTAAGATGGATCTTCCTCCAATAATTTCTCCAATTCTGCATCCTCGTACATGTTTGGCCTTCCACTGCGATCTTTGTCTTCTACGTCGAAATCACCGTTTTTAAACTTTTGAAACCACTCTCGACACGTTCTCTCACTCACAGCACCCTCACCATATGCTTCTATGAGCAATTGATGCGCCTCAGCAGCAGATTTAATTAAGTTAAAGAAGTAAACTAATATTTCCCGCAAATGACGCTTACTTGGCTCAAATTTTGACATTTTCAACTTATAAAAAATATATTTTACCTATATAAAATTAATAATATTAATAAGTTATGTTGTTCTTGAATGTCCAAACTACTTTTTAAGTCGGTTATCATCTGCGAAAGCTAACTGAAACTCCGTGTCGCACCATCTACAATAAAACGGCGGAAATTTATTTGTACAATAACATTACATACTGTAAAGATGATGTAATGATGATGTAATTAGTTTCAAATGAAGAGTGACGAGGCTAACATAACATGCACCTGATGGTAAGCAACATGCCTGCCACATAACAGCACAGTGACACGCAGCTATTGAAACATAAAGAGTCCAAATCATTACCTAGCACTGCACTGCGCTCGTTACCCAGAGATCTAGGGTGTTATATTTCTAAGCCCTATAATATCTCTGGAAACATTGCCCTTCAAACTGAAACACAGTTATGTTTGCACATTCCTGCTTGGCGGTAGAATAACTGGTAAAGGTGTGGTACTTCCCCAGGCGGACTATGCCAAGAGTCCTACCACTACAAGTAGGTTATGGTAGAAAAGAAACATATTTAGGAACAATAAATATTAAAATAAAATATGAAATTCATTAAAATCACATACATTGATATGAGTACCAGTTTAAACATGATGAATAAAACTTGGATTATAGTACCTATACGCACATAAAACAGTCTCATTTATCTCGTTATACACTTATCATAAAACGCAGCCCACAAAATGTACCCACAGCAGGGACTCGGGGCCTTCTCTCGCAAAGAGAAGGTCAAGGGCATCCACCACGCTGGGTCAGTGCAGGTCCGGACACCCGGAAAGATTCTTAGAATTCGTCAGTTACCTCACAATGTTTTTCCGTATTAAGGGCGTGTAGGCCATAATTTTGATTTTTTAAAACAACTTTAAGACCTTTAAATTAGTGTATTAAACTCTGAAAAAAATATATGTAATAGTTAAGGATCTAATCTAGTGCAATTCGCAGTCAGTAATACGATTTAATGAATTTTACTTGATAGAAAAAAAACCCAAAGTTACCCTTTTCAAAAGATTTTCAAGTTTATGACTAAACTAATGAATTTTTTACTAAATTTTTGTACTCAACGAAAGCCACTAAAAAGTTATAGATGCATTTGCAGAGTTTGACTTGATAAAAAGTATCAGTTATTCACTATGTTTTAATATCTACCATATATATAGCGCGCCGTTCGGCAAGCCTGATCAGTCGCGTTTCGGCGCTCACGGACGACGGGCCTGTGCTTGATTTTGCAATTTTGACAACCGATAAATTTTAAATATTACGATCATAGTGCCACAGTATAACAATATCAGTAGGTATTACTAGTGAAGCACGCTATGATCTTGATTTTTGATACCGTTTTCATTGGAATTGCAAATAGACGCTGATACTAATTAGTACGCTGTTTATAGACCAAAAGGGGAGTCTCAAAAAACTGACGTCGATACCACATCAGTAAAAAATTCAATGCGGATGCAATGGAAAATAGATAAGTATCGGCAAAATATTCGTCCGTTAAATCAGAGATCGGGATAAGGAAATAATGAGAGTGGAGAAATCCCCTGCGTAAATCCCCAAGTTAGGTATCATTTATGATACCTAACTTGCATTTATATGCCATTTAGGTAAATTCTTTGGTAGTAAGGTACTTAGTACTTGGAAGAAAAGTCCTCACATACAGATTTTACCACTTTGGAAGAGACTTTCGCGCAAACTATTCAGTTTAGAAAAAAAATGTTAGGGACTTCAACACAATTTTGAACACCTTTCCATAGATACACGTATGGTTTTGTTAGATTTTTTTTTTTTGCCAAGTTTGTGACACCACCAAAATGTATTGTTTTTTTTTTTTGTATGAAAATGTTAATATTGTTCATAGAAATTTAGACATTCGACCAAATTTGATAAGAAGCGTTTTAGGCAGTAAAATTACTCGTAGAATTTAACTCTGCACTAAATTTCCGATTCGTATTTTTTTATATAAGGCTTAGAGTCATTTCCTGAGCATAAAATCACAAAATAATAACAAATCCAGGTGGAGTTTCAAGCGCCAGCTCAAAAAAACGTTTTTGGCTGATATTCTGAAAAAGTTATGAAGCCTATTATTATTGTAGAAAATAAAATTTCCCATCTTGTGTTGCCAGTAAACTTTTTTTTCGAAATTACCGATTACGATTTATTATGTCAAATTTGATGATAACAATGTAAAAATAACAAGATGTGAATTCTTTTCCCAGTAGCATAAACATGTCCGTTTTTACCGGAATGGAAGAAGGGTTATGTTATTCGCGCGTATCTTTTATGTTTGTAAATCTTTTATTTGCACATATCTTCCAAACGGCTGGATGGATTTTGGTAACAAAGATATTCTAAGACTAGTCTGACTCGCCAAAGTGTCCTTAGATAGTAGGTAATATTTTTTTACGTGTAATTTTTTTTGTAGTCGGGGTTTTTAAATTAAACTGTGTCTGGGTGTTTCTATGTATAATAAGTATGTATTTAAAACTATATAAAGTATTATATTAGCTATCTGGCTGCCATCACACAAGCTTTGCTTAGTCTGGGGTCAGATGGTGTTGTGTGTGTGTGTCCACCAATATTTATTTATTTATTTAAAGTTTTCTATCATATTGCTCGTTGCTCGAATAAACAGCACCGTTCATCATCATGACTGAAGAGTTGAACGAAGAGTTTGGCCTCCACTTTTGTAATAAGAACAACTAAGCTGTGAAACGCATTGCCAGAGTGGGTTTTTGTCGAAGGTTCGAACCTTGGGGTTACGAGGTACACTGTGCTTGTTTCTATAAGAGAAACAAGTTCCATCGTAGACCACATCATTTACATCCACTATTATCGGCATCATCGCAATCGTATCATTAAATGGATTATAAATCGTAAACGGTAAGTTTTACAAAAAAAGTTTACTAGCAACAAAAAATGCAAAATTTTATTCTCTACAATTATTGTCAAAATATATAGTTTCCAAAATATCGGCTAAAATAGTTTTTTTCAATTGGCGTTTGAAGCTCTACCTGGATCTGAGAGCATTTTGTAATTTTATGCTCAGTAAGTAATCTTTACCTCATAGAAAAAAATTGGATTAGAAATTTAGTGCAAAGTTGACCAAAAAACCTTCTATTTTTACTGGCCTTTCATTACGTTTCAGCACATTTTTTTTTGACGAATTTGTGAATTATTAGGAAACATTTTAAAAGATGCATGAAATTGGAAAAGCCGTTCTCAACTTATAGTGTGACCAAAAAGAAAAGGTTGAGTTTTGTATATCTACGAGTATAGATAAATTTATTATTTCTTCGTTTCACTTCACAATTCTCAAAATTGTTATCATTAGTATAAACAGTATAAACAAATCTTGAACAAAAAAATGAGTTTAAATTACACAGTCCAATATTTTAATGTTATTTCTGCACTGTGGCACCGATTCCGCGGTCGGTGACGGTCGCGAGAACAAGACAGCGTTAAATGCCTAATTTGACAGAACTACATGGCCTTAAGAGACTTCAAAAGACAGCGGTGCGCGTGGGATTAGAACCAGGGGCTTCTGATGGGCAGTCGCCTTTCTCCGGACTAGGCCGGCCTTAACTATATTATTTTTTATGATTTATTATATCTATACTAGTATTATAAAGCAGAACAGGTTTTTTGTTTGAACGCGATCTCAGAATCTGGACCGATTTCAAACATATTTTAATCGTTGGGTGCGTTCGGGTAAGATCGGATATGGGGTAAGACGATATGAATTAAATATTTATCAAATGTCGAATAATTTTCAAACACTCGTAAGATTAAAAAGGACGCCATTTTATCGTCCCGCGACCCATAGTTTCTGTTTATCGCTACGGCAAATCAGAAATGTGCTGTGTGTGAATTAGTAAATTATGCAAAATATTTAGTTTAGAAAGTGAAAGATCGGATATATTCTTCTAATGAAATCTGTCTTCTAAGCAATAGAGACTACTATTAATTGCAGTCCGAACTTGCCCTTCAGTGGTAAATATATTATCGTGATCATAAAAGATAAAGTTTGTTTTGGCAAACGTCTACAACAAAAACTATTAAACCTGTAGGACAGACAAAATTCACACTTATACTCTGTCTATCCGTTAAGAATTGTAGATTTATTTTAAAGATCTGACACACATTGATCTCCAGAAATTAAATAAATCGCAACACTATGCTAACTAGTCAAAAATCCGTCCGGAATTACCCCAACACACTGTTGTGATTAGGTGGGTATAAGTTATATAATATGTACCACGAGTGAAGCTGGGATTCACGGCTAGTTATAGTAAACGTACACCGAACAATCTCAGTTATCTCATTCTACACGTACCGTGAGAAGTTACACTAAACCAAGTACGAACTAACCAGCTCCATTTAAGATGCCAATATTAATCCAATATATGAAATTGCGTCACCGCCGTAAGGCTAGGGTTCCGTGAGCTCGTGATTAATGAATATGGAACGGCTGTAATTCTGATTCTGATTCAAACGAGCGACGTCGGGCTTAATCACTAACCAAATTAATATTGCGCTGTGTGGAACCCTGTGGACTTGGGAGATATTTGAACCTGTCGAGTTGGTGACATGGGGATTGGGGACCGATTGACGTTGTTTTTGGGGTTGAGAGCGTAACGGGACAGTGGTTGATTAGGGGTTAACACCATTAATCTAATGTCGAGCTTAATATTTTCTTCGTTGGTTGAGTGGAATTTAATTGAATTTATGATTGAGTGCAACGGCACATTTATCAGTATTTATTTTTATGACATTATTTTGTAGTGTAATTTTGATATTTGTATAATTATATTTTATTAATAAATTATGATTATGATTAAATATTGTACCTTTTATTCTATCGGACTGCTCGTAGCTCAAAAAGCAACATCGTTTCATAGTTTACGTTGCAAAGACTCGAATGAAGAGGGTTGACTGTTTCGTTTGTTTGGTTTCTTTTTGTGATAAGAACGTCGAGGCTTTGGATAGCGTTGGTCAATAAGTTTTTCCCAATGGTTACCAAGCATAATGTATTATAGACCGCATCGTCGCTTAAAATCAGGTAAAATGGTAGTCAAGTACAAATCATAATAAACAAGTCCTAATGCCAGTGTGGACTTATGGTATACAGTTGTGGGGCTGTACCAAAATAGCAACATCGAGATAATACAACGCTTTCAAAACAAAGTACTCAGGGATATTGTCAATGCGCCCTGGTATGTGAGAAATGCCGATATACATCGAGATCTTGGAATGGATCTTGTCGGCAAAGCGATAAAAAAGTACGCAGAAGCACATGAACGCAGGCTTCATCATCATGTGAATGTCGAGGCTATCCAGCTCCTTGATAACACGGACACAGTGAGGAGACTTCATCTGCAGCCTGCAGACGTCCACTGCTGGACATAGGCCTCCCCCAATGATTCCCACAATGACCGATCTTGTGCCGCCTCCATCCACCGACTTCCCGCGACCGAGACAATATCATCGGTCCATCGTGTGGGGGGCCGTCCTACACTGCGTCTGCCGGTTCGTGGTCGCCATTCGAGAACCTTTACTCCCAGCGGTTATCGGTTCTGCGAGCTATATGGCCTGCCCACTGCCACTTCAACTTGCTAATTTTAAGAGCTATGTCGGTGACCTTCGTTCTTCTGCGGATTTCCTCGTTTCGGATTTTGTCACGCAGTGAAATTCCGAGCATAGCTCTCTCCATTGCCCGTTGCGCAACTTTGAGCTTGCATATCATGCCAATAGTTAGCGATCACGTCTCAGTACCATATGTCATCACTGGCAACACACACTGATTATAGACTTTCGTCTTGAGGGTTTGTGGTATTTCTGATGAGAAGATGTGACGCAATTTCCCAAACGCTGCCCATCCGAGTTGGATTCGTCGGCTGACCTCCTTGTCAAAGTTTGACCTGCCTAATTGGATCATCTGACCCAAATACACATAATGGTCTACAACTTCGATACTGTCGTTTCCAACGTGGACCGGTACGGGTGCAACATGGGCATTTGACATGATTTTTGTCTTACTCATGTTCATTTTTAGCCCTACCTGTTGGAAGACAGCATTGTTTAAAAGCTTAAAGATATCCTCCAATGCAGAGGTGAACAGTTTCGGAGAGATAACGTCTCCCTGTCTCACCCCTTTTTGCATTTGGATCGGATTTGTGCTTTGGTCCTGAAGACGGATAGACATGGTGGCTTTGTTGTATAAACACTTCAACACTTCGATATACCTATAGTCGATTTGGCACCGCTGTAACGACCGTAACACTGCCCAGGTCTCGACTGAATCGAAGGCTTCGTAGTCCACAAACGCTAGACAGAGCGGCCGATTATACTCCTCCGTCTTCTGTATAATCTGCCGAAGCGTGTGGATGTGGTCTACGGTACTAAACCCTTTCCGGAACCCGGCTTGTTCGGGAGGTTGAAAGTCGTCAAGCCTACGAGCGAGACGATTTGTTACTACTCTCGAAAACAGCTTATAGACGTGGCTCAGCAGCGCAATGGGCCTGTAGTTCTTCAGGAGGGTATTGTCACCCTTCTTAAAGAACAGCACCACCAACTTTTGCTCCACGCCTCTGGCGTTGTACTCTCAAGGATGACGGAATTAAATAACTTCTGAAGGACTTTAAGTACTGGTGTTCCACCCGCTTTCAGAAGTTCTGTCGTGATTCCGTCTTCCCCCGGTGCCTTGTTGTTCTTAAGCTGTTTGAGAGCCGCTCGTATCTCGTACAGGCTTACGTCCGGAATGTCTTCTGTGTAGTGTCGGGTCAGACGGGCTCTAGCATCACTAATGCTAGGAGTAGGGCTCTGCGACGAGGTGTACAGCTCTCCATAGAACTTCTCGAGCTCTCTCAAAATCTCTGGCTTAGATGAGACAATTCCGGCACTATCAGTTTTCAGCTTTGTCAACTGGCTTTGTCCAATTGACAGATCTCTTGCGAATATTTTGGAGCCCTTATTTTTTTGTATCGCGTTTTTAATACAGTTTGTATTAAAACTACGCAAATCGTATCGAATCGATTTGGAGATCTGTCTATTAAGCGAGCCGTATTTTGACATGTCCACTGAAGATTGCAGTCTCATGTCATTCCGTTCTGCCATGAGTTTGAGAGTATGCTCAGATAATTTCTGAGTTCTATCTTTGCGGCGTGTCTTCAGAAATTTAGACCCAACCGCATGAATAGTTTCCACCAGCCCATTATTCAGCTCATCCACTGTTTCGCATTCGGCCAGGCATTCAAAGCGATTTCGGAGTTCTTACTGAAAGCTCTCGGGAATTTGAATTTGGTTCGGGTTCGGAAGAAGAGTAGACTTCATCAGACGAGACCTCTCAAGCTTAACGTCGATATTCAATGAGCCTCTCACCAATCGGTGATCGCTGCCAGTTTTGACACTATTGATCACTGAGACATCATTGAATATTTGCTTCCTGGTCGCCATAATGAAGTCCATTTCGAACTTGTATCCGCCGGGATGCAGCCATGTCCATTTCCTGGACGCCCGCTTCTTAAAGAAGGAGTTCATCGCAAAGAGTCCCTCCTTCTCCATGAAGTCGGCCAATCGCTGACCCCTACGGTTCCGGTGTCCAAATCCAAATGGCCCCACTCTCAGTTCATCGCCGTTCCTTGTGCCTAACCGCGCGTTGAAGTCTCCCATCACAACCGTGAAGTGTGTTTTCGAGGCACGCATGGCATTTGAAATATCATCATACATGACCTCCACTTCGTCGTCCGAACGGTTCGAGTGTGGGGCGTATACCTATATCACTTTCAATGAATACCTTTTCGTGATTCTAAGTACAAGGTATACCACCCTGTTCGAAAGGCTTTCGATCTTCACGACGTTATTGACGAGAGACTTGTGGACGAGAAACCCGACACCATGTTGGGA
Source organism: Ectropis grisescens (assembly GCA_017562165.1). NCBI lineage: Eukaryota > Metazoa > Arthropoda > Insecta > Lepidoptera > Geometridae > Ectropis > Ectropis grisescens. The sequence goes on from CM029779.1 coordinate 29,131,713, forward strand.
CTGCTGGTCGCCCTCCCGGTAGTAAAACAAGTTGCCGGAATTGAGAATTATCGTGTCCTCACCCTCTCTTCGGACTTCTGATAATCCTATAATATCCCATCGCAACTTGCTGACCACCTCTTCCAGCTCGATCAACTTCTCGTCAGTCCTCAATGTGCGTGCGTTGTATGTTGCCAGGTCCAGAGATCGTCGGGGTTGGTAGCCAAATCGCTGCCGGAGATTCTTAGCACCCCCTGCTCCGCCGTTACCATGGCAGCTATCTTTGCCAGGGATAGCGAAGCCGCCGGGGACTGGGGGCCGTCTGTTGGGTGTATTTGTCATAGCCCCCTATATAGGATTTGCCAATAATCACCCTGCTTGGCAAGCTTCTGAGTGATCGCAGTATTATTGGTGTAGGAACGTCAGGTAGACGCTGCTGCCCATCACCTGGTTTATCCCTTAGTCGCCTTTTACGACATCCACGGGAGGAGAGGGAGGGGTCTTATTCTATCGCCGGAGCCCCCACGGCTGTGAGGAGACTTAAAAGAATAAAACCTCTTGAGTTAACATAGTGTAGTGGCAGTGCAATACTATATAAAACAGTTAAATGTACTAAGTCAAGTGAAATAAGTGACTTCCCTTTAACAGAGTCAATGAGAAAAGTGCTGATAGACACCTTCTTGTATATTATGAACTATGTAGCAATTTAAGTAAGATATAAATTACTCATTAGCCTAGACTTAATAAATTAGGCTAGATTGTAATAAGTATTAGGATCCAAGGAAACAAAAAAAAAATAAAAAAAGTACAAATCTACAATAGTAAAAAAAGGATTATTCAATTTTTCAAAATGTTTATGAATTTTCTTTGTTTTCGAACATTACCGCTAAGCAGAAAAGTGCCAGCAAGATTGTGTTCCGGTTGAAATGGCAACGTATCCAGAAATAATTCAAGACTATATATATATACTAGATACATCTTATACTCGTACCTCTGGGTGACGAACAGCTTACCATCACGAGCGCTTCTTGCTCGTTATGTATTGATTATATAAAAAAAACGAGTGTTAGTTAAACGCCGAACCATTTTGTAGTAAAATTACAAATTAAAATTTGTTAAAAAGCACTGTCCGTAAAATAAGTAGATTATTTTAGCTCAAGTCCCGAGTGTAGAATGTTCCCCGCAAACACCAGTAGCGGTGACGGTTTCTTGTTTAATTAGAATTTTAGCGCCCATTTAAATACATTAACCTGTCGTTGCCTTAATTATCTTAAAATTAACGTCTTTCGCCGCCACCGCCATTTGATTTTAGACTTTATTTTTATGGTTATTAATAGCCCTTTTTAAACAAGTTATTAAGATTACCTTAATTTTATTACAAAATGGGTGAATATTAAAAAAACACATCGTACTTATACCTATTATATACGTGAATGTTTGTTGCTCAATCACATAGGTACGGCGCGTCGGTTTGGAGTTTGGAACACAGATTATACAAAGTGTTGCAGAAAAGTGAAACAAGAAACAATATTTATGGTAGTTCATCTACATTCAGTTTTGAATCATATGAGTGAAAATGAGATATGAAAGCTCAAAATTGTTTTTCAGTAAAAAATTTTTGTTTGGTATTTTATTTGACATACCCCTAATGGCCAGATCTCGGCACGTATTTTTGTACGACGTCGCGGCGTCGTCAGCAAGGTCGTTTGTTATGTTTGCTGTACATGCGTTAGGGTTGAATGAAGCTGGTGATTTGGTGGGAATTTTATGCCAAACTTTGACTGAAATTATCTCGTGATCTACCGTGCTGAGGGGCAAGAGACCTTAGGTGATGAATTCTACATCAGTGTTGGAATGAATTGTTAAAATATTGTTGGGGTTAAATCTACCACGTTTTAGATACTTCTAGACTCTAGATAATATGTAGCAAATGCTCTTTTTATAATACGGGAACGCCAAAGGTAGAAACGCCGGGCACTGTCAATATTGTATAAATAACTTCTAGTTTTAGTTTGTTTATATTATTCTTGTATTTAACTTGAAAATAAAATACGTATAATTACTAGCTGTCTCCCACGACACAGGACCAACCTAGTGTGGGATACAGAGTTAAGGGTTCAGGTTCAGGGATGAATAGCTTATACTAAACATGATAATTACTGTATTACGATGTCTTGTAAACTGTTCAAATAAAGAGATTTTTATTATTTATTATTATTAATATTTATACTGCCATTTTGACTCGAAGCCCCAAGATTGTAATCATCGGAAAAAACTCAGACATCGCAGTGTACAGCCTAGACGAAATCCGTCTTATTACGAAAGTAGAGTCAAATCTCTTTGCAAATTTTGGTATTTTAAGTGTAATCAGCTTATCTTGTAATCCGTCTAGCCTTGCGGCATAAAACAACCGTTTTAAACCATCAACCCAAATCCAATTTCAAAATCACCTCCAAATAAAAACAGTTTTACACTGCTTCTTGCTCAAAGCAAAACAATATCAAAATTCCTTAAACAAAATAAAGATTTATTGAAAGAATCTTGCAGAAGGGAGGCGAAGATGAAACGGTATAAATGAATTTTAGCAGATGTTACATGAAAGATTGTCTCGAGAATACAATTTTATAATTTTACGTTTTGTCATTTTGTTTTACGACAGTTTTTTAAAGCGAAACAAATGAATGTGTTGTTTGAAATAATATTTCACGTGATTTTTGTACTCTGGTAGCCCCACTATAATAGAAGCTTTTAATTTAGGGCTATTTAATTATGTGGTTGGAAAATTACCACCGACATAACAACTTTCGTGATTGGAACCCATATTGAAAACATTACTCATGACTCAATCACGATTTAGATTAAATTTGTTTTATTTTTTAATTATTATACGTTTGCCCTTGACCGCCATTATGACTGTCAGTCATCAGTCATAAGATCTTAAACGACGATGAAGACTAAGATGGAACATGCATAAAAGAAACGGATCTACTTTCGACTTGAACACACAAAGATCATAACAGTCATCGGAAAAAAACTATTTAACCAACAGGCTAGACGTGCATAGATACTTGTCACATAAATAAGTGACAAGTATGTGTATGTAGTCAGTCAGAAGTAATTTAAGTGTCTTTTGTAGTGGTAGGACTTTTGGCAGAGTCCGCCTGGGGAAGTACCAAATCTTTGCCCGTTATTCTATCGTTCCGGTTTGAAGGGCAATGTTTCCCGAGAAATTACTGAGCTTAGATATATATATTGATCTCTGTCTTAGTGGGTAGTAACTCTGCCTGCAAAGCCGAGGGTCGTGGGTTCGATTCCCACCCAGTGCAAATATTTGTGTGATGAATTCAAATATATGCATTGTGTCTGGGTGTTTCTATGTATTAAGTATGTATTTACAACTATATGAGTATTATGCCAGCTATCTGGCCGCCATATTACAAGCTTTGCTTAGTTTGGGGTCAGATGGTGTTGTGTGTTAATTGTCCACCGATATTTATTTATTTATTTATTGCTAGGTAATAATTTGGACTCTTCATGTTAAAGCTGCGTGTCACTGTGCTGTTATGAGGCAGGCGTATTTCTTACCATCAGGCATGTCCTGCAATCTCGTCTCGTCACCCTATATTTAAAAAAAAAAGTGGAGTCTAATCTCTTTGTTCGAATCTTGGGAGCATCAAGAACATCGTGCATGAGTGGGGGATTGAACCAGGCTATGGCTGGAACCTACTTAAAGGCCTGTTTGCATTTTGATTATTGCGAATGCGAGTACGAGTGAGTAAAGGCCTGTTTACATTTTGATTAGTGCGAGTGATCAGTTCTGGTGTTAAGTGATTAGTAGCACGGTTTGACACCAGTTGATCGCACTAATCAAAACGCATACAGGCCTTAATTGCTACTGATTAGTGCAGGTGTGTAGTGCGAGTACTGTCCATTTTTTTTTTTGACACTTCACACACAACACCATCTGACCCCGAACTAAGCAATATTGTAATATGGCAGTCAGATAGCTGATATAATACTTATATAATTGTAAATACATACTAATTATACACAGAAACACCCAGACACTGTGCAAATATTTGAATTCATCACACTAATATTTGCACTGGGTGGGAATCGAACCCACGACCCTCGGCTTTGCAGGCAGAGTTAGTTTAATTCTGTATAGTATCTGTGTTTTGTTCATCGAGTTGCCAACCGTCGGCCCGCTACTATGAGATACCACACACTGACACTTTAATCAACCGGTGCCGGTGTTTCCGAGTAGTGTCAGTAGTCCGGTTGTTAGTTCGGTTAACCGAACTACTGCAACTTTTTGGTGTCAGTAGTTCGGTTGCACGTCATCACCGAACTGTTGACACTGCGGAGTGTCAGTAGTCCGGTTGTTAGTTCGGTTAACCGAACTACTGCAACTTTTTGGTGTCAGTAGTTCGGTTGCACGTCATCACCGAACTGTTGACACTGCGGAGTGTCAGTAGTCCGGTTGTTAGTTCGGTTAACCGAACTACTGCAACTTTTTGGTGTCAGTAGTTCGGTTGCACGTCATCACCGAACTGTTGACACTGCGGAGTGCCAGTAGTCCGGTTGTTAGTTTTTTACTGTTAACTTTTTAGTTGCATTAGTTTTGATTCTATCTAAGCACTGAACTATTGCTTACTTCTTATAGAAATTCAGGTTCATCTAAGCACCGAACTATCGATACACCGCTTCAGTTGATTCAAAACTAGCGACTCTCTCACCATCTCAGCGGTATATAAAAATATATACTAACTTTTGTGCGATTTTTCTTGTAAGTTTCATTTGTATCAATCTTTAACCCATTTGGCGCCGCTGGTGTCAATTTGATGAGTGAGTAGTCATATTATTTTAGCTATTTTCCAAGTTGATAATTAGTATAGATTATATCTAAAATCTAAAATTATAAAGTAAACTTGTATAGTAAAATGAACGACAACGACGATTTTAAGATAATGCAGCGAGGAAGAGGCAGGGTGTTACTTTTTTCTGGATACCAGTTTTATAGGAATTCCGTATATGCCTCAAAAAGCAGCTTTTGCCGTTGCAAATATTAGAAGACCGAATGTGCAATGTAAGGGCTACGTTACATTATCAAAAGTAAGCGTTTGATGCATATATCTCCTTATTTTCATTTATGGTTTGTAGTTCCTTACTTTATAATAATATAATACTAGTGGAATCATATCAACTGTGTTTTAGGAAGCGGACTAAATCGAGAAAGCCAGTGAGCATACCTGCAATTCGGATTTTTTCAAATTGATGCTTTGATAAATAAAAGCATAATTGAGGCTGCGGAAGGCAGATAACCTTCACCCAGAGTATATCGCCAATGTTTAGTTTGCATAAAAAAATAAAGGCCTAGAGTTAGCCACTCCCAACCCAATTCCATCATTCTCTCAAAAGAAATTTACAATTTAAGATTCTTCGAGAATCTAAGAACGTAAGATTTGCCAAAATGCGGGAGTAAGAACGTAAGATTCACCAAAATGTGGGAGTAGAGAAAATACGCCCAACATCTCTTTCCGAGATGCAAGTTCCCACGTAGTTTTCTGATATTCTGCTGGCAGATTATTTTGATGGTGATATTAGAATTATAATTTTTGTAGTAATCATGCACGAGATTTTTTTAAACAGATTAAAGTGTACTTTATGGATGGTACGTTTAAAGCCAGCCCTATTCCATTTTGCTAATTATTCAGCATACTTGGCGACTTGGATAGTTCAATTGAAGCTATAAACATGATACCACTGGCATTAACTTTCATATCCCCATAAAAACACGAGTCTTATAACATCGTCTTTGAATTAATAAAGTCCAAAATTCCAGAATGGGATTCCAAGGAAATACATGTAGATTACGAAAAAGCTACCCTGAATGCCATAAAAACTGAATTTAAAAACTAATGCAACTAAAAAGTTAACAGTAAAAAACTAACAACCGGACTACTGGCACTCCGCAGTGTCAACAGTTCGGTGATGACGTGGAACCGAACTACTGACACCAAAAAGTTGCAGTAGTTCGGTTAACCGAACTAACAACCGGACTACTGACACTCCGCAGTGTCAACAGTTCGGTGATGACGTGCAACCGAACTACTGACACCAAAAAGTTGCAGTAGTTCGGTTAACCGAACTAACAACCTGACTACTGACACTCCGCAGTGTCAACAGTTCGGTGATGACGTGCAACCGAACTACTGACACCAAAAAGTTGCAGTAGTTCGGTTAACCGAACTAACAACCGGACTACTGACACTCCGCAGTGTCAACAGTTCGGTGATGACGTGCAACCGAACTACTGACACCAAAAAGTTGCAGTAGTTCGGTTAACCGAACTAACAACCAGACTACTGACACTCCGCAGTGTCAACAGTTCGGTGATGACGTGCAACCGAACTACTGACACCAAAGTTGCAGTAGTTCGGTTAACCGAACTAACAACCTGACTACTGACACTCCGCAGTGTCAACGGTTCGGTGATGACGTGCAACCGAACTACTGACACCAAAAGTTGCAGTAGTTCGGTTAACCGAACTAACAACCGGACTACTGGCACTCCGCAGTGTCAACAGTTCGGTGATGACGTGCAACCGAACTACTGACACCAAAAGTTGCAGTAGTTCGGTTAACCGAACTAACAACCGGACTACTGACACTCCGCAGTGTCAACAGTTCGGTGATGACGTGCAAACCGAACTACTGACACCAAAGTTGCAGTAGTTCGGTTAACCGAACTAACAACCGGACTACTGACACTCCGCAGTGTCAACAGTTCGGTGATGACGTGCAACCGAACTACTGACACCAAAGTTGCAGTAGTTCGGTTAACCGAACTAACAACCGGACTACTGGCACTCCGCAGTGTCAACAGTTCGGTGATGACGTGCAACCGAACTACTGACACCAAAGTTGCAGTAGTTCGGTTAACCGAACTAACAACCGGACTACTGACACTCCGCAGTGTCAACAGTTCGGTGATGACGTGCAACCGAACTACTGACACCAAAAAGTTGCAGTAGTTCGGTTAACCGAACTAACAACCGGACTACTGACACTACTCGGGTGTTTCCTACTAATCTACATAAACTAAACACGGACTAGCCTGACTGTACATCACGGTAGCTACCCGTATATTCATTTAAAATGTGTAATAACCACGTTAGTTTTCATACTAAAACCTGCACTAACCACTCGCACTTGCACTAATCTTAGTAAGTACCTATCTACTAATCTCTAGATCCTACGATAATCTTTTTAAATGTAAATCCGCTTTTAATCAAATTTGCACACCGTATGCACTTTGATTCAATTTGAAAGATAGGATAGCTTTTATTTCGATTAATAGTCTTAATATGACAATACCCGAGCGAAGCCGGAACGGGACACTAGTAATGTTATGTAATTTGTCCATCAACTTTTGTGAACTCTGTATTTATTTAACTAAATAAACGTATTTTCATTTTCATCATCCATGAAACGATGCCGCTTTTTTGAGCTGCGAGTAGTCTTGTAGATAAAAAGGCAAGATAGGATTTCGTAGATTAGTTATACACTAATAGTTATGTAGATTAGTTATACTCTCCTATGTAACGTTTTCAATATTATTTCAGGAGTTAAATAACTTTATTTCAATAACTTGTGTTTCGAAAATTAATTCTGTATTTTCAACAAACTTTCAAGTAATATTAGAATCAGTTAATTTCGAATGCAATTTTAAAGGGGACATTGGAAATCTGTAGATCTCGTTACCGTCTAGAATATTCTACGAGTATTAAGTCCCATTCAACGCAAGCGGGCTTTTGTTGGCTCCGCCTTGAATAGCTAACCGTGAGCTAATGATTCCACTTGAAGGCCCGTCAATGGATGCCTTAATGGCATTCCGATGCCATGGCGGCGAACATTCTAGAAATTGTCGCAGCTTTCACCAAGCTATGGAATAGCGAATTGGTTTTTTAACTCGTTGGGATGTTTAGAGTCAACAGTCGAGTTAAATTAGATGTTATTCAACTGTTGATGATGTTCTACCAACCCGGACACAGACAGTAAAGACACTTTAATACGTATGTATGTATAATACAACATTTTAAAAAATGTCACTTCAAAAAAGAGAGGAGACAGAAAGGCGTTAAGGCATGATAGTTTTGAAAAAAAGCAACATAGTTTTGATTGTAATTGTACTGATATGCGTATTAAAGTGTCTTTACTGTCTGTGTCCGGGTTGGTAGAACATCGTGAACAGTTGAATAACATCTACTTTAACTCGACTGTTGACTCTAAACATCCCAACGAGTTAAAAAACCAATTCGCTATTCCATAGCTTGGTGAAAGCTGCAACAATTTCTAGAATGTTCGCCTAAAGTATTTATCTAATACTTCTTGTGAGGTTCAACATTGACCTGGTTGACCGAGCTTTGCTCGGTTTTTTTAGATTATATTTAGGCAGGTACGAATTACACAGTGGTGACTTACTTAGGCCTACTTAGATACGAATTAAATACGTTTATAAAAGCCTCTAAGTATAAGATTTTCTATAAAAAAATACCAAAAAGAAAAATCCCGAGTGAAACCATCAACCGAACCGAGGCCTGTTGATTCCGAGGGCGAGCATATTCCGTCTGAGCTATTTAGACTTAAAGAACAGAGGCGAAATAAGTTATAGTATTCTAATGACTATCGTATTCTAATAACAAGACCGATTTATCGTCCCCGAAACCCCCTGTATACATAATTTCATGAAAATCGTTAGAGCCGTTTTCGAGATTCAGATTTTATATATATATACCTACAAGAATTGGTCGTTTAAAGGTATAAGATTACCGTCGCGTCGCTTATTGACTTAAAGTAGTTTCAATGAAGTATCATTGTGAGTTTGTATTATATTAGAATAGTGTGGTACATCGGCAATCAACAAGTGAACATTTCCCCGTCTCATTTTGTTTGCACACCAACAACACTGCTCCACTTATTGTTACATTGCTTACGGTTTACGGGTAACAAACCCAATTCCCACATCACAGGTTCACTTAATATTAATGAAATAACAATAAAACAACAAAACATTACTACTACTATCTTAACAATAGGCACATAAACCGTATGCAATGATTGCAGTTGACAATTGCATTCTTGTTGACATTGACAAATGCGAGAGTGGCGACGCATTTGCAGTTCGTCACCACTTTCGATCAAATGCGTCAAATTTAGCTATTCATATGAGTAATCTTAAAACTAATTTTCATCATATACATGACTATGAAATATCGATTGTCGCGCCACTTTGTCGAGAGAATCGAATATGAGCATAAACATGAACTGGCTATTTTGAAGTCATTTGGACTTTGGACCTTTAACTTAACGATATTATTTCATCTCTGCTATCTTCGTTTAATATTGTAAAACGATAATCTAAAGAATTGCGTTTACAAAATACTAAATCTACGAGTTTAAGGACCCCTTTAATGGGTAAGTTGTGCATTACATACCAATATTTAAATAGGCTTAGTTATAATATTATTATTGTTCACCTTTTCCATTGCTTTGTGATTTTAGTGCTTAAATAATATGTACAGTCCTTTTCGCTTGTTTTAAACCTTGACTGCATCATCCCGGAACGCTAAATTTTGCATATTTATACGCACTACTCATTTCATCTGGCCGTAATGTTGCAGTCATGGTGGAGAAATTGGACACTTTAGTAATTGCCCAAAAATGTCGTTCCAGGGACTTAGGCTCGCCTATAAGCCACGTGAACGTTATCACGTCCTTCTTACGCGTCGTTTGACCTACTCCAGGAGAGGCACCTGAGGTGTCCCGTCATTGGTGCCGGATCTACCCCGCACCGAACTAGCCAGGGGAGTAGTGCTTATCAGCCAATGCAGTTGTGGTCTATCTAAAGTTTGATTCCCTTATTTTTTAGCTTATCATATTTTTGTTTAAAATAATATTTAATATTTTTGTGATTAAAAGTTTCTAAAAATTGAATTTCGTTTTTTTTTAAATTCAGTACGTCAGGAACGTATCAATGGCGCCCAGCTCGTGGTTAGAACTTCTTACAGCTGCATTGGCATGATTTTATGTAGATAATTAGTGTTCTATGGGTGATGGCTGCATGTGTTTGATGTTAGACGAATTTGTTTCATATGATTATTCGCATATCGCGTAACTGTTTTTGAATACACGAAACAATTCGTTGCTTCTTCGATTCTGTTACGAATAGGACTACTTCACCTAGTATTTATTTTAGTTACATTAGTAGTTATATATATATATATATATTTATTATTTATATATTCTTGTTACTTAAGTTACTGTCATAATTTTAATTGCTTACTCATACATATTAGTAAAACCTATCATGTCTGTTATTTAATTTTAAGTCTCTTTTTCTTGTATAATTGTAGAATTTAATGCATAACTTACCTAAATATCAGTAATAATTATAGTTATTCATATTTATAAAAAAAAACTAAATACTTCAAAATGGCCAGAGAAATTAAATTCTTATCTTTACAAAAGTCCGAATTAGAGTATGAGGTAGGAATTAGAGGTGAAACCCCTATGGATAACGTATCTGACCTTAGAGAGCAGATCATAAAACATTCTAAAAGCATTCCTACCGAAGATATTTTAGAATCACATTTAGAGCCCTTAGAAGATTTGGCCGGGGTTAAAGAAAGTTTACTTAAACTAAAGGATAGCATAATTATCATTAAAACTAAATTTGATAAAAATATATTTACTCGGTCTGAAAACTTGGCACATCACATCCACTATCGATTGTCAAGGATACAACCAAAGAGTTCTAAGGAAAGTGAAATCCTAAAATCACTTAATACTAAGTTACAAGATTATTACAATGATCTAGCAAACCTTTGCGCTTCAACATCTACCTCATCCATGAATCAAGTACAAGAACAAGAAGAGCTACCTCAAACTAGTATTTCAGTAACATGTGATCGTGGAATGTCTACTGATCTGGCTAGGCTTAAATATGATGGTAAATCGTGTGTCAGAGCTTTTATTCAGAGGGCTGATGAATTTATGAGGGCTAGGGACATTAAACCCCAACGTATTTTATCTTATGCTTCAGAAATTTTTACAGGGGATGCACTACACTGGTTCCGTAGCGTTCGTAATTTGGTCAAATCTTGGGAACAACTAGTATCACTATTAAAACAAGATTTCGACCAATTTGACTATGACTATAGGCTAATGAGCGAAATCAGAAGTCGTACTCAAGGTGAATTTGAGTCAATTACAATTTATATCGCAATAATGGACGGTATGTTCTCTCGACTATCTACTGCTATTCGGGAAGATGAAAAGTTAGAAATACTTCTACACAACATCAGACCTCGTTATGCTAGTACTCTCGCGTGTTGTCCTGATGTAAATACAATTCCGAAATTGCGCGCTGCCTGTCGTAATTACGAAAATTACCAAACCCGGGTCTCACATTTCAGGGAACCCCCGAAAGTAACTTCGGTAACACTTGCTCCGGAATTTGCCTATAACCCTACTGCTAATAATGCTCCAACTAGTAAAATACTAGCAATTTAAACTATTGCAGCGCAGTCGAAACCAACCTAGATAACAATAAGAAACTCTTATACTGTCCAAGATGTCGTACTAACAGCCACTCGTTGAAAATGTGCAAAGAACCTACATTTCTTATATGTTTCAAATGTGGCCTTAAAGGAGTCCGTTTTCCAGATTGCCATAACTGTAGTGGTACGACTAATCATTCTACTAGTAATTCAAAAAACGAATAAAGGATTGTAGCACAATTTGTCACACACAACCAAATGAATGGTCTGATTGGCTTGAATTCCTTCGTAAATTTTTAAAACCTACAATGTTGCTACAATCAATAATTATAGACCAACTAATGACCCTCGACCCTACGTTAAAATAAAGATAGAAGCTTTAGAGCCCCTACTGATTCATGGATTGCTAGACTCCGGCTCTGCCGTTAATATTATTGGTAATAATTTGCATCATGATCTAATTAACCATGGCTTACCTATCACTAATTCAGAAAATATTACAATTATGGCTGCTGATGGACACTATATGACCTCAGTAGGTGTTATGCGTCTACCGGTTTTTTTTAATAACAAACGTTTAGTTATTAAAGCTCACGTGGTTCCAGATATTAAGACTAATATTATTCTGGGTATTGACTTCTGGAACAAATTTCATATATTTCTAATAATATCAAAGATATAGAATTACTTGCTTCTAATGACCCAGTTTTACTAAACATAGAAAACCCTTACATGGAAACTTTCATAAAACCCTACGAAAGTCTTACAGAAGAACAGAAGCGAATAGCGGATGATATACTTAACAAGTTTACGGAAGTATCATTTGAGAAAAAGGGACTTGGAAGGACAAGTCTAATAGAACATCGAATAGACACGGGTAGTGCAGAGCCTATTAAACAAAGGTACTATCGTATATCGCCAGAAAAGAAAAATATCATTTCAGAGCAGATAGACGAAATGTTAGAGTTAAATGTATTGCAACCCTGTGAAAGCCCATGGTCCTCACCTGTTCTAGTCGTTGATAAGAAGGATGGAAAACCTCGATTTTGTTTGGATAGTAGAAAATTAAATGCAATAACTAAAAAGAATGCATATAACTTACCATATATCTCAGAAATACTTGACAATTTAAGAGATGCCAAATATTTGACAAGTATAGATTTATCTAAAGCGTTTTGGCAGATTCCTATAGCTGCTGTAGACCGCGAAAAGACGGCATTTTACGTCCCCGGAAGAGGAACTTTTATGTTTAACGTCACTCGTTTGACTTTCGAACGCTCCTGCTACCCAGCAGCGTTTAGTTGATGCTTTATTCGGTGTAGAGTTTGAATTAAATGTATTTTGCTACCTTGATGATGTAATAATAATTAGTAAAACCTTTGAGGAACACGTAAACATCCTGTTACGTGTTTTAAAAAAACTAACGAAAGCTAATCTTACTATTAACCTATCTAAGTGTCAGTTCTTTAGAAAACAACTAAAATATTTGGGATATGTAGTCGACCAAAACGGTCTCCGCACAGACCCTGACAAAGTCGACGCTATTTTGAAATTTCCTACTCCTACTACAAAGAAGGAACTAAAGAGATTTCTGGGTACTGCATCATGGTACAGACGTTTTGTGCCAAATTTTAGCACCATTGCTGGTCCTCTAAATAAGTTAACGTCAAGCGAAAAAAAAGCACCACCTTATGCGTGGACACCCGAAGCGGATAACGCATTTAAAGTTCTAAAAGCTAGCCTCACTAAAACTCCCGTACTTGCGTGTCCTAACTTTGACTGCGGTTTCGAAGTCCATTGTGATGCAAGCAACTACGGAATCGGAGCAATGTTATGCCAAACACTAGATGGTGTCGAACATCCCGTTGCATATATGAGCAAATCGCTCACTGGTGCTGAACGTAATTATAGCGTAACAGAACGGGAAGCGCTGGCGGTTTTGATCGCCCTAGAGCACTGGCGATGTTACCTAGAAAATGGCAGAACTTTCACAGTCTACACTGACCACGCTGCGTTAAAGTGGTTTCTGACTCTAACTAACCCTACTGGTCGTCTTGCTCGATGGGGAATCAGATTGTCATCTTTTGATTTTCAAATAAAACATCGTAGAGGAAAAGACAACGTTGTTCCTGATGCTCTATCTAGATCTTTTCCAGTCGAACCGATTGTCTCAGTGCAAAATACGGAGCCTACTACCACAGATCCTTGGTATTTGGCAATATATAATGGGTGTTTAGCTTCACAAACTGGGTTTCCAAACTATAGGGTCGAAGGAAACGTTCTATTTCGGTACATGAAAAGTAAAAATCCACTTACTTCAGAGTTTTCCTGGAAGGAAGTAGTTCCAGAAGAACTGCGTAATGAAGTAATAAACAAAAATCATTCTGATCTACTTGCAGCACACTTCGGTATTTACAAAACATATAGACGGTTACTATTAAAATACTACTGGCCAGGAATGTATGCTGACGTGGTAAAATTTATAGGTGAATGTTCGACATGTCTCGCTTATAAACACCCATCTCATGCAACACTAGGCAAAATGGGAAGGCCTAAAGACTGTTCTCGCCCTTGGCAAACTATATCAATAGATATTATCGGCCCACTACCTACAAGTAGAAAACAGAACAACTACATTCTTTCTGTTTGCTGTTGCTTCTCTAAATACTGTTTAATATTTCCCATGCGGCAGGCCACTGCAGCTAATGTCTGTAGAAATCTAGAGAATAATGTCTTTCTCGTACATGGGATTCCACAGAATATAATTATGGATAATGGTTGCCAATTTGCTGGTCGAGAAATGGATAGCTTACTTAAGAAATATAAGGTACCACATATCCATTTTACTCCTAAGTATACACCACAAATCAATAGTGTTGAAAGATATAATCGAACTATTATAACAGCTATCTCCACTTTTGTGGAAAATGATCACAGAAGTTGGGATGTTAACATTCCACAAATACAATTTGCTATAAATAATTCTGTTAACGAAGTGACTGGATTTACTCCTTCGTTCTTGGTTCATGGAAGAGAGTTAGTATCTTGCGGTTCTCACTACGTAGATAATGATAATGCTAACGAAATCATCTTCTTACCTCGAGATATCTATGCCGAGAACCTTGGTCACTTGGCTAGCATATTTAATGACGTCCAAGCAACTCTTTGGCATAGTCATCAAAATCTACCCAACGTTACAATTTGCGTCGTAAAATGTAGAATTTAATATTGGTGATATAGTCTGGAAACGCTGTTTTTTCCAAAGTGATAAAGATGCACGTTTTACTAAAAAACTTGCACCTAAGTTTGAAAAATGTAAAGTCAAAGATAAAAAATCACCGTTAGTTTACGTTCTGGAAGATATGTCAGGCAAAGACATTGGCGCATGGCATATAAAAGATTTAAAACTTAAATTATAAGCTGTTAAGAATAATAATAACAAAGACAATTCTGTGTAGCATGCACAACTAAATATAACCAAATAGACTACAACCTATTAAAACTATTCTTCCCACAACAATGTTTAGAACAGGACAGTGTGCGAATTTTTCTCCTACGAAAAATTCTTACCTAGGAGGGGGTGTACTGTTACATTGCTTACGGTTTACGGGTAACAAACCCAATTCCCACATCACAGGTTCACTTAATATTAATGAAATAACAATAAAACAACAAAACATTACTACTACTATCTTAACAATAGGCACATAAACCGTATGCAATGATTGCAGTTGACAATTGCATTCTTGTTGACATTGACAAATGCGAGAGTGGCGACGCATTTGCAGTTCGTCACCACTTTCGATCAAATGCGTCAAATTTAGCTATTCATATGAGTAATCTTAAAACTAATTTTCATCATATACATGACTATGAAATATCGATTGTCGCGCCACTTTGTCGAGAGAATCGAATATGAGCATAAACATGAACTGGCTATTTTGAAGTCATTTGGACTTTGGACCTTTAACTTAACGATATTATTTCATCTCTGCTATCTTCGTTTAATATTGTAAAACGATAATCTAAAGAATTGCGTTTACAAAATACTAAATCTACGAGTTTAAGGACCCCTTTAATGGGTAAGTTGTGCATTACATACCAATATTTAAATAGGCTTAGTTATAATATTATTATTGTTCACCTTTTCCATTGCTTTGTGATTTTAGTGCTTAAATAATATGTACAGTCCTTTTCGCTTGTTTTTAAACCTTGACTGCATCATCCCGGAACGCTAAATTTTGCATATTTATACGCACTACTCATTTCATCTGGCCGTAATGTTGCAGTCATGGTGGAGAAATTGGACACTTTAGTAATTGCCCAAAATGTCGTTCCAGGGACTTAGGCTCGCCTATAAGCCACGTGAACGTTATCACGTCCTTCTTACGCGTCGTTTGACCTACTCCAGGAGAGGCACCTGAGGTGTCCCGTCATTGGTGCCGGATCTACCCCGCACCGAACTAGCCAGGGGAGTAGTGCTTATCAGCCAATGCAGTTGTGGTCTATCTAAAGTTTGATTCCCTTATTTTTTAGCTTATCATATTTTTGTTTAAAATAATATTTAATATTTTTGTGATTAAAAGTTTCTAAAAATTGAATTTCGTTTTTTTTTAAATTCAGTACGTCAGGAACGTATCATTATTTATATTTATTGCGAAAGTGAGTAAGTGCACACTACAGTTTTACAGCCTCGAAGTGGTCCAGTATCATGGCCCGAGCGGATACGAGTAAATAAAAGAGAACGTCATAAATCCAGGCTTCTTTTAATAGCCCCTAGAATGAGGAATGCAATGTTTTCAGCTGCGAATCAGAGGGATTCTTTTTTCCCCACTAAGCCAGTAGGTTGGTGGGGATACTTGATGCTCAAATTCACATGTTAATTTTTTCAATTGGTAATCACAAATTATTTATTTTTTGACGCCTTTAAAAAAGTCCCAATCAAAACTCACTACAGTTAGAATGTCTTATAAAACATTTTAGCACCATAGTTTGATTAGAAACAATGAGCAGAATTTCTGATTTTGGGAATAATTAGAATAGCTATATGTAATACAAGTAACACCCCCGAGGATTGTCCGAACAGTTCCCTTTCCTGTTATTTTCCATAATAAAAAATATGACTATGTTCCAAGTTTCAGCTCGCTCCCTTCAGAAGGTCCGACGTGATTGCGCAGTAAACACCCAAACGTTGACATTTATAACATTAGTAGAAAATGAAACTGAAAATGCAAAGGAATTTTGAAAAATAGACAAGTGTTTCATGAAAATACTAGTTCTTTGGTTTAATGGGTAGAGTGTCTAATTACTGAGTCGTTTTAGGTCGTCGGTTCGATTCCCACTCAGAAACATTTGTTTAATTACCTAATACGAATGTTTCTATGTATCTTATAAATGATGTATGTATTGATAGAAAATCAGTTTTTCCCCCCTATGACAAATCAGTGGGGAAAACGAGAATTGTCCGTGCTCCTGAATAAATGATTTTATTGTCTGTGTCGGAGAGCTGGGAATCCGTTGTGCGCTGTTTTATGGCCGCTTAACCTTTGCTTTATATGTGAAAAACTATCGGCGTGTTGTGTGATTCGAAAAAGTTTTGTTGTTGTAGTAAAGATCATTAGAAAATTTGGTTAGTTCATTCCTTGCAGAGAAAATACCATTATTTTTGCCACACTTTTCGTGTATTAAAATACTTCTTTCTTAATTATTGTAAGCGGGTTACGAGAAAGGAGAAATTTTTCTTCTTTTGTAGCTGGTTACAAACGCCATGTGTTTTTGCCCGCGTAGCTCCGGTCGCCGTTATTTTTTGGGTTCAAAAGTAGCATATGTAGACATTAATCTAATAGGCTTATACTTGGCCGCTGCTCGCTTTAACGAGGATACAGTCGATGAAGCGAGCTTACCTAGCAGAAACCGGCGCAGTCTCGACATGAACACATTAAATGACTAACATTCTTCACATAATGTTAAACATACATTGTATGTATGTATTGTATTGCATGTTATGTAAATAATAAACTAAAAAGTTACCAATAATCTAACGTTATAGTTCAATTTAGTATGGGTACGTACTACGTACATTATAAAACTCAATGTTGAACCTCACAAGAACGATGTTTCAACCAATTACATACCGTTAGGTACAATTTAGGCGTGTTTGATAGTGGTAGGATATAGAGATAAACATCTTATATCTTTCGGTGACGAGCGCAGTGCTGTGCTATGTGCTGTTACGTGGCAGACATTTGGCCGGCACATTCTGCTTGATGCTTGTCTCGTTGCTCTACCTATAGTTACTATAAAAAAATCAAGAATAAACAAGTTCTTTTTTGATAAAATTCTGTAATCTTTTAAACTACTGTGATCGTAACCAATCTAAAGCCCCGAGCACACTGCGGATAAGTCTCAAGCGCAGCTAAGTTGATTTAGAGCGGGCGCTACAAGCGTTATAAGAATTTCAACACCTCGCCGCACTAAGCGGTTAATCTTGTTCCCGGCGAAAAAAGGACCCGATAACCTAAAAAAATATGTTAAACCATTTTTTTAATTATACTCAAATTTAAGTGGCTTAATTCCTTCTAATATGAAAATGTGAAAGTTTGGATATTTGTTGCTCAATCACGTTATAACGCAAAAACCGGATCAGGTTCAAATTTGGAAAAAATACATTATAGTCTGGAATAGCACATAAGCTACTTTTCATTGAAGGAAAGTACGCGAGGGAAACCTAAACCCTAACCTAAATATTGTATACTACAGATTGTAGTATGGATAGATTACTCTTTATTGACACACCAAAAAAGGATACATAGCAAAAATAAACATTACAAGTTAGATTTATTAATATTTTACTTCTTCTTCTTCTTCAAGTGCCTCTTCAATGTTGAAGGTTGGCCGTCAGCTTCTTGAATATATTACAGATATATGTATTTATTAGACTCGCGGTTTTACCCGCGAAGTTTTCGTTTCCGTTATTTTCCTGGAATAGAAAGTAGCCAATGTGTTCTTCCAGAATTTACTCTAACTTAATGTGTAAAATGTGTACGTCTAAAATCCAAAAATGCTTTATTTTTGTGGTCTCATAAATTGACAGAAATTTGTACATTACACGAAACAATAGGGGATTAATTTAGCTTTACTAATGAATTAAATTTGAATTAATTTACGGTAAACTGTTATTTGTCTTAGCAAAATGACAAAAGTTCATTGTCTAATTAATTTTATTGATGAAATAGCTTTATGTAGCGTTGCATAAAAGCAGTACCTACTAACAAAAACCATTACCGGTTTTTTTTTTAATTTCAGTCCTCAAGAATTCAAGTTTGCAAAGGTAAGGAAAGCTCGCAACAGCACAGAGAGGAAATTGCGGATATAAATCCTATTGCAAGAGGAACTGGGTTATGAATACGGAATCGTTACTGTTATGTTCAAAACGTGGCATAATATATTTTTCGGATAGCTCAATTTCGTTGCATATTACAGTGCAATTGCTTGTACGTTGATAATTAAGATGCAATTCTAAAATTTTGTTAACAATATTGTTGGTCGGTTTTTTAGCATAACACTGTATGCATATTCGATTTCATTGTATTCCATTTAGTAGAAGTCGTCTGAAACTAACCACCATAAACTTTAATCGCTTTAAACGTCGGTCGGTTATGTGACTGATGAATTTATTGTTGAATTTATGATGTTATTTTTAATTGTGTGATTTATTAGCTTATATCTTTATTTAAACTTTGTCAATTTATTATTTATTTAATCGTCAAATAATTGTAACATAAAAACATTTTCAAATAAAACAAAACAGTCAAATCGGGTCATGTTAAAATTAATGAGACCACAAAAAAGCACAACATATAAAATAATAAAGATGCCGGAATTCAGTAGAATTTTGTGGATCTCTTTTTTGTTGTTTTGATTGATAAACTAGTACACAGGCAAATAAACATTCCAGCTCAGATATTATGTTTATATTTTCTGTAACCCGAAATTGAGGAAAACAAAGCCAGACTTAGATGGAATTCTTTCATAAGAATAGAATTACCGGTACGAGATCTCGAGCAAGTGTAAATGTATTCCTGCACCTCCAATTTGCGTTGACGATACCGCAATTCAGAGAATCGGTCCTATGAAATGTCTTTAGCACACCATCGCAGGCTCCAAGTAATGTATTAGAATTGTTGTAACTATTATTGGTTTACACTTGATCTGATGTTAATAACGATGCGTTCTACGATAGAGCGTGTTTATTTGGAATAACCGCTTTGTTCTGGACTCGAAAACACCAAAATTCTAAACACCATTCTGACTCGACTGGGTGATAGGTTGTTTTAGCCACGTGCTGGCTGATTATCGGAACTAAAACTGATTATATATATTTAGACTCTTTATAGTCGATCAATTTATGTATTTCGATGATTTTACAAGTATTATTATGAAATAAACAAACTTTTACAGTATTGGATACACGTTAGTGCAGAAATAATTAAAATTAATAATTACCAAGTGTGACTTAAAATACCTATTATCATTTAACCTAACCTAATCAAATAGAACCGTTTAAGAAGCGACGTTGGTCTCCCGACGTAACGCGATTCCGTGGCTTGTTCCGATTGTTCCGGGACCTTTGATTGAGTGAGAACGCAATTTGCCGCAAAGCGGTTTAAAGGAAAAAAACTGTCGATCCGGGTTTTTGTCGCCGATCTGATTGTAATCGGGTCATTTGGAACAAGAGCGCGTGATTGGAGCTCTGGCTCTAGGTGCTCGGCGCTTAAAGGATTTATACGGGACTCTACGTTAGGATAGATGTAAAGTTAAAAGACCTAACGAGTTATATGGTTGATGTCGCAATATTAGTAGCTTATCGGGGTTTTGTCGGCTACATTTTGGAGAGTGTGCTACTTATCTGCCCTCGTATACGTCTTCACATTTTGAAATTTGAAAGTGTACGACTGATATGTACGATCTAATAACACCTTGCCCTTTTTTCTATCGGAATTCTCGTAGCTCGAAAAAGCGACATCGTTTCATGGTTGATGTTCCAAAGACACGAACGAAGAGATTTGACGGTACTTTAGTGATAAGAACATCAGGGCTGTGGAATACGTTGCCTGAGAGGGGTTTTCACGATAGTTACAATCTTTGTGTCTTCAAATCGAGAGTGAATCGGTTTCTTCTAGGTAAACACGCTCCACCGTAGACCGCATCATCGTTTAGCATCAGGCGAAAAGGCGGTCAAGTGTAAACCTATAAAAGTTTAAAAAAATGGAACGTCGTATCATTGCACCGCTACAGCTTCAAAAATGTTTGTTTATTCATAAACTAAAAGCGCAAAAGCGAAGCTTTATCCGCTTAGTTCCCATTCGTTTCCATAATTTTCAGTAGAATGCCTTAATGAGCATTATGTGCTGTTCCAGACCATAATCTAACTTTGTTCCATTCTTCAACCCCATCCGTCTAACCGCTCCAACGTGATTAAGCAATAAACATCAAATCTTTCACATTTAATACGCGTAAAATAAGTAGGACTATAATTTCAGTAGAATGGAACAAATACAAATAAATAAATATAAATATTGAATATTTTTGGGAATAGGTAACTGAAATGTGATTACTTTTTATACCGAAAGAATTACGGGAACAAGAACTACGTGAGTAAAACTATATTATAAAGCCTACAATTTCATCGTCTAGAGTATATATAGACTGTCTGTTATAACAGGCGAATGCAAAATTCAAGCAGGAATTTATCGCTATAAAAAGGTTGATTTGTGTTTTCAACGAGAGAAATCGAAAACACTTGGGTACCTTATTTTTGAAGGCAAAAAAATGTACGACAGAAATATTAAGCTATGAATGTCGCACGTTATGCGAGTCGAAAAGCTCCGTAGCGCGACTGTAATAGTGTATTAGACTAGTAAATAGTTATTATACTATTAAAGATTAATACTTGCCTTATATGTTTAGTATAACTAACTTCTGCTTTACTGACAGTTATGATTTGTACATTAAACAGCATGAACACAATTGTATTTATCTTGTAAGTCTAGTAAGTTACGGCTGGTCTAGAATGGCAATTGCCGACCCTGAATCCTTAGTTCGAATTCCATACGCACCACTGTCTTCTCGAAGTCATATGCGCAATGCAGCTCACTTAAAACCACAACATTGTGAGAAAATTGACATGTAGCTAGAATCTTTTGAGGTCCTGTGTCATCCGCCAACCCGCACTGGGTCAGCGTGGTGGATCATGGCCTTGAATTTTTCTTTGTGAGAGAAAGTCCCAAGTCTCAGCAGTGGGCACATTTCATCATCATCATCATGTATTTGTCTAATGCAGCTGAATATAGACCTCTCATAATACGCCACTCAGTCCAATACTTACTAGGTCTTACGTTTCCAACCGCCACCACCCGCATTTCGTATATCGTCCATACATCTAGTCTCAGGGCGTCCTACACTACGTTTACCGTTGGTCTTCGTATAACGCGGAGAACATTTAGTGGGCTGCTTTTGCCGTGAACAGTTTAGCTTCTGCAAGCCAGTTGTTGAGAATAAACCTGTTTACAAATAAAGTGAGTAATGAGTACGAGGAAGTAAACACGCTCCACTTGGCAGGCCGGCCGCGTCGGCGGGAGGCTCTCGTGTCGCGATATCCGCTGATTAATTGCATCGGCCGGTCACTGGAACACGACGCCCGCGATCACTCACCGAGGATACCCGAAGAGATCTCGCGTACGTGTGCCGAATCTATCTGCTTATATCTCAGATGGGTACTGAATTGTTACAGCAAATTGTTTACCACCGCTCTGCTAGATGAAAGCGCTGTGGCTTAGAAATTGCCTGCATTTAATCCTGCCTGCAATTGTTTTAAGTACAAATGTACAAGTTTGCATCACCGTCATCAACGATCTAGTGGTGGAGAATTCATGGTCCAAGAATATTTCGAGTTTATGCATCATCCACAAAACTCACTGAACCATTTCGAGGTCATGCATCACCCAGAAAACCGCATTGAACCAGTGTGGTAGTATATGATCTTGATTCTTTCCTAGCGAAGGATGTTCCTGAGTAAATAAATAAATACCTAAATATTGGTGGACAATTCACACAACACCATCTGACCCCAAACTAAGCAAAGCTTGTGTGATGGCAGCCAGATAGCTGATATAATACTTATATAGTTTTAAATACATACTTATTATACATAGAAACACCCAGACACAGTGCAAACATTTGAATTCATCTCACAAATATTTGCACTGGGTGGGGATCGAACCCACGACCCTCGGCTTCGCAGGCAGAGCTACTACCAACTAAGCCACTAGGGCAGTCGTAGTCGTCGTCGTCTAGGGAGTACCAGCAGTGGGAACAATTAGTGGGCTGCAGCAAAGATCAGCACAAAGTAGAACCAGTGGGTGATAGAACCTGTCGATTGCCATCAGTTGGGAGAGGCTTATACCCAGCAAAAAACTATGATGGGCTGACGATGATTTTCAGTTAGATTTCTCTAGAAATATGGTATAAATGGAACTGTCTATTTTTGTTATTACGCATTCAATAACACCACTTCTTGGAGTTACAAGCAGTTCCATTAAAATATGGGTAAGATGGCCATATTCTTATAAAACCGACATTCTAGCTGGAATATTCCACTACTCAAAACACGACTGCATCACAAACATAGCCATGTTAATATGAACCTGCAACAGACAAGTTCATCACATATTGTAATCCCGATGCCGCCGGCCACAATCCCGCGGCGGTGTAAATCACGGCGTGATGTGGTGTCGCGGTCGCGTGATGAATCGATGACGCGGTGTCAGCGCCACGTCCGCCCGCGCCCGCTTCCCTTCCGCCCGGAACTCACTGGAACTGTGTTCTAGAACATTCACACAACTCCCATAATCACAGCCCTATCATAAGTACGCGTGCTCCATCGTAGACTGCACCGTAGCTTAACATCAAGCGAAATGGCTGTCAAGTGTAAACCTATAATATTTTTAGAAATCCTGCTAATATTTGAACAGTTTGCGACAGTTTTTGACGTTTAAATATTTAAATCTTGAGTCTTCAGGAATTAATCTTTCTGGAATGTCCTACTTATATTTAAAAAATAGTTCACTCCTAACATTAACTAAATACAGACGTGTTGGTACCGGTTATAGTACCGCGAGTTCAATTGTTTTCTTCATTTAATTGCAAAAACTTATCAAACCAGTTTTGATTTTGCTAAAGTGACATTGATGCTTAATTTTTTAACCGATTTAAAAAGAGGTTTCTGAATCGCATCGATCGCATATATTTTCAGAAATTACATAAGCATGCATGTTAGTGTTAATAATTTGACAAACTTTTTCATCGATCCGTTCACTCAGACACCTCATTACTGTCACTGTATATTTTGCGTCGTTTTAAATACAAAAACAAAATGGAAAAGTCGATCGTAATCAACGTTCATTAAGTTTCATAAGCCGAACAACTTGACAAACTTTTTAACTTTTTAAATATTTAAATAAATTTGAAAGCAACTTAACCGCAACAAGTTACTAACAAAGTTGAGGCGTCGCTCCTAAGGGCTCTTTCACATCAAACCATTTTTTTAATTAGATCATAATTTGAATTTGATTGTTTTTCCCTAGTACAGTTTTTTATCACCACCAGTATTTTAACCTACCTGCTCAAAATATAACTGCGAAAAATAAGATGTTTCATGCTCAAACACGTCGGATCGGCTAAACACATAGTATACAAATTTGAATCACAGATAGTTTATCGGTTAGAATAACGCTTAGGCTATATTTCATTGCGAAAAAATTACGAAAACAATGCGGGCAAAATCACGGAGCAGTGCTAGTAGTGAAATAAAACATCGCGGAGAAACTGGCACTTTTTAAGAAAAACAAAAAAGAGAACCAACTATTGGACAGTCCAGGCAGTCTACAGGTAGATTATCACCTTAACTCTTTCCTCATAAGATGACCTCGAGTCCCAGTAGTGGGCAATATATTAACTATAATAACGTGGGCTGTGCATATTATTATTGTTGGGTATGAACAAGCCCTTACCTATGAAGGGCGAGCTTATTTGCGAATGCCAGTTTTGGAAAAAGCCCTCAAATCAAGTTAATTTTGTCGGCGGAAAAAGAGAGGGTTTCAGATGTTGATTTACCAAATTATGTAACGAAGAAAATGGTGGAAATGAAATGGTTTCCTGGGATTGAAAATCATTGAGCAAAACG
The DNA here is from genome assembly GCA_017562165.1 of Ectropis grisescens. Lineage (NCBI taxonomy): Eukaryota > Metazoa > Arthropoda > Insecta > Lepidoptera > Geometridae > Ectropis > Ectropis grisescens. Next base: position 29,156,499 of record CM029779.1, read on the forward strand.
TAATATAATTTGGTGGTTGGAAAAAGATATTCTTGATAAGTTAACTCCTAGCATAAAGTAACTTTCATATTTCTAATTTCATATAGTGATTGTTGCAATCAGACAAACAGTGTATGTACCTGATAGTAACCTACACACAAGCATATATACAAAACAGACCACTACAGGTTCCCATTGCAGGGATATGTCGGTGGTCTCAAAGTCAAAGTACTTTATTGATAAATGTACAATTTACACGTCAATCAATAAAAAATAAAAACAAAAAAAAGCATACAATTTGTATACGTTTTCAAAGTTTAAAATAATTACTTCAATGTATACTTATCGTACAGAAAACTGTAGAACATTATGCGAGTATAACCATTATGTTTTGATACTATTGTACTGACTTTATCTTCCAAGGAGTGAGTCAAGGACATAACCCACGACGGTGACCCCGTCATTGCTAGTTGTCGGATGACGCATGACCTCGAATAGTTTTATTGAAACGTTCCTTGGTCTTCCATACCGGCCACAGCCAAAACCAAGACCGAACTATCTGAGCTGCTCTTGCAGTGGCCGTGTATGTAGTAATAGGTCATATATAGTAGTAAGCAACGTAGTACTCATCGGGACAGTAAAATAAATATTTAACCAAATATTTCTACCCGTCGGTGTGAATACAAAATCCAAATAATGGCGGGTTTTGAGTAGATGCATGATAATAACAATTATTTATATTTTGTATGGTTTCGTAGTGCGGAGATCATTTAAACAATAAATTCATGAAAAAAAAAATCTGGTTGCCTGTAAAGTCGGTTTTACGGGCGAAGATTTTACGTGACAACGTCTTTTCTCGGTAGAATATTTATTGATATGAATATAATTAAATTGCACAATAGGAACAAGGAATTGAATGAAAATAAGAATTGCACAAATTTTAACTATAGAAATATATTTTGTTTACTAAAACATTGTACATGTAAACTTAAACTTAACTAATTCCTATTTGAGTGATTTTGTTGAGGATAGGACGATGATAGGAGAAATATGAAATGAAAGGAAGTGTTTCTGCTGTAATGTGTCTTGCGAAAGTCAAGTCGATAGTTGTTCCTTTTAACGTAGTTGACTTAGAAACGTTTGATACGCAATCAAGATTATACGTATTTTCATGAAATTAAGAAATTAATCAATCAATCATAGTTTACGATAATGAAATATCAGTGTACAATTATTTACCTTTATTGTTGTAGTTGTTGTAAATGACGAATCTAAGCACTCCACATTTTCACTACAGACACAGCTGACGATACTTTAACCACACGTGTGAACTTGTATTATGACGCTTTCTTGTTTTTCCAACGCCAAGAACGTTCGAGAAAGACAAAGACAGAGACACAAGCATGCGCCGATTCAATGCGCCTAATTCTCTAGTGCTGCGCGCGCGGCAGACCGATCATAGTTGAGTGGGAGAGAGACGCAAGGCATTCGGCGGGCCTCTCTCTCGTTCGGTGACTCATCGTAACGTTACCGAGCGTTACACTTTTTCATAAGTGACTCCCAGCCGCAACCTAATTTAAGACGTTGTCACGTCAAAAAGAAACTACTAATGTGAAGCCGAGAAATTGTAGAAATGTACGTATTTTTTACCAGTTGATATTTGTTTTGACTAATGAGTAGATAGGTCAGAAAACTGGACAAAAAATTCGTTGCTGGGGGACGCACCTTAAGTCAGTATTTCATGATAATGTTATTACGGCAGAGTGGAACACCGGAAATGCAGCGTAGAGTCGGAGCACGCAACAGCTATCGCCTCTTCAAAAATTTCTTCAATATTTCAAGTAAGTACAAAACATAAAACATCCGGCCTCCGCGGGCTCAACTCGTACGTCATAAAAAATATCAGGATATATTATTCCCTCGGCGTGTCGTGGTGTAAACTCACTCCACAGTGAGCGAGCGATGTAATGCTGTACGTAACGTAATTCGAGTGGACAGACATATCAAAACCATCACATAAAACATCTTCTATGCGTGGGCGTTGGTTCTGAGTTTTTGGTAATTTCGACTAAATAATAATTTTGAACCGAAACAATTGTAGGTTCACACTTGACCGTCATCTTACCATATCATAAACGATGACACGGTCGACGCTCCATTGTAGTAATCCTTAGCATGTATCACAATAATACCCTGTATTGTGAACTTAAAAGTAGAAAACGATTCTTCTGGGCTCTTCTGTTTGCTGTTCAAGAAGTTTCCTTATATTTTATGCTTTCCTGTTTGCTTTTAAGAAGGTTATTTCTATGTACTCCTGGGTTTACTATTGTAACATACGTGTAACATGTTACACGTTCCCATCTTGATGGCTGGTGACCTTAAAGCACGTATCCTGGTGGCGTGTGGAGCAATGAGATTTGCGCGCCTGATACGTTCGTACTCTGAATAACAAGCCGACTGGAGCGGAGGTTAGATGTTGGAGGAATAGTGGGGAACTATTCGCTAATACTGCGTTTTGGGAATCTATTTTTATAGGATCTGTAAGGATATTTTGTACAAGGTTTTCGTCACAACTTGGTATTATTGTTACAGATTACAAACCACACGATTAAATTCCGAGTCATTTGTTCAAGATTCAAGATTGGTACCGCTAAAGTAGTCCTACTAATATTAAAATGTTAATGTTTTGATGTTTAGATATTTGTCGCTCAACCGCGAAAGAACGGCGAAACGGATCTGTTAAAATTTGAAACAGTGCTAGCTTTAAGTCTAGAGTAACACCTAGGCTACTTTTAACCACTGCAAAATGCAAAACTCACTACGCGGGTAATGCCGAGGTTTCCAGTGAATCATATTTTGGTAGTTACCTGAATGCCCGATTGACCGTGCTTTATTCAGTTTTATTGCCGATAACGTAAAGCCCTCTGCAGAAAAAAAATTATGATGAAACTCATTGTAGCCAGTTTCGGGATTTAACGGTACCCAACGGTTATTAAATGCCAAAGTTTCGATAATTCGACGTTTTTTTTCGCTCTATCACGTCGGAATGCCTCAACAGATCGTATTAAACAGAGGTAGATTATAGTCGAATAGAATAATAAATAAATATAAATAAATATTGGTGGACAAGTAATTAAAACAAGTACAACTTTTTTTAATGATTTAACCCTCGACTACCTCGGATTGTAACCATACAGATTACGATTGATCTGTACAACATTGTACTAGTCAAACTCTTTCATTGTATATTCAGACAGATACCTCAAAAATTAAATAAAAAAGAAATGTATTTCGCCATTTTGTGATGGCGGTCATCGTGGATTTGAAATCTGTCATAGTGTATAGTATTTTACTAGTCAAGCCCTTGTATTTGATACCCATATTGAGGAACGTTGTGAAGAAATATTTTGTCCGCCATTTTAAGGAGGCGGCCATCGGCCATTAATTGACATTAACCCAACGCTAAAACCACCGCATGGAAATTAACCTGGAAATAAAATAAAACACATCGAAATTGGTCCATCCGTTTGAGCTCTACGGTGTCACAGACAGAAACACGCACACACAGACAGCTGTCTGTCTGTCTGCTGTTAGACATCGACATCAAACTTAAAACACCCTTTTTTGGTTGGGGTTAATAAAAGAACGGGAACCACGAATGTAAAACCGCGGGTGCTGCCAGTGATGGTTATATTTCTGTCCCAGAACACTCTCAACATTTATTTCAAGTGCGTCAAAAGAAGTGTAATTTCAATAAGAAGGTAAGCAATAGAAACCTGAATACTGAAACAACTGTTACACTAATCCATTTGATCTGTAGTGGTAAATCATCCACAGCGCGAGAGCTCGATAAAATAAATTAACTGAACACTTCGTCGGGACAGAAACAATCAATTAATTGTACACGCTGCGGACGGACTTAAGGCACTGCGCAGACGTAGCAACTGTTGCGGCGACACGGTACTCGATAACGGTTACAGTTGTCCACAGCTCCATCAAAGACCGCATCGTTGCTTAAGAAGGCGGTCAAGTGCGAACATAATGTCTTGTCATAAAATACAATAAAAAGTTTTTTAACAACGATACATTACATTTTGAATCAGGATTTGAATACATTCAGGTATCTATTAGGAAAATCAAATTCTAACTGCACGTTCCATTAACTTTAGTTTCAAAGACGAAAAACGTTAATAGTCATGGTTTTTAATCAAAATTACTTTTTATTTTACTTAAAATTGTGACAAGCACGTTAGGGTTCAAACAACCGTTGATGCCGAATTTGAATAAAAAAATTCCAAGGATATTTCTTAATCAACACTATTTAACCCTAAACCAGTGCATCCTCACTCGCTCAAGGTCGCGCGGTTTTAGCCTACAGCTAGACCGTTCCTCGCACGGAACAAGTGCCAGGCGGTTGTCGAACGCACGTCTGAGCGCTCGCGCAACACGTTTCCCGCGCAAAATTACGTCGCCATACATTGTGCTGTAAATGGATGCACGAGTCAAAAACAAAAAAAATATCATTTTTTCTAGTTGTACAAAAATATACCATTATTTTTATATTCTTCTGCTAACCGTACAAAAAGTACGGGACATTATAAAATAGCTTGTAATCGAAGCTGGTTGTATGTATTAGTGTAGGTAAGTACATTAAAATATGTTACATATTTATCAAACAACATTTAGACGATCAAGTAGAATAAAAACAGTCAAAATATACTTTTATTGTTATAATTTCAATGTGTCCGACCCTATGTTACGGCCTCTTCTAGCTGTCTTGCGCGTTACGAAGTAAATAACTAAAATATATCATCTGAGCTACAATGCTGACTACCTACATAACGAAAGGTTAATTTAATTTTTTATTAGATAATATGTCGACAACCCTTTCGATGCGCATCATTTCACGCCAGACAGCGACAGAGTTATGCGTTAGAAGAGAGCGCAAATGTTTAGGTTAAAAATTGCGATAGCCATTGAGCGCTAATGCGAGCTGAATTGCACTTTGTTGCGTCCCAGCAAGAGTCGCTATTTATATAAGAAATTTCGCTAAGTGAGGGTTCTGTAGTAATATCTATTATGTGCCTAAACTAACAAAATGTATAACTACTAAGATAAGGGAACTTGAAATATACTCTTTGCAACAAAACAATTGATTCTAAACTGGTGTTAGCTTACTTACATACTCATAGCGGAGTTTTAAATTTATACATGGATAATTCACGTGTGCTATAATACTCAGTCTAGTACGACTTGTATAAGTTTTGGCAGTGACCGGCGGCCGTAGGCACTACAGTGCCAAAAAAGATGATACTATTCTTAAAAATTTCATTTTCTCCGAAAAAATTAAAAACCAATTTCAGTACACATGCTCGACAATATGTCTTAATTTTTGTGATATCAACTAAACAGACTTAACTGTTCCAATCAGCGAGGTAGAACGAAAACGTCATCAAAGCAAGCAAATTTTAGATTTTCGTGGGTATTTCTAAAACCTCTAAACCGGTTTTGATAAAATTTATAAGGAACTACTGCTGAATTATGATCTACCGAACAGAAAAAGAATCAATCAAACCAATTCACCATTGGAGAAGCTGTCATGTAACAAAACACTATCGAATTTGGAACGTTTTTCTTTTTTGAAGTCGGTTAAAGATACACTGCACCAACTTGCATCCAAAGTTTGCGCAGCGCCTTAACCAGCTTGAATAAAACATGAAAGAGCAGCGTATTAGCAGCTCTCCCGTACAACCGAACTTGCTTTGAGATATCGTAAAAGAATCCTTTGACTTGCAAATGTAGTGGGACCTTTTAACTACAGCTTTAGTCTTAAACATAAGATCTCAAGATATAAATAAGTATGTAGAGGTATATGAACACCTGTCTTCCACTATAATTATTATAATCCATTCCACAGTTCCCTGGAAAAGATTGCTTTTAGTGTAAAGGACGCTAAATGTTGGCCATTCTAATTCTAATTCAGGATGGGGTTGATAGGCCTGCACTGACGTCCCGCTAGGGGTGTATTGTGCACTTCCCGCCGGCCAGCCTACCCAAACCAGCCGAGCTCCTTAAAATAGCGGAGCACGGCCTTGGGGCGCTGGCGTACTAGTTCCACTCCCATTTGTCAGATATTGTTTCACTACGTAGGTACTTTATTTGGAGTTTTTTCAAATAATCCCGATTCTAATCTTACAGCCGTTATAGTTGGCCATTTTTATTGTAATTTATTAAATAAACAAAAATAAACATTGGTGGACAATTCACACACAACACTATCTGACCCCAAACTAAGCCAAACAAGAACTATGGCGGCCAGATTAGTTGGCACGGTACTGCGCTCCTCACTCAAAGATATAATAAGATTTATCTCTATTCCCTGTATTTTTTCAAGAAACATTGCCATTCAAACTGGAACATAGTGATGTTTGCAAATTATTTGGCGGTTATTAACTGGCAAGGGTGTGGTATTATACTTGCCTACTCTCGCTCTCTCGGAATCTGCAAAGAGGTGAACCACTTTAAAAAAAAACGAAAAACTAAACAAAGCTTGTGCTGTGTATATTGTATAATATTATATCTATTGTGTTGTATTGCATTGTATTGTATTTGGCGATAGCTGATTAAATAATATTTTAAATTTGATTGCCATCATTTCGTAAATATTGACTTTTCCATTAGACACAATACATATTATTTCAAATGAATTGTTAAAGAAAGCCATAGGAAGGACGAAAGCTATTTCAAGCTGTGGTGGAATGTATTCTAAGGATTAAACGAAGAACAATCACGACAATTGTGTTCTATCTTGTTGCGTTCATGGCTTAACTCGACTAGGAATGCTTCTAAACTATCTCAAAATGACGCATTTAGATACATAACTAGAGTGGAATCGGCAACTAAGCACTTTAACAGGCAGTTTGTTAGAAAAATATTGTAAAAACATTGTTACTTAACAATGACCTTATACAAAACAAATACAAAATCTTTATTGCTGTCTGCAGGTAAGATAAGATGATACAAAACATTTAAATAATTGACCCATACAAACTGGCCTCTTCTTCTAGAGGCATGCAATATGTCTGGCAACACAGTTTCCATTGGTCTGAATTTATACAATGATAATAATAGTCAGCTGATAAAGTCTTTTTCTTCTTTTTTCCTTTTTAGCCTTTTTAGCTTTTAAAAACTACTCATAACGCCTGTAATAAGCTTAGAAGGTAGTCTTTATAATGTAAGATTTTTGTAAATAGCATATCCTACTCTGTTGTAATTCGACTATTTTTGAATTAATAAAATTACGTAATTATGATACATATTTCTTTACTTATAAATATGTACCCAATAACCAAAGTGAGCCGTTGACCATTCACAGGGCACTACATTGTGTTCACGTTTTAGGGTTCCGTAGCCAAAGGGCAAAATACGGAACCCTTATAGATTCGTCATGTCTGTCTGTTTGTCTGTCTGTCTGTCCGTCCGTATGTCACAGCCACTTTTCTCCGAAACTATAAGAACTATACTATTGAAACTTGGTAATTAGATGTAATCTGTAAACCGCATTAAGATTTTGATACAAAACAGATATTCGGTCGAATTGAGAAACCTCCTTTTTTTTTGAAGTCGGTTCAAAAAATAGAAAAAAAAAACATTTTTTTTAGGGGTGTCTCATACATAAAACTGAAACTCAAAAAAAAAATGTTTTTGATCCATACCATACGTATGAATAGGTCATCAAAAATGATATTGAGGTTTCTAACATACTTTTTTCTAAACTGAATAGTTTGCGCGAGGGACTCTTCCAAAGTGGTAAAAAGTGTCCCCCCCTCCTGTAACTTCTAAAATAAGAGAATGACAAAAAAAAAAATGTATGATGTACGTTACCATGTAAACTATCAAAGAAAATTGGTATTAATGATATCTAGTAAGTAGTTTTATTTTAATACGTCATACATTGACTATTGTTAAGACACTGACTAAAGGGTTCGTTGCCACTAGTTCCATTCACAGTTCCATGATGGAACTACTGATAATAATGTACAACATTAGTTCCATTAAAAAAATGGATCTCGAAATAATGGAAGTAGTGTTAATTTTGAGTCGACACTAGTGCCATTTACAGTTCCATGATCTAACTACTGATAATATGCTTTTACACCAGTGCTAACCATTGGCGCTATCGTTTTAGTTGCTGAAAATAATGAAACTAGATCGATTTTATCACTACAAAGTACAAAACAAACTCACTTCCCGCGCCAGATCTGGTCCTAAGTAACCCGACCGGTCAAATTTAGTTATTTAGAAACTCACTAACAGGATTTTTTTAGGTAGGTAAGTAAGTACTTAAGTGAAATATAAATTAAGTTGTTTGCCAAACAACAAACATATTATTTCTGAATATTGTTTCAATAGTTACTTATACAATAAAATTGATCTAGTTATGTAATGGATGGTACTGGTTTTAAACAATATCAGTAGTTACATCATAGCACTGTGAATGGCACTAGTGTCAACTCAAAATTGACACTAGTTCCATTATTTCGAGATCCATTTTTAATGGAACTAATGTTGTTAATTATTGTCATTAGTTCCATCATGGAACTGTGTATGGGAACTAATGGCAACGAACCGACTAAAGTAACAACGAAGTACAAGAACTTTTGTATTATGTTACTTGCGGCTACGGAATCCTTCATTGGCGAGCCCGACTCCCACTTGACCACTTTTATTGACTTTTAGGCATTGCTGTCTAATTAGAATATGCCACACCATACATTAAGAAACAGTGTTTGGCAATAGAAGTAATAAAAAAAATCTAAAGGAAAAGTAGCTCACATACTACTCCAGACTAAAACGAATATTTTTAATTTTCAAATTTAAATTGACTGGTTTTACCTAAGTAAGATTTCCGACGAAGCCCCTATACAGCAAAAGCTGTCTATTATCATACTTACTAGTTGTTTGATTTGGTGTTTACAAGTTTGAGATTTCATTTATTATTATTTTGTAAAGCAAAATGTAATTAATATGATGAGCCTGTGTAGTGGCGTCCATACAACTTAATTTCTGCAATTATTATCTGAATGTTACTTCCATGACAATTAATAATTTCCTATTCTATTTTAATATACTCGTAACAAATTTTATATTGCAGACTGATTCGGTCAGTTCTCACAACATGATTGAGCAACAATAATTTTAACTTGAAAACTTTTACAGTTGTAACATTCGTAGTATTAGTTTAGCAACCTGTTTGGCTTATCTTTCGATAAAAATCTTCCCTAGAGAATTTCCTACTTATTTTTATTGCATTGTAGCTCCATTCAGAGACAGCTATTTTTTCCCTCCTCTCATCTTTTGTTCTCCCTTAAAGTTAAGGCATGGTTAACAAAAAATATTCACGTATAATAATACTTTTCCGTTGTTCAAAACTACTTTTAAATTCAGCTATTATATTCGCACTTCAGTTTAATGAAGTACTCCAGTGATGAAAATGAATTTCCCTCTCGAGGCCTGAATTTTCATTGAAATAAAACTCTCACGTGGAAATACCGGCGCGTCCGTTAACTCAATTATTTGAATTTGATCGGATCAGTAAATACAACTTTCGGACGCGAGTTAAAAGGCAATTTCGACTAAAATATACGAGTACAAGCTAAGTACTAAAATTTATTGCAGCGAATATCGTTAGATTCATGGATTCCACTTTCCTCATTTATACATCTCGTCAATATGTCTGTTGCTCAATTGCGACGTCTACACGGAAAAGAGTTTGGGTAGTTTTATATGGAGGAGTGACGTTTTTTTTGTGGCGAAGGATTATTGTATCTGTCTTGTAACATTACCTTGCTTAAGAGTTTAATTCAATTCATTTAAATTCTTTGTTTTTCCGTAAAATTAGGTATAAGTGCACACACAGGTCTTAATTGATGCAATCAGATCTACTGTTAATAATATCTGAGTTATGGTCTTTCAAAATGTTTTTTTATTATGAGAAATACAAAGCCAAATATCTTTAAATGTTCCAGTTTCGATATACTTCAAAGAATAACTATTATCACAGAATATTATATAATAACTTTTAACTTTTGCTCACTTTACGCTGTTCTTTCAAAATATCCAAGTTTCATTACTGGCCGCGGAAATCCAAAAAATATTTTATAATCCTTAATTTGCGTAGTTACAATAAGATTTTATAAATGTTTTCTTTGAGGGATGAAATTGAATAAAAAACAAAATTTTATAATTTTTATGAATATACTTGTGAAGAGATTAGATAAGATGAAAAGAACATAAATTTACTCTTCATTTCATTTAACAATAACTTTTTTGCAGAACCTAACTTAAATACATTTGTTGTCTTAAAAGAAAATGCATTAAAAGCAGTAATGTAAGAGAGCCGAAGTCAGTAACAAACATTACAAATGAAGTAAATGAAAATGGGAATAGTTTTCAAGTATCTGCTGAAGCTGTTGTCTGGTTTCAATTTGTTCAAATTAAATCTGAATGGTTCTACAATTTCACAATCCATGTTTACAAATTGTAAACACAATTACAATTTTCTACGCTACATCACGTAATATAATTGCAAATGTACAATCTACAACTAAAGGCTTATTTACACTTGGCTAAATTTAGTGAATGAATTTAAAAGCAAAAAAGCAAGGTTAGTCGACTCAATTCGGAAGCAAGTTAGAAGCAAGCCATCCTCACTTATGAATTTAGTATGCTAGATTCATCATCATCATCATCAGCCTGTATTTGTCCACTGCTGGACATAGGCCTACCCTATGATATACCTCAGCTCATACATGCTCCTTTTACGGTTCGTCGTTCTGCGTGCAGGCTGTGGCCTTATGGAATACTCTTCCTGCGGCCATTAGACGTGCGCAGAGCGTCGCTTCGTTCAGGACTCTGATTCGGCAGCATTTTCTGACAAAAGTTGTTCACTGATTTATGTTTATTTTTCTTGGATTTTTGTGTTTCTTATTATATACATACATTATTTTACTATTTTATATATATATATATATGTATTTGTATGTGCATTTATATATTTAAACTTATTTATTTATTATACATCTATTATATGTATTTTGTTCTATTATATTTTAATTTTATAATTTATATATAATTAATACACGTGTTTATTTATATTGTTAGTTGCACCACTGCCCAAAATCTTACAATCTTGTTTCTTTGTAAATCAAAGGTTATCTGGAAGAGATCGCTTTTAGCGATAAAATCGCCTTTTGTGCCCATTATGTGTTTATTATTTTATTTGTTACTTATTGTCAACTTTGTTTGTGGTGCCAATAAAGTGTTTTTGTATTGTATTGTATTGTATGATACGCCACTCAGCCCGGTCCTCGGTTTTACTTCTCCAACCACCACCAGCTGCCTTTCGGATATCGTCACTCCATCTAGTCTTAGGGCATCCTACACTATGTTTGCCGATTGCCGTCTCCACTCCAGAACCCGTCTGTTAGCTGTGCCAGCTTACTTAATGCTATTACACTTCACTAAATTCAGTAGTGATTTAATTTAGCCAAGTGCAATAAAGCTAACTAAGAATGAGTACTTACTTCTTCGTCAAGTCCTTGGTCCACATTACGAGTAGGTTTCCTATTGTATTCTCAGAGTATCTATTTTGTTAGCTCGTTGGTTCAATTTCCACCCAAAACGGCTATTTGTGTGATGCATTTGGATATTTGTTATGTGTTTGGGTGTTTTTATGTATAAGTATAAGTATTTACAATAATATAGATACAATAATACAGAACATCAATAAACAATCATCAACATTGTAAATCAAATCCTTGTTTTTATAATATGCAATATATACAAGTATGCAATATTATAACTACAAACTATTATTTAAAAAAAAACTTATAATGTACTCCAAACTAACATAATCTAAGAAAATTTATCTTTAAAATCATATCTTTGTGTTTTTTGTAATAATTTAACTACCAATTATTGTAAGACAAGAAATAAAGAAGCTTATTATTATTATTCACTCATTTAATCTTTTTTCTTAATTTTTAAGTTTTTTACAATACACATAAAAAATACAAACATTATAAAAAACTTAAAAACTAGGGTGCCGCCAGCAGCGGGGCAGGGCCCAAGCTACCGGTGGTTAGGGCTGCAGACTGAGGAACCTCCTGACGATGCGCGCTGTGTCGAGGATGACTGCCTTCTGGATCTGACCCTTAATCCAACCGTCTAGCGAAAGTCTCTTGAGATGTTGGTCGAGACTTTTCGCTACAAGGCCGTTTGCCGACACAACTATTGGGACTATGATCGTTGAATCAACATCCCACATGGCGGTAACCTCATGAGCCAAGTCAAGGTACTTGCTAAGCTTGTCCTTCTCAGCTTTCACGAGGTTCTCGTCATGTGGCACGGTGATATCGACGATTACAGCCCGGCGCTCGGACCGGTCTACCAGCACGATGTCAGGCTTATTGGCGACAATAGTCCTGTCCGTGATGATAGAGCGGTCCCAGTAGAGCAACGCACGACCATTCTCGAGAACTGGCAGAGGTGCGTACTTATAGTAGGGCACCTCGGACTCGACAAGGCCGTATCGAAGAGCAAGCTGCTGGTGGATGATCCTGGCTACTAGGTTATGTCTGTGCAAGTACTCGCCGTTAGCAAGATGCGAACAACCGGAAATAACATGACGAAGTGATTCGCCTGGACGGCGGCATGCCCGACAAATGTCGACCGTACCGTCCTTCATTATGTATTTCCGGTAATTGTTCGTCTTGATAACTTCGTCAGCAATTGCACAGGCAAAACCCTCGGTTTCTCCGAAGAGGTCCCCGAAGCGTAGCCAGTTCACCGACGCGAGCAAATTCACATCGGGGCCCGTCAGGGCCGATAGAACCGCCCGTGCAGCTCCTTGCTCTTCCATACTTCCTTGCGCTCATCAGTGCTGAGCACCGATGGTTTGCGCCAGTTCTCGTTTGCCATTGAAAGAGGCGTCAAGCTCCTGTCAACTGCCACAACATCACGATGCATCCCGGACTCACTGTTGCGGAAATAATCCTTAAGACTGCAAACCTCGCGGTTGTGAAGGTTCTTGGCATTTAAAAAGCCTCGACCTCCACACTTCCGCGGGATATACAGCCTCATAACAGATGAGCGCGGGTGTAGCATTCGGTGTGTTGTGAGCAGTTGATGGACCTTTCTGTCCAGGGCGTCGAGCTCAGTCTGAGTCCATCTCAGTATGCCAAAGGAGTATATCAGCAGAGGTTACCCAACCGTTGAAGGCTCGCGCCTTGTTACCGCCTGACAGAAGACTTTTGAGTACTTTTGTCAGCCGGCACAAGAAGCGCTCCTTCACCGATTTCTTAATGTAATCTGCTGATATACCCAATGACTGTGACATACCGAGATATTTGTAGGTCTCGTCTTCGGAGAGAGATCTGAGAGTTATAGTCTCGGAAAGTTGTAAATTCTCTGAATTTACTACTTTCCCTCGCTGTACATGCATGACCGTACACTTGTCACACCGAACTCCATCTTGATGGCGTTACTAAAACCTCCGTGGTTTTAATAGCTCCAACAAGTCTTGGCGTTTCGGTGCAAAAAGTTTGAGGTCGTCCATGTACAACAAATGAGATATAACCTCACCTCCTCTACGAAGACGATAACCTAACTCTGAATCCTTCAGCAGAGTGCTGAGAGGATTCAGACTTAGGCAGAACCATAGGGGACTTAGACTGTCACCCTGAAAATGCCTCTTTCAATCCTAATCAAGTCCTCCGAAACAAAAGAGCTGTCAACGCTACCTGGTTGACGAAGGACTGTGACCCACTGTCCCATGCATTTGCTTAGAAAAGATTTTAGAGTTGGATTTATTTTGTACAACTCTAAAACCCTTTCTAGCCATGAATGGGGCACCGCATCATAGGCCTTCTTATAGTCAATCCAAGCGGCGGAGAGGGCTCCTTTGTTTCGTTTGACTTGTTGGCAAATGGTCGTGTCAATGAGGAGTAGCTCCTTAGTACCACGGGACCCAATCTTACATCCATTCTGAGAAGAGGCCAAAACGTTATTCGCGACAATATGCGCATTAATTTTGCTCTCAGAATAGATGTAAGCAGCTTGTAGATGGTAGGTAAGCACGTAATGGGTCTGTAGTTCTTCGGTTCCGTGGTACTACCAGACTTATGGAGCAGGAAGGTGACTCCGGTGGTCAAGAAACTGGGAAGAGAACCCGTCTCCAGGGCTTCTTGGAATTGTGTTGCCAAACGTTCATGTGAGCACCGAAACCACTTTATCCAGAAGTTGTGCAATCCGTCCGGTCCAGGACTTTTCCAGTTCTGAGCCGTCCGGATAGCACAACTAACGTCTATGGAGTCGATCGTAATAGACTCCATGGGTTCGATAAGTTCACATGCACGTTCGATAACACGCATCCAAGCTCCCTCCGCGTGTTCGACAGGCACCGACCAGATGCCGCGCCAGAAATTTTTCATAGCGCTAGGATCCGGTAGCTGCCCGTCGTTCACACGTTGACTAGTTCCTTCCCAGTTTCGGTACACCTTCCTTTGATCACTTTGAAAGTCGCGATTTTGCCGATATCGATTCACACGCTCTCCGTAGCGGCGAATACGGTTTGCCCACGCATAAACTTTCTGCTTCAGGTAGTCAATACGTTCCGTAGCATTGGCAAGATAGTGCTGGGGACGGATACCAGTCCCAGCAAATGCCTGTGCTACGAAACGCATGACTCGGGGACGACTGTTCCCCTGTCTGAAAACAGATTAGCTTTGCTATAAGAGTCCTGAATTTGCTGATACGCCGTTCTATTCGTACTTGCCATGCGGGTGCATCTCCGACGGTTCGCGTTGTACGGTCAGTGTTTGGGAACTTGACACGTGCAACGCGACACGCCGCGATAGCACCACAGTACAGAATAGAATGGGTATCAGTCAAATCCTTGCTAGTTCCCAGGTAGGGCACTAGCAAAGTATTCAGGGCTCCCATCAAAGCCAAATTCCGTTTATGGGTGGGTAAACGCGGTAAGCGCGGCCTAGAGTTGGGCGTGGATACATATCGCAAGATCGCGTCTTCCAAAGCGCTCCTCAGTTGCTCTATTACCTGGTCAGATACATTACTACTCGCCGAGTCTTCCTCCTCGATGACGGGGTCGACCGGGGCCGCAAGTATCGCCACTGACGTCGGCACTGAGGTCAGTGTCAGGGTCGATGACGCGGCGGGCGGATCCCGGATCGAGGTAGAAGCTGGGCGAGTACGTTGTTCCTCCAGGCGTAGTTGATCAAGTGCCGAGCCATCCAGCAACTTACATCTCTGAATAGCGCGAACCTGATCAGATAGCCGTTGTGCGGAAACGGTGACAGCTGGTTCAAGGGCCTGAAACAGAGACAACATTCTGGCACAGTACGCGGTCAGGTTGGTTCCTCCTTCTGTAGCCCTAAAATAGGCGCGCATGCAGTTCTCGTTCATTTGTCGAGTCCATCGCATGCGACGCACTACACTACCGGTAGCGAGGGCCGGGCGCGAGGCAGATTGCCTCACAGGCCCCAAGCGTGCCGGCAGCTGGGGACGCGTCCGTCGTACAGTTGGTCTTGGCGGCGGCGGCGTCGGGGCCACACTCACTTCACTCGATCCGCTGTCCTCGGCGGGGGTATGGAACTCATCGTCCGAGGAAGAGTCTGAAGGGCTGAGCGACGTGGATGCAGCCGAGGGTGGAAGGCGTGCGTTTTGTGGGGCTGCTATTATTATTATTATTAATACAGAACAGCTCCTCACGGTTTTACCCGAGTAGTTTTTGTTTCCATTATATTACAGCGGTAAAAAATAACTTATGTCCTATTCCAGTGTACTTCTATAATTTATTTATTTAGGATTCCAACGCTTTACAATGAGTAGGTAGGTAAGTAATACATTGGTGTGACAATGTGATACACATTATACACTGTACATAGGATGTTGCGTATAGTAAAAATTGCTTATAACTAACTTATCAAGTAAGTAAATGTAATCAAATTTAATTTAAAAAGTACAGAGGTTGTTAGATTGGTGACCTTGAAACATGTTGTCATGCAGGAAGTCGTCTATTTTGTAGCATTTTTTTAACAAAATGTCTTGCAGTATTTTTTTTTTTGGAATTGGTTTCCTCTCGTAGATTTTTCGGCAGGTGGCTATAAATTTTGTACATCATGTAATGAGGGCCTTTGCGGACTATTTCCAGCTTTGGCTCAGGTGCAACAATGTGATGTTTTCGTCGAGTGTTTGTATTGAAAGTGAAAAGGTTAAGATGTTGTTTTACAAAGATTGCAGCCTCTAATATGTACATACATGGTAGAGTTAGTATTTCCTGTTGCATAAAATGATAATAATATAACTGTGTTAGAAATATCAGGCCAATTTGTTCAGCCGTTCCGATCTGAGTTTTAATTTTGACGTGACGTCTTATAAATTGGTTTGCCGGGTGACACTTCAAGAAACTGCGTTACGCTCCGCTCACGTTATGCGCTCACAACGAGAGCGAGTAAGAGGCACGCGTCCCTTCCACTCGGGCATGGTTAGCCCGCCTAAGAGCGAGAGAGACAGACATAAAAAGTGAAAGGCACGCGTCCCTTCCGTAAAATTATTTTACCACTCAAAGTCGTTGTCACGTAAAACTTTCGCCCGTATACCGACTTTACAGGCAACCAATTTTTTCTTACGGTTTTAATCTCACATATTTTAGTTTTGTCGCGCGGCAAAATTTATATTTCTAATATTAGTAGTATTTCTGCGTTTGTAACATGTTGTAGAACCCGCCCGCACTCCGTGAATGAAAGAGACTCTGAGATAAGGGAAGCCAGCTTTTTGCTAGTTAATAAGAAAGCTGCGAGCTGATGTAAATAACTGGGGAATAAATTAAAAACGACAAGCGCTCTGTTCCTCGGCAAATAGTCGGAGGACTCGACGTCCGCCTCGGTGATGGACGAAGCTGAAGAGACTACTTAAAGTGCTTTGCTCTGAATTATTTAAAATGTAATTAGAATGCACGGGTAGACTGGAAAGAAGAGAATGCATCCAAAAATACAAGTCATTAAGAGAATAATAAATATTAAAGTAGTAAGTATTTAAATAAAAGTCGTAGCTACATTGAAATTCTGTTTTGTTTAAGTAACCTTATAACTTTTTTAGTCGTTAGGAACTTTAACTTTATAGGTTTCGAATCAATCGCAATCTCAGCGACGATGCGGCCTACGACGGAGCGTGTTTACATAGAAGAAACCGATTCAGTCTCGATTTGAAGACACAAAGATTCACCTAACAATTTTTGAAAGGGGAAAATTGGATGGGTTCGTGTCACTAACATATTAATGTAGCGGTGTGATGACGTAACGTAGCGAAGGCAGAGTAGAGGAGAAATTAATTAATTAAATATGTAATTCATAGCGCATAATTATCCATACTAATATTATAAATTCGAAAGTAACTCTGTCTGTCTGTCTGTCTGTCTGTCTGTCTGTCTGTCTGTCTGTCTGTCTGTCTGTCTGTCTGTCTGTTCGTCTTTACCGCCTAAACCAACCAACAGATTTTGATGAAATTTGATACATAGATAGAATAGATCCCGAGAAAGGACATAGGCTACTTTTTGTTCCGAAAAAAGGGTTAAAAGGGTTAAAATAAGGGATGAAAGTTTATATGGAAAACTTCGTCATTGTTGAAGAACTATGAAACTTTACGTCTAGATATTTAACACGAAACCATAAAATGTATATTTAAGCAGTTTTGTAGTTTCGAACTGTACCTACGGGGGTGGAATTGGGGGTGAAAGTCTGGAAGTTCAATATTATTGAAGATAAAACCATGAAACTTTGTATCTAGACACTTGAAATGGAGTCGATAAACGTTTGTTCCAGCAATTTTATAATTTCTAACTATACGGGGATACTTATATAACCGCTTGATACACTGGCCGCTTTTCGCGTTTTACAAATTTGGCGGGAAAACGGGTGTCAGGTTACATAAGTGCGGTGTTTATGTTTCGGCATATGAAGTGCCACTTTACCCGTTTGAGCCATTTACTCTCAAGAGCGTTTCAAGACGCTTCTAGCGGTATCATTTATTTATAACTAATGTACTTAAATAAATTCAAGATGGCCGCCGCTACAAAATGGCGGATAATTTATGTTTTATTAATCCCATCAATATGGGTATCAAATGAAAGGGCTTAACAAGCAGAATACAATATACTATAAAAAATTGAAATCCAAGATGGCGGCCGCTACAAAATGGCGGATAACGTAGGTTTTATCAATCCCATCAACATGGGTATCAAATGAAAAGGCTCAATAAGCAGAATACAATATACTATAAAAAATTGAAATCCAAGATGGCGGCCGCTACAAAATGGCGGATAACGTAGGTTTTATCAATCTCATCAATACGGGTATCAAATGAAAGTGCTCAACCAGTAGAATACAACGTACTATATAAAATTAAAATCCAAGATGGCGGCCTCTACACAATGGCGGATAACTTAGGTTTTATCAATCCCATCAACATGGGTATCAAATAAAAGGGCTTGACAAGAAGAATACAGTGCACTATACAACCTCAATATTTAAGATGGGCGCAGCCACTAAATGGCGTATCAGACAGAATTTTTGATAGTCGACGAGATTTCCATGGTGTCTTATCAAATGTTATGCATGATGGACGCTCAATTAAGGCAAATTAAGAACTGCGAAAATGTGTTTTTTGGAGGAGTAAACGTATTACTTTTCGGTAATCTTTTACAACTGCCTCCTATAAAATGATCAGGAACACCTGTTTTCAATTCTAATACGAAATTATATATATGAAAGTAGCTCTCTCTGTCCGTTGCCGTCTAACGCCTAAGCCACTTAAAGAGTTTGTTACAATTTGGTGCACAGATAGACTAGACTTAGGAAAGGACAACGGCGACTTTTTATCACAGAAAAAGAGTTGAAAAGAGTGGAAATGAGGAGTAAAAGTGTGCATGGAAGGATCTTTGCACTCTTTGTATGCTATTTTTAACCGACTTCAAAAAAGGAGGTGGTTATCAATCCAGTTGTATTTCCAATTGTGAATCAAATTTAGATGGTTATTTTTTTGGTTGGTAGATTATAGTTCAGAGGTGGTCATATAAATTTTATCGAAATCAGTGGGGCGGTTTTTGAAATATGAACAACAAACTAAAATTTGCGTTCATGTACCTAATCAGACGATATATCTACTAATATCTACTAATAGACTCTAATAAAATTTGGCGGACCGTCCCAATATGATTTTAAATTAAAGTCTGTTTTTGATTAATTTTTTGAGAACATAGTTTTTTTTGTAATTTGTCGTGTAAATTGTACATTTATTAATAAATATAAAACTTTGACTTAGACCGATTATTAACGTGAATTTGTATGGTAGTACGAGTAGGTACTGCCTCAATTACTTTAATAAATATGTGGCGCGGACGAAGTCGCGGGTAAAAGCTAGTAAATTATATGTGTAAAATATTGTATGGGTGGAATCTAGTTCGTGTCGTCGACCAGCTGTATATCTGTAGATATTCAAGTCACGTGTGGTGCAGTATTTATGTATGTTTGTGAAGTTACGCTGGCCTAGTCGAGAGAACGGCGTCTGCCGATCCGGAGACCCCGGGTTCAAACCCCACGCGCACCACTGTCTTTTCGAAGTCATGTGCGTAATACCGCTAACTTAAAACGATAAAGGAAAACATCGCGAGGAAACCGACATGTACCTAGAACCGTTCGAAGTCATGTGTCATCCACAAACCCGCACTGGGCCAGTGTGGTGGATTATGGGTTTAACTCTCTCCTTGCGAGAGAAGGTTCCGAGTCCCAGCTGTGGGAACATTTAGTGGGCTGTTGATGATGATGATGATTGTGCTGTTTAATACTGCAATTCTAAGTAATTCGTTTTTATGCACTTCATGTTTCAACTGAGAATGCATAATTTGTCAATTTTTCCTTGCCACCAGGGCTTCAAGATACACGCTTGGTGCTTAGTTTGGGGTTCCGCTAAATGTATTTTATGTACACAACACAAACACTATTATCACATTGTAATCCTTTTCCACTATCTTGTGATGTTTTTGTGGCTGATATATTTTTTGTCTCCAAAATAAACTATTAATGCTATTTCTATTTCACTTCTATCGGCAGGCCCTTTGCCAAGTGGTGTGAACGACAAATTTCACGATTGTGAGGCCGAATTACAATAATCCGATATCCGTGGGTCGAATAGTAAAATACTTCCCATCCAACTTATATTGTTTATGACTCCAAACTTATGTTTGTTGGTATATTGATATTTAAAATTGTGTTTATTTAATGAAACATTTGAAATAATTAATTTGTTAAATAATTAAATTATGTTTGACATTAACATAGTAACATTTTTGTATAATAATAATAATAAAAAATCTACTGGTAAATATGCACATGGAAGACAAATCAGAGGTACTAACGGGATTATAACCTACTACCCCGAAATTTTGTGAAACCGGACGTTTTAACCACTGGTTCATGACAGTACACATAAATTATTAACGAGAAACTTCGTACCTAATTCTGAAGTCAATTCCCAATGAGTTGTTTGTGTCCGTAAATTGATCGCTAGAATTGGTTGCAGCAATCAAAGCTGCCTTCAGCGGAGCATGCCGCTCGCGTTGTTCGGAACAATGTCCGCCGATGCACGACCCGGAATCCAATTTAAAACAAAACTGTTTGAAAAGCGGGACACATCCGGGGGACATTTTGTGTCGCTATAAAACCTGCCAAGTGGGAATCGGCTCATGTGTCGAAAGTTCCGTGTGATAACTGTAATATTTTTCCTTTTTTTAAGAAGATTGACAAAAAAACACACATACAGCCTAATAGTAAGTGGTTTAACTTACTCACTATGTGACAATGGTTTTTACAATTCACTCCACTTCTTAAAGGCTTGTATTTTAGAATTGTTATCGTTAATAGCTTATGCAGCCCACTAAATGTTTCCACTGCAGAAACTCGGGTCTTTCTCTCACAAGAGGGGAATCAAGGCCATAATCCACCACACTGGCCCAGTGTCGGTTGCTGGCCCAACGCATACCTTCAAATGTCGACTTTATTAGAACATCCCAGTTTCTTCAGAAAATTTTCCTTCGCTGTTCGGACCAACAGTAATAACAAACTTGTACATACACACACAGATGCAAATAGGATATAAGCCTCCGACTGGATGGCTTCTCACCCCTAAGCCAACACGGAATATGATAATGCTGAGCCCAATTGTTTCCTGTGAACACAGCAGACTTTATCATGTCGTCTTCGAATGTGAAACCCTAAAACCCGTAAATAGGCCGTTTAGTACAAAGTAGAATGGTATTACAGTCGGTGGGCACGTAGCATATCTGGAAACGGATGAACAGATGAGTCGCGCCGGCGCCGGCGCGTGACACTGCATCCTTACGGCAATAAGCTATTTTGTATGACGATGCACCTGGGCGCCGGTTTCACCTACGTATTCATACAAATTTATTTAAGTATATATTTGTTGGGTCTGTGTATATCTGTTGGATATCTGTGAACTCTTGTGTCTTTGTCTAACGGTGAAATATTTTTTGAAATCGTTCCAGTAGTTCTTCAGATTTGCGCGTTCAAACAAAATACCTCTTCAGCTTTATGATGTTAGTATATATATATTATAATATATCTGAAATCATTACCCTTCAAACCGAAATACAGTAATGTTTGAACATTAATGCTTGGTGATAAAATAACAGGCAAGGTGTAGTACTTCCCCGCGCGGACTCTGCAAAGAGTTCTACCACTACAGAACTACTGCTGGCTTCTGATGTTATCATGATGTTTTGATTTATTTTGTAAAAATCTAATTCCTCTAAGTAAAGTTTTGAACATAAACTAGCAATAAAATGCTTCCAAATGAGCCATTATAGCTTCATAAATTACAACGCCATCATAACTTCTTAAATGTAATTTTAAAGATGGCTTCAACTTCTCCCAAGAGACATTTGGCGTCCATTCGCGGTGCAGTTAGTGACTGAATCAGCCGCCAAAAATCTAACTTCGCCAAGTTCGCAACTTCGCCAAGTTACGGTCAAACGTAATGGGTGAAGTTTTCTCACGATTTTGCATTTAACCTTCATTATAACTCTTACCATCAGGGCGGGAAGTTCGCGTAATTCAGTGCTATTGTGTAACAGAATTATGTGAGTTGGTAACTATGGACGACAAATGTGACAGCACCATGGGATTAATTAGACCAACTTTACATAACTATATTTTGTGGTGTCCAACTTCGAAACTGGTGTCGAAATCTAAACCAAAGCAGTCAAGCTTTCAGTTTGGGCTGAAACTGAATCCATAACTGACATATTTATACTCAAATCTAGTACACTTTTTAATTTATTACCAACATAAAGACAGTTAAAAAGTCAAATAAAAAATTGGCAGTCACAGGGACTGCCAATAGAAGTGAAAACCTTACAGAGTTAGATTGCTTACTTTGGAAATTACGCGGGTGAAACCGGAGGTCGTAATCCCGAGTTTAGTCTAAGATTTATATCATATATGAGGCTCATTTCACAGCCCACAACAAAATTTGTGTTTGGTGCGCCAAAAGAAAATATTACTTCAATAAATTACTCAGACTACTATTAAAATAAGATTAGATGCGAGAGGATATAAAATATCTCCTTGGGAGACTACCGCCTTCTACGACCTCTCACTGTTGAGCACCTCAACTAAGATGGTCGCCAGTGAGCGGTCCGCCGCCACGACTGCGGCTAGGGCTGCGGTTTGTCTTCCACCACGCATAATATATCTCCAACGCGTGCTGCGTGGTGTTTTGTGCACCTATGGCACATCCGGAATTTTTGTCTTTATTTCTCGTCCTAAGAAGTCTTAGCTTCAACTATAGAATAGATTTCAAGCCATGAAGTATTTAAACTTAAATCTGAAGTTAGTTACAATGTACAGTAAAATGTTGACTAGCAAATTTCAGGGTGTTGTCGGTTTTTCGTGCAAATTATCTCTCATAACTTGTCTTTAACGCGCCAATAGAAGCACAACTTTAAAAACCTAACTTTTACCATCTCGATAATTTATTTTAACACGATAAGGTAACTCTATATGAAAGCCACAACAAAGGAAAAATAATACAAAGGAAACTTAAGAACTATAAGTCAATCTTTTACTAAAAAAATATTCAACAATAGAGTTATCCCAGTAGTTACTTCATTCTCGCGTTAAGTAAGATCACAGCTCTTTAGCTCAGTCCGGATAACACTGAACAAACTTGTTTTGTCGCGCTGAGTCAACATTCCCGTATACATTACCGGCTGAGGACTCCCCCACACTTCCCTCGCGGCGTGGGATAGATACAAACTAGTGTTTGTGTTGAGTGTTGAACAAAAAAGTAAACTATTTTCGTACAATAAATTAAACCAACTTCAAAACCACAAATAGGCACTCAAAAGCGAAAAATTAACTAAAATCATTATTATTAACGCTACTCACTCATCTATTTGAAGTCGGTGCCAGCCAAATC
Source organism: Ectropis grisescens (assembly GCA_017562165.1). Classification (NCBI taxonomy): domain Eukaryota; kingdom Metazoa; phylum Arthropoda; class Insecta; order Lepidoptera; family Geometridae; genus Ectropis; species Ectropis grisescens. The sequence goes on from CM029779.1 coordinate 29,180,052, forward strand.
TAACAGGTAGTGAATATTGTTTTTAAGCTTTCGCGATTTGAACACATAATGTTTATAATGTACAGGACTTAATCACGATTTAATTCATTGTTTAAATACCTCGACGTTTCGAGGACGCCGAAATACGTCATTCCATTTCAGACTCCAGGTGTGTATAAGGTCGACTGCAGCTGTGGTAGTTCTTATATTAGTCAAACTAAGCGTACAATTGCTGAAAGGATCAAAGAACACATCGCCGCTGTAAAAAATCGCCAGACACAGAAATCTGCGATTGCTGAGCATTTGATTGATGCGGGAACTGGTCATTGGATCGAGCTTCACGACCCGAAGATTCTCTCCACCGAACGTCATTACTACGCAAGAATAGTCTGGGAAGCCTTAGAAATTAAAAAACATCGTAATTTCAACCGGGAGGATTGAAATTACGAGGATTTTATCGGCGTCGTGGAATCCAGTCATAAATAAATGTACGCATCGCGGAGTGAGTTCGGAGAAGCCTGGTGATACGGTTAGTGTTGTGTGTCGTGGTGGTAACCCTGCGATTTTCGAAGACCAAATGAGAGTAGATCTAGATCCCCTCATTTCGCAATGAGACGGCCCGCAATTTCTTCAGTCTTCTCGTGACCACGGCGGTTGTAACGCTGCCGAAACGTCGAGGTATTTAAACAATGAATTAAATCGTGATTAAGTCCTGTACATTATAAACATTAGGTAGTGAATAGATACTACTTACCTGTACCTACTTACCATGTGCCTACATAGCATCAATCTACTAACTTTTTGACCTGACTGGCACCGACTTCAAATAGATGAGTGAGTAGCGCTTATAATAATGATTTTAGTTTATTTTTCGCTTTTGAGTGCCTATTTGTGGTTTTGAATTCGGTTTAATTTTTTGTACGAAAATAGTTTATTTTACCGTCTTTAGTGTAAAACAAGTTTTTATTAATCCATTTACACAATTTCGTATTGACAAGATCGAGTTTCATAACTTTTGTGAAATCTACAACTACATCCTCCAGAAAATTGTACGCAAATTTTAGTTTATGGTTCATATTTCAAAACCCACTTGACCGATTTCGATAAGATTTAGGGACCATTTGGGAAGCATACCATCCGAACACAAAAATAAATTTTAAAATCGGTACAGGGGGTTCTCGAGAAATCAACCAATACATAAAAAAAATTATTATGGGGGTCGAATTGATAACCTCCTCTTTTTTTGGAAGTCGGTTAAATAGATTTGTAACATTTGTTTTACCTGTGATAGCAAGGTGTTCTTTTAGTATCGGTATAGGTAGTTATCGTTTCCGTTCCGTTATTTTCTAGGGGAAGAGTTACAAGGTAGTCTATGTGCTTATTCAGGATATATTGTAACATGTTTCAAATATAAAACCAATTCGTTTAACCCTTCTGACGTAATTGAACAACAAACCAAACATCAAAACTTTCGCATATTATATTCTATTAGGCTAAACACTCATGGAGCGGTTTCAAACCGCGCCCGCAGCTTCTGTAGAATGCAGATTTTTATGTAACAATTGAAATCAAAACTCAAAACGCGCGGCAGCCACGCGGCTCCCGCGCCCTCGCCGCCCGCCCGTCACCCGCCACGTTCGCGGACGAAAATCTCTCCCCCGGCGGCTGCGAAACCATGAAAACCAGCGGTCTCGTGAGTTTTTAAATAAAACCGTTGCCCGCCGCGGTTCGAGCCCGCACGCGGGCGCGGTTGGAAACCGCTCCACGAGTTTTTAGCCCAAGTAGGATGGTGCATAAGTGACGCATTACTTGACTGGAACGTGCTGGGCAAAACAAAATCGAAAATTGTTAATAACTAAATAATCATTATGTTCATAATTAAATGGATGCTATTATTTAAACGCTATTAATAATTTTCAATTTTGCATAACAACTCTTAAAACTTATTATGTTTTAAAACTAGATTGACTCTACAGAGTGGCCTAATAAATTAGTCTAATTCTGCACAATTAATGAAAGGTATAAAATATATTAAAACAAGAAAGCAAGTCTAGCACTAAAAGCTCAGCTTGGACTGGAGCCGTTGACATATAGGATGACTGATCAGGGCAAATGTTGAGATGAAATAGTGGCCCTGGAAAACATTTCTCCGGCGTTTTATATTTTTTTCGGCGTCGTCTCTAATTTAGAGAACGAATATTTCTAAAATATCCATAAATTAATATTTTAATATACGGAGATTAGGTAAATTTGGTAATAAAATATATTAATGAAGTAATTTAAATAACACATTTATCTGTAAGGCGCTAGCATGCCTCATAACAGCCTCGCCCGAATCCCTTCAGACTGCAGTCATCCAGCCAGTTCACATTTCTTCTCCACCTTCTGGTACATAGCGTTAGGAATCACCGTGACAAACGCATCTTGAATATCTGGCTCTAACACCAAAAATCGTACCTTCCTTGTGACTCAACATGCGGATGATCTAGGAGCGCTGATTTTTTATGGGTCAGAGAATGTATCAACTCATCTTCTGCAAGCTTGTCGAATGGGTCCACCTCTACGCGGAACGCAGCATTGTTCTTTTTATGTCCTTCTCTGAGCATCTTTTTTATCTGATTTGTATTCATGTTTTTCGTTAGTTCTGTGTATAAATTCTTAGCTTTGTTTAATGATTCCAGGTTCGCTCGCCGCTGTGGAGCTCGCTGGGTAGACAGCAGTTCTATGATTTTGTTTAGCACATCTTTTTGTTCTTTAATACGCTCCAGTGACTGAACTGATGTGAAAACTATAGTCAGTGCTATAGTTTTGATCTGGGAAAAAGATAAGTACTTCATTTTGAAATGCCGTTTGTGTTTCTAACTAATTATGTACAAGGTTAGTCGTGTGATCTCAGTTTGAATCTTTTACAAGAAGAAAATGCAGCTGAAGAAATACTTCAGTGTACTAGTTAATTCTACCGCCAAGCCAAGCTATGTGCAAACATTTTCGTGTTAAGGTTTGAAGAGTAATGTTTTTGTGAAAAATTTGGGGTAAAGTAATAAATCGCTTTATGTGACGAACGTAGTGCAGTGGTAGGGCAGTGATTTGAACTCGTATTGTAGGCGCATGTATTATTCACCCCTTTACTCCATAGTATAAGCAGGCTACTAAATGTTTTACTGCTGGGACTCGGGGCGGTCTCCCGCAACGAGAGAGTTAAGACCAAAATCCACCAAGCTGGCCAAGTGTGGGTTGGTGGATGACGCATGACCTCAGGTACCTACATGTCGGTTTCCTGACAACGTTTTCCTTCACCTATTTAAGTTAGCGGCATTACGCAAATTACTCCGAAAAGATAGTTTCGTGCGTGGGATTTGAACCCTCTCCCAATCGGCAGTCGCCGTTCTCCCGATTAGAACAGCCGTAACTTTCTTCCGTTAAGGAGTATTAAAAAAGAGTACCTACTATAAATTATATTTTGTTACGAACGAAAGTAAATTAGGTATAAAGTATACATTACAACAATCGCCATCCTGTCCACGATGATAAACTTCTTAACGAAGGTGCATTAGAATTTCAATCAAACAACACAAATTTGAAATACAAGCGGAAAGTCTCTATAATCGTAATACAAAATAAACCAATCGAAAATTGTAATCATGAATCCAATTGAATTTGAAATTAATACGTTTCTCGAGAATATGTAAATAAGTAAAGATTCTGAACAAGTATTAGTTGACACTGATTTTACACAAAACCCAATCATACTTTAAGAAGATTTCGCGATTTCAACTGATGTAATAAACATGACACCGGATTTAATCACGATTTATATTATTATTTAATTACTTCGACGTTTCGGCAGCGTCACAGCCGCCGTGACCACAGAATTGTGGGCGTAAACATTCCTTTTTATTCAGTTTTCTCATGACCACAAACGACCACGTTGAAATGTCAAGGTAATGGACTAATGATTTTCACAGAATCATCTAACCTCCAACTAGGCCTTGGCATGGCAGTGGGCCGGTCACATCTGTCGTTCACTTGATAACCGTTGGGGTAGACGAGTTCTGGAATGGAGACCGGTAAACGTAGTGTAGAACGCCCTGAGACTAGATGGAGTGACGATATACGAAACACGGCTGGTGGTGGTTGGAGACGTAAGACCGAGGATCAGGGTGAGTGGCGTCATATGGGAGAGGCCTATGTCCAGCAATGGACGAACACAGGCTGATGATGATGATGATGATCAAAATCGTACGTCACACTCTCGTATTTTCTATGCGTCGCGCATAAAGTTTGTATGGTAAATATTAAATATTGCGTTTAATTTGAAACTGGTTTCATAACAAAAGTAACTTGAAATTGAATGTGTTATCCAATTTTAGTTAGCTTATTTTATTTACTTACCTTTATTTATTTCTTTTCTTTTATTGTAAACTGACGGTATTCAAAATGTATGGTGACAAAATTATGTAAGTATATGTCAATGTAAGTATCAATGTAATCTGCCACAAAACCGTCAGAATCGAGACAAGTAGCGTGCACAATAGACAGGCACATCTACACTCAGTTGTGTGCGATAACGGGATAAACGATCTTGGTAATGATGAACCGAATCAACAATGATCTCGCAACCGCATCACATACCGCTCTCAATATTGAGTTACCGGGCTTGTGAACCAATCACAGCGGCGCTTGCGTGAGCCGCTCGTAGACCGCTCGCACGCAATCTAATCGCTGCGTCCCATCGGGCCGGTAATGGATTTAGCCCGCATGCGTCACCGGAACACCAGTTCTATCGCCAAACTATATCGCTAATCGCCTTGTTGTTCCTCTCCAATTTTCTTTTTAACTACTATAGGCTTACCATTGACCACCATCTCACTTTTTTGGAACGAAGTTTTTTCACGGCGAACTTACTACGGAGTTAGGGATATTGCTGCGCGACCGAACTGAAAAAAATGTGAGACCGTAAATACTTACGGAACTTAATATAGATGACAGAAGTGACGCGTAAAAATTGCCTTTTTTAACCCCCGACCAAAATAGGGGTGTTAAAGTTTAACGGCGATGTCTGTCTGTCTGTGTGTGTCTGTCTGTGGCACCGTAGAGCTCAAACGGATGGGCCGATTTCGATGCGTTTTTATATTTGAAGGTTAATATTCGTGCGGACGTTCTTGGCTATGTTTGGTTCATATCGATTCAAGATGGCCGCTTACACCAAATGGCGGACAAAATATTTATTCACAACTTACCTCAATATGGGTATCATATAAAAGGGCTTAACTAGGAGAATACTATAATATACTACAACAAATTTCAAATCCAGGATGGCGGCCACCATAAAATGGTGAATTAAATTTCTTTTTTTCACAACTCTCTTTTTATGAGTATCAAAAGGGCTTGACTAGTAGAACATTAGAATACAAGAATACAGTTGGGCTGGGCAGCATTTGGAAAACTTCGTCGAGTCTTCTCGTCACCCATCCCACAAAGTCTCAAGACAAAAATGTACAATCAGTGCGTCCTACCCGTTATGACCTACGGTGCTGAAACGTGGACACTTACAGTCAAAATGGTCCGTAAGCTCAAAGTCGCCCAGCGAGCTATGAAAAGAGCTATGCTTGGAGTTTCTCTGAGAGATTGCATTCGCAATGAAGTAATTCGTCAGAGAACTAAAGTGACCGACATAGCTCACAGTATTAGTAAGCTGAAGTGGCAGTGGGCCGGACACATCTGTCGCAGACCTGATAACCGTTGGGGTAAACGGGTTCTGGAGTGGAGACCGCGAATCGGTAAACGTAGTGTAGGACGCCCTGAGACTAGATGGAGTGACGATATTCGAAAGGCAGCTGGTGGCGGTTGGAGACGGAAGACCGAGGATCGGGCTGAGTGGCGTATCTTGGGAGAGGCCTATGTCCAGCAGTGGACAAGTACAGGCTGATGATGATCAGTAGAACATTGTATAGACAACAAAGTAGTCGAGGGTTAATCAAAATGTTTAGTTTTGTTCTTGTATGATTTATTCTTGGCTATGGATACTAGTCCTTCAGCAACGTAAAAACTGTTCGTGTCCAGATTACCACCTTTATGTGATTTACTCACTAAACCCCCTTCGGTGGCTTTCATCTACGCCTGGGGGAAGACACCGGGTATATTGTTGGAACTAAACAGCTTACATATATATAAAGTTAAAACAAACGCTTTACACCAAAAGGTAAAGCGGGTCTGATCAACCTTGTTTTGTCGGTATTGTGGAAATGTCTTACTTTTGTCGCGGCACATCACTATGTCGCCATCGCTAACATTGGTGGTGGTGGTGGTGGTGGACAATTCATACACAACACCATCTGACCCCAAACTAAGCAAAGCTTGTGTGGTGGCAGCCAGATAGCTGATATAATACTTATATAGTTTTAAATACATACTTATTATACATAGAAACACCCAGACACAGTGCAAACATTTGAATTCATCACACAAATATTTGCACTGGTGGGGATCGAACCCACGACCCTCGGCTTCGCAGGCAGAGCTACTACCAACTAGGCCACTAGGGCAGTCGTACATACACTTCATTTGCTTACGATTGGTACAAAGGAAGCGGAAAAACCGGATATATTTACTTTTTTTTTAATAAGTAGTGACGAGACGAGCAGGACATGTGCCTGATGGTAAGCAACATGCCTGCCCCATAACAGCACAGTGACACGCAGCTATTGGAACATGACGAGTCCAAATTATTACCTAGCACTGCACTGTGCTCATCACCCAGAGATCTAAGATGTTATACTTTTCTTTATCTAAGGTTGGAACGCACTGGTATTCCTATAGCACCTTGTTTAAGGTACCTACATTATATTTATACCGTCATCTCACCTGATGTTAAGCGATGATGCGGTCTACGACGAATCGTATTCACCTAGAAAAATTATTCACTCGACTTGAAAACACCAGGATTGGTAACCATTGGGTGGTAACCCTTTTCAGACAACGCATTAGAAGTCTAGATTTTTATTACAATAGCGAATTTAAACATCCTCGATCTAGTCTTTGGAACGTAAAAGATAAAATATGTCGATTTTTCGAGCTACGAAAAGGAGCAATGAGAATCATAAAAAAAAGACAAGATGGTTTTAGATCAAGCAGATATATCTTTTCTTTGCAATGTATCCGATCAAAAAATAGGTTTTTTTATACAAGAGTGCAAAGTTGATTTTTAACCGCGTGCTCAATTTTGATGACCGAGCAAGCGAAGGATTCTAAAATTAAATCACGAGCGCAGCGAGTGATTCAAAATAAATTCTGAGCGTACTCGGAGCGTACGCGTAGCGAAAGAGACCGGTGTGAAGTTGGCAGCCAAAAGTTTCTGCCATATTATCCGACCAAATTGAAATGGTATTTTTTATGAAATTTGCTAAAATCAATAAATCTTATGCTAATGCCTTAAACCCAAAAAGAAAATGGTGAAACGTGATATATAAAACCTTTGCTCCGAAACAAACCAAAATAACTATATTAACACACTAACACAGAAGATTGCCAGTAACGCTTTCTTTAGCCAATTACTACCTGCCGGCCCCTAAAATTTAATACACTCGTTTACTAATTTTATTAACAAATGTATGCGTAACAAACTAAACATAGTCATAATGCGGCTAAAAGCTTTCTACACCCAGAAATTGCCATCTGAAATTGCTCGGGTACAGAAATCTTAGGAGGAAAAGTTGGCTGCTGGCTTATCGTGACCTCCCACAGCTGAAACTAGCCAGATCTCTTATCATTTTATCTAGGTCTATACATATTCTATCCAAATAAGTAATCTGAGATAAGGCTGTACACCGCTTTAACCCTAAACCTGCCACTCGAACATGAGTGGTGAAAAAGCTTGACTCTAAGACGCAACATGCTCGATTACGACCTGTGGGCCCCTGAAATACTGAAGTTTTTAGTATGATTCCTATAGAATGATACCTATTCTACTTGAAAAACATAGTGAGAATGTGGCTAAACGATTACTTAACCTTCAAATCAGTTCATGAAAAATTAACGAAATTTTTATTCGCCAAGTCCACGTTTTTCCTTCAATACTGCGACCTGACGGCCCCTGAAATTCAGAAATATTGTGTAATATTACTGTAGCCTGTTTTATGCCCTATCTAAAAAACTTAGGAAGAATGCGGCTAAAAGGTTTCTACACCCAGAAATTGCCATCTGAAATTGCTCGGGTACAGAAATCTTAGGAGGAAAAGTTGGCTGCTGGCTTATCGTGACCTCCCACAGCTGAAACTAGCCAGAAATCTTATCATCTCATCTAGGTCTATACATATTCTATCCAAATAAGTCAACAAAGATAAGGCTTTATACCGCTTTAACCCTAAACCTGCCGCACGAACATGAGTGGTGAAAAAGCTTGACTCTAAGACGCAACATGCTCGATTACTACCTGTGGGCCCCTGAAATACTGAAGTTTTGAGTATTGTTCCAATAGAATGATACCTATTCTACCTGAAAAACATAGTAAGAATGTAGCTAAACGATTACTTAACCTTCAAATCAGTTCATGAAAAATTTACGAAATTTTTATTCGCCAAGTCCACGTTTCCTTCAATACTGCGACCTGACGGCCCCTGAAATTCTGAAATATTGTGTAATATTACTGTAGCCTGTTTTATGCCCTATCAAAATAACTTAGTAAGAATGCGGCTAAAAGGTTTCTACACCCAGAAATTGCTATCTGAAATTGCTCGGGTACAGAAATCTTAGGAGGAAAAGTTGGCTGCTGGCTTATCGTGACCTCCCACAGCTGAAACTAGCCAGAAATCTTATCATCTCATCTAGATCTATACATGTTCTATCCAAATAAGTCAACAAAGATAAGGCTTTATACCGCTTTAACCCTAAACCTGCCGCACGAACATGAGTGGTGAAAAAGCTTGACTCTAAGACGCAACATGCTCGATTACGACCTGTGGGCCCCCGAAATACTGAAGTTTTTAGTATTGTTCCAATAGAATGATACCTATTCTACCTGAAAAACATAGTAAGAATGTAGCTAAACGATTACTTAACCTTCAAATCAGTTCATGAAAAATTTACGAAATTTTTATTCGCCAAGTCCACGTTTCCTTCAATACTGCGACCTGACGGCCCCTGAAATTCTGAAATATTGTGTAATATTACTGTAGCCTGTTTTATGCCCTATCAAAAAAACTTAGTAAGAATGCGGCTAAAAGGTTCCTACACCCAGAAATTGCTATCTGAAATTGCTCGGGTACAGAAATCTTAGGAGGAAAAGTTGGCTGCTGGCTTATCGTGACCTCCCACAGCTGAAACTAGCCAGAAATCTTCTCATCTCATCTAGATATGTTCTATCCAAATAAGTCAACAAAGATAAGGCTTTATACCGCTTTAACCCTAAACCTGCCGCACGAACATAAGTGGTGAAAAAGCTTGACTCTAAAACGCAACATGCTCGATTACGACCTGTGGGCCCCCGAAATACTGAAGTTTTTAGTATGATTCCTATAGAATGATACCTATTCTACTTGAAAAACATAGTGAAAATGTGGCTAAACGATTACTTAACCTTCAAATCAGTTCATGAAAACCTAACGAAATTTTTATTCGCCAAGTCCACGTTTCCTTTAATATTGCGACCTGACGGCCCCTGAAATTCTGAAATATTGTGTAATATTATTGTAGCCTATTTCATGCGCTATAAAATAAACGTAGTCAGAATGCGGCTAAAATGTTTCTACAACCAGAAATTGCCATCTGAAATTGCTCGGGTACAGAAATCTTAGGAGTAAAAATTGGCTGCTGGCTTATCGTGACTTCCCACAGCTGAAACTAGCCAGAAATCTTATCATCTCATCTAGGTCTATACATATTTTATCCAAATAAGTCAACAAAGATAAGGCTTTATACCGCTTTAACCCTAAACCTGCCGCACGAACATGAGTGGTGAAAAAGCTTGACTCTAAGACGCAACATGCTCGATTACGACCTGTGGGCCCCTGAAATACTGAAGTTTTGAGTATTGTTCCAATAGAATGATACCTATTCTACCTGAAAAACATAGTAAGAATGTAGCTAAACGATTACTTAACCTTCAAATCAGTTCATGAAAAATTTACGAAATTTTTATTCGCCAAGTCCACGTTTCCTTCAATACTGCGACCTGACGGCCCCTGAAATTCTGAAATATTGTGTAATATTATTGTAACCTGTTTTATGCCCTATCTAAAAAACTTAGTAAGAATGCGGCTAAAAGGTTTCTACACCCAGAAATTGCCATCTGAAATAGCTCAGGTACAGCAATCTTAGGAGGAAAAGTTGGCTGCTGGCTTATCGTGAACTCCCACAGCTGAAACTAGCCAAAAATCTTATCATTTTATCTAGAACTAAGCATATTCTATCCAAATAAGTAATCTGAGATAAGGCTTTATACCGCTTTAACCCTAAACCTGCCGCACGAACATGAGTGGTGAAAAAGCTTGACTCTAAGACGCAACATGCTCGATTACGACCTGTAGGCCCCTGAAATACTGAAGTTTTTAGTATGATTCCTATAGAATGATACCTATTCTTCCTGAAAAATATAGTGAGAATGTGGCTAAACGATTACTTAACCTTCAAGTCAGTTCATGAAAAATTAACGAAATTTTTAGTCGCCAAGTCCACGTTTCCTTCAATACTGCGACCTGACGTCCCCTGAAATTCTAAAATATTGTGTAATATTATTGTAGCCTGTTTTATGCCCTATCGAAAAAACTTAATAAAAATGCGGCTAAAAAATTTCTACACCCAGAAATTGCCATCTGAAATTGCTCGGGTACAGAAATCTTAGGAGGAAAAGTTGACTGCTGGCTTATCGTGACCTCCCACAGCTGAAACTAGCCAGAAATCTTATCATCTCATCTAGGTCTATACATATTCTATCCAAATAAGTAATCTAAGATAAGGCTTTATACCGCTTTAACCCTGAACCTGCCGCACGAACATGAGTGGTGAAAAAGCTTGACTTTAAGACGCAACATGCTCGATTACGACCTGTAGGCCCCTGAAATACTGAAGTTTTTAGTATGATTCCTATAGAATGATACCTATTCTACCTGAAAAACATAGTAAGAATGAGGCTAAACGATTACTTAACCTTCAAACCAGTTCATGAAAAATCAACGAAATTTTTATTCGCCAAGTCCACGTTTCCTTCAATACTGCGACCTGACGGCCCCTGAAATTCTGAAATATTGTGTAATATTATTGTAGCCTGTTTTATGCCCTATCTAAAAATCTTAGTAAGAATGCGGTTAAGAGCTTTCTACACCCAGAAATTGCCATCTGAAATTGCTCGGGTACAGAAATCTTAGAGTCAAGCTTTTTCACCACTCATGTTCGTGCGGCAGGTTTAGGGTTAAAGCGGTATAAAGCCTTATCTTTGTTGACTTATTTGGATAGAATATGTATAGACCTAGATGAGATGATGAGATTTTGGCTAGTTTCAGCTGTGGAGGTCACGATAAGTTAGCAGCCAACTTTTCCTCCTAACATTTCTGTACCCGAGCAATTTCAGATGGCAATTTCTGGTTGTAGAAACATTTTAGCCGCATTCTGACTACGTTTATTTTATAGCGCATGAAACAGGCTACAATAATATTACACAATATTTCAGAATTTCAGGGGCCGTCAGGTCGCAGTATTGAAGGAACCGTGGACTTGGCGAATAAAAATTTCGTAAATTTTTCATGAACTGATTTGAAGGTTAAGTAATCGTTTAGCTACATTCTTACTATGTTTTTCAGGTAGAATATATATCATTCTAGTGGAATAATACTAAAAACTTCAGTATTTCAGGGCTCTACAGGTCGTAATCGAGCATGTTGCGTCTTAAAGTCAAGCTTTTTCACCACTCATGTTCGTGCGGCAGGTTCAGGGTTAAAGCGGTATAAAGCCTTATCTCAGATTACTTATTTGGATAGAATATGTATAGACCTAGATGAGATGAGAAGATTTCTGGCTAGTTTCAGCTGTGGGAGGTCACGATAAGCCAGCAGCCAACTTTTCCTCCTAAGATTTCTGTACCCGAGCAATTTCAGATGGCAATTTCTGGGTGTAGAAAGCTTTTAGCCGCATTCTTACTAAGTTTTTTAGATAGGGCATAAAACAGGCTACAATAATATTACACAATGTTTCAGAATTTCAGGGGCCGTCAGGTCGCAGTATTGAAGGAAACGTGGACTTGGCGAATAAAAATTTCGTAAATTTTTCATGAACTGATTTGAAGGTTAAGTAATCGTTTAGCCACATTCTCACTATGTTTTTCAGGAAGAATAGGTATCATTTTATAGGAATCATACTAAAAATTTCAGTATTTCAGGGGCCTACAGGTCGTAATCAAGCATGTTGCGTCTTAGAGTCAAGCTTTTTCACCACTCATGTTCGTGCGGCAGGTTTAGGGTTAAAGCGGTATAAAGCCTTATCTCAGATTACTTATTTGGATAGAATATGTATAGTCCTAGATAAAATGATAAGATTTCTGGCTAGTTTCAGCTGTGGGAGTTCACGATATGCTAGCAGCCAACTTTTTCTCTCATAAGATTTCTGTACCCGAGCAATTTCAGATGGCAATTTCTGGTTGTAGAAACATTTTAGCCGCATTCTGACTACGTTTATTTTATAGCGCATAAAACAGGCTACAATAATATTACACAATATTTTAGAATTTCAGGGGCCGTCAGGTCGCAGTATTGAAGGAAACGTGGACTTGGCGAATAAAAATTTCGTAAATTTTTCATGAACTGATTTGAAGGTTAAGTAATCGTTTAGCCACATTCTTACTATGTTTTTCAGGTAGAATAGGTATAATTCTATTGGAATAATACTAAAAATTTTAGTATTTCAGGGGCCTACAGGTCGTAATCGAGCATGTTGCGTCTTAGAGTCAAGCTTTTGACCACTCATGTTCGTGCGGCAGGTTTAGGGTTAAAGCGGTATAAAGCTTTATCTTTGTTGACTTATTTGTTGATAAAATATGTATAGACCTAGATGAGATGAGAAGATTTCTGGCTAGTTTCAGCTGTGGGAGGTCACGATAAGCCAGCAGGCAACTTTTCCTTCTAAGATTTCTGTACCCGAGCAATTTCAGATGGCAATTTCTGGGTGTAGAAAGCTTTTAGCCGCATTATGACTATGTTTAGTTTGTTACGCATACATTTGTTAATAAAATTAGTAAACGAGTGTATTAAATTTTAGGGGCCGGCAGGTAGTAATCGGCTAAAGAAAGCGTTACTGGCAATCTTCTGTGTTAGTGTGTTAATATAGTTATTTTGGTTTGTTTCAGAGCATTATAAGGTTTTATATATCACGTTTCACCATATTTTTTTTGGGTTTAAGGCATTAGCATAAGATTTATTGATTTTAGCAAATTTCATAAAAAATACCATTTCAATTTGGCCGGATAATATTTATTTATTTATTTATTAATCAATTAGAACGGCTTAACGCCAATTATACTAATGATATATACATTAATTTACTAACAAAATATTGTGAAAAAAGTAAACAAAAAATGTAATCAATTTATGTCATGAGTCATGATACAATAATTATGTCATGTTATGATAATTACGCACATTCATATATTAGGCAAACAGAAAATAATTCAAATGTTAATTAAATTAAATTGATAAAAATTCTTTAAGAATATGGCAGAAACTTTTGGCTGCCAACTTCACACCGGTGCGAAAGAGCACATTTTCATAACTTTTCATTCCACCTCAGCGAGGAAATTACTAAATGCAATTTTTTTAAATGTTTACGCGCTATGCAAATTAAAAAAAGGAGGTACACCAAGGAGGTTCCGAGTCTGAGTTTTAAACATAAAAAAAATGTATGATGCATTCAGCACCAAGGAGGTAGAAATAAATAGGTTGAATCAAAGATCTCAATACACAGATGTCCCCTCCCAAACTTCAGGGCGCACGAAATCATGTCATTGTTGGGAAGAGTGAGCTCACTCTTTCCGTTCCAGTCGATTGCAGGAAGCGGTGAACGCCGGACGTTTTACATCGTTGTCAACAACCAAAATAAGTAGAACCACAGCACACCTCGCCGCTAGCGATTCTAGGGGTCAAGTAGATTGGTTGTGTGTAAACTACTTACTTTGGAAACTACGCGGGTGAAACCGGAGGGCGTGGCCATAAGCATGGCCATCTACAAATGTTATTGTATATTTCTATCGCATGCTATAGATCATATGCTGATGCATTTCTAGATGTTCAATGGCCATGGTCCCGATTTAACTAGAAGATTTCTTATCATTCTTGAGCATGACATTAGAATTAAATTCACAGCCCACAAAAATCTGTTTGTGGCGCGCCAAAAGAAGTTTTCACTTAAAAATGGATAAGCTAAAATTTGGTCGCAATGTTCAATACTTTAATCTTTTTAGAAGAAGTTTTATTTTGAGTTAAATGAAATAGAACATGATAACTAGCCAATAAGGACATAAGCCAATTAGCGGGACATTCGAAGTTGGGTAACTGGGGGGCTTAGTGTTTGGAAGTTATCGACGGTTTGCATCATACCTGCGGCAAACCGTACCGACTTACTGCGGTGAATGGTAATCAATAATTGGAATTATGTAAACGATAATGGGAACTGTATACATGTAAAGCATGCACGAACTCTGATAAACTGCTTGTTCAATGAGTACTGTTTTGCTTGGTAGAGCCGGAATGGTAATACAGAATACAGCATTTTGTTACATGTCATTCGTACTTTTCGATCTAACAAAAAACGTGTTATACATATTTATGGTGTTAAAATAGTATTAATTATGCAGAAAAAATATCACATTCTTTCACTAAACTACATAGTAGATATTAATTCATCTTACACGCCTCAACTGAAAGAATTAAATAATCCAATAATCAATAATAGCCGAAAATAAATTGCGCATAACATGATATATTTTACCAAGAAAATATACATAGTTTTTATAGATTACATGTATTGCAGTGGTTACGAGTATATATTTTGTAGTGGTAGGATTCTTACCAGAGTTCGCTTGGGGAAGTACCACACCTTTGCCAGTTATTCTACCGCCAAGCAGTAATGTGCAAATATTACTGAGTTCCGGTTTGAAAGGCAATGCGTCCAGAGAAATTATAGGACTTAGAGATTTAACATCTTAGATCTCTGGGTGACGAGCGCAGTGCAGTGCTGGGTAATGATTTGGATTGTTCATGTTCCAATAACTTGTCACTGTGATGTTATGTGCCAGGCATGTTGCTTACCATCAGGTACATGTACAGCTCGTCTCGTCACTCTTTATAAAAAAAAATGTAATCTATAAAAACCATAAAACTTGAGTGTTTGGCGGCGAATCGAATGTAATTTATTTCTTCTCATAGCTTGCCGTTTTATTGATGTAGGTTGAAACCAAACTAACAGTAATTTCTAGTGGTCCGTTTACAAAAATGTTGACGCTGCTATGTACAAAACCAACATTAAAGTTGTTTTACAAAGCATAGCATAAACATCCCGCAAAATGTTCCCAAATCTGGTATTTGGGGCCTTCTCTCGCAAGGAGAGAGTCAAGACCATAACCCACTACGCTGGTCCAGTGCGGGTTGGTGGATGACACATAACTTCGAAAGAATCTAGGTATAAGTCGCCTTTCTCACGATATAATAATAAAGCGAAAAGTCTCGACCAACATCTCAAGAGACTTTCGCTAGACGGTTGGATTAAGGGTCAGATGCAGAAGGCGGTCATCCTCGACACAGCGCGCATCGTCAGGAGGTTCCTCTCTCTGCAGCCCTAACCACCGGTATCTTGGGCCCTGCCCCGCTGCTGGCGGCAAACTAGGTTTAGGTTTTTATAATGTTTTTATGTTATTTTATGTAAATATTGTAAAAACTTAGACTTAAGGAAATAAAGATATACGTGAATAATAATAATATAATGCTTTATTACACCCACAAAATGGTTACATAGTATAGTCTTAACGTAATTGTACTTAAGAAACAGACTTTAACTAAACATTACTTACAACTACGCTAAACTAGCTAAATGGTTACAAACACGATGTTTTCTTTACCGTGTTAAGTTATCGGCATTAAGCGCTTGATTTTGAAAAGACAATGGTGCGCATGGGATTTGAACCCGGGAGCTCCGGATCGGCAGCTGCCACTCTCCCGACTAGACCATCACACATAAGTACATATACATATTTCAGAATAAAACACAAAATTATCTCCTAATCAAATCATCATGGCTAGTACCGCTCAAACATTCATACGAGACTATTACGTAATATCATAATTTAATAGTAGTGTGATTTAGAGCCAGCCGGCGGATAACTGAATCCAATCCGAATTGATGTTCAACAAAGAATATTAAATGAAAAGCGCTCGTTGTACGAAATTCATGATTTAATTTTAGTTTGATTCCATTTTATTGACCATTCTTTTTGTCACGTATCTGAAATCGCGTTAGAGATAATGTTTTATAGAACACTAAAAAATTTGCTACATGCATAAACAGATTACATTTAAGAGTTTTGGTACCTATTTATTTATTATTTTAAGTCTACGTAGGTATATGTAATATATATCCGTATATATATAAATATATGTATATATATATAAATATTAAATGTATGTAAATTAGTAAGTGTATTTCTTATATTATTCTTAGGTTGTTTAACTAGTCCTACAATTTTATCCTATTAGAATATACTAAGGCCGCATTTTTGTCTATATTATCCTATCCGTGCATGGTTGCCTGGAAGAGATCGCTTTAAGCGATAAGGCCGCCAATTAAAATGTCTAGCATAAGATTTTCTTAAGTTCCTGTTGTAAATTTTTGTGTTTTTATTGTATGTGGCTTTTAATAAAGAGTTTTCTTATCTTATCTTATCTTATCTTATCTTATTACATTCAATAAAACCCTTAAAAATTGTTACGCAGAAGTAAACACATAAAATGATTATGCGAATAATAGGCATGCCTAGGCTTAAGTTACGACTGGTCTAGTCGGGTGAACTGCGACAGCCGATCCGGTGCCCCGGGGTTCAAATCCCACGCGCACCACTGTATTGGACGGCACACGTCGCGACGCCGCTACATTACCATGTCTGTAACGTGAGCCCATAGGATTATTCTCTACCAAAAACTGTACAAAGCAGCTAACCATTTAATCGCTTTAATGTAGGCACTAGAGGTATGTATAAGCACACACCCCTTTTTATTACTTCTAAAAACATTTCTTAAGGTTTATTGGAAGAGATTGCTTTTGGCAAAAAAGCCGCCGATTGTTATACTAGTTTTATTGTTTTTGAAGTGAAACTTTTTTTTTTTTCGCGCCACAGACAGATTTTTCGTGGGCTGTGAATTGAATTCTAGCGTCACGCTCGGGAACCTATCTTAAGTAAGATAATAAGCTATCAAATTCTGAGTAATAAGTTTTAACTTCTATTGGCAGTTCCTATGACTGCCAATTTTTTTCCTTTTACTGTATTGTTTTCTTTTGGTGTGTACAATAAAAATCTATCAAAACTCAGTGTCAAAATATAAGACGTGTTCCAATGACAAAATTGCCGCGTACATTTTTTTAAACTAATTTTCATATCTAATCATATTGATTATAGATTTTAATTAAATTAAATTATAGATTATCAATATATGATTTCAAGTATTTTTATTAGATTTTATTTAAGTTTATGTAGGATATCTTCAAGATTGTATGCAACTAATCAATCTCCATTGTCATCTGTCTTTGTGCTTTTTTAATACTCAATCTGTGGCAGTAGGAACTCCACAAACAGTTAACCGGAATTGATAGAAACCCTTTTACATATACTTATAAAGAAGTTATTTTCTATAGCTAAATCCATTTCTAATATGACTCGCCATGAGTTGAGAGGTTAACAGGCACGTTTAGTACGATAGGGTGACTGAGGTTTTGTAACAGGTTTCCGGTCAAATGTTTTTTTAAACTTTTATAGGTTAACACTTGACCGCCATTTTGCTGGATGTTAAACGACGATGTGATGAATGATGGAGCATGTTGATCTAGATGAATAAGTGTTTAAATGAAAGTTATAAAGGTGAGTCGTAAACGTTTTTTGTAGGAGTGAAATACCTAGTCGTTTTATAAATTACAATCTAAATTGTTGAACAAATGTTCCAACAATTATAATTATGCTAACCCCTGAAGATAGTGAATTCAACAGCGTATCACTATAATAACAAACTTCAAACTTCAGTCCACACATCAGAAGTAAATGAGTTAATTTATCGTTGTCATCATCATTCTGAGCCTGTACCACAGAATAGATATTGCCTGTACTGACTCATAGCTACGGATGGCGCCACTATCGATAGCCTCTCTAGTAAGTTTTCACTCGACTTGACGTTTGGTGACGTGACCTGCTCAGCACTATCATATAATACGGTTACTGACATCAGAGATTCGTCCTTGGTGTTGTAGATTTGGTCTCTCAAACCAATTTCTAGCATTAAACTAACTAAGTAACTTAATTTTTTATGTGCTAATAAAGATTTTCATTTTGAAAACTCACGATTATCTTTTTTATAGCATAGAGTGACGAGACCGGGAGGACAAATGCTTGATGGTAAGCATCATGCCTGCCACATAACAACATAGTGACACGCAGCTATTGGAACATGAAGAGTCCAAATCCTTACCTGGCACTCCACTGCGCTCGTCATCCAGAGATATTAGATGTTTTTGGTCATTCATTGTTTGCTAAAATTAA
Source organism: Ectropis grisescens (assembly GCA_017562165.1). Classification (NCBI taxonomy): domain Eukaryota; kingdom Metazoa; phylum Arthropoda; class Insecta; order Lepidoptera; family Geometridae; genus Ectropis; species Ectropis grisescens. Next base: position 29,198,806 of record CM029779.1, read on the forward strand.
TGTGTATTAACTAAAATTTACTAGGACATTCAAATTATACGCTGGATTTCCGTTTATATCCGGATTATTTTATACTCCTGGTAATCCTAAACTCAACAGGTTGGTAGAAATACATTCAACCCTCGACCGAATTATAATAATTCATAGATTCATAGATCTCGGAGTTAAAATCTACGATCGCACTCCGATCTTTTCGTGATAAAAGAATTCGGAACTTGGCCATGATCAGGGAGATAAAAGTTTACGATCTTCGAGATTGGTTTCTGACAAGATACTTGTTTAAAAAGAAATGTAGAGATATTTGTATGACAGAAGAGCATAAGCGGCCCACTAAATGTTCCCACTGCTGGGACTCTTCGCTTGCAAAAATATCTGAGACTTTTTCTTATCACGTTTATGTGTTTTGCCCTTATTTACACTATCGCCTGATGCTAAGCAACGATGCGGTCTATAATGAATCGCTTATCTTGAAGAAACCGATTCCACAGTTGACTTGTTTTTGTTATTGGTCTCAAACAGCTTCGTGCGACTCTTTCAAACGTCAACCACCAAACGATCTCTAAGACTCGAGTAAATCTCATAAGATGGCAAAATTAAGGCTGTAATCCACCACGCCGACGTATTGTTGTTGATCCCACATGCTCTAAAAATGTTTTTTTTTGGATCACGACAGTTTTCTCACAATGCTTTCTTTCACCGCCAATAGTGATAGCAAACTTGTGAAATCTCCATTTGTAAGAATACTCTACGCAATGCTAAATTTGTCTACACGAAGCTACTAGCTTGCTACTCGTAGGTTACTATCACTAGCTTGCTATCCTGGCTTGAACAACTAGCCTCTAGCCGCTCAGGTGTTAGTGATTGATGGGTTCTTATGAAATTTGTTCGAGTGAATGCATTTCATTTCAAATTGAAGCCTGTTTTTGAATTTTCGGAGAAGACTAAATTATTGAGAGATATACCAGCAAAATCTCTCTATAACCTGCTGAAAGACCTTGGCTTATCCAGAAGTGCAGTAAGTTCTATACTAGAACGAGTATCTAAAGCTGCTCTAGTAGGCTCATATCAGATTTGGCTGGGCAGGGAGAGAAAAACGAGTAGTGAAGGTGAGTGTTGATGTACGTCAGAAAGGGGCCCCTTAAACCTACGCCCGAGTCACAAGTCTCGGGATCTACTCGGGTTTTCTCTCTCTCTACCACACGATGGACCCGGCACCCGCACGGTGAATCCATGGAATACTAAGAAAATCGTCTGTATATAAGTCAATTACTAAATAATTTATATTGACTTATATACACAATAGCGCAATAAATAAAATATTATCACGTGTACTCGCATACTAAGTAGGGATGCTCTTTTAAATACTGAACTATAAATTTAAAAGCTGAATTTTATTGTTCTGAATTCGAAATTGAGTTTGAAATATTCAAAACAAATGAAAGTGATCGCGAGCTCCGAAGGGCACGTTAATTGTATTCATACGACAGCGCGCCGCGGCCGCGGAGGGATGCGAATGAATTTCAATCCGCAGTCCGCGACACCTGTTGCTCTGCGATTGAACTCTAACCCTGCTGACATTGTCTTCTGACACACATTTCTGTTGAATGAACAGTTATTTTTTTTACTATGAACGCTATCGCGCCTTATGTTAAGTGACGATGCGGTCTACATTGGAACGTGCTTACGTCACTCCACTCTTTGTTTCCTCAACTGGGACTCAGGCCAGTCTCTCACGAGAAGGGAGATAGAAGAAGAAGGGATCAGAACCATAATCCTAATAATATCATAAATTTGATGTCTGGATGTTTATTGCTCAACTAGGTCGTAACGTATAAGCGGGTCGGGCTGAAATATGAAAAACAGTTAGTTTATTGTCTGGAAAACACATAGGCATACTTTTAGAACGGGAACGGGAGCTACGAGTAGCCTTAGCTAAAAAAATTGTTCAAGTCTTTCTGTTGTTTCATGCGGGAGGGGAAAGTTGCACACTAGCGCAAAGCCGCACTATTACATTCAAAACATACCTGTACCGATCCATTGCCGATCATACTCATACAGCCAAATCACTAACACATAATAAATAAAGCACCATTCACAAATCTAGCCCCATCCTCACCCACAGTATATTATCAAACTCCATGGTCCACGCAGACTTGTGCTTTGACAGAGGGGAAACGCTGTGCATGGCTACTCCCTTTCGTGTTGCTCGCTGTAGCACACTGATGTTTACATATTACTGATTGGCGGTAGAAAAACTAGCAAAGGTGTGTACTTTTCCATGCGGGCTCTGTAAATATGAGTAGGATAGCAATAGGTATTGCTATCCTACTCATATTAAACATCTCGAAGTTTGGTTGTTCGTTGCTTAGTCGTACTATATATGTATGTCTGTTTGTATGCTTTTACGGAAAAAAATTACATAGGTTTTGGCCTTGAAACAGCACACTTTCATCGTGGAAATATAACGTGAAAAGAAACTACGCGAGTAAAACCGCCGGGTTCTGCTGGTTATCAATAAAATTAATCAGATACCTTTTTATCCTAAAATATACCTCTAATTGTAAAGCCGACGGCTGTGATCGCAGGACGCAGTTTGCTCGTAAACTAACCAGCTGTTCCCATGAATCTGGCGATTAGTAACAATCCGCGATTAAACCCCCCCTCACCTTCGAACTTTTAATGACGAATGTCCCAAAACTATTAGTCAACGTTAACCCTGCGACCACCGTGATACTGTGAAGCTGGCCCGCTGTCATTATTCACAACGTAGTATGCAAATTTGCTCTATATGGTAATACGCCGTTGAATTCTAGCAACTCTTACTATACCAATATTATAAAGCTGAAGAGTTTGTCTGATCTATTATTTCTATTATATGATATTACTATCATTTTTGTATTTATGTTATTATTTCAGAACCCATTCTTACTTTTACCATTTGAACAACCTATAAATTAGGTGCAAAACTAGGTACAGAATTAGGTACAGAAACAATCAATAAAATTATTTTATGTTTTGAACTCAAAAAATTCACAGGCACTTATGGCAAAAATGGCAGGCATTACTGATTTTTAAGTTTAATTCGCTCAAATCCGTTGCCGAGATTTTGTATTCGTATTATGCATACTCGCTTATAGTCTGAGAGCTGGCAGCTAATTTTGGGTACTAGGTGTTTGAGGCAAGTTGAAAACTTGTCATATAGCTCTTCCATTACCATTTTGTCCCGTTATTCACCAGTCAGGTCTGCATTTCTGTGTTGGGGTGTAAAGTATATTATAATATGGCTGGCTTAGCTGGTAGTACGTCTGCCTGCAAAGCCGTTGGTCGTGGGTCCGATCCCCACCCAGTGCAAATATTTGTGTGATGAGTTCAAATATTTGTACTGTGTCTATGTATAATAAGTATGTATTTATTTATTTATCACATAATACAAGCCACAAACATAAACACAATATGAAACTTAGGCATAACTTAAGACTAGGATGCAGCTCAAAAATAAGTGTGTATATACTTCAATAGCGAAAAGAACAGACATATAAAAGGACAAAAGTTACAAAATTGGACTAATACAATAAAGACAGAAATATAGAGTGCGAGGACATTTATTACATACTTAATTATAAATTAATTATTATGTGCTTGGTGTGGCTGCCAGGCACAACTCTGATGTTGTACCCGACTTGACGGGTTGGTATAGAGGACATCTTTTATTTTCATTGTATTTAAAAATGTATTTTTCATTGTATTTAAAAATGTATGAGTATTATATCAGCTATTTGGCTTCCACAGTACAAGCATTGCTTAGTTTGGTGTCAGATGGTGTTGTGTGTGAAATGTCCACCACCAATATATTAGGAGAAATACGTGTCAAGTTTTCACCTTGCCTCTAATAGCTTTTTTTTTTAATAAAGAGTTACGAGACGAGCAGGACATGTGCCTGATGGTAAGCAACATGCCTGCCACATAACAGCACAGTGACACGCAGCTATTGGAACCTGAAGAGTCCAAATCATTACCTAGCACTGCACTGCGCTCATCACCCCGAGATCTAAAATGTTATATCTCTAAGCCCTGTAATTTTTCTGGAAACATTGCCCTTCAAACCGGAACACAGTAATGTTAAACATTACTGCTTGGCGGTAGAATAACTGGCAAAGGTGTGGTACTTCTCCAGGCGGACTCTGCTAGGAGTCCTACCACTACAAAATTACCTACCAAAATTTGGTGCCAGCTCGCCTCTCGCGGCCGGACTATATTAAAAAACAACAACCTCCTTCGCAGTGGATTGCATGTTACTGTGTTCAGCCTCTGCCGGCGAGCGGCGGTCGCACCTGGTCCGCAATTTATCGTTTACTTTACACCAGGCTGGCGAGCTGCCACGCGCCTAGAGACCGCTTAATGTTTACCCTCGTCACGCCGCGCGGCCGTGCTGGCCCGGCGTGGAGCTTCACCGAAATATGGAGGTCGAATGGCTGCTTTTTGTTTTGGGTTATGAGGCCGTTGGCTGTAATGGTGACGTGTTACGATTTTCGGCTGAAGGAGCGCTGCAAAAATATTTGTGTTAACGAACTTCCAAGAAGGAAGATGTTCTCAATCCAGTTGCGTTTTTTTTGTATGTTTGCTTAGTGAAAGTTTTGCCAGTTGTGAATCGATGTTGATGATTTTTTTTTTATTTGATAGATATCTCCATGTAGATAGACTCCAATGGTCCCATACTGAAATCGGTGTAGCGCTTTTAAAATTTACTTACCTTTACCTAAACGAAACAAAAAAAAACTACGAAATTAAGTCGAGTATGTGAGTTTAATGTCAATTTGTTGGCTAAAGGCTTTTTATTTTAGATTTTTTTAAATTTTATTTTGGAATCCCTATTTAATAGAGGTCTATTAAACAAGGAAAAGATGAAATCCGGTTGTGCAACCCCAGGGCACACTCGCCAAAATGGAGTCTAAAAAGACCGCTAAACAGGACACTCAAGAGTTTGCAGTTTTGAGGACACCAGTTCCAATATGTATTGAAACGTTAAACCCAACAAAATATTTCTACCAAAACTCTCAAAGAAATATTCAAGAAGCAGTACTATTTTAATGCAAGAAAATGTAATACCATTTCATCTCACTAAAGCCAAAAAGTACATAAAATCAAACTTTATTTCCCCGCTCCGACGTAAACATAAACACACATCGGGCTGGATCCGAGCGAATGCCACAAAACTAAGTTCTGGAAAGTTCCCGGGAAGTTTAGAAAACCTTCACGTTCCCTCAAAAGTACACTTACGGCGCAAGCACTCGCCGGCCGACCAATAAACCTGATATCGATGCGATACGAGGCTCCACCACACTACACCCTCTCGACATTACTGATCACGCAATTGTACACCACACTACCTTCCGTGTAAAAATAGCATTGATGTAAAGTTTCAGTATATTTATGTTTTAATTATAATGGAATACATCTCGGCGAGTGTGTAATTAATTTCGAGTAATTTCTTTAACCGTTTTGAGGGCTTTTTTGCAAAGGATAATGATATGGATTTGCGTTCCCGTCACGCTAATATCGAACAACGTCGGCGGTTTAGCGGCGTAGCGTCGGAACGAATTGACGCTTTTAAGATAAAGCTAAAGTCAAAGTTAAAACTGAAATTGTATGTTCGAAGTTTTCATTTCTATCACCAACGCCTTTGAGTGCTAAATATGAAAGTGGATCATGAAAACATACCCACAATTTATTTCGTCAATTATTTTTAAAGTCACTTTTGCATTCGTCTAGAAATGTTTGCCCAAAATAATAATGTTGTATCACATGTACTTCGTCAATGGTAATAATCGCTCAACCTAATGATTCATAGATATAGTCGAGTCGGTGCATTGCGTCGTTTTTGTCGTACACCAAAATCGCCGTATTTTTGGACCGTCGCCGCCGCCCATCCGTCCGAGAAGAGTTACGCGGGTTATCACTGAACATATGGGGATTCTCACTCAATTTATGACGGGTCACTACCACCAACTAGGTATGCAGTACATGAATACTTTAGCCCTAACATAACAAGGTTGAATGTTGCTTAAACGGGGCGCGGATAAAGTGGTCAGGTAAAAGAAAAACTGGAGCTTTTGCCGAATTTGTGTCAGAAATTGACCGTAAATTTGTACACGCTGCAGTCGTGATGCTGACGAAACGATCCGGGATAGTGAGCCTCGCTGTTAATATTTGATTTCACGATCAAATTCCTGCTTTAAGTTGAGGAAAACTAGATAATTAAGGTCGAGAGGCTGCCCGGAGAGCACTTAAGTGGCAAGTTTTAGTTTTATCTATTTTGGTTTGGGATTACATTACCGATCAAATATTGACGTGACTGAGGTGAATTACAGCAAATGAGAGTATTAGAGAGATCTTATACATCACCTTTGGTTCTTAAGAAAGAATATTTATTATTATCCAGTATTCTAAATCAGTGTGGGTCATTGTTTTTTTTAGGCGCATAGCTAAAAATCTTACCGTTCTGCCTGGAGTAGACGGTAGGGTTATGTCGTACCCAACACCACGGATGGAAATGGTCCCTTTTTGCTTGCGACGGGAACTCGAGGATGTTTTCGCATTCTTACGTGAACCCACCGCGACTTGCCCGTGTCCGGGCCTTTCTCTGAAGAAGCCCCCGGCACCGGCGCACCTGAACCCAAGATTCGCTGTGATTACACGAACACGACAGATTAATATTCTATGCTGAGTTTTGAGCTATGTTTAATGAAAATTGTCCGAGATGGCCGCCACCACAAAATGCCGAATTACATTTTTCTTCAACCCCCTCAATACGTATCAAATGAATGGGCTTGCCTTGTAAAATACATGACGTGTTTAATTTAATTTGTTAATACTGAAAAGGATTAATAAACAAGTTCAAATCCAATTTTGCTTTATCACAGTGACTATAATAAATTGATAAAGTACATGAATATTTAGTTGCATTAATGTCATTAATTAGCGGATTGCTTACTGGTTACATGTGGTTTTGTGGTTTACAAACAGTAATTAAACCCTAATTATTCTCGTTAGTACAGCGAGCTATGATAGACATAAATAATGAATGAAAATAGCTATTTAGAGATTAACAAAAAGTTCCACATAGTATTAATTTATACACATTTATTCAGATAATATTACTTTTTGTATGTCACAGAGTGATAGGACGAGCAGGACAGATGCCTGATGGTAAGCAACACGTCTCTCCATAACAGCACAGTGACATGCAACTATTGAAACATCAGGAGTCCAAATCATTATCCAGCGTTATTGTACTACGCTCGTCAGCCAGAGATATAATGATTTATTTCTACGCTATTGTTTTGTATTTTTACTGAAAACATTTCCCTTCAAAACAAAACACAGTGATGTTTTCACATTACTGATTGGCGGTAAAAGAGCTGGAAACAGTGTGGTACTTCTCTCGGCGGACTCTGAAATGAATGAAAATAGCTTTTTTAAAGCTTGACAAAAAGATGCGTCGACGAACCTTCCGATTAGGCGAAGATATCGAGTAACATCCACTCAATTAAAAAAACACAACTAAATTCAGAACCACCTTCTTTTTTAAAGTCGGTTAAAAACATACAAAGTTGCCACGAGTATAACTACAACCTTATAATTACATCGCAACGATTAGGCCGGGTCGAGTAGGAATCACTCGCTTGACGTCGCGTGTCGCCCGCCATTCAGTGAGAGTGGCGTGTACAACATACAACATAGTGCATGCCTCTCGCAGAGGCCAGTAGTGGCTTAGTTGGTAGTAGTAGTAGCTCTGCCTGCGAAGCCGAGGGTCGTAGGTTCGATCCCCACCCAGTGTAAATATTTGTGTGATGAATTCAAATGTTTGCACTGTGTCTGGGTGTTTCTATGTATAATAAGTATGTATTTAAAACTATATAAGTATTATATCATCTGTCTGGCTGCCATCACACACGCTTTGCTTAGTTTGGGGTCAGATAGTGTTGTGTGTGAATTGTCCACCAATATTTATTATTTATTATTATTAGTTTGTATGGGGCAACTTTTAAAATGTTTTGTATCATCTTATCTTACCCACAAACAGCGATAAAGATTTTGTATTTGTATAACTAGAATAGGTACGGTAAGAATACGCGCTATGGACAGACTTGAGCTTGTTAACTGACTATCAAAATAAAAGTGGTTAAGTGCGAGCCGGACTCGCCCATGAAGGTTTCCGTAGCAGCAAGTAACATAGCGTAGCACCAAGTTCCTGTAGTTCGTTGTTACTTTCAGTGTTTAACAATAGTATTATAATAAAACTACTAACTAGATCGATCTCAATCAAACCTATTGCTTATGTTGATAAATATGCATGCAACATGCAATAGTTTTACCGCGGCAGTCCCCGAGTGCCACACTTCTTTTTTTCTGATTATTACTATTAGGTAAGAGTTGAATTAAAATTATCGTTAAAATCGAAATTATTGTTCTTCAATTGAGTTGAATTTTCTTAAACTAGAATTGTCTAAGAAACTCAAATAAACCTGACTCCAGGGCTGTCCGCTAGCGATTTACTGTTGTTTACTTTATTGTTATGTTCGTTATCAAGAGAAAGAGGAACTGCGAACAAAGCCGACGACAGCCGAGCGGACATCAAACCTGCGAGTAGATAAGGAGTTATTGAATCCCTCAACACTTCAAATGATAAGAGTTGAGAGTTACAGGCGTTTCTTTGAATCAGAAATTAATTTTGAAAATTGACATGGTGATGAAGTAGTGTAATAAATTGTGAGCTTTTAGATAAGGTAACTAAATAAGAAATTAGTAGACGTTGATAGACATTTTTCACACAACACAACTAACTCCAAAATAAGCAAGAGAGCTGTATAAAGCGTATGTAAGTAATTCAATACTTTTTTTTTAAATAAAGTGTGAGGAGACGAGCAGGACATGTGCCTGATGGTAAGCAACATGCCTGCCACATAACAGCACAGTGACACGCAGCTATTGGAACATGAAAAGTCCAAATCATTACCTAGCACTGCACTGCGCTTGTCATCCAGAGATCTAAAATGTTATGTCTCTAAGCCCTGAAATTTCTCTGGAAACATTGCCCTTCAAACCGGAACAGAGAAATGTTTGCACTTTACTGCTTGGCGGCAGAATAACTGGCAAAGGTGTGGTACTTCCCCAGGCGGACTCTGCTAGGAGTCCTACCACTACAAAAATATACTTATTACAGACTAGCAGTCTCGTTTTACCATCGTAGTTTTGTTGCCGTTATTTTCCCGCAATAAACAGTAGCCTATGTGCTATTCAAGAATATAATCCAACCGTGTTCCAAATTTCAACCCCATCCGTACAGACGTTCCGAAGTAATTGAGCAACAATCATCCCGTTCTCCAGTAGCCTGCAACCAAAGAGTTTACATATACTACGTATACATTTAAAACAAACGCTTTATATCGAAAGAACGGGTCTGATCGCTCTTATATTGTCGCTCTTGTGGGGAAATGTCATAGTTTTGTCGAGGCATACCACTCTGTTGCCATAGTTAACATACACCTCATCTGCCTACGATTAGCACAAAGGAACCGTGCGGAAGCCACTAATCTATACACTTATTTCTTATCTAAGCCTACAAGATACATCCAAACCTTCTCATTTAGTAGTAGAATAATAAGTTAATAAAATTTTGAAACTGATTAAGGTTAAAAATACTATTATTGATGTATGCAGGTATCTAATATAAGATGATACATAACATATATTTTTTAATTCCTATTTATTTAGGGGAATTTGGGCGATAATCGACTATGTCATTCCCATAGTATCTACTACTAGGTTTAACAAAAATAATTAAACCCAATAAAAAAACCTAATAATATAAGATAATTAAACCTAGGAAACCTCTAAAACATTTTAAAACTTGAATCATACAAACCAGCTTCTTACACATGCATGCAACATGTTTGGCAATCCAATTTATATACGTTAATCAGAATTTGTATAGTGCAAGTCAAAGTATTTATTCATGAACGTACCATTTACACGTTAATTAACAAAATAAAGACAAAAGAAAACAAATAGTACCTACACATTTTCAAAGTTTGAAATGAACATTTCACTGTACCTAAGTACTATATTAAGTAATAGCTATCTAAAACTGACAAGAATTTTAGTAATAATAATAATTTAGTATAAATAAATAAATAAATAAATAAATAAATATTGGTGGACAATTCACACACAACACCATCTGACCCCAAACTAAGCAAAGCTTGTGTGATGGCAGCCAGATAGCTAATATAATACTTATATAGTATATCATCACGGACAGGACTTTTATCGCCAACAAGCCTGATATCGTGCTGGTAGATCGGTCTCAGCGCCGGGCTGTGATCGTTGATATCACCAAACCACATGGCGAGAACCTCGTAAATGCTGAGAAGGACAAGCTAAGCAGGTGCCTTGATTTGGCTCACGAGGTTACCGCCATGTGGGATGTTGATTCAACGATTACAGTCCCCATAGTCGTGTCGGTAAACAGTCTTATAGCGAGAAGTCTCCACCAACATCTCAAGGGACTTTCGCTAGACGGTTGGGTTAAGGGCCAGATGCACGCGGCGGTCATCTTCGACACAGCGCGCATCGTCAGGAGGTTCCTCAGTCTGCAGCCCTAACCACCGGTAACTTGGGCTCTGTCACGCCGCTGTAGGCACCCTAGTTTTTAATAATGATTATATTTTTTGTATATATTGTAAAAAACTTAGAAACTAAGAAGACAAATAAATTAAGTACTGAATAATAATATCCGTTATTATACCTCTACATAAAGAAAATAATTAAGCGATTGTTTTTTAAACAACATTTTTTCTTAGCAGAATGCTATATTTATTATACTTAAAAATGACCCCAATATTCTAGTTTCCATAATAACATCGACTCATACGAGTACATGTGAGGACAGGTAGGTGGAGGTAGGTATTGGAGCACATTGATTATTCAAATTGGCGTCCGTCCGCATCAGGCCCGCGGGATTAGAGAATCACTTATCAAAACTGGAATTGAATTCGGCCAACGGTCTCAAAGCCACGGCTACACAAAGAGTGTTCAAAATATATTACAGCTAATAGCAAGATGCCCAATTAAAAAATATTGACAATCATGAATTAATTAATTAGTAATCTTTAAACAACAAGTGAAGATCATTGCATCCTACAATATATTATTTTCAATGTTATGTTAACATGAGCTAACATTTAACTAAAGTTTTACTTAACGAAGAAAATAATTTAAAGTCAGAAATTATAATACTTTGCACGTAAGTTAGTAGCCTAATATATTTAAACACCCAGATAAGCCTTTTAAAGGCGAAACTCGAGGAGGCCGAAGCAGCCATTTACAATAATGTCACTTCCCGGGTCATCAAGGGAACCATGACAGGACAGTATATGGCAGCTTACAGTGCAGAAAATGGCTTCGTGACACTGAACGAGAGAGACAGAGAGCGCGCGGAGTGCCTGTTTATGCGACACCACCAAACGACCCAATTGTAGTTACTGCCCGATGCACCAAGATTATGCTGGACGATAAGATCCTAGAGATGGCCAAGACCATCGAAGGAACGGAAACGTCAAAGCAGGTTGGGAAAATTGGGAGGTACCGAGAATACAGTGGGTCAACGGAGTTCCAGGATGTGGAAAACAACATGGGTGATTAGACACTTCGACGTGGACAAGGACGCCATCATCACTACAACAACTGAGGCAGCAAAAGATCTAAGAGAAAAGCTATCGCACCGAATCGGAAACCTGGTCAAAACCAGAGAGCGAACCATGGCTTCTGCTCTGGTAAATGGTTTCGGTAGAGAAAGTTTCAGTCGCCTCATGGTGGACGAAGCTCTCATGAACCATTTTGGAGCCATTGTGATGGCTTCAAGGCTGTCTGGTGTTGGTGAAATTGTCCTCATTGGAGACGTCAATCAGTTGCCTTATATTGACAGGGAAAATCTCTTCGAAATGAGGTATCATCGCCCGAACCTGGTAACAAAGATCAGCCAGGAGTTGCTCTGCACACATCGAAACCCATGGACGTCGCATATGCGCTGAGGGAAATATACTCCGGTATGTACTCCTCAGCGCCCCGTATAAAGTCCCTAGAGCAGAGAAGATATAAGGGAGCGCAAATACCCAACAACCTACCAAACACCCTCTTCTTAGTTCACACTAAAGAGGAGAAGGAGACCCTGACAAACCAGGGTTATGGGTCAGGCACCGGGTCACGCATCCTTACCATTCATGAAAGCTCAGGGACTAACATACGAGTCGGTAATCGCAATCAAAACCAAGGCAAACATGAAGCTGCACGAGAGCGTACCCCATGCGGTTGTTGCAATCTCACGGCACACGGGGACCTTCACATACTACGCTGACGACACCGACGACGCCATCGGTCGGTTCGTGCGGCGAGCGTGGGCTGCATCACCAAAGACCATCCGAGATTTCAACCTACAGATGGCCATCAGGGACAGAAATGCGGCCGTTGTGGGAGGCTCTGGGCCGGGAGGAGGCAGCTTAGGCAAATGGCAAAAAGGCAATTAGGCAAACACTCGATGTCGAGTCGATTACTAGCGGAATCCCAGCCGGTAGTGATCGGCTCTACAGACGAGCACTAGAATTAGATTTTAAATGTACCCAACTCCCTCCTATTTTCCTCTTCTTCTCCTTATCCAAAATATGTGTAAAGAATCTAATATATAAAATTCACGTGTCACAGTTTTCGTTGCCATACTCCTCCGAAACGGCTTGACCGATTTTGATGAAATTTTTGTGCTTATCCGGTATCTATGAGAATCGGCCAACATCTATTTTTCATCCCCTAAATGTTAGGGGTAGTCCACCCTAAATTTTATATTTTGATTTTTAGACAGAATTTTTAATTTCTATTTTTTTATGATACAACATACAAAAATACATACAATCCTCAATTTTCACCCTTCCTTCTACGATCAACCCTTATTTTTTAATAGCCATTTTAGTAATTTAATCATTTTTCCTCTCCGGTCGAAAACTGATCAATCGTCATTTAATTAGTTATCCCCGCCAGATGTCTACAGGTGTCACTTCTGACCCAGTAAACAGCACGATAATTTGGGGATCAAAAGTAGCCTATAGCATATACATGTATAGTTTGAACACGCTAATCTCGAGAACTACTGGACGAAAAATCGTTCACTGTTCTTTCATATGTTCGTAATCCTTAAACGCTGTAGGTTATATATATGTACCACGGGCGAAGCCGGGGCGGGCCGCTAGTAATAATATATAATTGTAATGACAAAGATCACGGACCCCGTGTCTGTGGAGTGGCTAATTTAAATAAAAAAAAACACCCAGATAATAAATAAATTAGAAAATAAAAGGTTATTTAAGGAATTTACGTTAACTTAACAGTATTCATTCTATCATTCCCGAGCGTGACGCTGAGCTTCATTCGCAGCTCACGAAAAATCTGTGTGATACGCCACAAGACGTTATCCCTTCAAAACATGATGAGAGTCTAAATTTAGTCTCATCAATTTTCCGCGACGCGTCAATATAAGTGTAACTCTGAAAATGTAAAGTTTCCTCATGTGTGGCGCGCCCTTACAAATTGGAAATCCTATTTCTGCTTCAGGTAGTTATTCCTAACGGCGCTCGCACCGCGCTCCGCCGGTATTGGACCACTCGCGAAATAATACTGTTGTTTACAATATACAAGCTTAATTCAGTCATCCTATTTTTGCAATAGATTAAGGGCACGAACACATTATCTTTATGTAGGGAGGGTTATTGGTTGTCAACCTGCATCTTTTTAAAGGGTTGTTAAGTACATTAAATACGTAAATTTAGTTCTACAGTTAACAAATATTCGTACATTTTTTCCCATACAAAATTAAAAAGAATTGTATTTGCCTGGTCTAAAAGCATCGAACTCTTTGCAACAACTTTAACACTCGATAAATGGTGTGCCAAAGTGAATAAACATTAAACAGTGCTAAAAATGACAACAAACAAGTTTATTTAAGATTCCTATGTGTTGAGGTTTCACAAAATGTGGAGCAAAAGTTGTTTGTTTGAATATACGGAACATTTAAACGGATGCAGGCCGCTTACCAGTAACCCTGTATATAAATCTTCAGTGCGTGTGTTTAAACTCTTCTATCCATTCACTAATCGGTTGGACTGATTTAATTGATGTTTTTTGTTTTCTATACTAATATTATAAAGCTGAAGAGTTTGTTTGTTTGTTTGTTTGACTGCTAGGATCTTGGGAAGTACTGGTCCGAATTGAAAGATTATTTTTCTATTGTAAAGTCCATTTATCGAGGAAGGCTATAGAAAATAACGCTACTATTAATAGAAGCGGAGCATGAATCAAGAATGTGACAAAATCGGGAAAAAATATTCCTTTTTGAGAGTTTTCGTACGTTTCGTGCTTTGACATGACACATAATATAATAATAATAATTTATAATAATAATTTATTTGTTTTACATAAAGATTTACATAACAATCTACAAACAATAGTTTTAACAATTATGCACAATGTTCAGTCATATTTAGATTAGCAGCATTGCATTGCACTGCAGTTTCCAGCGAGCCCCAAACTAGGCAGAGCCTGTGTCTTGGGCGCCCTGTCCGCAGTTTCCTGTTTGCTATTTCGCTTGTACCATTTGTTTTGAGTACACATACCTATGTATAACTTTGAATTGCAGAGTATAATTAGGAATTTAAGTGATTACAATTTTGCAATAACCTGAGAATTAGTTATTTTCTTAAATGTTACATTGTTGTTAGTTTAAAATAATTAAAGTGCCAGAAGAATAGTAAAAATAAGTAAAAGTAATTAATTAATTGATTTACATTTAAGATGATTTTACAATTTATGTTACATTGCTTGAGGTTTGATACACTTTATAGTTATTTCTGTACATGTGTGTGTGTTTTTATGTGTGTGTGTGTGTGCGTGTGTTGTTTGCATGCGTAAAAGTGTGGTATGAGTGTGGAGCGTGGGTGTCCGGCGCATGTCTTCGATTTGTGTTAGTGCACGGATGTATTGTATGTCTTTATTGTCGTTAATGGAGTTATTAATTATTTACTTCGTTTCGTTGAACTTTAGTAATTCTTCAGTTTGCGTGTACGTCAGCGATCTCAGCCACTTCTTTGCTTTGCGTTTGATTTCCCAGATACTACTGCCTGCAGCATCCAAGTGTCTGAAGGCTGAGTTAAATGTGAAGATAAGGACATACCCTGGTAGCCGCGAAGCGAAGGTCGTATTAATCTTCGGAAGGGTCAGGTCACGCCGGCGTTTCCGTTTGGTAGAGTCATGTCTCGGTGTCAGATGATGACACTTGGCGATGGCTCGAAGAACAAAAGTTGGCGAACCGTTAGCACGCCAGCCTCCTCATATAGTTTTACTGTTGGATACCGTCGCGGCTTGCCCATCATTACTTTGAGCACTGCTCTTTGAGCCCGTTCAGCCTCTATCACGCGTAGTTGAGCTACCCCTCCCCAAACTCCCACACAGTACCGAAGAATCGACTCACACAGTGACTTGTAAACAAGCAGCTTTATGTCCATTTTGGCTGCTGCCCTCAGGGATTTCATGACATGTATAAGTTTTCGAACCTTCTTTGCGGTGTAAGTTATGTGCAGTTTAAAAGTTAAGTTTTGATCCACCATTACTCCCAAATATTTAAGTTCGTTACTCTTGTAATGAAGTAACAAGAGCACGGAGCTTTGGGTATATTGAGGTTGGTCGACTCCAAACAGCAGCCGCCGCGGACACGCAGCTGGTACAGCTCTGTACTAGCAGCTTGTGTAATCGAAAATGCTACAAAATTTGTTTTTAGTGTTGTCATGACAGCATGTGTCTAAGATTGCGTCATTGAAAATCACAGATTACACACCTCTTGAATATAAAACCACCAACACTAATACAATCAGTATTCTGATAGTTATTAGTACGTGTGTTTGTAATTAAACTTTCACTTATCGGATGGACTGAGTTTGATATTTTTGTGAGTGTTTCTCGATCTTAAGTTGGTACCTGGAATTTTACTGAACTAATCCAAAGTTACGGCTAATCAACGATACGATGTTGCAAACGATCAGTTGGGAGAACGGCAACTTAAATCCGGATCTCGTTTCGAATCCTATGCATACTACTGCTTTCAAACTTATGCGCGTAACGCCGCTAATTTAAAAACGGTAGAATAAAAGAACGTGAAAAACTGAAATGTTCCTAGAATCTTTCTAAGTCATGTGTCATCACTTAGGTACTGGGCCAGTACCTATGCCTCGACTCTCTTCTTGCGAGATAAGGCTCCGAGTCTTGAACGTTGTTTTAGTGGGCTGCTAATGAGAACCCATAGGGGGGTGGCAGCCATCCTCCCACACTCTATGCAAGGCTGCACCAACCTGTACTTAGTTTAATTGCATCTGTTGACTGGATGTAAAAACTTCACTTGACTTTGGCTGCTTGCTTGTTTGATTGACTTCTGCTGTCATCTATTCATACAAGCACAAAATAAAAAAAATTGATTAACCCCTTGAATACCTCAGATTTGTTATTTGTACAACATTCTACTAGTCAAGCCCTTTCACTTGATACCCATATTAAGGGAGTTGTGATAAAAGAAATGTATTTCACCGTTTTGTGGAAGCGGCCATCTTAGATTTGAAATTTGTCATAGTGCAATGTATTCTACTAGTCAAGCCCTTTCGTTTGTAGTGAAAAAAATAATATAATTCGCCATTTTGTGGTGGCGGCTATCTTGGATTTGAATTTTTTGTAGTGTATAATATTTTACTAGTTAAGCCCTTTCATTTAATACCCATATTGAGGTAGGTTCTGAATAAATATTTTGTCCGTCATTTTGTGGCGGCGGCCATCTTGAATCGATATTAACCAAACATAGCTAAGAACATTCGCACGGATATTAACTTTTTAATTAAAAAAACAGATCGAAATCGACCCATCCGTTTGAGCTCTACGGTGCCACAGACAGACACACACACACACACAGACAGACAGACAGACAGACAGACAGACAGACAGACAGACAGACAGACATCGACGTCAAACTTATAACACCTCTTTTTTTGGTCAGGGGTTAAAGAGTGAACGCTGGATAAAACTTTTAAATCAGACAACTGTTGATAAATTAGAAATAACTTAGAAATATGCTTACATAGGTTTAATTATCATTACGTATTTGTATATTACGCTATCGTTAAGCAGTAAAGAGCAGATCAGCTTTGCTTGGGCTTTTATTAAAAACTTTTCTTTATGTCAAAGATTAAACTTTAATTAATTTTGTCTCGTGGAGTTTATAATTACTTTCCAAAACAAAGTTCAGAAGAAGTAATGGGATATACGAGTACTCGCTCACACGCGTGTGAACGTCGAACAAACAAGCCTAATTATCTCAACTTAGCTACAAGACTTTGTCAAGGAAACTAGCGGCATGCCCTGACTGCGTCCGTTGTACAGCTAACCAACAACATTTATCTTATTTCAGATTAATTATGGTTGGTCAAAAAACCGGCTTTGCTTTACGCTTTTATAGTTTTAGGTCTTTTAGGAGAGTCCGTCTGGAAATACAGGTCACCTTATTTGCCAGATATGCTACCGCCAAGCAGTAATGTGATAAGAATGTCTAGTGTGTGTGTTGCCTGCGGGGGGGTGTCCCGAAAATTTATATCTTGGTGTCTTCAAATGGAGAGTGTATCAGTTTTTCTCGGGAATCATGCTACATCGTCTCTTTACTTCGGATCGGATATATTTTATATAAGTAGGATATATTTTATATACATTATCCAATCCGAGATATATTATATCAAGTATTATCAAGTTGAAAAAAAAACTACATAGCTAGGTCATCATCATCGTTCACTTTTTTCATCGTGTTTCAAACGGTATCAAATTCAGGAGATATACTTTTTTAAGTATTATATTATTATTTACGTATTTCTTTATTTCCTTAAGTCAAAGTTTTTACAATATTTATATAAAAAACATAAAAACATTATAAAAACCTATATTATTATTATTGGTGGACAATTCACACACAACACCATCTGACCCCAAACTAAGCAAAGCTTGTGTGATGGCAGCCAGATAGCTAGTTTTTAAATACATACTTATTATACATAGAAACACCCAGTTACAGTGCAAACATTTGAATTCATCACACAATATTTGCACTGGGTGGGGATCGAACCCACGACTCTCGGCTACGCTGGCAGAGTTACTACCCACTAAGCCACGAGGGCAGTATGTGAAAACTAACAAGCAAATTTATAAATTATGGCATTGCTGTCAAGTGAATGTCTGTTTGTTAGCTGAAGACAGATACATACATTATTAACGCAACGCTAATTAGTATAATCGCCTACATACAAATCAACAATATCAAAACACTTCATACAAAGACTTTCCTCATACACGAGCTAACCGAGGAAGGTAGCACTTGAGAACAATGTCGCTTCGACCGAGGAAATTACCTCATCTTCGTCCTACCTCCAATATTGGAAAAGGTATTATATTAATGAACTGGCTCTTGTAATCCGGAGTATTTGCCTACTTAGCTTCAGATAACGATCGCTATGGAAGCCAGTTTAAATTTAGAAAGGATACGAGAAGGGTAAAAGATTATTGAATTGAATTTTTAACTGCTAAAGTTTTTTAAGTGCTTTAATGGTTGGGATTCTAAATTAGTGTAATTTAAACAAAATTGATCTAGTACCTATCTTGATCTTAAAAGTTTTCACCACAAAATTGGTTTTACTATGTGTATTAAGCTTAGGCTTATTTGAATAGATTAATTTTGGGAGATAATAATTAAGGGCAGAAAATCCTTCAGGGAAGCGTTCAAGCGGTTAATACGCTCGAATATAATTATGTTTAGATACTTATAATCAGTAAAGCTGGGCCGGGATTTTATTGAATTTGATGTAAGGCTAATAAGAAAATGGTTTTAATTCGTAAAACTATCAGTAATGTAAAATTTTGATGTTTAATAAAATTTAAACATCAAAACATGCTTTAGTAACTGAATCAGTAATATTATTTGACAAGAGAATTTAGCAGATGTGCTTAAAAGGCACAAAAAAGGATGATTATTTTAAAATTAAAGGCTTATTACCCATAAATATAAATAACACCCTAAGGTTGCCTGGAAGAGATCGCTGTTAGCGATAAGGTCGCCAATTGTCGCACTAGCTTTAAGTTTGTAAATTGTTTCTAGTTTTAAATTATTCTTTTTTTGGTGTGTTCAATAAAGTGTATCTCTCTATCTATCTATCTAAATATGTACCGTAACGTAGTTCGCATTGTAATTAAGCTTTGTTAACCTTACTATGAGCATTTTTATACCTAGGTTACACGAGCTAGATTTTCCACGAAACAAAAGAAAAACAACTCATAAAATACTGCCTCATCTCAAACAACAAGAAATCGCCGGATAATCCGGCACATTTCCCCGACAGCCTGGGATCAGTCTATGTCAAGGTTCGGCTTCAACCTACATTAATTTTTCAGGACTTCTTAGCATTTATCACTTGTTTTCGGTCTAAAGAAAGTTAAGGGAATTTTGAGGCAAAAGTATTTTTGTTTAATGGTAATACCGCGGCTCTACCTAATTATCGTTCTCGGGAATATTTTGTTAATAAATAAACAAAGAAAGTGTGGCGTTAACAAGCAGCGACGCGCCATGAATGAATTTTATGAATTCCGTCAACGTGTTTTGAAAATATGTAAACAAAATTGTTATTTAAATATGCTAAAACTAGCAGTTCCTCCCAGTTTTACCCGTGTAGTTTCCGTTTCTTTTTACGGGATGAAAAGTAGCCTTTGTGCTTTCACAGACTATAATCTATCAGTGTTGTTAATTTCAACCCGTAATGCGTTAATTTCAATGACTTTTTTTGTTGCGTTAATTTTTGATTGACTGCTAACATCTAAATTATCAAACATCCATGTTTTGCATTTATACGAGTAATATTAGTCAACGATTAAGATTCGTGTTAAGTTACGGCTGGTCTAGTTGGAAGAATGGCGACTGCTGAAACAGGACTGCCTGAAACAAATCCCAGCACTTTGCGCTTTTCAAAGTCATTTGCGGAATGCTGCTAACTTAAAACGCTTAAGGAAGACATCGTGAAGAAATCGACATGTACCTAGAATCTTTCGAGTTCATGTGCCATCGACCAACCGGCACTAGGCCAGCGAGGTGGATTAATTCCTTGACTCTCAATTTTCTCCTTGCGAGAGAAGGCCGCAAGTCCCAGCAGTGGGAACATTAAGTGGGCTGTTTGTGATAAGATTTGTGTACACAGGTTGCACCTTAAGCTCTAGTCTGGTATCAAAGCAGTAAGCAACTTAACAGTAATAGACTAATACAATATAGATATATAATTAACGCTACCATGTCGGTGATGCGAGCCAATGAGATTTTCCACTGTTAAAACGTGTTCAGCGCGGCTACAGAAAGGTTTAGTTTAAAAACGTTTATTTTGTTTTAAGTACATTTACTGTGATTTTGTTTATCACAATTCACATCAAAAATTTATTTCTAAGAAAAAAGGCAAAGAAACTTCGAAGCACATTTATACTTTAAGATATCGTATCGGATCCTATAAGTCTTTTTTCCACATAAAACGTGGGATTGATGTTTTTACCTCGTAAACCCTCCTTGTGTTGGAGGGAATTTATCAAGTCTCGGTACGCAGAATGTTTTTTCTTATAAAAATATCAGGAGTGCTACTTCGATTCGCGGGCAAAAGTTGTCATGATTGAATAGACCGGAGCACTTTGTTGAATAAGTAATGAGCGTCGGAATATAGAAAATGCAATTCGTATGAAAAAGAAAAATATTTACACGTTTTCTTGTATGTTTATGGGGTTCAAGATTAAAGGCAATTAAACGAAATGTGACTTCGAAATGATAGATGTTTTCAAAAAATCTTACATTTGTTAGTTTTACAGTCGATCCCGCGAACAGCGGTCTTTTTTTACTACACTTGACCACCATCTCGCCTAATATTATGCGAGAATGGGGTCTTAATAAAATAGTGTTAAATTAAATTAGTACCATTGATTTCAGAATATTTATTGTGTGTAGAGTGGAGTGAGTGGATCTAAATGTCGGAAACTTCCTTTACAACACAAGGGCAGGTCAGGAACGAGGAGTTTCCAGTGTTAAATCAATAGTTTGATACAATGTCAATACATTACTAACTTTATTGTAATAGGCGTGTCGACTCATTTTTGATTTAATGGCCCTCGAAAGGCTACTCAATTACTGAACCATAGGTGAAAGAATTACTTTGTTATCTTAAAAACATCCCGTGATATCACGATTTTAAAATCACAATTTTGGACTCTCCCAAAAACGCTTCATACAAATCACTAAAGAAGCGTGACGTCACAATGCCGTATTTTCTATGCGTCGCGCGTAAAGTTTGTATGGTAGCTATATTAAATATTGCGTTTAGGAAACTGGTTTCATAACAAAAGTCACTTGAAATTGAATGGGTTATCCAACGGTAAATGCTTTTTCTAATAATTTCGTACTTTTAAAATGGACTTGCCCATCCAGCTTTGAATGATCATAAAGTAGATAAGTTAAATTTAAAAAAATTAAAATTAAATTTGGTACCTACATATTTTATTCTATTTAAATACTGTCATTATATCAAATAATTTAATATAATTGCAGGACTTGTCGTCACGCCTGTTCACTACAAATTGTTACTATATGAAAATAAAAACATTTTTTCCGAACACCTGAAGTTTCGAACATTTTAGTGTAACCTAAAATATAGTTTGACGATAAAACCTAGCTTTCGATAAAACCTAGCTTCATAGGCCCTCCATGAAGGTTTTTACAACAGGCTTCTGTATCGGTCGCTAATGACCGCGACGCCCGGAACTGCCTCTTTTTAACCCCCGACAAAAAAGAGATTATAAGTTTGACGTCGATGTCCTATCATAGTAAAAATATCCTCCATGAAGGTTTTACAACGGAAGCTACAATATCGGCAACCTCAGCTTCATAGGTCGCCCACCTATGACCCTCCATGAAGGTTTTACAACGGAAGCTGCAATATCGGCCGCTAATGACCGCGGCGCCCGGAACTGCCTCTTTTATCAACGGATGTACTCCCGACACCTCTGGAGTTCTATTTTCAAACACGCACTATTCGACTATTTCGACTGTCTTTGTGGCTTAGTAGGTTATGAGTTTGCCAACTGATTAGATCTAGTTTAGGTGCCTAGTAAAGATAAACAATTAAGTGGTAAATGTAGATGTTTATTCTTTATCTGGGTGATGTGACTGGTGATGTATATGGAGTATACTCGTATTTTGAGAATTTTAAAAGTACCGGCTCTCTGTGTTTTACCGGCATGGTTCTCGTTCCTGTATTCTTATAGAATAATATTAGTAAGATTGTATCAATAATCCGGTTTTTATAGAGGCTTCGTTTACTTAGAGCAAGACAGTGTTGTATGAAAAATGTCTAACACCATTCATTATTTTTTAGCTCCATTTGACACCTAATTTCAGAGCGTCTCGCATTACAGTTTTAACAACAA
This sequence comes from Ectropis grisescens, assembly GCA_017562165.1. NCBI lineage: Eukaryota > Metazoa > Arthropoda > Insecta > Lepidoptera > Geometridae > Ectropis > Ectropis grisescens. The sequence continues at coordinate 29,221,432 of CM029779.1, forward strand.
TACTCTAATCCACTCCAAACTGTCTCATTTTTCTGAGTACACTTTGGTTTGCTTACACTCCAAGATAATGTGTCGGGAGCATTTGCTTTATTGCCAAGCTATTTCTCAGCAAAACCCGTGCATAACTATACCATATATCACTGAAAGACTCTGAACTTAAATTATAGAAATCTTTAACTGATTAGCTCTTTTTTCAGCACCATTGAGATGGGATGTCATTTACACAAAATGATCTCACTGTTTGGACTTTTGGTTTAGACGTCATATTCTGGCAATGCGGGTTAGCGGATAAACCATAACTTTCAAAGATTTTTGAAACATACCGGTTAGTCGGAACGAGATCACATTTTCACGATGTTTTTTTTACCGAGACATTATTGATAACAAACGTACATTGGCACTTGGAAAAATACTCAGAGGTGTACGTAGGATTCCATACTACGACCTCACAATTGTGAATCGTACGTTCTAACCACTGGGCCAAAAGAGTTTCTAAATATAAATACCTCTTTGTTACTCGCTTCTAATCGGCGATGACTGTATTCTAATAAAACAAGAACATTTTTTTATTTACTCTCGACTATCTTGAATTTCAAATGTGATATAGTACTCCACTAGTCAAGCCCTTTTTTCCAGCCATATTTTGAAAGCGGTCATATTTATTTTAAAAAATCCACCCGTTTGAGAGATACGATGCTATAAAAAGACACCCACACACAGAGACAGACATCGATGTCAAACTTACATAATTAACCCTTAATTTGTAGGGTAGGTCCCAGGGACACCGCGTTAGATTGTTTTGGTGAATATTTTTTCAAAAAATATGGATATTTATTGTTCTGTGCTCTTCAGAAGCTTCCGTTAATTTCACGGCTGACGCGGAGGCGAGAGGTCGTACGCGGCCGAGTTAAAAAAGGTGAGTTATGGACCCTTTCGGAGTCTCATGGACCCATACATATTATGTGACAAAAAATATTTTATTTTCTTGCTTTCCTCCATATAATACAGTGTTGTTTATTGTTATAGATAAAATTACATCAAATAATCGAAATATAAGATCCGTTATTGTGTGAGTGGCGACTGGCTAGAAAATATCGCAGAAAATGCAGTCTAACTAACTTCACATCTAACTTCCGCATTCAACATCATTCATAAAGTCAAATGATGTTAATGACATAATTGAAGACAAATTATCTAGGGTACAGAGAAAATATTGTGGTAAAAAAAAAAGAAAAACCGCGTGTTTTTATATGACTTGTTGCAAATTGTTCGAAAAATGTTTGCAGGGAATGTTGTGTACGTACTAGTGATTGAATCACTGCACGTTTTTTTTTGGTTTAAGCTTTTCGTAGAATTTATGTTTTATTTGTCAAGAAGACTGTTATGTTTACCTAACTTAGAAAGCTTACTTAGGTTTCAGTTGATTTTTTTATAAATTTAAGAGGTGCAAAATGACTATGTCTATAATTTTGTAATTTTAGAGACTGAATGTAAAGTTTATGTTTAAAGTAAATGGAAATAAACGTTCCTATGTGTAATATTGCAAGATAATAGTTCAGTAACTTTTTTACCATATCAAATAAAAATAAAAAAAGACTTATAGTCTATCAAGAGATTATTATAAGTCTTTTTTTTTCTTATTTGCATTTTAGAGTCCTGTGTCTTCGCCTTACACTTAACGTAAGACTCACACACTCAGAGTGTAGTCACCATACACACTAAGGGTTAAACCATTTTTTGGTAGGGGCTTAAATACAGTCACATTCGTTCAATTCCAAAAATTGGGTTCCTAAGCGTTTGTTTTCCTGAATTTTTGTTTCGCTTGCAAATAGCTTGTCATAGAGACGTATAGAAGGGGTGGAAATAGTTGACTCGGATGTTTTGCTATTCAGAACATTTCACCAACGGAACAGAAAATAAAGAGGAAGTGGCACTCATTTACCGCACGTGTGCGTCCAACGCTATTCTAAAGTACTGGTTTCTTTTGTATTTGACGTATCAAACAAAAAAATGTTTTACCTTCATTGATACATTCGTATTGCTCTTTACGATTTAAGATTTTTTAGTAAGATGATTTGTGATAGGCATACGGTCCGCCTTATAGTACTTGTGCGGTAGTCTTTGCATAAATATAACATCTGCACCATAGGAGATTCTGACGACGTTTAGCCAGAATACGGCGCAACAACGAAGCAAGTATGAATTGTAGATTCAATTTACTGTTCTTTTTTGATGCCACTATCTATTATATGGGGTTTAAGTCCACAAGGATTAAGCTAAGCATTACTTTGAAATAATTGTTTACTACGTGTTATAATTTATTATAATCATATTGACAATACTCGTCACAGAATAGATCAATAGTGTTAGAATCGTTCCCGCGCATTGCATTCTATCCAGATGGCCATGCCAAGAAGCATAACTCGATCACGTGACCGCAAAATGGCGTCTTTTGATTAATCAACGCTTCACATTGGTTGCTCACCTATTTAAACTATTCAAAAATGAGAATATGATAGAAAGAAAGAATTTGAAATTGAAAAAAAGAAAAAAGAAAGATTGAAGAGAATACAACTTGAAAAAAACTTTTTTTTTATTCCCAGAAAATACTCTAGATTACAGTAAAAAAAGACACAATATTTGCGCAAAACTACAAAAATACTGATAAAAAAGTGGTGATATTGTATCAATTTTTTTTCAACATCATAATTTCAGAAACAACCGGGCTTGAATATTTCACTGAATATGATTGCTCAAATGACAAGTGTTCTACCGTGTGTTCTACTAATATTGTATATATAAAAGATTGGCTGTTTGTCACTGCAAACATTCAGTATGAAATTCAGAATTCATATGAATTTGTGTCTGGAATAGCACGTACGTGAAATCCTTGAACATGTACGCTAGAGTTTCTTAAGGAAAAACATTTTCTAAATTCTTAGGTATAATGGTAAGCCGTAGTATGTACATATTAGTATTTTCCGTGACTTTTTTCGCGTAGATATATAACTAGTTCTTGCTTCAGAAACTTAATTTTTTAGGGATTATATAAAATATGTTTATGAGATTATTCCAAGATCTAATCGACGCGGTTTGACGCGTAGCTTCAGTTGTATTAATATCTGGCGATAAAAAGTATCTTTCACGCTATTCCAAACTATAATCTAGTTATATTTCTACTCGTGATTTTAACTCTTTTGACGTTAAAAGCAATAAACATTCAAACATCCGTACTTTCATTTATATAATATTTGTAAGACGGTAGGATTAATACACTAATTTTAACGCCGCATGTGCCCTCCGTACTCATGACACGAGACACTCTCTCTATTTTCTGTTCCGTCATTTCACCCCAATTTTCACACAGAGTGACGTAAGGAGGAAAATCTGCGAAAAAAGATAAAATATGAGAGTAATCGAGTGCATGATGTAAGGAAAACTTTTATACGATGTGTTCTGTTTCAGTTGTGGAACACTTTGCGAAATGTTACTGCCAACAATGATATTATATTGTCTTATATAACGAAAAAGTCAATCAATTTCTATGTCCTAAAATCTTGGTTTAAAATGCTTTAAAATGAATGACCTCAAAATGATTCTTAATGATTTTTTTCAATGCATATATGAATGTTTTATTTCTTTTTAGTTTATTTTAGTTTATTCCCTGGCGATATTTGCATGCAATTTCGTGTTTTTTGAATTGATTACGTCAGATATTAGGAAAGAGTTAGTTGAGTGGGTAAAATAAGGGATGTAAGTTTTAAGGCTTACTCAAACCTGAGCGGTATTCGTTGCCGCCTGCGGTAGAGGAAACCGAGTGGGCAAGCGGTATTATTTTACCTTTCACACCAAAGCGGTTTCGCCACCTGCGATAGCGGAACGTTTCGCCAAACAAGCAAAAAATACCGCTTACGTACCGCTTTCGCTCTAGGCGCGGAACTTTATACAAAATACCGCAAATAGCGCAGCGGTAGCGAATACCGCTCCGGTCTGAACATGCGTTTATATATACACACCGGTCAAACTCTAAAGATAAACTTAAATTTTCACAGACGTAGTATTCTTATAACGTCAACTATCTCTAAGAAATTTAAAAAAATCAGTCAAGTTTGATTGAGATAAAATACACTAGCCAAGCCCATAAGGCTACCAAGGATGATGGTAATATAAATTATTATTCTACGGTTATGCTTGTAACCAAAGTAGAAATGTAACATAATACAACTTATAGAATGTGAGCGTAGCCGCGGGCAAATCTAGTTTTTAAATAAATAGTAATGCATACGTAAAATACGTAGAATCATGTTATCACGTACGTCAGACATTAACGGGTTTTAATGGGCTTCTGTTCGGTCGCTAATGACCGTTTGTTGAATTGAAGGCTTTTAACGAAAATCTGTTGTAACGATGCATTACTCTCCTGCAGTACGATTGGTCAATTATATTCATGTTCATTATACGGGAATCACTTTTTTATTATTACAGTCAGAACGGTTCAACATCTTGTCGTTAGTGACATCTAACGAACTGAAAGTACTTAACAAAGTAGAGTTTAAGGGTTTGCAATAATTTAATTTAGTAAATTTGGTTTTATAAACCTAGAGGGTTGTCCAAATCACAGGCTTAGCCTAGTTTGGAGCCTACGGTAATACCTATTTTATATATGTTTACTTCTTGCAAAATTACCATCATATTATATTAAACAAATATTTGTACTATGTCTGGGTGTGTTCTATGTATAATAAGTATGGTATTTAGAACTATATAAGTATTTTATCAGCTATCTAGCCACCGTAGTACATCATATTATTTAAAACAAATATTTGTACTGTGTCTGGGTGTGTTCTATATATAATAAGTATGGTATTTAGAACCATGTAAGTATTTTATCAGCTATCTGGCCACCGTAGTACAAGTTTTGCTTAGTTTGGGGTCAGATGGTGTTGTGTGTGAATTGTCCACCAATATTTTTTAGTTATATCAGAAATTGTGACGAGGTAAACTCGCGAAAGGACATTTTTAATTACATAACTATTAACATTACAGTTATTTTAGACTGGCTTCGTGGCTTAGTTGGTAGTAAGTCTCCCTGCGTAGCCGAGAACCGATTTTCTACATCGTCGTTTTTAGCGTGCGTCTGATTCGACCACACCATCACTTACGAAACGGTGGTCAAACACAGAACTATTCGTGTAAAAAAACATCCGACGTTACTGTTTCGTTTTAAAATCCGGAGTTACGAGAAGACTCAATATCATCTTTGAGGTCGTAGTTCTGTATTATATTTTCAATATGAACTCATATCAATAAACTCAGAAGATATCCAACATCGAGTACATATAATTAACACAATATACTATTTAAAAGTATTTACTATACAGCAAATAGAACAGGAAAATGTAGTAGTTGCAGAAACCCATAGTCCAGCCAAAGCAGGCAGAAATGAATTATCAGCAAAAACCTCGCAATTTATGGCCGTCCAACAGCTACGTATAAATAATGACTAGCTAGGGAAGCAATCTTCTGGGAAAACCCCAGCTAGTACCTAAAATATCTACCTAAATATTTGCTAAAGTTGTTATTGGATCTCGTTTTTTTTTTATTAAAATAGGGATATTAATTTTTCGCTTGAGTAGGATATTAGAAAAATGTTTGAAGGAAATATTTTGCTTTGATCAACGGTTAGAAAATTGAATTAAACTTTATTTTTATAACTTAGAATTTGCCAGAGTCGTATAGCTCTTTGTAGAGTTAACCTGAGGAAGCACCATATGTTCGCCAGTTATCTACTACTAAATTGCAGTGAAGAAAGTGATATAATAGACAATAATTTATAGAAATGACAGAGCCAAGAGATAAATCATCTCATATCTTTGGGTTAACGTTACGGCTGGTCTAGTCGGGAGAACGGCGCCTGCCGATCCGGAGACCCCGGGTTCAAACCCCACACGCACCACTGTCTTTTCAAAGTCATGTGCGTAATCCCGCTAACTTAAAACGGTGAAGGAAAACATCGCGAGGAAACCAGCATATACCTAGAATCTTTCGAAGTCATGTGTCATCCACCAACCCGCACTGGGCCAGCGTGGTGGATTATGGCCTTAACTCTCTTCTTGCAAGAGAAGGCCCCGAGTCGCAGCAGTGGGAACATTTAGTGGACTGTTAATGATGATGATGATATCTTTGGGTGAATACTGACTAGTGCAGTGCAAGCTTTGATAGTTGGTCTGAGAGGGCTCTAGACATTGATTTCGACTCCTCATCTTCAACCAGCTGCATAGCCTGTTGGCCTGTTGTAGGGTGGCTGAGTATGCAAGTCTCTGAAATACTTCCGATAAAAACCCAATAAACTGGAAGTTTTGCGGCAATGTACAGCTATGAAGTCTTTTACGAACAAATGGATTGCCTTTTCACCTTTGGCCACTTATTTGGTAAATCTAAAGCCTGCTGTTTGTACTTAACCAACCCATCAATAAGATGTGCTTAGTATGATTAATAGGCATGTACCGGAGTTCCATTGTAAAATAGATTTGTTATTAAGTATTCCAAAGATTAAAATTTGTATTACCAAAAATACTACGATTTCAATGACAATGAAATAAATTGTGTTTACTTAAAACTGAGTTATAAATATGCTTATTTTGAATTAAAATCTAAAAGTGTTATTTCACACAAAATTCTATTATCCCTTGTGTTTGAAAACACGAATAACATTAAACTTTAAATATACCCATTTTCAAGAAACTATTAGAACACCTTATCGAACAGCCAGCTGAGAGTAAAGTACCAATTACGTTATTGAACTTACAAACACCTTAACTTGCAAAACAGAAATGTATTATCATTTCAAAGATCAGATTTACCCGGCCATTACTGCAATACCGTCTTTTGTGTTCTCAGAGCGTTTCTTAATAGGATACTATTAGCAGACACATTGTTTTTCCACTGCTAGGATTTAGGGTTTCTGTCTTGATTTTGAAGTAGACTATTTGCAAATTTCACCCGGTGAAGTACTATAGCTTTAAGATTCAGAGTAGATGCAGGCAAGAACCGATATAGCATGAAAGCCTCAGGATATCGCGTATCCTTGATGTTAGCCTGCCGGCCTACTTGGCTGTGGCTCATTTAATTTGTTTTAGAAGAACACAAATAAAAATAAAAATCTAATGTATATTACTTACAGAATTGAATTTATGTGCCTGTTCACATTTATTTTGTTCTTATGTTATGTTTGCAGTGTAACGACCATTCATATTTATAATATATAGATTTGATTGCTCAAGTTAACTTAACTTTTTTACTAATGTATTTTATTTTATTTACAAATGTATTTGGTTGCGGAACTTGTTTCTGATACAAATGTATTTGGTTGCGGATTTTGTCGCTGTCATCCTTTGTTCAGATGTCGGCTAGGCGAGTATACCTTATGTTTCTGCGGCGTCAGCTTGATCGGCTCTTAATTTAGATATGCCAAGTCCATTTACTCTATCATTTCGGAGTTTAACAAGCTCCTTCGTAAACTGCATGGTTGCTTAAAATTAGGCGAGAAGGCATTAAGTTTACCTATAAGTAGTAAAAAAGTTAACATCGAAAAATTTTTAACATTGAATTCACTTGTAAAAAGTTTGTGCTCAAGCCACAAAATCCATATAAATCGTTGTTCCCATCAAGCCGGATCAATTTTAAAACGTACTAATTAAACCCGCCAGCGGCGAGCCAACAAAAATAGAAGAAAGCCCCGCATGTAGCCACCGCAGATTTTAATTAATACGGATTTTGTTCCGACTCTGTCGTTTGCGGATCTCGCAATGAATGCAATCATGAGAATTAATGCCTTTGATTCGCTGTTTCGAGGCTTTTAAGAGTATTTAATCTCTTTGTGTTCCACTCGGCGTCTCGTGGTCTTTAACGCGATCTTTTTGGTTTAATTACAGAGTGAATAGAGTACGTTCGGGGCGTTTTGAGCTTTGTACACTTTTGCGGTGAAAGAAATTGGATATATTTCCGGGTCTAGCAAATAGAGTGCAGCTGAAAAGACAGCAATTTGAATTTATTTATTACTAGCTACTTTACTTTGTGTACTCTCCCGATTAACGATAACTAACTTTAGAAGTATAAAAAGTAGCATTTGCTTTATCCAGGTAATGCACATACTACAAAGCATTTAAGTTTATTTAAATACATTAAGCTGTTACAGAGATAAATAAGAACAAACACACATTTACATACTTCCCAATACTAACTTTCACCTTTAATAACATTACTAGCATCTGCCAACGACGTTGTTTGCGTAGATTTACAAAAGGGCTTATCCTTAAGAAACTCTACAGTTATTCTGATTAAAAGTAGCAGCTCATGTGCTATTTCAGACTATAATCTGTTCTTGTGTGAAATGATACTGACCCGTTTATTCTTACAAGGTGATTGAGCAAAAACTTTCGTATCTACGAGTAATATTCCAAACATCACAGTTTGAATGTTTATTGTTTTTAGCCTTTTTTTAATACTAAAATCATAATTAATTCTTCACTTCTACGTACAGTTTATGACTGCCAGTTTCATAAAGCCAAAATGTACATGAAAAGTAGTTCACTGTCTTCTCACTTGATTCACCGCTTATATTTCACGATAAAAGGCTTACACTCCGATGATAAGGAAAATTCCGACGCAGGATGTATCTCAATTCCATCAGAAAGCCGCCATATTTCCGGCAAAACGAATTGTTTATGTAATAGTGAGACTGCTGCGTCCGCAGGCATGAGATACAGATCTAGCGAAAGGGGTTCAACGAACTTTAACGCGAGTCACTATCATGCTATTATTGTACAAAATACATACACAATAAGTGGGTAAAAAATATATCACTCTAATTTTATTAATATATCAAATAGATTTTGGAAAACATGGCACACGTATTTTTGTTTTATGATGCGAGGTTTTCGTCTAGAAGTTCTTCCTCTCTGGTTGGGATTGGCCACCAGACAAGAAGATATCACCGACTTAATTATTGTCTGATGCCCAGGGAGACACCACGTAGACTTTCCCGAGTCTTGCATCCCGACTACCATGTCAGAAATTTTGCAAGGAAGAAAAACAATTTAGATACAAGTAGAGGTACAAGTATTTAAGACTGAATGCCTGTTAAATATTATTCACAAAATATTTAGTTTCAATCATTGAAAATTTAAGGCATTTCACTAAATAATGCTTAAGGTACTCAACACAAAAAACATATTCTGTAACTCTGCAAGAATTTGCGTAGCACTTAACATCGTCACCGTAGCACAGCCGCAGTCGCGCAGTATGAGAATTGTACCGAAAATATATATTTTTTCTACACAAATTTCTAAATAAGTCACGTTACGTGAGACACAGCGGAATAAATGAGCAGAGCGTCACTTCTAACGTGCTCTGATTGTTCCCGCGTACATGTTAGACAAGAAATGTTTCTAAGCTTATTTGTGCCTCTTATTTAATATCACGAAATAATAATACGGTAATTTTGTCATATTGTATCTGAATGTAAACATGTGAGGCTGTATTTGTGATTGGTTGGTTGCTAGTATTGGTTATATATGCTTGATCTTTTGGGATATCGTGAGACGACTACGGAATTAAAGTTTTTACTTGAGACTAGACCAGTCTTAACCTCTATTGATGGATATTTCAACTGTATCCTTATTGTGTGTTCTTTACACATCGCGCTGTGTTGTGTGTCTCATCTCGTGCGCGGTCGCGGCCTTCCTCGAGTGCATTTACATAATGTGTGTAATTTGGTGGCGAGTGGCTCTCACCGGCTTCCCCTTATTTACCGTGAACCGGCAATTTTTTGCCCCAACAACCGCCATAGACCTGCTTCATACATCCGATGAATTTCCCAAGTCGAGCCGCGAAAAGTACAAAGTCAACGCGGCGTTAGATAGAGTTCCACTCAAAATGTTTAAAAATCAATCATGTAGAACACGTTTAAATAAATGTTTACTGAACCTTTATTAACAAAACAAATTTAAAATGAGAACTACAAATATTAGTTCATAATAATGAATATTTAACCCTGCAAATAGTATATACCTATAAAAATCAAAGCGAGGTAACTCATAAGTCACGTAAACCTATTCTAGGCACGCTTGTCTCGAACTGAGATCATCCTCTTTAACAGGGACTATCAAAGGTTACTTAGCTAGCTAGGTACTCAAGCAAAATAAACATTATTTGCAAAAATAAACATCTTTAACTCTGAACGTTTAATAAAAGTACTTAAAACTAAATAACGTTTTACAAAGTAAGCTTTTTAGCTTGTGCCGCGATTCGCAAACTTTTCAATATAGCTATGGTTACTGCAAACTCTGCGTTTGAGACCTCTCCAGCTTACAAAGTAAGCGTTTTGTTTTATACACTTGACAAAGTACTATTTGGTTTTACACTTAGCGTGGGGAGCTAAATTTGTCTCTCGTCCACTGTACACGGCCGAAAGCGGCCTTGCATGAAGATTGTTACAGTAATAGGGATAAAGTTACACGCTCTGAGATCTCAGCTAAACCGAAAAATGTACATAATAAATTTTGAACTCATTTTTTTTTATCACGTTGATCACATTTTAGTTTTTTTATGGTTTAGAGCGACGAGACAAGCAGGGAATGTTCCTGATGGTAAGCAACATGTAATGTATGTACATAAATTGATGTAAAAACGAATAGGACTAATACCCAAAATACAGGTGTGCTACACACCTAGTTTGGGATATTAGAAATGTAATTGTAGAATGTACCTATTTTATTGAAATAAACAATTTGTATTTGTATTTGTAACATGCCTACCTAATAACAGCAGAGCGACATGCAACTATTGACACATGAAGAGTCCAAATCATTACCTAGCGCTGCACTGCGCTCGTCACCCAGAGTTCTGAGATATTATGTCTCTAGGCCCTGTAATTTCTCTGGATATATTGCCCTTTGAACCGGAAAATCTCGGAAATAGTAAGAGGAAAATCGTGTGTTTGTGACATCGACATGCTTATGTAGCGGTATAGCGTTGAAACGGCGGTGGAGCAGCGGAACGAACGAGCGTTAGACGCTCTTTGAATCGGTGAAATATTTGTTGAAAAATGAACAAGTTTGGAGTAATTGACTCCGGAAAAATCAAATCCCTACCCAAAAGTGCCATGTACGTCCTATATATGGGCACTATACATTGAAGACATTGCCACGCTAAAGGGTCAGGGAAATATTATGGACATAATAAATAAGTCACTTAACCTGCAAAACTGCAATGGTAAATAGTGTTCTGATAAAATCATTTACAAATTTAAAAAATAACTACTATTCTCGATTTCAAGGAAAATCTATGATTCCGATTTCTCGGTTAAAATATTATCCGTAGTGATGTGCCCGGGCCGAGGGACCTCGATTTTCCTTTTGTTCATTTTTCGAGAGTTCTTCAGTTTTCTCTCGTGTTCGTGATTTCTCGCTCGTTCTGTTTGTTACCAGTTTCCGTAAAGGTTAGACGTCACTAGTCGTACACTAGACTTTCATTTTATGTTACCCTAGTAACCCAGTACTGCGACTTCAATAATTTGATTAATTGTTAAGAAAAAAAAAATCCAGACAGTAACCGTTACTCACACCTCTGTGTATGAGTATGTATGTACATTGTACATGCATATATTTATAGTGTGTGGGTATGTACGTCGTAATGTTTGTTTGAGTTTTCACTGATTCCAGCATAGATCCATTGTTATTTTCCTGAATGGTTAATTCATTTATATTCAATATAAGTATTTGAATAAAATTTTAATTCGACTGCCCTCGTGGCTTAGTTGGTAATAAGTCTGCCTGCAAAGCCGAGGGTCGTGGTTCGATTCCCGCCCAGTGCAAAAAATTTAGTTATGAACACAAATATTTGTACTTTGTCTGGATGTGTTCCCTCTATAATAAATATGTATTTCCTACAATTATTATGTCACTATACTATTTAGTCAGTCATCTGGCTTCCATAGTATAATCTTTGTTTAGCTTTCAGATGATGTTGCGTGTAAAATGGCCATCAATATTATATACTCTTCATATGAATTAAAATCAAAAGTAACATAATTTCTAAATGGAAAGTTAAAGTTTAAAAAACGAAGTGCGCTTTTACCTTAATCTGAATTTGACAAGAGTGAAACGTAACAAGCTTATGCAAGGGTTCCGTGCCCCTAAAAATTAATTCGGAATAAAGTAGAAAACGATATTTTATTGCGTACCATTACGAAATAAAGATGTTTCGTTTATCCTACGTTTTGAAACATCAGGAGGTACTTACCTAAAGAATTAGGTAAACAATAAATTCTTAAACAATAATAATTTTGAAGCCAATAAGCTCTGTATAATGTTTTCAATACTTAACATTATGAGGAACATAGCAATAATAAAATCATAATTATAAAATAAAATATTTATAATTTTGTATAAAAATCGCAACACGATATGAAGTTGCACTAACGTTAACTATGTAACGAGACGTGAAAAATTTGATACGTATAAGCTGCATAATAATATTAATGTTTACCTACTTACTTTTACTATTGTATTTTTAATAATTTGAATGTATAAAATTTCTGTTTTCTCTTTTATTATTAGCGAATTACATGTTTTTTTCGTCATCATAAATTTATGCATTTAGCAATCGAAATTAAATTCATACATATAAATGTATTCTTAGTTTAGTTTCATTTTGACATGTGAATTTGTTTAATTTATACTTTTACTTATTATCCTATATAAAAATCGTTATTTCCCAAATATTTCACCCTTTTCATAGTTTTTTTGTAAGTACTTGATAGCTAATTAAGATTTAATGTTATTGCGTTTACCTTTATTTTATTAATAAAACAAACACCGTAAAAAACACTGTAAAAAAATTGATTTGAGTAGAAATATTAAAGCCAAAAACAGTTTTCCTTGATAAAACAAACGTTTTAAAAGTGAATACAGAGAGAACGAAAGTTTCAACAATTCAAGTTTCAAACCACACACGGGGAGCAAACAAACATATAGATAAAAAAACAAATATCGGTGGACAATTCACACACAACACCATCTGACCCCAAACGAAGCAAAGCTTGTACTATGTATGTAAGTAAGTAATTAGGTATTTACAAATTCAGTTCAAATTTAAAAAAATCTAGTTAAGAGATTAGATCAATTATTGTACGTTTAGTTTTAAGCCTGCATTTTTTTTTGATGAGAAGTTCTTACTCATCTTTGGTTATATAAAAAAACGTTTACAAATCTCGTATGAAAAGCCCTATCTATGATTGGTTTTTAATGTTACTATTTTTTGCCAGAGCATAACTGATAATTTATTTAAAATCTTACAGAACCCTACAAATCACATTTTCCTTTCTTTTCGTCACGGTTTTGGAAATATTCCGAGCTCTCTCTCAATGTTATCAGTTCCCTTCATTCTTCCCATAACGTTGTTGGTTTTATTCCTCCCATGTGCTCGTTCCTCGTGATTTTCCTTTCTGAATTTTTCAACGAAATATCTTTTGCGTTGTACATTTCTAATTTCATTTATCCACTTGCTTATCTTTATTTGATAATATTAGGAAAAGAGAAAAACGGTGTCGCGGTTTATGCAAGAAATGTATATTTGAGCGCAGGATATTGAAATCAAATACAAACAAATTTTGTGGTTCTTTAACAGAAAACACGCAACGTCAGATCATAATTATCTGTGGTATGAATAGAACAGAGTAACGATACGAACCTAAGGATCTAATGAAACAATAATGGCTTACAAACGCTTTAACACTAGTGCCTTTACAGTTTTGCTTGTGCTGTGCGATCACGGGATACAAACGCAAACTCGGGAACTTTTGTCTAAATACTACGTATTAGAATGGTTACAAGTATTTGTATCTGGCTTATAAATTGTACATTTATTCAGTCCTTCCGACGTGATTCAGCAAGAAACATCCAAACGTTCACGCTTACAATACCAGCAGTGCCAAGTGGTGTTACCCAGGTAGTTCTCGTTTCCGTTACCCTCTCGTTTTAATGCAATAAAATGGCCGATGTCATTTCAGACTTGTATCTATTGTGTTCCAAATTTTAACCTGTTCCGTTTAGACTTTCCGACTTCATTGACCTACAATCATCCAAGTACCCTAACATACGTATCTTAAAATTTATTATATTAGTAGAAGGTGTTCATACCATAAAGAAAATTAATATTTAAATAGTAAACGCAGCCACAAAGCAACGGTAGTATAAAAAATAAAGCAAAAACATTAAACTTCCCGAACACCTCATAAAACGCTCTCAAAGTTGGAAAGTTGTTAAAAGAAAACAAGATCATTGAAACTCTCTTCGCGCGTTTCTCGGTCAATTGGAAACATTTCGACAGCGGAAACAATTTGTGAATTTGTTGGAAAGCTTTTTATTTGATGTCCGCGTTTGTTTTTGTCCAAAAATATATTTTTTAAACAAGAAAAACAAGAGACACGTCAAACTGTGGCTGTGTATCTGTTTGTGGCAACTGGGGACTGATATCGATACGTTGTTTTTGTTAGAAAAATATTATGATGGAAATGGTACTTCGTTTATGTTAGGGGTTATGTTATACTCGTAGTAGCATCGCCTGCGGTTTTACCCGCGTATTTCCCGTTCCCGTTATTTTACCGAGATAAAAAGTAGCCTATCTGTTATTCTAAAGTATAACCTAACTATGTTCCAAATATAAACCAGTTCCGTTGAGACAAAATTGAGCAACAAATATCCAAACATTGACATTTAGAAAATTAGTGAGATTTTTATAATTGTAGATATAGGTTATGGTCATAGTCATGGACGTAGTTGCAGTCAATGTTGTATTAAAAATATATTTACTGGCTTTCGTGTGGTTGACGCTTAAATAACTAATATTATACAGCTGTGCAAATCGTAGCCCAAACCTGTAAATATGATTGATTGAGAAATTAACATGCAAACTTAAAAAAAATAATACTCTACAAATATTTAAGATGCGGAAGCTTGAAGTTTGAAAGTTCGTTGCTCAACCACGTCTGGATGTCTGAACGTATTGACATGATATTTGAAATACTAGATTATAGTTTAGAATAACACATAGGCTTTATATCGCTTGAGAAGTCGGCGAGGTGACTCATGCCATGGGAACGGTGGTGTACAACCGACTGCCCGTTGACGTCGTTGAGGCACCTAATTCTAAAAATTTTAAAACAAGGCTGGCTTATCAAACAAGCTTTTTATGACATTGATAACGAGTTCATGACGCTAAAAGAAATTACGTGATAGCACTTAGCTATATTATACATACCTATTCTGTATTGTTATTTATATATTTATGTCCGATGGTTTTTACTACAAACATATACTCACTAAATTCACATAGGTACCTACATTCAAACATTTGGAATATTTGAAGCAAGAACCCTGCTACCTTGATTTTGCGTGTTTTCCGAAAACCAAGCTCAAAACGCTCAGAAGCTATGAAGAAGATGGAAGACTGATCACCTGAATTAAGAACTTAATATAACAAAGATACTCCCAATGCTCAAACGCTGAACATTGGCGAAATTACGGTGACATTACCGAATGGAAGCCAAAAGAAAAAGTTGATGTTATTATACATACATACAATTCGGACAAATTTTATTTAATTCTTTAGTAATTAATGTGGATGTTTGACATTTTGTAATTTGTAGTTTGAATTATTAAGTGTGTAATTTGAACTTCAACTTGTATGTTTTTCATATACAAATATTATTAATTTAGTGACATGTACGAATAGTATGTAATAAATAAGTATGAGTATCTCGGAAAAATAACGAAGCAAGGAACTATACAGGCAAAACTGCGGAGCACTGCTAGCTGATTATATAAGTAAGTTATGGATAATATTGGAAAGATCCAGAGCACGTTTATTTCTGCACATTTATCTCCAGCCCACACGTAGTGGAGTGCGGAGTAGGCCGCGTCGGAAATGAGCCGCGTATGGAGCCCCGGATATTGGATCCGAGGGTATCTGGAGCACTACACCATTGAAGGGCTAAGGAAGCGGGACCAGACGTGGTGGCTCTACTGATATGTGGACTTACTAACGGATATAATAGATAGTTAGATACCGCTTACCAGAGAGTCTACAAATACTTTATTCACCAAAATTACGTCTACGCTCAAAAGCTTGCCAGTGAGTCTCAAACTAAGCTTAAGCTTATGTCTTGGGACTCGCGAGTTCGGTCTAAACTAAACTTAGTACAATAATATAAAGTAAAATATGCCGTAACAACCTTCCAATACAATGTAACAATACAATGTAAATCAATGAAACAAGTGGTCAGCAGAGAACTAGAAAACCGTCGTAGTGAAAGATCCAAAACTAGCGGAACAAACCAGACGGTTGAGTTAGACACAAATTCGTGTTATACTCGAAACTTATGGTGGATTCCATGAATCAGGGTTTCAGTTTCCTAACCTTAACTAAAACTGTCTTAGCTTTGAAGTTGCTCTATAATTTTAGGGGAATGGAAAAAGAGCCTTGACAACAGAAACAAAGCCAAGGCCAATAAAACAATCATTTTTATTAACCGGTAGAGGGACAGGTATGACGAACGGATAGTTCATCAACAAATTTTATTAAAAAAACAGTTTTCGTTTTAATTTATTTCACACTATTGGCTACGTTGCGACGTATTTGAGCATTGAAAAGCCAATCTTTCACAAGTAAAATAATTAATAGGAGAGTTTGAAAATACCTAAATATTGAGTTAGCTATAATATTTTAATGTCTAGTATGTAGCTGTTACAAAATCGTAAATATTTCATTTTTACTGTAGTTTTAAAATATCTTCAAGAAAGGCCTACCGATAAGATGATATTAATATCAGTACATACTTTTTTTTTTAATTTATATAAATTTATATAAATTAAAAAAAAAATTAAAAAGTACTGCCAATAAGATGATGGTATATGAAAACTGAATGGGTTCCCCTAATAACGTAGTAATAGTTCGAGAGCGGGACAAGCTGGTCGTTTTGAAAGCGACAAGCGAGTTGGGTCGAGCGGTTTGAGCGAATTGGGTAGATTGAGGCGAGTCGGGTCGACAATCATCGAAATATTAAAACTGTATCGGAGCGGAAAATGAATCCACCCTCAGGAATGAAACCCGCAGTGGAATTAATCGGACCATTTTATTTACAGAATATAGGCGAAGAGACAACGATCGAAAATTTGATTTCCCAAATGTACATTATTATTTTCGTTCTTGTTCGTCACATAAATCCTCTTATCATGAATATAGATTCATAAATATTTACAATTAATTTATTAATAGAAAATATGTCACTTTATTAATAAAAGCAAAATGCGATTTACAATGATTTGCCTGTGGCGTTGGAGAACCATAAATTGGTTCTCAAAAAGGTTTTTTTTAATAAAGAGTGACGATACTAGCAAGACCTGATGATGGTAAGCCACATGCCTGCCACATAACAACACAGTGACACGCAGCTATTGGAACATGAAGAGCCCAAATCTTTACCTAGCACTGCACTGCGCTCGTCACCCAGAGATCTAACATGTAATTTCTCTGCAAATATTGCCCTTCAAACCGGAACACAATAATGTGCAAACATTTTGCACATTACTGCTTCGTGTAGAATATAATACATTATGTACCACGGGCGAAGCCGGGGTGGGCGGCTTTCACGGGATAAAATGTAGCCTATGTGTTAATTCTTACCACAGCCCTTGTTACACTTGGCTAAATCAAGAACGATGGAATTCAGAAGAAAGTTTAAAAACAAGTTAGAAGCAATCATTCTGCAGTTAGTTAGCTAGCTTACTGACTTACACTTCATTGAATTCAGTAGCGACTAACTGTAGTCAGAATTTAGTTAGAATATCTGGCATAGGTGTGATACTGCCCCAGGTGGACTCTACCAAGAGTCCTACCACAACAAGAACAAAATGAAAAACTTTGATTAACCCCCGACTACCTCGGATTTGTTATCTGTACAACATTCTACTAGTCAAGCCCTTTCATTTTATACGGCCATCTTGGATTCGAAATTTGTTCTAGTGCAAAGTATTCTACTAGTCAAGCACTTTCGTTTGATACCCATATTGTGGTAGTAATGAAATAAAAAAATATAATTCGCCATTTTGTGGTGGCGGCCATCTTGGATTTGAAATTTGTTATAATGTATAGTGTTCTACTAGTCAAGCCCTTTCATTTGATACCCATATTGAGGTATTAACCTACCTAGGTTGTGAAGAAATATTTAGTCCGGCATTTTGTGGAGGCGGCCATTTTGAATTGATATTAACCAAACATAGCTAAGAACATCCGCACGAATACCAACCTTCAAAAAAAAACCGCATCGAAATTGGCCCATCCGTTTGAGTTCTACGGTGCCACAGACAGACACACAGACAGACAGACAGACAGACATCGACGTCAAACTTATAACACCCCTTTTTTTGGTCAGGGGTTAAAAAAAAAGTTCATTTCAAAATAACATAGAAGAAGCTGCTGTTAGAGAGGATGAGCTAAGCTGATTGCTAGTTTCTGGCGCACAGTAGTTTCTAACATATTTTATCTTAGTGCCACAGTATAGTAGTGTGTATATATGTATGTTTAAAATGTTGCTAAAATATATTTGTATTAAAAATATGTGATTGAAGATTCCTTCCTACAAACTGCGGAGCAGTTTAGTATGTGAATTATTGTATATGTGAAAAAAGAAACCAATTAATAATTGTATAGTATTAATTAAAAAAATTGATATATTGGATGCTGTCACAGTATTGTTATTATTTTATCATCAATAGTATTGAAAGCGCACGCGACGTAAAAGTTTTAGGTTTTTGTGTCCTTCATACTAGATATTGAAATTTTTTTAGAAATTCCTGACTTACCTTAATTAATGATTTATCGTATTTTTCACCGTGATAATTTATCGTTATGTATAAGTGACAGAATTTGTAATAAACGGTCCAGTTGCTTTTCAGGTAAACGTGCTACATCTTAGGTCGTGATATTGCTTAGCAGCAAACATATTTGTGGAGTACAAATGAAGATTAATATCAAATGAAAAATCTCTGTCATA
The DNA here is from genome assembly GCA_017562165.1 of Ectropis grisescens. Classification (NCBI taxonomy): domain Eukaryota; kingdom Metazoa; phylum Arthropoda; class Insecta; order Lepidoptera; family Geometridae; genus Ectropis; species Ectropis grisescens. Next base: position 29,240,546 of record CM029779.1, read on the forward strand.
ATTACAACAAACATACAAATATTCCTCCTTTACAATATTGATGCAGCTCCTCGTCTATAAACAGAAAGGAAATGATTATTTACAGACCATCATAAAGGAAATTCGAAATTAATGTTCTCTGCATCATCTGATACTACTCTACCAGCTTTGTGTTGCGGCTCCACTTGCATGCTATATAATAAATAATATTGTTGACAATTTCACACACAACACCATCTGAACCCCAACTAAGCTAAGCTTGTAGTACTATGGAAGCCAGATAACTGATATAATACTTATGTAATATGTATTTATAAACATAGCCGGCTTGGTGGCAAAGACGGTTAAACACTTGAAAGTATGTTTCAAGTGCAAAAGTAAAACATTGACGTCGTTTTGATGGTGAAGAAAAACATCGTGTGAAAACTTGGGCATATTCCAAAGAAATCATTTTTCGATGACATATAGACGTCATCCACCAATTCCCACTTGGCCAGGATGGTGGAATATGGTATTCACACTCTTTCTGAGAGAAAATTTCGAGAACCAGCTGCGGGAACACGAAGTGAGCTGCTTAAATCTAGAAGTCAGTAAATAGATTACAACTTATCGGTATTTTTCCACACAAGACGTTCCAGTAAAAGCTAAGTTAAACTTGTGCAATAGAAATAAAAGTGAATAAAATAGAGGGGATTTAATCATACGTAATTTTGAATACGTACTTATCCTATCCAGTAGGATAGGATTAGTAGGATACGTACTCTATAGTAATATAGTATTATTATAAATGTCATTGTTTGGATGCTTGGACACTTAGATATTTGAATGTTTGTTGCTCAATAACGTCGTAAAATCTGATCAGATCGGTCTGAAATTTGGAACATAGACAGAATATAGTCTGGAAGAATACATGGGCGTACTTTCATCACAGGAAAGTATCAGAAACGGCAAAAATACGGGCAAAAACGAGCGGCGCTGCTAGAGATATATAAAACACCCAGACATAGGATAAAATACCCAAATTCATCACACAAATACAAATAGAAACAAAACATTAATATCATCAATAATACGAACAGACAAACACTTTCATATAATTAATGTGTTGATATAATTATACAGCAATTTCAATGCAAAAACCACATATTCGTATATGATAACTTTTGAAATTTATGTTACAGACTTTTGTTTGCAACGAAACGAGTGAATATGCCGATATATGATCGCATGCGGTAAATGTTGGCCCAATACTGGCCGATACATAGTCGAAAACCGACAATTTTATTAATTGGAATCACGGTTTTAATTTGGATGGATTATTCAAATCCTATTAAAGTTGTAAATGTAAATGTTTGGACATTTGTTGGTCAATCATATCGTACAATCTGGACGGATCTAGTGGAAATTTGGAACACGATTAGATTATGGTTTAGCACACAGGTCAGGTTTTATCATAATTTTAGGTTACCGGGGTTTTATCTCGGCTATTTCCGTTCCCATTATTTTCCGAGTTAAAAAGTAGCTAATTCGTTGTTCCACACAATAAAATAATAAAACTGTGTTCTAATTTTCAACCCGATACGCTCTGACGTTCTAATGTGATTGTGCAACAAACATCAAAATATTGGAATTTAATGTTACTAGGATTTATAGTAGTTCCCATTCTCTTAACTTTCATGCAACGAAAAGTAGGATTAGGGCAATTGCTTACTATATCATAAATGAATTTTAAATTTCAACTCGATTCGTTTAAAGGTTCTGACTTGATTAAGGAACAAATCCCCCTCAACTTTCACATTTAAAATATTAATAGAATAGAATCAGATGTCATTCTAAAAACGGCTTAATGAGGACTAAAATATATCTTGTTGTTCTTTAGATCGTGTATTGTAAGTTATTCAAATTCGTGTTATCGAGCGGTTTCAGAGTAGCGTATTTTTCTGCGCGGATGTGGTCGTTTCGACATATTAGACGCGCCCTTCATTACTGGCTTCAAAAACTAGAATCACGTAAATGACAATGTTTCGGTCACAGTCTTAAAGCATTTAGCCATATTTTGTCTCCGGTTATAGTTCCCTCGACCCGGTAGTGGTGCCGTGTCAGTAGCAACATGGAAACTTAAGGCTGACTGGACTAGGACTAGACTAGGACTGACTGTTATTTATACCAGAGTTACCCGTGTATTAATTTAACGGATTTTGACGAAGAAACATTGCTATTGCGGCTCGCGTTTGTACGAGTTGCGAGTGTGACAATAGGCATGCTTATACGTTATTCGAAACGAAGTGATCCGTCAGAGAACCAAGGTAACCGTCATAGCTCAACGCATTAGCAAACTGAAGTGGCAATGGGCCGGTCATATCTGTCGCAGAACCGATAACCGTCGGAGTAGACGTGTTCTTGAGTGGAGACCACGAATCGGCAAACGTAGTGTAGGACACCCTTAGACTAGATGGAGTGACGATATGTGGAAGACAGCAGGCAGTGGATGGAGACGTATACCAGAGGATAGGGCTGAGTGGCGATCCATGGGAGAGGCCTATGTCCAGCAGTGGACTAAGATAGGCTGATGATGATGTTGATGATGATACGTGCCGTTTACCAGTGCCAGGTACCTACGGCTGGCCTAGTAAGTTACGACTGGTCTAGTCGGGAGAACGGCGACTGCCGATCCGAAACCCCCGGGTTCGAATCTCACCACGCGCACTACTGTATGTAATCATGTGCGTAATGTAATCATGTGCGTAATGCCGCTAACTTAAAAACTGTGACGGAAAACATCTTGAGGAAACCGACATGTGCCTAGAATATTTCGAGGTTATGTGTTATCCACCAACCCGAACTTGGCCAGCATGGTAAATTATGGCTCTAACTCTCTCCTTGCGAGAGAACACCCCGAGTCCAAGCAGTGAGAACATTTGGTGGGCTGCTTATGGCTTGTGGCGTGCCTACATGCGCTTCCAAAAGTGAATCCATTATTCCGCAATGTCATACAAAATCATGCGATAAGAAGGAAAAGCGAGGGTTGCAACCTCTCTTCAACTTGCACTCAGTTGGACAGCTTACAAATTCCGGCATAGTGCTGAATCTTATTATTCGATACCCTTATGATACGTCTCCTGCTGTATCTTTTAACCTATAAATATTTTCCACGGCCCTGTAATCTAGCGCGCATAAAACGCTAGTCTGAAACCGGTCTTCGGGAGCAAATATGTATATTTAGTATTCATGAAGTCTGTCACGGCAGCGCGCTCATTATGCGGCCGCGGCTTCCAGCCGGAGCTTCCTTGTGAATTCTAATTGAAGCACACAATATTGTTTATTAAAATATATCGACCTACTGCTCAGTTTAGTTGACAGGCAAGTTTAGTTACGACTTCGTTTACACTATCTTGATGTAATATCTATGTATATTTATATCTTCTGCATTATCATTTTAGCCAATTTAGTAATGACTCAGTCAATTATTTATGTTTTAAGCCCGAGTTTGAATACTATTATTACGATGTTTGAGATTTATTACCTAAATAAAGAGTGACGAGACGAGCAGGACATGTGCCTGATGGTAAGCAACATGCCTGTCACATAACAGCACAGTGACACGCAGCTATTGGAATATGAAAAGTCCAAATCATTACCTAGCACTGCACTGCGGTCGTCACCCAGAGATATAATATGTTATATCTCTAACCCCCGCATTCCGTATGCACATCTAGCATGCTCATTAGCCTTTTTTTTTGAGAACCATTTAGTTTCGTGACGTTTCACTACTTTTATAGCGTCATTTTCAAACCACGCCCAAAAGTGACGTCATCAGTTTTGTGCCTGAAGAGATTTTTATCAAACCTAACTACGTATTTTACCTGTAATACTGCGTCAAGGACGTTTTTAAACGGTTTCTTTTCAGTAATATTTACTGGGTCTTTCTAAATTGTCTATGACATAAAATAAAATTAGGTTTCAAAACATGCACCAAAGAGGACAAATTGAAAAATACCTGTAGGCAATTATTATTTATCCATTCAAAGAGAAATTGGCATACGGCACCTAAAAGGGCGACAACGTCTGATGAACGCAAGTCGGCAGAGCACGTTGCAACCTTTGCTAATGATTCTCGCGTTTCTGTATCGACAAGCCCACAGATATGCCGATATAGATATACCTACAATACGTACACCCTACTCTCTATCATGACCCTGCTACGTATCTTTGTTTAGTCGATACATACGTATTTAATGAACAATGCACTGATAACGCTGAAACAACCCAATTTATCAAAAACATGGTATAACCCGTTTCATAGATGACTACGTTAAATAAATTTGCTTACAAGCAACTGCTAGTTAGTTAATTGTGTCCATATTTACGAACTAGTATAGATATTTTTCTGGTTCTGTAGTAGTACTCCTAGATTCTGAGATATTTTTAGAGCTTTAATAAATTATACAAATAAGAAGTAAGATACGACTAAAAATTAAGGATACTTTCAAAGCTTTCAAAAAAATTGATAAGGTTATCAAAACAGTTATCTTTACTCTTATTCATGTAAAATAAAACAATTTATTGATTGTGATTGAATCACTTTTATTACTTACAATACAAAATTACAGAAAGTACTACAGTAAAACTAATCAAAAAGGGCATAACGCATTAGAATAAACTAACTGCAGTTTACTGAAGGCATATCTTATAGTGAAATGTTTACATTTATACGTATGGCAATGTATTGCTCTGGTGGATGTAGTTTCGAAATCCTGGTATTCTCTTTCGATATTTTCAAATCTTTTTTCTCCTGAAAGGATACTGTTTAAAAAGCTCCGCGAGCTGTTTGATTTCGTCCATCGGAATTAATAATTTGTATGTTTGTACAATCTATGCACCTATGCATGCGAAATAGCAATGCGAAACAATATTTTTTTCTGTAGGAAATTTTGCAAACGTAGCGTGATTCAATGCTTATTGTTTTAGATAGACGGCCACCTATCTTGTTGCGCACGCTGTGAAATTTTGTGGAGATCAGCACACACAATCTGAAATAGGAGACGAAATTATGTAATGAAATAAAACTACTACTTGCTACATTTATTCGCATAGTAGTATCAAAATTACAGCTTTCGATTTTTTCGATTGAGATGTGCCAGATTTGTAAATAAATAATTACAGCCTGGTTTACTTAATAATTAATTATATCAGATACAATCACGACAAGGCGCCTAGCTATATCATAAAACGACAAGATCGCGCTCTTTAGAAATGAAAACGAACAATCGAATACGTATCACCATCACACAGTCATGAGGTTGAGATTTTTTTTAAATTCACATTTGTGAGACCCGGATAGTTTTGATACAGAAATGGTAATTGAAAGTCACGGGCCTCATAAGCATTTAACTGTAATTCAATGCTATTATTCCTTACATTATATGCTAAAAGAATTCAAGTACTTACTTTGTTGTGAAACCAATTTCCCAAGAATTTTCCTGTTAATTCATATCATCACAATTTTATTATGGCGTTCGATTATGTGATTTTACGGTACCCTTAATCGTGTATTGAACTGATAAACAGAATTGCTATCTTTAAATATAGATACATGATTAAATAAAGTAAAATTATCGGAAGAAAATAAACAAATATTGCATTTTGTTAGTTGTGACCATTGATTGCACATTTGTCTAGATAGACTGTTTGAGTGTAAAACACCAAAACATATCAGCCAATAATTGGCTGATAAGTTCACCTGTCAGCTTAGTGGCGAAACTTGACTAACATGCGTGATTACGCATACAAGTGTTTGAAACCTGGCCTGTGCTTCATCCAGAAAAGTGTTTAATCATAGGTTGTCACAGATACAACATAACAAGACTTCTTATTGGTTGAATTTCTTATTGAGTCTGTTTCATAGTTTTGGAGACGGTTCCAAAAACTGTGAGCCAAAATTTGTGACATTAAAAACGTCATGACTGACGTCATTATTGATTATGTCTAATAAGTTCATCGAATCCGCCCCCAATGGCGTCATACAGAGATTAATTCCTCAAGTCATTTGAAGAAACTCTTGAACTACGTCTTTACAAATAAATGCTGGCGAGTATAAGACAGTAACGCCACGTGAAAACGGATAAGACTGTGGACAAAATAAATATATGCTTAAGGAAAACTGACAAAATATTGATGAAATTTTCAGCTCTCCACACTTTCAATTCATTCAGCGTTTAAGAATTTGTTACGAAAATACAATCGTATAATACGTATTTATTAACACATTATAGCGACGAGACTAGCTATTTTGGTTCCTAATGTAGTCAAAACAAAATGAAATTGTGAAATAAAACAGTGTTAGCGCCTAATTAGTATTTTCATTGCGTCTGTCACCTGGAAATATAAAGCCTTTAATTGAATAATTAATTGTTATAACCCACGTCACAAAAAAATACGGATACAAAGATAAATGAAGACCAAGTGTAGGTTTTTAAAAGCCGAAGGTCGTGGGTTCGATTCCCATCCATCCAGGTCTAACGACTAATAAAGGTTGATGATGGTAATGATGCTCTTTTATGTCATACTAGATTTCCGCCCCGGCTTCAGCCGTGGTTCATTATAAATTATAATAAAGCACTCATAGAGATCCCGTACATATCCAACGGTGAAAGAATGACTGAAATCGGTTGAGTCATTCCTGATAATACCGCTTTCAAACAAAAAACCTCTTCAGCTACCTGCTACGCCACCTGTTGGAAATTAGTCGTACCAACTCAGATTTAAAAACATATTTGATTAGCAAAGTTTATATTCAATGACGCAATCTTAGACACATGATGACAAAGCACGCTACGAAAACTCTCAAAAATAATATTTTTCCCCGTTTTGTTACATTCTTGATTCATGCTCCGCTTCTATTGATAGTAGCGTTATGTTCTATAGCCTATAGCCTTCCTCGATAAATGGACTATCCAATAGAAAAATAATATTTTAATTCGGATCAGTACTTCCTGAGATCCTAGCGTTCAAACAAACAAACTCTTCAGTTTTATAATATTAGTATAGATATAGATTCGTACAATAAGCATGTATTACAATTGTATCGTAATACAACCTGTATTACTGTTAGTAATAGGTATAGCTCGTTCCTTAATAAGATGGAGCGACGATATACGAAAGGCAGCCTGTAGCAATTGTAAAACCTGAGGTTGGGCTAAATGGCGTAATATGGGAGAGGCTTATATCCAGCAGAGGACTAATACAGGCTAATGATGATGATAGATAACATTTATTAAAAATAATTTAAGATAAAAAGGTCATTTATAGGCATTCATTCATAGTAAAATGACATTCAAAAGCGTTAAAAACAACACCTTGCGGCAAGTTCATGGCGAAATCAAGTATTCTAATAAATGACTGCTCAAATTACGGCTGAGTCCGCTCCAATTCTGCTGTTCAGTTTTGAATGGTTAGTTAAACATTATTTGTCCATGTCTAGAATAATTAAACTACAAATAACACTAAAATGTAAGTAGTTTTTTAATTGTTTTGTGGTGCAACAAACTGATTCATGCGGATATGTCGTCACTATTAGCAAACAAAACAACATGGCGAACGTGGTTCAGAGGGCTATGTTCGGTTGATGTAATAGACATGGAACACTCAAGCACACAACATTTTTTGCGATATTGGATTCAGAACATACACTCAACATAGGACAAACAAACACGAAATTAGTAAGTCAGTCAGTATCATATTACATATTATTTATTATTATATTACATAGTATTAGACAAACAACAATTGTCCTAGATTCTCTAGAACATTGTAGGAAGCTAAAGTGGAAATAGGGTTTTTAATTTTTGGAAAACACATAAATTAAAAAAATAGTAACTTGGATAGGATCACAAACCAAACGACCCAGAGGCAGGCCAAAACAAAGGTGCACCTTTGTGAATGAATGAAATAATAAAGCTAGGTGGCGCAAACTGGATAGAGAAGATTGAAGAAAAAGCAAGAGGCCTTTTTCGAGCATTTGATGCCAAAAAGAGAGGGAGGGGGTAATGGCCCCTCTGCTAATACCTTGCTATGTCCCTATGTCACTAAGGAAAATTTAAGAACAATTCTCGATGACGTCATCGTTTGCGGACGAAAAATTAAAAATAACACAGTGACGTACTTCCGTCGTAAGATGCTCACAATGAGCATCCTCACTGATTCAAGTCATACGGGTGTAAAAGCCTTCAAACCGGAACACAGTAATGTTTTATATTGCTGCTTGGTGGTAGAAAACTGGCAAAGGTGTGGTACTTCCCCAGGCGGACTCTGCTAAGAGTCTACCACTACAAAATATAATAAATCCTACTAATATTGTATATGTGAATGTAAGTTCGTTTGTTACGATTAACTTCTATTTCACTGATAATAGTAAAGCTTTAGGTGTTCAGCTATTCTTAGGGTATTGAAATACTTTTAATTTCTCTACTTGATAATCGCGTACCAAATGGATGAAGCCACGGCGCATTGGAATTTACATCGCTGCTGACAGCGGGGCAAGACCCAAGCTGCCGGTGGTGAGGGCTGAGATGAGCAGGATGTCGTGATTTTGAGTTGGACTGGGATCTTCACATAGATAGAGTATAAGGTAGGCTAAGAGCCCTGTGCTTCGCCCTGAGCCGAGTGGAAAGCGTGTATAAGATTGCGCCAATTGCTGTTTTTATTAAATATAATATGAGTTTTAGTTGCAAGAGAGTTAATCTTTCTAATCTCGAGATATAGTCGAGGTGAATCGGTTTCTTCTAGGTAAGCACGCTCCATCGTAGATCGCATCGTCACTAAACATCAGGCGATGATGAGATGGTGGTTAAGTGCGAACCTATAATAGTTAAAAATAACTTTGTATCTTAATTTTGCACAATGCCTTCCACTATGCAAATATATATATATAAATAGACTAGATGTCCGCCCCGGCGTCGCCCGTGGTACATTATATAGCACTCATCAGGATCCCGTACATATACAATGGTGAAAGAATGACTGAAATCGGTTCAGTCATTCCTGAGTATTCTCAGGAATGACATAAGGGAGTATACACAGTTTTAATAGAATATTCTTTTAATAATGCCCCCACCTTATCCGTGATGCCTTTGACGTAAGGCATAAAAGCCGGCTGCCTCTCGACATTTATCACTTTCCTTTTCTGCCCTTTTCTGTGTTCCACTAACTTCGAAACGTCGAGGTATTTAAACAATGACTTAAATCGTGATTAAGTCCTGTACATTATAAACATTTTGTGTTCAAATCGCGAAAGCTTAAAAACAATACTGTCATGTGTCTTGTAAAAGTGATATTTCACTTTCAAACAAAACACCTCTTCAGCTACGTGCTACGCCACCTGTCGGAAATTGGTCGTACCAACTCAGATTTAGAAACATATTTGATTAGCAAAGGTTTTATATTCAAGAAGTATGTCTTCTGTAATATCCAATGACGTAATCTTAGACACATACTGTCATGTAATGTTTATAATGTACAGGACTTAATCACGATTTAATTCATTGTTTAAATACCTCGACGTTTCGGCAGCGTTACAACCGCCGTGGTCACGAGAAGACTGAAGAAATTGCGGGTCATCTCATTGCGAAATGAGGGATCTAGATCTACCCTCATTTGGTCTTCGAAAATCGCAGGGTTACCACCACGACACACAACACTAACCGTATCACCAGGCTTCTCCGAACTCACTCCGCGATGCGTACATTTATTTATGACTGGATTCCACGACGCCGATAACCGAAAACCATCCTCCCGGTTGAAATTACGATGTTTTTTAGTTTCTAAGGCTTCCCGAACTATTTTTGCGTAGTAATGACGTTCGGTGGAGAGAATCTTCGGGTCGTGGAGCTCGATCCAATGACCAGTTCCCGCATCAATCAAATGCTCAGCAATCGCAGATTTCTGTGTCTGGCAATTTTTTACAACGGCGATGTGTTCTTTGATCCTTTCAGCAATTGTACGCTTAGTTTGACCAATATAAGAACTACCACAGCTGCAGTCGACCTTATACACACCTGGAGTCTGAAATGGAATGACGTCTTTCGGGGTCCTAATATGCCTCGTCATCTTTGATAAGGAGTATACACAGTTTTAATAGAATATTCTTTAATAATGCCCCACCTTATCCGTGATGCCTTTGACGTAAGGCATAAAAGCCGGCTGCCTCTCGACATTTATCACTTTCCTTTTCTGCCCTTTTCTGTGTTCCACTAACTTCGAAACGTCGAGGTATTTAAACAATGACTTAAATCGTGATTAAGTCCTGTACATTATAAACATTTTGTGTTCAAATCGCGAAAGCTTAAAAACAATACTGTCATGTGTCTTGTCAAAGCACGAAACTTACGAAAACTCTCAAAAAGGAATATTTTTTCCCGATTTTGTTACATTCTTGATTCATGCTCCGCTTCTATTAATAGTAGCGTTATTTTCTATAGCCTATAGCCTTCCTCGATAAATGGACTATCCAATAGAAAAATATTGTTTCAATTCGGTTCAGTACTTCCCGAGATCCTAGCGTTCAAACAAACAAACAAACTCTTCAGATTTATAATATTAGTATAGATTTATGAAAAAGATTTTTTTGTGCCCGTTATCCGTATTTACACAATAGATTTAAGACGGTCTTCAGTTCAGATAAATTCTGTACGTACAAAGCGTACCCACTTGTCACGATAACACACGAGCATAAAATACATTGTTTCCGTATAAAGCTGCCTTTCCGTGTGAGTACAAACGCCCGCGGTTTGTCGTCGAGGTGAACAATGCGCCGGAAACGCGCGGGGAGACGCCGACTGGCCGCTGCTTCGCTGAGGACCAAGCCATAAGAACTTGGATACTCGTAACCATTGAAATCTTAAAATAATTATATCGATGCTCGTAGCACTGTATTTATACTCATCATTTTCTATTGATAACGAGTGGTTACAGTTCATTTTACAGATATTAAATTTAATTACAAGAAATATTAAAAACAAATTACCTGTCAATTTAAAATTAGCAGTGGTATGCCTTTAAAGAGTCTATTTGAGGAAGTACCACACTTTTACCAGTGGTTTTCTTTGCCTTGTAACGTTACAGCTGGTTTAGTACGGTGACTGTCGATCCGGAGCCCATGGTCTAATCCCACATCGGAAGGAAACATTGTGACATCATGGCCTTGCTCTCTTCTTTCCTCTCTCAAGGCCCCGAATGCCAACTGTGGGCATATTTAATGGGCTCCTTATGCTGGTTCTTTTATTAGCGATAGAGTTCTATTAGCGTGTACCTGGGGAAGTTACTATAGGTACTTTTGACAGCCATTATATTTGCTTCGTTTGAATACTTTTGTGTCAATAAATTAAATAAATGCCAACATAGTTCTTTAAATATTTGTGAATTTATTACATTTAAATTTTCATTTATTTCCATCGCAACTGTAGCTTGCAAAAATTACCGCCGTCTCACTCAGCAGACAGCTGATTTTATAAGCAGTAACATGAAAACAACGAAAAAGTTCAAGTTCGGTGAAAACAAAATTTACTCAATGTTAAACGGTTTAGAGAAAAAAATATTGTCTGTAAGGACTTACTGATGGTTTACGAACAATAGTTTAACGTGACAACGTTATAACAAAGCATTGATAGATGCGGCGCAAGCATATAATGAGCGTAGCGGGACATAACGGGACACTTTTCGTGCATGCAGCCGGCGTTCATCGATTTATTAGACGTTGTCACGTCAAAAACATGGCGACACAAAATTCGCGTTGACAGTTAGTAAGATAGAACATTAATTACTATCGCCAGTGACATAAACCACTCACAAATAGAACGTAAGAAGGAAGCCAGAACGCGTTTCCGTCCCCGCCACAGACTCACAAACAGACAAACTCGACGGTTCAATACGCGCCTCACTCTACGTACTTGTTGCTTTGTGCGGCGCACGAGTAAACTCGATTTACTCCATCAAAACGAGCTCAGCCGCGACACTACTATCGCGTTCACTGTACATTTGATATGCAAATAATTTGTTCCGGTTTTAGCAACTGGGGTTGATAAGTTTGTGGGTTTAGGATAATGCTTAACTGTTGAGGTCTCTCGGTAGTTCCTACTGAATGTGCATGTTTTGTTACAAATTTGTTGTTGGAACATTGGAGTAGCGTGGCTTTAGATGATACTACAATGCGGCACTGTTTGTGAAAACTAACCAGGTTGTTGTAGGTTTCAAAAGGAAGTTCTGAATGTAGCACTGCTGTATGATTTTTAAACTTTACGCGACAGCTCCGCCGATTGTGAATCAATCTTATCGTTTTTATTGTTTGGTATTATATATTTAAAAGTAGTCAATACATGATGATAAAACTTATGTCTTATCTTACCGATTTAACGCTTTTGGAAAAACTATCAGATAAAATTAATAATATACGTGTACCGGTTTGGTCAATGATTTCAATTACAAAAAATCCCGATTTGAAGTTTATTATCTGGTTTTCAGAAGAAGGTAGTAAAATGTAAAAAGTCATTAGCAATTCCACTGACTCTTGGGTCCGTGACCTTTGTCATTTGGGTTGGGATAGAGCGTGGTTACCTAAAAGTGTTTACAAACTCATTCCACAATCTCAGTCTTATCATAAAAGAAGAGTCAAACCTTTTCGTTCATTTAAAAAAATCGTTAAAAATGAGCCTTAGCTTAACAAGTATTAGAATAAGTCTTAAAATAATCAAATTACTTTAAGATAATAGAGAATATATACATATACATACTTATATGTAGGTATTTTGGAAGGCAGATTTTTTTAACTAGTATGTATTTGTTATTTTTATCTATTTTTTTCGTATAATATAGAGTGAGCTGAACAATGAACATGGGTCAAATGGTAAGCAAAACACATTGTAAATTACGCAGCTGTTGAGACATGAAAAGGCCAAATAATTACATCTAGCATGGCTGTTCTGCACTCGTCTTTTGTTTAAGATGATATATCTCTATAGGTACCATATAATTTCTCCGGAGACAATACCGGAGCACACTGATGTTTGCATATTCCTGGTTGGTAGTAGAATAACAAGCATAGGTGTTGTACTTCCCCATGCAAATTGTCCAAAGAGTCTTACTACTTACTACAGTTGTTTGTAAAATTAAAAGGATTGAAGAGATCCGTGCTGAACAAAATTAATAAATGAGATGTTCTTACCACGGAGTATAAAAAAGTTGTCAGTCTCACTAAAACAAAATCTGTGTCATAGAGTCGGCTACATTTGCACGTGTGCGTTGTCAGGCTGTCACTGATAGGCTGACACGCACACATATACACAAGTAGCGCGTGTAATGACCTACAGCTGTGTGCGTGTCAGCCTGTATGTGACAGCGCACACGTGCACATTATGACTCGATGGACACAGTTTTTGTTGTAGCGAGACTACGTCCGACTTTTATATACGTCCATGGTTCTTATGATAATAATTTGTTTGGATTAACATTATCGACAATATTTAATGCTTTCTTACTAATTATTAGACATCCATAGGTAAAAACTAGCAGTCATTGGGACCATACAAGCAAAACAGTAGAACTTCAGAATAAATAAATAAAATAAATAAATATTGGTGGACAATTCACACACAACACCATCTGACCCCAAACTAAGCAAAGCTTGTGATATGGCGGCCAAATAGCTGATATAATACTTATATAGTTCTAAATACATACTTATTATACATAGAAACACCCAGACACAGTGCAAACATTTGAATTCATCACACAAATATTTGCACTGGGTGGGAATCGAACCCCCGACCCTCGGTGTCGCAGGCAGAGTTACTACCCATTAAGCCACGAGGCCAGTCCGAATGTTACTATTAACAAGCACTAATAATGTACTTACAGCTACATTTACCAGTATCTCGCATGTCGGTATTGCGAACTCATATGATTTCACCCGTTCAAAAATCGACTGCGTGTAGAACCGCTCCGACGCTACAAGTTTACGTCAGTGCTGCTGTCGCTACCCAACATGGATTACCATGCCAGTGAGGCCAACCTATCAAATTTTCCCCTACCTTAAAGTGCACAAGCGGCAAAAAAATCACCACAAAATGTTTGATGAATTGGTAAAAATGTGTTTGTATCTGAAAAACAAGGTGAAGGCTACGCAATTTTTAGGGGTAACCACCCGACACAGACAAATAAAAATGAAATAAATTTCATTTTATAAAAATGAAAGCAATAACATAAACAATAAATTGCGACAAAAGTGCAATTTTTATTTCCATTCAAAGCCACATGTTCTATTTTAAATCCGATTTTCCTGAGCCATTTCTATTTCCCCTCAGTATAGGTCTTTACAAAACAACCAACATACTTGGATACATGGTCATCATGTCAAACTAAAATACTTCATATAGTCCTCGGACATGTGTGTAGAAAATTGATATGTAGCTCGTTTGACGGACGGTAAGATAAAGTTGGTCGTTACACGTATGCAGGCCATTGCACAGTAAAATGCAGCGGGTGACGGAACCCTCGTCCCGATTGTTCATTTCACGGCTATAAGCGATCGGAGGGTGACACTAGCTTGGAGTTTGAGGGTAGAAGAACAGAGACAAATGACAGAGATAGTTATTTGTAGTGGTAGGACACTTTACAGAGTCCACTTGAGGATGTACTCCACACTTTTGCCATTAATGTAAAAACATCACTGTGTTCCGGTTTGAATGGTATTGTTAGCAGTAGAGTAACTGGTAAAGGTGTGATACTTCCCCAGGTGGACTTTGCGAACACTACTACCACTACAAAACTAACGTGCTCGAGAGATACCAAAATATTCATTTATGAGCCTTTGTTTAATAGCATTTTTAACTGATTCGACTTCCAAAAAGTAGAAAGGTTTTAAATTTGCTTTTACGTTTTATTTTGCTAAGCTATCGTGTAACATACATTGTTACTCGATAGCTTTGCCAATTTTGATGGTTCTTTTATTGATATAATTTACTTCAGAGGTGGTCTCATATAAATTTGATTGGAATCGTTGTAGAGGTTTTTGAAATGACGTCAACAAAATACTAAAATTTGCTTACCTGGACGATATATTCATACTACTTCGCAGTCACAGATTTCTTAATTTAGACATTTGTGTTCGCAGTGTGTTTAGTTAACACTAATTCTTAATGGTTTTCTTCTACTGTATTGTTTTTGTTTTGGTGTACATAATACATAGTTTCTATCAATTTTTCTTTTTATACAGTAAATTAACCACTCCACAGACACAGGGTCCGTGACCTTTGTCAAATACGAGTATGTTACATTAGGAGAAGGATGAAAATTTGGGAGGAGTAAGGAACATTTTCAATCTAATTCTAGTGCTATTCCGATTTCGTCTGTTGAACAATTAGCATGGATTTAAATACCTACCTAAAATAAATGAAATGAATAAGTCAACAAATAGGTACATTAAAAAAGTACCGTAGATTGTTTTCAGCTGAACGCCAAGGAAACAAGAAGCCCCGAACTCCCCAGTTAAGATTCCGCGAGCGCTGCCTCAGTTTTAAACTTCCAACATTTATCATTATACAACTTTCTAACTTTGTACTCAACTCATATTCCTCAGCGTTTGTCAACTCTCAATTTTAGTCTAACGATTTATTTGTATTTTCAACAATAATTCCTTGGATGGACAAAATATTATCTTTTGGAAGTAGAACTGGTGTTTTTTTAAAATGGCAGTCATAGGAACTGCAAAGTGAAAACTTATAACTCAAAATTTAATAACCTATGTTACTTTGGAAACTACGCGGGTGAAACAAGAGGGCGAGGCCATGATCACAGCCATCTAGAAACGCGTCAGCAATTCTAGATGGCCAATGGGAAATGCTAATGCGTTTCTAGATGGCCAACGGCCATGGTCCCAAGTTTACCCAAAGATTTATTATCATTCCCTAGACTAGTAGACCCTAAAATTAAATTCACAGCCCACGAAAAAATTACACATTTTTCGTGTGGCGCGCCAAAATAAGATTTCACTTAAAACAAGAACAAAATTAAAAATTTTGACTAGCCCCCGACTATCTAAGATTTGTTATCTGTACAACATTCTACTAGTCAAGCCCTTTCATTTGATACCCATATTAAGGGAAGGGAGTTGTGAAAAAAGAAATGTAATTCGCCATTTTGTGGTAGCGGCCATCTTGGATTTGAAATTTGTCATAGTGCAAAGTATTCTACTAATCAAGCCCTTTCGTTTGATACCCATATTGAGGTAGTAATATAATTCACCATTTTGTGGTGGCGGCCATCTTGGATTTGAAATTTGTTATAGCGTATAGTACTCTACTAGTCAAGGCCTTTCATTTGATACCCAAATTCATAACTAAAAATTTAATCTTCAATGACACTATTGATGCACTATTTGTTGCTTTAGATACATACAGACCGCTATTACGCATGCCCACTGAACGAATTCACAATATTTCCCATCCAAGAAGCGTATCTCGCTTCACTCTTTATACATATAAGGGTCAATTCACACCGAGACGCGACGCGACGCGACGATACTCAAAGAGACCAATGATTTCGCGCTACGCCGCGCATCGTCGCGAGACGCATCGCAACGTCGCGAGGCGCATCTTAAAATCGTAGTAGGACGACGCCTCGCTGCGCAGCGAGATGCCGCGAGGCGCAGCGGAACGTATCTACTAGCCGCGGGCGCCGCGCGGCCCCGCCCGCGTCTGTGTGATGTCTTCTTTTTAATTTTATTTTTGTAAACTTCTTCCTCTTCCTCTTCTGCAAGAAGTCCGATTATAACAAGATCCCAGTCTCATTATATTTTCAATCGAGCACTCGACCGAACTGCATCAATTCCAAACGAAGTCTGAACGGAAATAGTAGAGAAGTCGCCACAGCGGCCTCAGGCTGCGCCTCGCGGCGTCGCGGCACCGTGAGACGCAGCACCGCTCTTGCAGGCCGCGCGTACCGGCGATGCACCGCTGCGTCACGATACGTCGCGCTACGCCGCGAGGCACCTCGAGGCGCAGTGCTGCGTGGTGCAACGTAATCTGAATTCTCACAATGTAATGTGTATCTTTTCGTGTAGTGAATAAAGTATAAAATATTCTGAGTCGCTCTATGAAAAATATGCGCGCAGCGTCGCGCCGCGTCGCGTCTCGGTGTGAACTGACCCTAACACGCACGTTCCGCTCCGTTGCTCTACCGCCGCTCTGAAACTACGCTACTACGGCGCTACATTGCCAACACTTAACTATACTATTTTCTACCACCATATTGGCTACATGACAGGCCTCGTGGCTTAATGGGTAGTAACTCTGCCTGCGAAGCCAAGGGTCGTGGGTTCGATTCCCACCCAGTGCAAATATTTTTGTGATGAATTCAAATGTTTGCACTGTGTCTGGGTGTTTCTATTTATAAAAAGTATGTATTTAAAACTATATAAGTATTACATCAGCTATCTGGCCGCCATATCACAAGTTTTGCTTAGTTTTGGGTCAGATGGTGTTGTGTGTGAATTGTCCACCAATATTTATTTATTTTATATAAGGCGTTGAACACGGCTGTAGAAGTTTTTACATGAAAACTAAATGATCATGAAAACTGCAACCATATTAGCGACGCCAACGCCAATTTGGCACTTGTACAGAATGGTAGATAGTGGTTTTGGCTCTATCCTCATGAGAGAAGATAATTAGGTATAAGATAGACAAGAACAAACTTAAAAATTTTGATTAACCCCCGACTACCTTAGATTTGTTATCTGTATAACATTCTACTAGTCAAGCCCTTTCATTTGATACCCATAATAGGGGAGTTGTGAAAAAAGAAAGGTAATTCGCCATTTTGTTTTAGCGGCCATCTTGGATTTGAAATTTGTCATAGTGCAAAGTATTCTACTAGTCAAGCCCTTTCGTTTGATACCCATATTGCGGTAGTAGTGAAAAAATTATATAATTCGCCATTTTGTGGTGGCGGCCATCTTGGATTTGAAATTTGTTATAGCGTATAGTACTCTGCTAGTCAAGCCCTTTCATTTGATATCCATATTGAGGTAGGTTGTGAAGAAATATTTTGTTCGCCATTTTGTGGAGGCGACCATCTTGAATCGATATTAACCAAACATAGCTAAGGACGGGTGCACGGATATTAACTTTCAAATAAAAAAAACCGCATTGAAATCGGCCCATCCGTTTTAGCTCTACGGTGCCACAGACAGACACACACACAGACAGACACACACAGACAGACAGACAGACAGATAGACAGACAGACAGACAGACAGACAGACAGACAGACAGACAGACAGACATCGACGTCAAACTTATAACACCCCTTTTTTTGGTCGGGGGTTAAAAAAAAAAAAAAACTAATTTTCGTGATTAGATCCTGTGTAACGTTTTCAATATGAGTTCATATAGCAAAAGTTTTATATGAAACACTATTTGTACATATTATTAAGCACATCATCATCATCATCATCAGCCTATCTTAGTCCACTGCTGGACATAGGCCTCTCCCATGGCTCGCCACTGGAGACCACGAATCGGCAAACGTAGTGTAGGACACCCTGAGACTAGATGGAGTGACGATATACGGAAGACGGCAGGCAGTGGATGGAGACGTATAGCTGAGGATAGGGCTGAGTGGCGAGCCATGGGAGAGGCCTATTATTAAGCACAGTGTTCTGGTAATATCTAAAGAACGTATGTAACACAGCTTCTTAAGCAAATATAGTCTGTAAGTCATAGTAAAAATAAGTTTTAAAGCCAAATGGCCGAGTGACCAAATTTGGAGGGAGGGGGAGTGTTAAGTTTTATTTTCGTTACGGCATTTCTTGATTCAGTGGCCGTGCTCAATGCTATAAGAGCTATGCAGTAGCTTAAAAACATAACACAATGTCATGTACTTGACACACTTGCATACTTTTTAGTTTATTTTAAAGCTCATGGTCAAGTTTAGAACAATAATATTGCTTAATGGTCAATACTACTCTATACTATGGTCGGCTGGTCGAATGGTCCACACCATTTGGTAACCACTAGTATGAATAAATCCAGCAAAAATATTCATCTTTATAGAAATAGTAAAGTGTTGAAGCAAAGACAGTTTTAGAATATAAATCGTGCGCAATTACATGGAAGGAGAAGTTTCTTGAAAGTTCTTGTAACAATTTTATGAGTCACTTCATCTGGAACAAGTTTACAGTGGAGCTGCGAAACTGGCGACATTAAATCTAGGATTAGCTTTGGTAAGAATTATATCTATTATTATGAATGAAACTCACGTAATACAAGCGTGGTTAGTGTGTCAAATTTTGGAGGGGAACACTAGTAATCCTACTAATATTATAAATGTCAACGTTTGAATATTTGTTGATCAATAACGTAGGAACATCTGAACGAATTGGATTGAAATTCGAAATTTAGATTATGATTATGGCACATAGGATACTTTTTTACCGGGAAAATAACAGAAACTGGAGCTGTCTATTTGTTTTTATGATAATCTATTTGTGTCTCAAATTTCTTTCCGATCCATTTATATGTTACAATGTAATTAAAGAACAAACAGCCTCATATCCAAACCAACAAACATTGACATTTATAGAATTGTCATAAATTATTCGCCAATCTAACGGCCACAACGTTAGCAACACAGACACGGTCTACTCGAGAAACTTTCCAATTTTCGAAGAATATTCAAAAGTTTTTCTACCTCAGAGGAAAGGAAATACAACATGGAAAAGTTACTTAGCACAGAACATTAGCACGGAATGTATTTATTTCCTTGCGAAAACAGTAAGTAAAAAGTACTTGCCAGAATCCTAATACGGCCTTAAGTGTATATTTGATACATTTCATATACAAAACTGGTTGAAAATCGCGATCGGAGCTGTGCCGAGTTCAATCACCGATTGGGGGTGTTCCCAGATAAGAGAGACGATCTTCTTAGCATTCCATGGATTCATCGTGCGGGTGCCGGGTCCATCGTGTGGCAGAGAGAGAAAACCCGAGTAGATCCCGAGACTTGTTACTCGGGCGTAGGTTTAAAGGGCCCCTTTCTGACGTACATCAACACTCACCTTCACTACTCGTTTTTCTCTCCCTGCCCAGCCAAATCTGATATGAGCCTACTAGAGCAGCTTTAGATACTCGGTCTAGTATATAACTTACTGCACTTCTGGATAAGCCAAAGTCTTTCAGCAGGTTATAGAGAGATTTTGCTTGTATACCTCTCGCTCTAATTGCTAATTTTATTAATTAACAAAATTAGATTTATTTTCTTTGGAATGATTGCACGGATTTATAATCTACTGCATTTTTATAATCTACTAACAATATCCTGCGGTTATTCATACATCACACATACAGCTTCAGTCTTGTTTAGCAATACGATGCTAAGACCGTAATTGCTTATGAAGAAATCGAAGAGAACGCTTTTACTAAATCTTTCATTTAACCTTTAAACTATAAGCACAGTAAAACTGTGCTATAAGCCTCACCGATGCTGCGGTCCCTTGCGGTGATGAATGCCCTCCTCGGCGCAGCGCCGGACTGTGACATGTTTGCGGTCTGCACAGGGATGTGATGAGGGGTTGTCTGTTATTTTGTGAAAGATCATTGTACAGACAGTCAAGTACTTGCACGAGTAATTTTCATTGACCTTTGAAATTGTAATAATATGTTATGATCTAAGTTGACATCCATGTTTTTTTTTTATTTGCCTTGACTCTTGTACTTACGTGACATTATTTGTATTGTGTTGGTAATTTTAATTTCTTTTTGTAGAGACATTATTATTATTTGACATTGGTATTATTGTTATAATTTGACGTTAGTATTAATCATTACAATTTAACTTTATTATTTCTGACTTTAGTAGATAATTTTTGACATTTGATCTGATTTTTGTTCTTCGTTTGTAATTGGTATTGAATTTTAGTCATTATTCAAAGTTTAGTCACTGTACTTTCATATATTTAAATTCTTATTCTCATTAGTGTAATTTGATAACTCGGTACTAATTGATTGAAATAAATAAATAACTCTTCTCTCAAGGTAAGGTCTTAAGGACTAGGGATTTCTCTCGCAAGGAGAGAGTCAAGGCCATAATCCACCACCCTGGCCTAGTACGGGTTGGTGGATGACACATGACTTTGAAAGATTCTAGATACGTGTTGGTTTCCTCACGATATTTTCCTTCACCGTCTTAAGTTAGTGTATTTTTGTTTATATAACATAAACTAGTTATATCTCTTAAAAGATATTAAAATTCTGAGAATGGGTTATACTTTTTAGAATGCTATGACCATTTTACATTTCCAAACTTTCAAATAAATGCCATGATGTCAGAACACTTTTTTTAGACTTTGCTAATATTTGCGCTCATGGGAACACACATGGGAATAATGACATGTTATGCTCACATTGAAACTTTAATTTCTTCGAACAACAGATTACAGAAGTGATTTGTCTTTCGAATAGACAATTCAAATGAAGCCATATTTTCTTCTTCTTTTCGTGGTGGTAAGTTATTTCTACCAAATAAATCTTAAACTAATTTTGTTCTTTACATAATACGTTGTCTTAAAGCTTAAAGTTAATTTTTCAATACGATGTCAAAGACTATAATTACGAATGTAGCATTATTATGAGCAAAAGCTTAAAATAATAAATCTCGCTAGTGATGAAAGTTTCGAGCTGTAGAAATAATTACGAACTTGTATTAAAACGCCCTTTAATTCAAAAACTTGGTCTGCTGACGTCGCAACAATCTAAACTTATGAAATTATGTCCAATTTCGTTCCCTTTATATCCATTCAGAGAGTTCTTGTATTCAATGTTTTCGCTTGTTAGTTGAATTATACGGAATGGTTATTGGAACATCTGAATTAATTAAAGCATATCTAATTACTTACTGATTTCAAAAAAGGTGAAGGTTTGCAATTCGGTTATGTATTTTTGACGTGACAACGTTCATAATAAATCGCTGAACACTAAAAAGTGTCCAGTTACGCTCATTATCCCGTTACACTCGTTAACGCTTGCGCCGCATCTATCTCTCTTCCACTCAATTGCATTGTATGAAATCAATGTTTTGTTATGATTAAATGCCTCATTAAACTATCGTCCGTAATCCGACTTTACAGGTTAAACATTTTTTGTATGTTGGTACCTCCACCTCCATCGTATGTTATGCAATAGCTTCACCAAATGTTGTAAACTCTTTACATTGATGTTTTTTTAGTAGAAGCAAACGCAGTGTACGACAAGCTGCAGCCAGATGGAGTGACGACCTACGTGAAGTAGTGTGCAAATATTGGACAAAACGATTGGGTAAACAAGCTCAGTAGTGTGTTTACCTGCGTCTAGCAGTAGGCAAAAATATAATATGGGCTGATGATGATTATTATAGACCCAAATTCAAAAATTAAGAGTTTCTCAATTAGAGTGTATGTGTTTTATGTAGAGTTATGTTACGCGATAGCTCCGCGAATTGTGAACTCCTCGCTACTTTGGTAGGTTTTACGGAATAATTCAACACATTCTATTTAAACGCTCGCCAAAAACACATTTTTGCTGTACAGTCAATGAATTCCACACGGCTTTAAAACTTGACTACCAATTTATTTTATACAAAACTTTTTGATGTGTGACAATATCCTGATGAAACACAAGACGTTGGCGAAATTGTGCTCACCAAACATTTATCTCACACAAATATAAATATATCACAACCAAATAGAAGCCAGAAATTAATCTAAGATGAAGAATCAGATGACATAAATAAAAAACCAGAAATTAATAGAAGATGAGGAAGAAGAAGACTTTAATCAGCTGACTATTATTTATTTTTTTTTATTTATAAATTAAGACTAACAAATTGTCTTGCCAGACATATTGCATGCCTCTCGCAGAGGCCAGTTTGTATGGGGCAACTTTTAAAATGTTTTGTATCATCTTATCTTACCTACAAACAGCAATAAAGATTTTTGTATTTGTATTTGTTACTTCAATAACAAACAATGTGAAGTTATGAAATAAAAATCCAATGCCTTACTTATTCCAAATAAAAAAAATGGTTTATAGTCCTACATCGTTTATAAATCTTTAACTTCGCAGAATTTGATAAATTTTATAATTTTGGAATTATTTATGATAATTTCCACTTTTAATTCACATTTTTTGTTATTGAAGTAACATATCAATAAGTTATGTACAAAATAAATTGGTAGTCAAGTTTTAAAGCCGTGTGAAATTCATTGACTGTACAGCAAAATTGTATTTTTGGCGAGCGTTTAAATAGAATTTGTTGAATTATTCCGTGGGGATTTGGCTTATACTAATCGGGTTAGGATCTCTAATATTTTAATATGATTTATATTCCAACTGGGACTGGGCTCAAATTGAAATAAATATACGCTGTTTTGATTTTGAAGAGATGAACGATGTATCATAAATTCCTGAATTTGTAGCTGTTATTTTTTACGTATTAATATTGTATGAGTACGAGTAGAATATATACGTAATAAGTAATTGCTGAGATGGCTTTGATTTTTGATAATAAAAAGTGACCGGACGAGCAGGACCTGGTGCCTGATAAAACAATGCTTTATATTGTGACTATGCCCCGTTCTATATAAACATAATGTGTTCAAAATTGCGAAACTTCAACACGCCGCATAATAGCACAATATCACGCAGCTATTGAATCATGAGTCCAAATCGTTACCCAGCACTGCACCACGCTCGTCGTCCAGAGATTTATATCCTTGGCCTGTAGTTTATCTGGAAACATAGCTCTTTAAACCAAAACACAGTGATGTTTGCACATTATTACTTAGAGGCAAAATAATTAGCAAAGGTATTGTAATGTGCAAACATTACTGTGTTCCGGTTTGATGGGCAATGTTTCCAGAGAAATTACAGGGTTTAGAGATATAAGATCTTAGATCTCTGGGTGACGAGTGCAGTGCAGTGCTAGGTAATGATTTGCTCTTCATGTTCCAATAGCTTCGTGTTACTGTGCTGTTATGTGTCAGGCATGTTGCTTACCATCAGGCACATGTCCTGATCGTCTCGTCACTCTTTATTTTAAAAAAAAAGGTATGGGAAATAGGCGAACAGGGTTCCTCTGCTGCCCAAAAGATAATTGGTGTGCGATTTCAAAATATTCCAGGAACATGTTGGCTCCCTCACACGCAAATTTAACATACTTACCTATTACTAATAAATATCCAACCGGAATCTCTTGCTTATACGAGATAAAAATGTCCTATGTTTTAATACAAGTGATGCACTTACGACGTATGTATTTGATTTTATTCAAAGATGTTCTTTCAGCCCTTACAGATTTACTTGGAAATTACCATAGCTACACTCTAAGAAACCCCCGCTTTATAGTAAGTAGATGCATAGCTATTAGTATGATTGCCGTATCTTACTGGGGTTGAGGTTGAGTCTATATTTTATGATTCGTAATGATCATCATCAACACCCCACTAAATGTTCCCACTGCTGGGACTCGGGGCCTTCCAAGGCCAAAATGCACCACGCTGGCTCAGTGTGGGTTGGTGGATAACACATGACCTCGAAAGTTTGTAGGTACATGTCGGTTTCCTCACGATGTTTTCCTTCGCCGTTTTTAAGTTACCGGCATTACGCACATGACTTCGAAAAGACAGTGGTGCGTGTGGGGTTTGAACCCGGGGTCTCCTGATCGGCAGGCGCCGTTCTCCCGACTAGACCAGCCGTAACTTGCTTTAAACTAGTCCGTAGTGATAACGTCTCGTCTTTCAGTCCAGTACAGATGGATGAGAGTGTTGATGGGCGAAAAACTGTAGCATGTCGGTCACCCGAAAACTTTTAATGTTTGTATTGTGTTTTTATTTGTTTGTATTATATTTATTGTATTATTTTTTTTTGATATGGAATGTAATTTCTGAAATAAATGATTGAATTGAATTGAATTTTCGTGACCTCAGCTATTGTATTGTATATTGTAGATTATTAATTAAGAGTTTTGACCCGTTTTTAGGTTGGCAGTTTTAGGTTAGTACATGATTACAAAACTTCAGTGAAAATACGTAGGTTTCCAAGTAACCAGGGGCATCGGATCGACAGTTGCCATTTTCCCGGCTAGACCAATCGTAACTTATATTGGTGTATTATTATCATTTGAAACTGGGATAAGTATTTGTATTTTATTACAATTAAAGGCGTTAGTAATGTTACTTTAGGCTATTATGGGTGTTGTGCTGTGTTCCATCATGTTAACGTTAATGCAATGTCCTTTGTCATTTTTTGGTATTAAAATATATATCAGATTCCACTAACTGCGTGACGTATTTTAACATGGAAAAAATTGTTCTATTGTATTTTTTTTTTGCTTAAATAACGTAGGTGAACCATTGTGAAACTTTGACCAATCATAAGGCACTATACTCTGGTCACGTGACTGAGTGATGCTTCTCGGCGTGGCCATCTAGAGCGAACTCGATGCGCGGAAATGACAGTAAAACTAATGTAAATGTAATAAATAAATAAAATATAGCTAAGAGTCAGCATCAAAGAGTTTACGTATACTACGCATAGAGTTAGATTTTCCGCACGGTTCCTTTGTGTCAATCGCAAGCAGATGACGAGCATACTTTCTATGGCAACAGAGTAGTTAGTGATGCGCCGCGACAAAAGTATGACACTTCCACAAGAGTGACAAGGCAAAAAAGATGCTGCCCGTGCTTTCGATGTAATCTGAACTCTAAACATAGTATATTTTGCGTAAACTCTTTGTTTAGCATTTATAATCATGGTTTAATTGCCACGGATCTTATCGTCATAATTGTTAATACCAATATATTTTTAGGGTTCCGTAGCCAAATGGCAAAATAGGGGACCCTTATAGATTTGTCATGTCTGTCTCTCGATCCATCCGTATGTCACAGCTACTTTTCTCCGAAACTATAAGACCTATACTATTGTAACTTGGTAAGTGAATGTAATCTGTGAACCGCATTAAGATTTTGATACAAAAAATAGAAAAAAAACAAAAATTTTTAGGGGTGTTCCATATTTAGAACTGAAACTCAAATTTTTTTTTGATCAAAACCATATGTGTGTCTTATCTATGGATAGGTCAGCAAAAATGATATTGAAGTTTCTAATATTTTTTTTTCTCAACTGAATAGTTTACGGACTAAGGACGGTTAAGGGACTCAAAGTGGTAAAAAGTGTGTCCCTCCCCCCTGTAACTTCTAAAATAAGAGAATGACAAAAATAAAAAAGTGTATGATGTACATTACCATGTAAACTATTAAAAATTGGTTTGAATGCGATCTTGTTAGTAGTTTTATTTTAATACGTCATAAATTTACTATTGTTAAAACACTAATTAAAGTAACAACGAATTACAAGAAATTTTATATTATGTTACTTGCTGCTACGGAAGCCTTCATGGGCGAATCCGACTCGTACTTGACCACTTTTATTTGTTTTAAATTGTGAGACAGGAAATAAAGTTACTTTGTGTAATTTTCTTTGTAGAGAAATAAAATCGCAACAAAGTAAAAAGATCTAGAATTAACTTGAAAACAAAAACGTTAACTCAAAGCGTAAACTAAACTCTTTCAAAAGTTAAAAGTTGCTTAGAATTCTCTCCAAATGTCTCTGTTAGATGCTAGTTGCTGGAAAAAGTCGAATTGCTTTCTTGGATAAAGAAACTTTATTTTTTACTGTAGATTAAAGACTGGCTTTTAAGAAGAAAATAAATACTCTTTGATAAATACATTTTTTTTTTCAGAAACTGAAGTTTGCTATGTTCAATTTCTATACAGCCCATGGCGCGTTTTCAAGACGTAAAATTTAAAGACCTGTCAAATACATTACCCCATTTCACCGTAGGTGACGCCACTGTTTTATTTTGGTTAGATAAATTTCACAAAAACCAACATCGGTGCACACATTACAACATTTAAAAATATCTTTGACAAGTCTTTTTGCGTCTGGAAACCGCCTCATTGAAATACCTTAATTTTTTCTCTCCTATAAATTATAAAACATTTTATCACGGTCACGGCATTTGTTGTAGCACTTCGTCAAAATGAATAGGCTAATATTTTTTTTATCCATTTTGTTGCTTTGAAACTAATTTCAAACAAAAAAGTTGTAAAACTATTTCTGTAAGTAAATGTAAATGTTCAATGCAATGAACAAAGATCTTAAGTAAAAGTTGGGAACAAGCATTGAAGAGTGCTTCGACTAAATAGCCCGGAGTCTGCAAACTATTTGTGTAGAGTGCAACATGACGCTCGCAATGTGGTAGTGAGGGCTTATTTATTGAACTGGCGGGCCCCGCGCCGGGCGTGGCAGCGGCTCACTGTCGGTCACTGGGCCGAGGGCTGCCAGATACGTAAAGCTGTCTGGATAATTTACTGTAATGTACTTGTTAGGTAGTTTGTTGGGCTTTTTCCGCACTTAGACTCTTAATTATTAGGCTATTGTGCGTGGCTCATTTTTCCGTTTCTACTCCATCCAGCTCAGGCCGTGCCAGAAACCCAGCGTCTTTTTTTGGTTGTAAAAGGCTTCCAGGACAGCAGTAAAGCACTGCTCATTGGAGTACTTCTGCACGTTGATCTGCCACACTACTGCATTCCGTGAGCACTTGCTGTGGCATTTCTTCTTCATCCAGCATCCTCTGCATAGAAGGCTGTCTGTCACATCTATGGTACATGTAAAAAAGATGTTTATTTACCGGACAGTCATGCATGACATGTCAAGGTATCAATCGTATACATTTGTCCATTTAATAACACCCTACTTGAAATATTGAATTGGACTTGGATGGTTGTATCTTTGGGTGTTTGGATCTTGGATGTTTGGATTTTTAGATCTTGGGATTTTGAATCTTTGGGTCTTCAAATATCAGTATATTATGATCTTAGGATATTTGGATCTTGAGATGTTTGGTTCGATGGATCTTATGATCTTTTGGTCTTTAGATAAAGTTACGGAGACGTAAACTACGCCCATACACCAGTGTCATATGCTAGTGGTAACATAAAGAAGGTAAATACTTCAAACAAAAGTAATACATGGTGGCTTTATTGCAATAAACGATATATTCTAGACATCTTCGCTTTAGAAAAATAAATTACAGTCAGTTACTGTAAATAATCACGTAATCTTACTAACATTATAATTTTACTGGCACGTAGTTTTCACTGTTAGGAGTAATATAGACTTTTTATTTTAGAAATAAATTACATTTAACTGTTTAGGTAAGCTGCGGGCAACACCGCAGAGCGAAACTTGAAGTGCTTAAAAATTTTCAGTTCAAATTTCATGATGTGTTGTCTGGTCTGGTCTGTCAGGTGAAAGAACTTTACGAATGTATGCGTGAGTGCATATGTCAGGAACGTATTATTAGCATAATGAACACGCGACGCGTGTTTCAATTACATTTTTAGAAAGAAAAAAAAAGGATTTTGAATTTGTTATAAAAACTTTTGTAGCCACATGAAAACCAATGTAGTAATGTGTGGTAACACACGAGAATTTGAAATTTTATAGCCGTGTTTAGAGCACCTTTTGTTGAGGAAAAATCTCAATACTAGTATCGGGGTGCTGGTGGCGTAGTGGCAGCAGGGCAGCGTAGCGAGACGATACACGCATATTGGATGCGTAAAATCGTAAGAATACGTCACCAACATACGTAACTCTTATTAATCTTACATATACTTAAACGTCGTACTAGTGTTATAAGGGACAATGTTTGGATGTTTGAACTCTATCACATCGGAATTTATAAATGTATCGTGTTGACATTCGGAACACAGTCGGATTACATTCTCGAATCGCTCATAGGCATGCAGCATCGCACATCGTTTTGTCACTTAACATCAGGCAAAATAGCAGTCAATGGAGACTTATCACTGTTAAAAAGTACAAAGTATCGCAACTCCAAAGCCCGGTGGTGACCCTACGAGGTGCTTGTAAGTGGTCTGCAGACAATGTAATTTTTATCGGCCCTAAAACCAGCTGCAACAACTTTGCCAGAACTGCACCGACTACAAACTTCTTTTCATATGGCTCGGAGTGGCTTCGGAACAAACTCGTCGGGTCTGAATTACTGTTTTTGGCAATCCTCACTATGGCGCCGTACAATTATATGAGCTAGTTTATTTACCTATATTTAAAGATTAAAGAAGTTTGGGATTAGAACGAGTCTTTGTTGGTTTATGATTTTTTAAGGGGTCGGTTGAGATGGGCAAACTTTTTGAATTCAAAAATGGAGAAGGTTCTCTATTCAGTCGTATATTTATTTTCCGTTACGTGAAAACTCTGCCATAGCTCATAATTTCCAGGTGATTTTCTTAAAATTTTATAGAAGCCACTATTATTTGTCCATGTATCAAACTACATCTAGACCCCCTTTGTAGTTCTTGGTTGAGGAACAAAAGTCCATAGATAAATACTTTCGCATATACAATATTACTGTAGAAATTGGGACAGAGTGATTGCTTGCCCATAACAGCTCAGTACCACACAACTGTATGAATTTGAAGAGCCCAAATTACCAAAGAGTATATCGCATAGCTTGTCATCTAGAAATGTCAGGTGATGTATATTTTTGTGCTATAATTTCTATGGATACATTACCTTTTAAACCGAAATAGAGTGAGGTTTGCTTGTAGGTACAATAACTGACAAATGTACTTGGATCATACTCTTTGCAGCGTCCGAATGGGTACTAAATATAGTATACTACAATATTTTGTGAAATTGAATCATAGTGAAAATCGTAGAGTCGCGGGTCACGCCGCGGTCGCTTTATAAACAGAAACCTCGCCAGGTGTCGCGGGCAGCTGGTCGCCGTGCTGGGGAGATTGCTTTTGTTGCACAAACTCTCCTGTGGCGGAGCTAACAACATCGTGTTTTAGTAATACTTGCTTCGGGGTATCGGCTATCGGTAGTTTCATTTTATGTTTCGCTGTTTTGTTTTACCGTTTTAACGACCGTTTGTTTTTAATATAAATCTTTAAAATTAAAAATAAGTTATATTCACAGTGACGTACAATTTTTGTAGTGGTAGGACTCTAGGCAGAGTGCGCCTGGGGAAGTACCACACCTTTGCCAGTTATTCTACCGCCAAGCCGTAATGTGCAAACTTTACTGTGCTCCGGTTTGAAGAGCAATGTTTCCAGAGAAATTACAGGGCTTTGAGATATAACATCTTCTCTGGGTGATGAGCGCAGTGCTGTGCTAGGTAATGATTTAGACTCTTCATGTTACAATAGCTGCGTGTCACTGTGCTGTTTTGTAGCAGGCCTGTTGCTTACCATCAGGCACAAGTCCTGCTCGTCTCGTCACTCTATATTTAAAAAAAAAAAGTTTCGAAGATTACAGCTATAAATTTATGTGGGTATCTATGTTACTTAAGTTACTTTTTTTTTTCAACATACTTGCTCATAAAGTGGCTCTTATTTCACCGCAATCAGCCATAATGATAATCAATACAAAAAATATAGTGTTCAACTAAACAAATGAATTAATGTAGCTATTGCTTGGTGACTTCCTTCCCTTCCCCTTCTACACTGCACTGTTCATGTGCCAAACGATCAGCGGTCGCGCGCGTGCACTCTTCTTGAAAAAGGCCGCCGGACGCGGCCGAAACTTAGTTAGTCAGATGTCATCTTCTCTATCACTCGAATCAGCCAGCCGACAAAACGTTGAAAAACCTTTGCTTTTGGTGCGCTCAACGCCATGCGACGACTGGAGGGAATTGATGTCTGAGTATTTATACTTTTGTGAGAAAATGGAATGAGAATATGTATAATGAATAATAGCTACTCATTCCCTCCTCTAACACTCTAATATTTTGACTTACATATTTTGACTTACATATTTTGACGTACATATTAACTTTCGTGTTTTCTTTATTCATGTATCGCTATTTGTTATTTTTGTTTAGTTTCACTTTTACATCATTATTTAATTTTTGACATGTAATGGAATTTTTATCAATTTAATTTAATTAACATTTGAATTATTTTCTATTTGCCCAATATAAGAATGTGCGTAATTATCATAACATAATTGTTGTATCATGACATAAATTGATTACATTTATTGTTCACAATATTTTGTCATCATTAGTATAATTGACATTATGCCGTTCTCATTGATTAAATAAATAAATAAATTTGCTGGTAGGTAACCCCCAATAATAAGACAGCCGACATAGATACACGTGTTAGCAGCGAACTCGATACCGACGCAGTTGGAGGGTGTCTCACCCCCCACTCCGCTAGGGCACCAAGAGGTGCCAAACACTGCCCCCCTGGCACTAGCCGAGCCGAGGTCAAGCCGTCTGAGGCGCCCTCGTGCTAGCAGCCGTAACGCGTCACAGGTATCATCCCATGCTATAGCACTAGCATATCAATAGGTTTTACATAGGTTAGGTTCCTTTTGGGTCCTGCGCCCTCGGCGCTAACCCGAATGAATAGTCAGCTCGGTAGTGTAGGCGACTCGCGGCCAGCTGCCATAGGTAAAAAATAAAAAAGTGGCCGAAACTTAAGTCGGACTAGACTGCCTGTACATCATGTGAGTTACCCGTATTTTCATTTACAAAATATTTTTAGAGACACACAAACAAAAATTACGACAAAGGGAACTAATTGGATTACAGCTAGTTACGGTTGGTCCTGTCGGGGGAACGGCTCCTGCCGATTTGGAGCCCCCGGGTTCAAGCCCCACGCACCACTGTCATTTTGAAGTCTTATGCGTAATGCAGCAAAACATTAAATGGTGAAAATATCGTGAGTAAATCAACATGTATCTAGGATCTTTTGTGGTCATGTGTTATCCACCAACCAGCACTAGGCATCATGGTGATTTTGTCTTTGAGTCTCTTCTTGCTAGAGAAGGCCCCGGGTCTCAGCAGAGCGAACATTTAATTGGCTGCTGTTATGCTGAACTACGTGGGTAAAAAGTAGCAATGGTAAGAAATATTAGTTTGCAGGAAAGGAAGTGTCACTATTTTAGAGTACTTAAGATACAATTATTATGAAGAGCAATAACATTGCGCATTACCCTCAAGCGAACGGAAGGTAAATAATGAGTGAAGTTGATATTAGCTCGCCGCGGGTCTGTCGGACTCACCGCCGCGCCGCAAGAGGTTTAATACCCAGCACGCACCGGAATTACACAAAACCGAAGATACGTTAACTGCTACTGTGAGCAAAGAGTTTGCGTCTTCAATTGAAGAGTGAATATGTTACTTCTAGGCAGGTAAATACGCTCCAACGTGACTACGCTTGGACTTGGAGCGACTGCTCCAATAACACGCGGCTTTAGAAGATGTTTTCCTTGGAACATATCGTATATCGGTTTCTCCACGTTGTTTTTTATTGTCAAAGCTAGTGGTTTTGTCGTTGTACATCTGCACACAAAAGCACGCTCGGAAGTGCGGGTAGGGTTAGAATATACAATCACATGATTGTAAAATCAGGCGAACTTAACGTTAGCAACAATATCATTGGTTCGTTCGCATTGGTCACAGTGCTTGGCTAACAAGGTGTGTATGTGTTATTACAAAACTTCAGCCGTCTTACTCCGATGCGCGTCTGCGGCTCTGAAGCTACGCTGCTACATTACTATGTTGGTTTTGCGAACCTAAACAAATTTCCCTTCCCAAAAACTGCTAATATAAGCTAATTAAGTTATCACTAAAAAAAAATTGCAAATTATATTAAGATACATTTTATAAACATACTCGTACCTTTGTTTTATTGTACCCCAGGTTGTCAGCTAGGCGCGGGGAAGCGCGGGTAAGTGCGTCAAATAACCGACGTACTTGTTATTGTTTTTAGAATAGTCTCAATCGCTGCTCATTTCATGCTACATGAGCGTGTTGGTGTAGCAAATCTATAAAATTTTCCTGTATCAAAATGTGCTCAAATTAGCTAAATAAATTTATTTATGAATGATTTTTTATGTGCAATTTGCACTAAAATAATATAAGTATGTGAGTATTCGAAACATACCTTTGCTTTAATGTATCACAGGTAGTCAACTAGGCGCGGGGAGGCGCGGGTAAGTGCGTCAAATGAGCGACGAACTTGTAATTGTCTTCAGAACAGTCTGTAAACAGCCGCCGCCGCTGAGTTATGAGTTTTGTTTGAGCGTGTCGAGCCGTCCCGAAGAACCTTATTAACAATGGATGTTGCTTTGTTTATTTGTTTGTCATACGTATAAAACACCGTTTTGAAATAATTTTCTTAACTTATTTCGTAAATGAACGATATCTATAACGATACTTTCTATTCATGATTCATCTGACATGCATTCGCTTAACACTATTAAGTTTATTTTTTGTCAAAAAGAAACGGTTTCGGTAAACGTTTATTATTACACTCGTATAGTTGCCGGCAAACAAGTTGACCCAATGAAGTTAGCTGCGCATGGCTTCGCAAAAACGTTTTTAAGGTATTTTTGGTGGAAATACAGATGCGCGAACTTTCCCCTTCCATGTCAATTTTGGGTCAATTTGTTTGCCAGCCACTATACTCATAGTTAATAAATAAATAGATACTCTGAACTGTTCATAGAGTATTCAAAAAAATATATTCTTTTAACCACAGAATTTAAATTGATTAACAACGAAATAGATTACTTAATATAGATTCAGTAAACCAGGTAATTTACATTTTGAAACAGAAAGATAAATAGCTACAAAAACACACTATATGTATGTATTTCAGGCTTGTAAATAGACAGTAACATATTTTTGTAATGCAGTTCACAAAGCACAGTTCCATACATGTAAGAAGCATATTTTGCTTAACTGATGCGTACAACGTATTAGCTGCAAAAATGTATCCATCATAATATCTAATTAAGTATAGTACAAAATAAATTACAGAATAATGCAAGCCGAGCTGCTATAACGAGATCAAAAATGCTGCAAAAATGTATCCATCATAATATCTAATTAAGTATAGTACAAAATAAATTACAGAATAATGCAAGCCGAGCTGCTATAACGAGATCAAAAATGCTGCAAAAATGTATCCATCATAATATCTAATTAAGTATAGTACAAAATAAATTACAGAATAATGCAAGCCGAGCTGCTATAACGAGATCAAAATGCTGCAAAATGTATCCATCATAATATCTAATTAAGTATAGTACAAAATAAATTACAGAAATATGCAAGCTGAGCTGCTATAACGAGATCGCTTTTAGTGACAAAGTAGTTTTTGTGTCTATGTATATTAAATTGGGAATTACCACGCTAACCTGCAAAGTAAATAAATAGATAAAAACTTTCAATTGTCCATAACACAAAAATAAAACAAAAAAGGTGTAATTTTAAAGTTAGATAATCAGATGGCAACCTTTTCGCTGAAAGCGATCCATGTAACTGAAAAATATTTTTGGAATGTACTTTGGCTTGCTATGAGTACTTTAACACTAACTTTATATTATGTACCTCTATATTTCGTTTTGAATATTTTACGGCAAATATGATACATGAGACTGTTTTTTTTTAATAAGAAGTGACGAGACGAGGACATGTGCCTGATGGTAAGCAACATGCCTGCCACATAGCAGCACAGTGACACGCAGCTAGTGGAACATGAAGAGTACAAATCATTACCTAGCACTGCACTGCGCTCATCACCCAGAGATCTAAGGTGTTATATCTCTAAGCCCTATAATTTCTCTGGAAACGTTGCCCTTCAAACCGGAACACAGTAATGTTTTCACATTACTGTTTGGCGGTAGAATAACTGGACATGGAATAAAGACATCAAGGATTCCACCTAACTAAAAATTTACCTTGGCTTTCCTATTGACGTCTCTATAAATTCACGCAAAAAGATAAGAGAGAACAATATCAGAGCTAAGACAGTTTAAGTTAGGTGGTCGACTGTCCGGTAAATAATCCGTACTAATAATACTCGTATAATGAACAACTGTCACGATTTAAAGCAACATATGCGTATTGTTAATTACCAGCAAATGAAAAGGAGCCGCAAGCGAAACCACAAGACGGAAGCTGTGTGTTTCCGCCCTACTTACAGAATACTTTATATTTCCCTCAGGAGTTATATTAGCGTTTCGCGGCGGATATTAAACGCGATCGTAACGTTTTGCAAACGTTTTTGTAATGTTATTTGTTTGCTTCATGATTAGGTTTACGAGAAACGGCGCGCTCCGAATAATTGGATTGTGAGTACATTGTAAAATAATTAAGTGAAGTTATTTTGTTTTGATGATACATTGTATTTGTTTTATTAGCTTGGTTGGTTTAAGACGTACAAACAGTGAAAATACTCGTATATATAACTAGCAGCGCCCCGCAGTCGTACCTGCGTTTTTCCGGATTCCGTTAATCCCGACATTTTTTGGGGTATAACATAGCCTATGTGTTCTTCCGAGTCTGTGTTACATATTTCAGCCCAATCCGTTCATACTTTACAACGTGATTGAGCAACAAACACCCAGACTTTGATGTTTATAATATGTGTAAAATAGATAGATACGCTAGCTACTTTACGGTGCAACCAGCGACAAGTTTTTAAGCTTTCGCGATTTGAACACAATGTTTATAATGTACAGGACTTAATCACGATTTAATTCATTGTTTAAATACCTCGACGTTTCGGCAGCGTTACAACCGCCGTGGTCACAAGAAGACTGAAGTATGAGACGACCCGCAATTTCTTCAGTCTTCTCGTGACCACGGCGGTTGTAACGCTGCCGAAACGTCGAGGTATTTAAACAATGAATTAAATCGTGATTAAGTCCTGTACATTATAAACATTATTATTTTTTAGTTGGCCCTAGATAAAGTTGTTTGAAAATTACTCGTTTGTGATGCGTCGGCTAATTAATTACCAGCAGTTTTGTATTCAAACAAAAGCTATGGCAAATGGCTCATAGAAAACAGCTCCTAGTTCAGCCCTAGTTCGTAAAAAAATCAAAGTCTTGAACATCATCGCAAAGTTGTCATTTATTAGAGAACTATAGCTATAAGAATACTCGTATGTTCCCAAATAGCCGTATAGATAGTATATCATATATAGTTAT
This sequence comes from Ectropis grisescens, assembly GCA_017562165.1. Classification (NCBI taxonomy): domain Eukaryota; kingdom Metazoa; phylum Arthropoda; class Insecta; order Lepidoptera; family Geometridae; genus Ectropis; species Ectropis grisescens. Next base: position 29,276,644 of record CM029779.1, read on the forward strand.
AGTTTTAACGTAATAGAGCGAAGTGAAGTGGCTGTGCAGTATAAACAAAACGGGACAGTAAGTGAAGCACTCGACTCGTAAAATTGCAGCCAGGGACCCCGCGCCCCGCCGCGCCCCGCCCCGCCGCCGCTGCATAACGCCAAGTGGGGCATTAGCTGATCGCATAAAGGGTGAAACAGGATAGAAGCTGCAGATGCTCCATCAAGCATAAATGCATTTTAAACGATAAAAAAAACGAGGAGGTTTCTCAATATGACAGTATGTGTCTTTTTGAAGTGAATACTTCTTTTGGCGCAAAAAACACAGTTTTTTCGTGAGTTGTGGATGAAACTTATTGTCACACTCTGCAGTGAAAGAAATGTTCGGATAAACTCGGTGCCGTCGAGTGTCTTTGAGCGAGAACGATAGCTATCGCTCAGCTGTCATTGTCATTTTTTTATTTATTCGTGGCCATGGATACAATTCTTTTAGCCGCATCTGTCACTGTCGTATCGCTGTGTTTGTTATTATTCAATTTAAATGTAATCGCTTCTATTTTTAACAAGCGGCCCGTTCCTATTTCGTTCGGATATTATCATATAAAGATTATTAAATCAAAATTAAAACTATCTTGTCTCTCAAGTTTGATCAGAATTCTCACGGTGCGCAAATTTAATTAAAATCGGTTTAGTAGTTTAGAAGTCTAGGACGGACAAACAACGTAATGCGTCATTTATATACTTTCAGTTTTTTAAATGTAGTATTTAGTTTTTAATAGTTTTATTTCGTATATTACTTTTCACTTCTGTACTAAGCACACTATTTTCTATGATTAATTATTCATTTTAGCCTAACTTTTTTATGTATTCACCAGCAGAGTTCCGATCGCCGTAAAACATTTATCCTTTCACTTTTATCATATTGTCTTGTTTTTACCATATTGTCGTATTTTATCCTTTTTTTGGTTTCATGTACTGGTATTTTTACCTACGTCGTCTAAATAAATGAAGACATTTCTTTTTTCATATTTTAAAATCTTCCCGACCAATTTCGTCAAAATGTATATGGGACTATTTCTGTACCTTAATCTAGGAAACAAAAATATATCATTCATAGCTATAGCGTAACATAATTAACAAAAAATTGTACACCCGAATTGAGAAACTTATTTGATGTCGCTTAAAAAAGACCAAAACGTGGGAGTTGTCCATCTGTCCCCCTTCTTCCCAATGCACGAGACCCACTGGGACAGTATAGCGAGTTTCCGCGGAATGGCCCGCTTACAGGATCCCGGCACATTAGATCGGTATTATATCTCCGTTCCAGGAAATGTACCGAACGGTTTATTGGATGTCGGTCATCAAATCACTGGATTACCTTCTTTATCCATTGTGGTATTATAGCGAGAATTGTTTGTCCTATTCAAACTATTCAGACGGTTAGCGGGTAGGTATGTTATGCATTTAATCCTGTATAAGCTACTGTTTCTTTGCCATAGGTCGACTAAATACTAACTGGAAACTCTAGAATCGATCGAGAGACGTGCCAAAAGGCTCACAGACAACGACACCTGTGTTCGAAACAAACATACTCGTATAATATTGGTATTGGTAATACACACACAACACCATCTGACCCCAAACTAAGCAAAGCTTGTAATATGGCGGCCAGATAGCTGATATAATACTTATAGTGCCATACTCTGTCAAGGAATGTACGTCATATGATGCCTTTTGTTCTAATGTAAAGGACTTATTACTGTCCAAAACATTATATAAAGTTAGAGACTATTTAAACAGTAATTACGGTGATTATAAAATACCTTCGTCCTAATCTTGCCTAATTAATTTAAAAAATGTTTTTTTCATTTATTTTTTTATGAAAAATAGTAACATATATACTGAAATTGCTTAATTTAGTAATAAGCATAATATTTTGTAATAAATGGTGAATTGACAAAGCATATTTATATATTTACTAGCTTTTACCCGCGACTTCGTCCGCGCCACATATTTATTAAAGTAATTGAGGCAGTACCTACTCGTATGTCTACTACCATACAAATTCACGTTTCGTAATCAAAATCGGTCTAAGTCAAAGTTTTATATTTATTAATAAATGTACAATTTACACGACAAATTACAAAGAAACCATGTTCTCAAAAAATTAATCAAAAAACAGACTTTAATTTAAAATCATATTGGGACGGTCCACTAAATTTTATTAGAGTCTATTAGTAGATATTAGTAGATGTATCGACTGATTACATGAACGCAAATTTTAGTTTGTTGTTCATATTTCAAAAACCGCCGCACTGATTTCGATAAAATTTATATGACCACCTCTGAACTATAATCTACCAACCAAAAAAATAACCATCTAAATTGATTCACAATTGGAAATACAACTGGATTGATAACCTCCTCCTTTTTTGAAGTCGGTTAAAAATAGCATACAAAGAGTGCCAAGATCCTTCCATGCACACTTTTCAACTCTTTTTCTGTGATAAAAAGTCGCCGTTGTCCTTTCCTAAGTCTAGGTAGTCTATCTGTGCACCAAATTGTAACAAACTCTTTAAGTGGCTTAGGCGTTAGACGGTAACGGACAGAGAGTTACTTTCATATATATAATTTCATATGAGAAATGACAACAGGTGTTCCTGATCATTTTATAGGAGGCAGTTGTAAAAGGTTACCGAAAAGTAATACGTTTACTCCTCCAAAAAACTCATTTTTACAGTTCTTAATTTGCCATAATCGAGCGTCCATCATGCATAACATTTGATAAGACACCATGGAAATCTCGTCGACTATCAAAAATTCTGTCTGATAGTCTGATACGCCATTTAGTGGCTGCGCCCAACTTAAGTATTGAGGTTGTATAGTGCACTGTATTCTTCTTGTCAAGCCCTTATATTTGATACCCATGTTGATGGGGTTCATAAAACCTAAGTTATCCGCCATTGTGTAGAGGCCGCCATCTTGGATTTTAATTTTATATAATACATTGCATTCTACTGGTTGAGCACTTTCATTTGATACCCATATTGATGGGATTGATAAAACCTACGTTATCCGCCATTGTGTAGCGGCCGCCATCTTGGATTTCAATTTTTTATAGTATATTGTATTCTGCTTGTTGAGCCCTTTCATTTGATACCCATATTGATGGGATTAATAAAACATAAATTATCCGCCATTTTGTAGCGGCAGCCATCTTGAATTTATAATGATAATGAATAAACATAATTGTATTGTCACCAAAATCCAAAGTGTATACAAAATTTCAGATTAATTGGTTGACAGAAAGAGGGTGAAATTTGAATTACTAAATTTGACCCAAGAATAAATAATCATAAATAATAAAAAAAAAACCCAATTCCACCCCCGTAGGTACAATTCGAAACTACAAAACTGCTTAAACATACATTTTATGGTTTCGTGTTAAATATCTAGACGTAAAGTTTCATAGTTCTTCAACAATGACGAAGTTTTCCATTTAAACTTTCATCCCTTATTTTAACCCTTTCAACCCTTTTTTCGGAACAAAAAGTAGCCTATGTCCTTTCTCGGGATCTATTTTATCTATGTATCAAATTTCATCAAAATCTGTTGGTTGGTTTAGGCGGTAAAGACGGACAGACAGACAGACATACAGACAGACAGACAGACAGACAGAGTTACTTTCGCATTTATAATATTAGTATGGATAGATAATTCATAACTTTTATAAAAAGCCTCTATACAGCTTTTAATTTCAATTAAATAATTGTTAATTTAGTTTAACCATAGTGCAAATTTGGATTATAACTTGTAAAGAAATATTATAAAATGTATTTAAACTGACGAGTTACAAATGTCACATTTATTATAATATTTCGCTTGTTTTCCTTGGTGCAGTTGGGTAGTACAGTTGACCGGACCACGTTTAAACAAAATTAACAGTCGTACAGTTAGCCGGACTAGGCTTTGTTTTCTATTAACCGTGGTACAGTTAACTGGACCACGGAAAACAGTATTGATACTCTTTAATAATAGATCCTTCTATTATCTCACCTCCTTGAAAAGTAATTTCACTAAGGCCAAGAGTCTAGGACACACTAAAATGAGAGTGGAGAGGCGAATTATTTCCTTGTGTGCTGCTTTACCACTTTTGCCAAAGGAGACCATAACCGAGGCATGGCAATATATTAAAGGAGAAGCCCTGTCCGATATGGATACATTCTTTAATTACTTTGAAAAGTACTGGATATATGGTAAATTATGCGAATTTATTAGTGTGTTTAGTGAACGCCACCGGACCAATAATACAGTCGAGGGGTGGAATTCGAAGTTAAATCGCACACTAAATAAGAATTCAGTTAATATATTGCGACTACTAAACTCTTTACATGTTATTGACAAAGAAATGCAAATAAGAGTTGCAAAATTCCAAATTAAAAAATATCTCGAAACGTCAACTAGAGCACATAATGAGAGATGATGCCATAAGACAGGTTCAGTTACAACTCATAAACAGAGAAATCACATTGGGCCATGCCTTGGAAAAGCTTCGATAGTAATTGATGGATTTATTTTTATTTTTTGTAATTTCGTGGATTGTAAGTGTTAAGTTTTTTTTTGAGCAAGTTGGTACAAAATAAACAAGAACAAAATTAAAAATTTTGATTAACCCCCGACTACCTCGGATTCGTAATCTGTACAACATTCTGCTAGTCAAGCCCTTTCATTTGATACCCATATTAAGGGAGTTGTGAAAAAATAAATGTATTTCGCCATTTTGTGGTAGCGGCCATCTTGGATTTGAAATTTGTCATAGTGCAAAGTATTCTACTAGTCAAGCCCTTTCATTTGATACCCATATTGTGGTAGTAGTGAAACAAATAATATAATTCGCCATTTTGTGGTGGCGGCCATCTTGGATTTGAAATTTGTTATTATGTATTGTATTTTACTAGTCAAGCCCTTTCATTTGATACCCATATTGAGATAAGTTGTGAAGAAATATTTTGTCCGCCATTTTGTGGAGGCGGCCATCTTGAATCGATATTAACCAAACATAGCTAAGAACATCCGCACGGATATCAACCTTCGAATAAAAAAACCGCATTGAAATCGGTCCATCCGTTTGAGCTCTACGGTGCCACAGATAGACAGACACACACACACAGAGAGACAGACAGACAGACAGACAGACAGACAGACAGACAGACAGACAGACATCGACGTCAAACTTATAACACCCCTTTTTTTGGTCGGGGGTTAAAAATACGAAAATCCTTTCAATGATGTGTTGATTGGAGTCTCCTTATAAGGCTCGAGAGCTGTGGTCCAGTTAACTGTACCACAGTTAATAGAAAACAAAGCCTAGTCCGGCTAACTGTACGACTGTTAATTTTGTTTAAACGTGGTCCGGTCAACTGTACTACCCAACTGCACCAAGGAAAACAAGCGTTATATTTAATGATAATTGTGTGTATTTTGTAATAATAAATAATATCTTATCTTATCTTATAGTTGTAAATACATATAAACATCCAGGTACAATGCAAATATTTGAATTTATCACACAAATATTTTCACTGGGTAGGAATCGAACTCACGACTCTCGGCTTCGCAGGCAAAGTTACTACCCACTAAGCCAAACGGTCAAAAAAAGAGGTCAGTCAAACCTAAACATCGCCACAAAATTGCTAGCATATCGGATTTTTATCCGAAACATTCACAGTGTGCAGCTGACTTAGATGATCAAATGCCACCTTGTCCTTTTTTCTGTCGTACTGCTCTGTGGTAATGCTCGTAGCTTGAAAAAGTGACCTCGTTTCGTGGCTGAAATTTTAAAGCCTCGAACAAAGATTTGCCTCTATTTTTGTGACAATAACGTGTGGCTGTAGATTACGATGCATGAGTGTGATATGTGGTGGGGATTTATTTACTCGATAGTTATAATCGTGGTATCTTCAAATCGAGAATGAATCGGTTTTTCTAGGTAAGTACGTTTCATCACAGACCGCATTATTGCTTAGCATCAGGCGAGGTAGCGGGCCAACGTATACTTTTAAAAGAATTTTCTACATCATCCGTGTAAAATATAAAGGTAACAAGAACAAAATTAAACATTTTGACTAACCCCCGACTACCTCAGATTTGTTATCCGTACAACATTCTACTAGTCAAGCCCTTTCATTTGATACCCATATTAAGGGAGTTTTGAAAAAAGAAATGTATTTCGCCATTTTGTGGAAGCAGCCATCTTGCATTTGAAATTTGTCATAGTGCAATGTGTTCTACTAGTCAAGCCCTTTCGTTTGATACCCATATTGAGGTAGTAGTGAAAAAAATAATATAATTCGCCATTTTGTGGTGGCGGCCATCTTGGATTTGTTTTTTTTTATAGTGTATAATATTTTACTAATCAAGCACTTTCTTTTGATATCCATATTGAGGTAGGTTGTGAAGAAATATTTTGTCCGCCATTTTGTGGCGGCGGCCATCTTGAATCTATATTAACCAAACATAGCTAAAAACAACCGCAGGGATATTAACTTTCAAATAAAAAAACCGCATCGAAATGGGCCCATCAGTTTTAGCTCTACGGTGCCACAGACAGACACACACACATACAGACAGACAGACATCGACGTCAAACTTATAACACCCCTTTTTTTGGTCGGGGGTTAAAAAAAGACTGTTATTACTGAGCTCCATTATAAAGCTACTAGCTCACCCGGCGAATTTCGTACCTTCATTTTTTTTCGTCTAAACTTTTGATATACTCTGTCATATTTTTCCGGCATTTTCGAATACATGAAACAAAAAATCATCCAATTTTTGTGCAGTAATTCAAAATTTCTGAGCAGACATACATGAGACGATTTTCTTAGCATTCCAAGGATTCCGGGTGCCGGGTCCATCGTGTGGCAGAGAGAGAAAAACTCGAGTAGTTCCCGAGACTTGTTACTCGGGCGTAGGTTTAAGGGGCCCCTTTCTGACGTACATCAACACTCACCTTTACCACTCGTTTTTCTCTCCCTGCCCAGCCAAATCTGATATGAGCCTACTAGTGCAGCTTTAGATACTCGTTCTAGTATAGAACTTACTGCACTTCTGGATAAGCCAAGGTCTTTCAGCAGGTTATAGAGAGATTTTGCTGGTATACCTCTCGTTCCCACTTCTACAGCGTATAAACTAACTACATAGCCGTTTTTTGTTAATTCGTTTAGGAGGTCGTAATACTTATTTTGTTTCATCGCGTGGTCTTTAGGTATATTAGTTTCCCACGGTACGGTAAGTTCTACAAGGACTATGCGCTTCGTGGCTCTAGAAAAAAGGAAAAATCTACCTATTTTTATGTAAGCACTAGCAGGACCCTACGGTTTCACCCGCACAGTCCGATAGTCTCCAGAGATACTCGTAAATATTACCGCATGCGTTATTCCAGGCTGTCGGCTTGTCTATTTCAGCCCAATGCGTTTAGATGTGATTGAGCAACAAACATCTAAACATTAACATTTATACTATAAGTAGGCTTTATACGGGTCATTGGAATATTTAATTCTTTGCTTTAATTCCGATAAGGAGTTATTAAAAAAAAAACACTAAATAAAAGGGTGATAATAGTTTCATGAAGAGATAAATGCTATGTTTATAGTTTATATCTTTCTATTTCAGTGAGACATTCTATTTGATTCTATACACGACTTACTAGAGTCTAGATCTCGACTTTTATAATCTTTCCTGAGCCAGTCAATTGTCTACATGCCAATTGACTGGCTAACTATTGTTTTTAAATATCTATAATATCATATATCACTCAGCACGAAGTGCAAGTGATCATAGAACAAAAATCCTAATGGTACGTATATGTGATAATATGTCCACACCAGCAGCTAAATAAAATTTGCTTGATTTTACCCTTCGGAACGGCAAATGAAACGCAAGCACCAGCTAACTCGACCCTAGCGACATCTAGTTTGTAAATTGGTAGTTACTATGAACGAGAAAATATCATTACTACAAATAAGAGAGTCCAGTGGGACATTATGGATTTCAAAAATTCATAAAAAAATGATTTTTTTTATATTCGATTATAGTTTAGGTAATATAATGCATTTGCTAAGGAGTACCTTAGTTCTACCTGCCATAATTCCAACAAAACAATCCACAGAGATCATTGTTAATTGCTGTGTAAAATAAATTTCCGAATAGATTCTTAAATATTTGACAACCAAATGACAGTTTAAATTACTATAATTAAAAACTAAAATCAGCCTAAGCAGTCCAGCCGTTCTCGAGATTCTGCGTTACTAAGAACATCGGATCTTAGATAGAGAATAAGTACCTAAATAGATCAGGTTTTTCCGCACGGTTCCTTTGTACCAATCGTAAGCAGATGACGTGCATACTTGCTATGACAACAGAGTGACGTGCCGCAACAAAAGTATGACACTTCCATCAGACCCGTGCTTTCGGTGTAAAGCGTTTGTTCCAACTCTATGTGTGGTTTATGAAAACGTTAAAGTAAACTCTTTGACAGCGATCCAGTTTTATAAAGGTGTGAGAAGATAACCTGTTGAGTATTGACGAGACGGTTAAACAACAAACATTAATCAAATAAAATTAGGGTTACAATTTGATACTAATAATATGCATGTTAGTTTATTTAAGTTAATAAGTTATCATTTAAGGCCACAATGTTAGAACGAAAATAAATTTATTATTATTATTATTATATTAATATATCAAAATTTTAAATTTTCACTTAGATTGGTTGGATAAGAAATGTAAACAAATTCCTAAGTATGTTTATTACCGACAACAAACAAAAATATTGTTAAATTCATTAACTAAAAAAAGAAGAATTTTTTTCTTCTTTTTGGTGTCGATGACATTATTTTGTTTTCGAGCTTATTCAACACATTTATTGAAAAATAACAGTAGGCTACTATTATTTTACACACTTTTTTTTTACTTAAAATAAATAAATTAACCGCTAGGCCCGGCTCGCGTTTAATTAAATAATGCTTAATGCCACAACTTTTCCGCACTGAAATATGAAATTAGCGTCGTCTCATTAATGTCTGTTCTCCCGTGACTATTAGCGGCGTGTGTTCATTTATGGGTCGTATATAAAAACAGCTTATGTTATTAATAAAACACTGGCGAGGGCTCAGGAGCGGCACGGGTGGCGGGGGGCAGGGAGCTTGACTAATGGCGGCGGCCGGCACTGCACGGAAACAATTCTTTTATTCTTTTCTCAGAACAAGAATTAAGGAAATATGTAGTATGGATATCAGGATATAGTGGTGATCATGATGTTAGAATATAATTGTTTCTGTCTGAAAAACAACTGACTTTGATAAAAAAGCGCTGTAAGGTTTTCGACAAAATTTAAATGGGGACCATTTGGGCCCACCCATTTTTCTATTGCCTTTTAAAACAACAAATGAATTATCGAAATCGGTTCGGGCGTTCTGGAGGTTCGAGAAAACGAAAAACAAACAAAATCCACGATTTTTAAATTAAAGAAAAGCTCCTTAATTTTTTGAAGTTAATAATAACTTCCTGTTATATCATAGCTGCTACTATCATTGGTCGTTGTAAATCACTAATTAGTTCCCAGTACAACGAACATAATTTTTATTGATACATACAAAATTAATGTAATGTAATGTACATACATACTATAAATATTACGTTTGTTGATGCCTTCTTTGCAACGAGTCCAACAAACTTTCTTTCGGCGTTTTCGAATGACGTGTAATCGAAATTTTCGCGGTGTTGGACACTCCATACCATAGAAGACCATAATTTTTAATTTGAAAAGCGAATTGAGAGCCTCCTCGTTGTTCGAAATAACAATTAAAAAATACAAATCAAATAAAAATAACAGTATTTTAATAAAGTATGAGCTCCTAATACCGGGATTCATTTAGATTTTAGACATTCAGGTGTATATGGCACACAAGCTTACACGGTCAAAGCCTGTTAAATATTAGCCTATTAACAAACGTAAGCATAGAAAATGTTGCAAAAACTCGTGTAAATGGAACATTTACTTGTTTAATTAATTATAAACATATTTTTCATTGTGCCGTAGTGGCCTAGAGGCTGAACGTCTCATTTTACGATCGCGAGGTCGTGGCTTCGCATCCCCGTCTGCACTATTAATTCAGCGAATTTTAAACGAGGTTTTGACGTGATTGAGCATCAAACATCCGAAATGTACACCTTACTAATATGATAATATAAGTGTGAAAGTATGGATGTTGTTACTCAATCACGTCGGAACCCCTGAATAGATCGGGTTAAAATTTGAAATTCAGATTTTATTCTAAAAAAGTACTACTTTTTGTAGGAAAATTACGCAAACGTTAAACTACGTGGTCTGCGATTACGACCGCGTAGTTTAACGTTTGCGTGGCCGTGGCAAGTACTTAAACTCCAAAATCATTAAAATTAAAGTTAGTTTGGCATGTGTTTAGAGTAGTTCCATTATAATTTTGCTTGAAGATATATAATAAGAAGATAACAACAATCGAAGTACCTATTAATAATGCTGTTTGTAATGACTCGCTCGTTTTCAAATCACAATATAATAAAATAAAATAAATAAAAATAAAATAAAAAAAGCCTTTTATTTCTTGCGTAATCCAAATACAAATAAATTATTGTTACAAATATGTTATTATTGTGGTTCATTTAGTATTATTGTTGTTTACAATTTGTTATTCATAGTATCATCAGTTCATATATCATATATGATGTATATATCAATATTATATCATTAATATAATGATCAATATAGTATCATATTATCATGATTTATTATTGCTAGGTACTACTGATTGTTTATTGATGAATTTATAAATAAATCTATTCAATAATTAATTACTTAATTTAAATTCCTGTAATAATAATAACATTATTTTCTCTAGTATTATTAAATTAAATTATAATTTACTGAACTTGTTTAAGTTACTTAAATTTACTTGACATGCAATGAAAATCAATAAAAATGAAATAAAATCATTACTGTGACATGCAAGAACCCCTCCTTGTGAGGGTGAAGGCCTCCTCCAGATTTTTCCACTTGTCCCTATCTTTGGCTTTTGTTTTCCAATGTTTTCCTGCTATTTTTATTAAGTCGTTTTCCCAGCGAGTTGTCGGTCTTCCTCTTTTTTCTGATGCCTGCAGGGCCCTGCCATGACGTCAGTCTGGTAGTCCAACGGTCGTCCTCCATCCTAGCCACATGTCCTGCCCAGCGCCATTTTAATCTTAGTGAGAATTGGAGTGCATCTATAATTTTGGTATTTTTTCTTATAATACTGTGTGGGATTTTTTTGTATTTTTCTAACATTTGTGATGCTTCTCTCCATACCCCGTTGACATGACCTAATCATGTTTTTCACTCTTAGTGTGTACTTCCATGTCTGGCACCCATAGGTGATGGAGGGAAGCAGGCAGGTGTCCATAACTTTTTTCTTTAAATTAATAGGCATAGTTCCTTTTAATATTTCCTTTAAGCTCCAGAATTTTCTCCATGCGCCTGAAATTCTTCTTTCTACTTCTAGTTCATTATTTTGATTATCGAAAGAGACTTGTTTTCCTAAGTATACGTAGCTTTCCACGTATTCTAATAAATTTTGGTCAAGATACAAAGGATATTTTATGCTGTTAGTCATGATTTTGGTCTTATTTAAGTTCATTTGTAAGCCTACTTTTACGCTTATATCTTTTAGCGATAGTATCATTGATTCTAGTTCTCTTGCGTCTTCGGATAGAAGAATAATATCATCTGCGAACCTTAAGTGGCTGATGAATTTTCCATTGATGTTTAGTCCTGTTCTGTTCCAATTGACTTGGCTGATGGCCATCTCTAGGACCGCTATAAAAATTCTTGGTGACAAAGGATCTCCCTGTCTTACACCTCTTTTTATGCTTATTGGCGGTCCTATCGACTCAAGCTTCACTCTGCTACTGCAATTGTTGTATATATACTTAATGACCTCTATATATTTTTGTTCTACGTGCTGTGAGCTTAGAGCGGTCCATATGGAAGAATGTAGGATTGTGTCGAAGGCTTTCTGGTAGTCAATGAAAGCAACATATAGTGGTCTCTGGTACTCGTTATATTTTTCAATTATTTGTTCAATTGAGTGGATATGATCTATCGTAGAATATCCACTTCTGAAACCGGCTTGTTCTATCGGTTGATGTACTTCAATACTCTTACTAATCCTCTTTTCGATAATTGATGAAAAGAGTTTGTATAGTGATGGTAAGAGGCTGATGGGGCGATAATTGCCTATGTCCTTTGAGTCACCTTTTTTGTAGAGTAGAATCATGAATGACTCTGACCATTGAAAGGGTGTGGTACTTGATTCAAGTATAGAGTTAAAAAGACATGCTAGAGGGCGTGCAAGATAGTGACAACCTTCTTTTATCGATTCATTTGTGATTCCATCTGGACCTGGGCACTTTTCAGCCTTCAAGCTTTTGATTGCTTTTGAGACTTCGAGCTCGTCTATCGTTTCTATTTCAGAGACATCTTTTATGATATATTGTAGGTTGACATTATCGAGTTTTTCCATATTATCTTTCTCTTGGCAGTCATACAATTTTTTGTAGAAATTTGTAGCAATTTTGACAATATCAGGCCTATTGCAAAAAAGTTCATTTGCCTCTTTTAGTTCCTTTATCCATGTCTTATGTGTATTTAGCTCTTTATATGCTCTTTTAACGCTACATGTAGTATTTATATGTTTTTCAAATGTCTTGGATCGGTGAAGCGTATAGTCCCTTTTTATGCTTTTACTTATGAGTTTGTATAAAGCTTTTAGTTGATTTTTTTGTGCTCTTGTTTTATGTTTAGATTCATGTAGATGTTTTCTTTGTACTATGAGACTCTTGGTGTATGCTGACAACACTCCTGGGTTAGTGGTGTGTTGTTTGGCATTATGTAGACTTCTTTCTATGGTTTGAGTGATTTTGTCGTAATTTACTTGGACGTTAGCATCATCTTGGAATTGAAGTTGGTCTATGAGTTTTCCTAAGAAGAGTCTATAAGTTTCTTTCTCTGAGGTAGTCCTTAGTGAGCTTTTTAAATTTCTTCTGAATTTTATACGGCTTTTCTTTATATTTCTCAGTTGAAGAGAAGCCTTTAAAGGTCTATGATCCGAGGGAAAATTAATATTTAAAACTTGTACATTTTTAACGTTTTTATCTTGGTTGGTTAATATATAATCAATTTCATTTTTTGTGACTCCGTCTGGGGATTTCCAGGTCCATCTCTGGTTATTGGCTTTCTTAAAAAAGGTGTTCATAATACTCATCTTGTTTTCGTTTGCGAAGTCTATCAGGCGTTCACCTCTACTATTTCTAACTCCATATCCATAATTTTTCATTATGAAGCGTTCATCGGCTCTAGGTTGACCTATTTTTGCGTTGAAGTCCCCCATGACTATCACATTTTTTGCACAGTTCTTCAAAGTTTCGCTGACAGTGTTGTAGAAGAAATCCACCTCATCGTCAGTTGAGGCTACTGTAGGTGCATAGACTTGGAGTATGTCTAGTTGGTATCCATTCATATTGAGTCTTAGGAGAGCTATTCGCTCTGATATTCCACTAAAGCTCACAATGTTTCCTTTCAAGTATTTTTTGACTATGAAACCCACACCATATAATCCGCGGGTCTCTCCTGTATAACAAAATATGAAGCTGTCGTACTCTTGGATAGATGTACCAAGACGTCGGACTTCTGAAATACCGATTACATCGTATTCTGTATTCTTCAGAGAGTTCGTCAGCTCTAATAGTCGGTGGCTGGTTGACAACGTCTTAACGTTATATGTTATTCCATGGAATAATTCCTCTTTTTTCTTTAGTCTTCTGCTGGCTGGCATTAGTTGATAATTTTGTTTAGTGTTGGTGTTCTTTGGGTTAGTGGTTATCAGTGGAGGGTTTTGGTCATAATCCTCCACGGTGACCAACCGGGTTGGAGGGTTTGTTGTGTTTTTTTTGTTGTAATACTTCTGTACTGAATCTGTACGGAGAGGGCCAGCTAATTGCTATGCATTGTTTTTGGAGGTTTCTTGATGAAGTGTACTGTTTTTATTTATTAAGTAGTTAAGCATACTCGGTTTAATTACTCCCTCTGAGATGCTGTTTGATCTTCTTGCCGGGGGGGTCATGCTGTTGTGATTTGTTCCTCTTATTTGTTGATGTGTTTCTATCTTTTGGCATTTCCTGGGTAGGTTTTGTTGGTGAAGGAGAAAGCTTTCTTTTATTTGTTTGTTTAAGTATGACCAGTTTGTCGTACTTTAGAAAAGCCATGTTTCCTTTTTCTCTCTCTGATCTTAACTGTTCTTGTAACTGGTTTCTCTTTTCTAAAACCTGTTTAGGGTAGTCCTCCTTCATGTAGTAATTTGTGTCTCGCAGTGCTCTTTTTTGTTTAAAGATTTGGATCTTTATGCCCAAACTCAAGAAGGATACCACCACTGGTCGTGGTCTGTCGCCTTTCTTCCCTATTCTTTTGAAATCACAATATACCAAAAGAATAATCCAAAACTTGCATATCACGGGAGGGCGCGCGCCCTAAAGCCTCTATTATGAAGGGCTCGTTAACCTTTTTTGGGGACATAAAGGGAATTTATGATTTTAATATTAGTCCCGCGATTGCGGCCCGTGATTGCTCCATGATGGCCGAATAATGCGATTCACAACAAAACAACACGGAATTATATTTGCTTACTCGTCTATTATACTAGCGGCGTTGTTTGAGTATAATTATATGATTAGTATCAGTTTGGACGTGACTGCCGGTAAACGGCTTTTGTGTTTTATAATTTCGTTACTCTGTAAAAGGTTGTGTTGTGACGTTGTTGGATTTGAGTGGTTAATTCTAAGTAATGATATACACTTCACAAATTTGATTTATTTTTAACAGACTTAAAAAAAACTCAATATGGTTGTAAGTTTTTGAAATGAAAACTTATTTTGGCGCGCCATAAACCAGTTTTTCGTAGGCTATGAATTGAATTCTAGCGTCACGCTTGGGCATGATAAGAAATCTTCAGGTAAACCCGGGATCATGGTCATTGGACAACAAGAAATGCATTAGCATTCCTCATTTCAATTCACATAGCATTCAGCAATTGCTCATGACCACGCCCTCCGGCTTCATCTGAGTAATATATGAAATGAAATGAAATATGAAATGTATTTATTTTGCTTAGAACGTCACAAAAACATTTCATATAGATGTAATTGTAATTTTGTGTTGATCCATGTAGAAGTGCATTGGTACCTACCCAAATTAGGAAAACCTGTGAGATGGCGTACCAATACCCTCCGCCGAAAA
Organism: Ectropis grisescens; assembly: GCA_017562165.1. Lineage (NCBI taxonomy): Eukaryota > Metazoa > Arthropoda > Insecta > Lepidoptera > Geometridae > Ectropis > Ectropis grisescens. Next base: position 29,291,983 of record CM029779.1, read on the forward strand.
CAGAATGGATTGTTTACAATAATTATCAACTTATGATACTAAATAAGCAGAAAATATTATAGCTGTTTTAAAGCTAATGTTAATAATGTGGGTTAGTGGAGCAACAATATAATTTTTATCGAGCTTAAGAAACATCGATGATATTCCATCCCAACCAGTACTATTAACAGTACTATTGTTTAGATTAAGAATAAGGCCTTCAACTTCGCTCTCATTTGTGTTAGTCAAACTAGAGTAGAGTAGCTTTCAAAGTAAGCATCAAATTCTGTGTTATAAGTTTTCACACACCTATCGGAACTGTGTACAAAATACACGACATGTCTACGTCGGCTGAGTTATTTTGATGGAAAATTTTACATAATTTAGTAATATTGGCTACACTTACGAGGTATGGTATCACATATCTGATGCAGTCGCGACACGTTACAGCTGGGATTAACTTCTCTTCAAATGTATGATTTTTTTCCTTAAAATTTTGGGAAGTTTGTAAATCAGGCATCGGCAGCCCTGGGTTAATTGACAGGAGCGTTAGTTTCTATTTTGGCCACGTGTCATTACAACCTTGTTGCACTGTAACTCTTTCGTATATTTTTAAAGTCAGTGGTCAAATTGAGAACTAATTATTATTACTTTGTGTTCAAACCTCGACCATTTATTTAGCGACCCCGACTTCAGATTAACAGCCTCTTTTGATAGTTCTCCGACGTAAACCGCCATCTATTCCCAACTATTTATTAATGAAGTAGCTCGACACTCCAGTAATCCGTTTTGTATTTAATCAGCCGGCGACGGTGATAAGCACACGCGGGCCTAACTCGGATTATCCCTCTTCACCAGGTATCAATTAATAATCTCACCGAGCACTAAATACTGCCCTGAATAGGTATTTGCGCACCTTTGTCTTAGCGTATTTAAACTATTGTAATATAGAGATTAAATTGGTTATCATAGCCGGATAAATGATGTAAATTATTTCGTAAAGTACAATGTCACAAAAGAACAAAATGAAAAAAAAAATTACTACATCGAATTTGTAATCTGTACAACATTCTACTAGTCACGCTAGCCCTTTCATTTGATAGCCATATTCAGGGAGTTGTGAAAAAAGAAATGTATTTCGCCATTTTGTGGTAGCGGCCATATTGGATTTGATATTTGTGATAGTGCAAAGTATTCTACTTACAAGTCAAGCCTTTTCATTTGATACCCATATTGAGGTAGGTTGTGAAATATTTTTTCCGCCATTTTGTGGAGGTGGCCATCTTGAATCGATATTAACGAAACATAGCTAAGAATATCCGCACGAATATTAACCTTCAGATAAAAGAAAACACATCGAAATCGGCTTATTCGTTTGAGATCTACGGTGCCACAGACAGACACATACACAAACAGACAGACAGACAGTCAGACAGACAGACATCGACGTCAAACTTATAACACCTCTGTTTTTGGTCGGGGGTTAAAACCCCTGTTTTAATACTGCTTCTTTAATGTTATTAAAACCCGTGCAACCGCCACATATATATTAATATATAAATATATTAATATATAAATATATTAATATTCACCTTTAGAATATAAATATGATTTATTTAGAAATATTTCTCTGAGATACATTTTTTATCTTACTATTTTCATAAATTTAAAAATAAATGTTTTCATAGTTTAACCAAATTCAATTGTATTCATATAACTTAAAATTATTTTTTAATGTTATTTTAAAACAATATCATTGAATTTCCATAGCTATGTCTTAAACAACATCTGTTTCATTTAAAAACCACCAGAAATAAATCAAGACCCCAATGTCAACGAAAAATTATTACTGAAACGACTTTGTGATTTCTCCTTTAAAACGTCTTTCGTCAATTGCTTTTTAAAGACCCATTAAATAAACCCCTGTCTTCTTTATTAGCTTTTCATAACGAATCTCATGTCTCAATATAAAATTATTTTCTTTAAACACAAAGTTACTCATTTACAACTCATAGTACCTTATGCTAAGGGAGTAAGACTTATGTTATTTAAGCTAGGTCCAAAGATGAGTGGTTTAAATTTTACGCGACAATAAGCCTGTGTGTTTCGTGTGAATTTCGCGTCGTAAAAAGTATGTGGCGTTAGTAGTCTTAATGAGTCTCTGGGTTTTGGGAAAGTCACTGAATCGTTTGGCGTACCACGACATAAGACTATTTAAATATGAATTAAGTATCGGTGAGCTGTAAGAAAATTGTTTTAAGGCTCAAAATACACTGGAATATTTTTTTAGCTTACAAGCAAATTTTGTGTTTGTGAGTGTTTTTATTGTAGACTGTCTTTAGTGTCCTTCAGGTACCATTAAAGCAGTGCTAAAATATTAGGGAAGTATCACTGAATTATCACTAAAGTATCATAGTCCAAGATCCCAGAGCCGCCAGATGTCACGTTACGTATTTTGTGATGAACGAAATGTAGACGACTGAGTAGTTAGTACGTACTAAGAACACATGCTTACCCGCTGACTTGCTTAGACGGCCAATTTTGAGATATGGGGTCCAGAAGATACATAAAAGTTAAGGGGATGGCTGGCCCCTAAGATCGATCTGTCTTTTTGGAAAATGAATGCAGTTTTTCCATGTTAACTTTAGTGATCCTTCTTTAATAGGTAATTATTGTGCTTGAAACGAAAAATTATCTTGAGGAATGCTCAGAGGAGCAAGTCCTAAACGAAGAGACGCTGGAAAGTCGGGAGGGCTATCATAGTTTCCGCGAATTTTTCGATGTTTCTCTAAGAAGCAAAAACGATGTAATATTATTTTTTACGGACTACAATTTCGTAAGTAAAAATCACAGACAGATAGTACTTATTTATGGCCATGTAACTGTATCTCTGTAGGTTTTAGGCATCGTAAACTGAGCTCAGACGTTTTAGTGCTTCTTGTGGAATAAAGCGAATGGATCAGATTTAATACGAGATGTAAAAGCCTACATTCTGCTTCTCTGAAACGTCTCGAGGTACTTTTTGATTACCTACGTTTTAGTAAGAAAAAACCTTAAAATATGGCTTAGTAAAATAATGTAGTAGGTATTATTGGAACAACTTGCTAACAACAATTATATAAAGTACCTTTTACATTCTCGTTTCTGTTGGGAGCACTTAATGGTTTGCAAAAAAATATTTTTCAAGTACTATCATAAAGAAAAGAGAGATCTTTTGTGTCACATGAGTGGACAATAAAGTGAAATGTTTTCAGGGGTGATGTTTCGATTGCTCGAACGACTCGATTATCGTTTGGCTCTACGCTTGTGATACGAACATCTTGGCTGTGGAATGCGCAGCCTGAGTGTAGTTTTCCTGATGGTTACAATCTAGGCACTTCCGAATCGAGAGTGATTCGATTTCGATTGGATCTTACGATAATAATACATAAATATAATAACTATAAAGTATCCCTGTGCCAAATACATTTTGATAATTTTATCAATATGGATGTGACAAATGACGGCATAGTGTTGAATCTTATTATTTTATGGCATTCTATATGTATATTAGTTAGTAGTGGTAGGACTCTTGGCAGAGTCCGCCTGGGTTAGTACCACATCTTTGCCAGTTATTCTACCGGCAAGCAGTAATGTACAAACATTTGTGTGTTCCGGTTTGAAGGGCAATGTTTCCAGAGAAATTACAGGGCTTAAAGATATAATATCTTAGATCTCTGGGTGACGAGTGCAGTGCAGTGCTAGGTACTCTAGGATCTCTTCATGTTCCAATAGCTGCGTGTCACTGTCCTGTTATGTGGCAGGCATGTTGCTTACCAACAGGCACATGGCAAGCTCGCCACGTCAATCTATTCCAAAAAAAATTTGATCGGCTTAACGCCAATGACACTGAAGATAAGTAGTTAGTAAGTTAGATTTTTTTACAATAATAGGTTCGCACTTGACCACCGTCTCGCCTGATGTTATATTTATTTCTATACTTATATATAAACGTAGGTCTCCTAGTGGCTCAAACGTCCCATCAATTTTGTACACGGGCCTGTATTCTATTGTGATGAATTACTTATTTTCCACAGAGATTGTTAATAAATAACAGTAATTTACGTGGCACATTAGTAGTATGAGGTACATTATATTATGCAAGTACACCAATTATTTGTTAATCAAGTATATTTGATTAATCACTCTTTTCCAGTTTAGTACGTTTTTGTTTCTTCTAAAAGAAGCTTTAATGAAGTCTTAATTTTTTTTTAAATTTGTTTTGTTAATCCTAACCTATACCTACTTATATAAATGGGTAACCACCCTTGTCTGCTTATCTGTTACGCGATCACATACAAATAAATAAAATTATTTAAAACAAGATTGGCACAAAGGCAGATTATAATTTGAGAAAGGCTACTTTTACAGCGAAGCGTGGGGTTGAAAAGGATATTGAAAATTTGTGTGGAAGTTTAGCCATTTTTGAAGTTAAACACTTATGTTTTAGGTTTTTGACGACATTCACATAGATGTAACATTATAAATTTGTTAAACTTACCATTACCATAAAAAGCAGCTCATTATAGTTCCCACTGATGGCACTCGGGAGCTAACAAGGTAATTAAATAATAATTTAGTCAGTCACTAAGCCCTGTGTTATGTTCACAGTATGAACTGTTCACCAGATTTCCGTTCTGCCACAAAAAAGTTAAAACAGTCATTTCTATCAAATAAACAATGACAATCAAAGTAATGAATGTCACCCCATGCTCCTGTGCGGAATGTGTTGGGGCTCCACAAAGTCATTTATGGAATGAAATATTTTTAAAATTCATGTTTATTGCAGTTCATCATCAAACGAAGTGTCGCTTAGAGACTTGATGGAGTGACAGTGTACAGAAAATGTGGAGAAAATATGTAAGTACGTAGTACCGTAAATAAGTAGTACCTGCCCGAATACTGCTACACATAGATAGTAGGAAATTATTCCTTAAATCCTTATAATGTTTGTAATTGATCAAAAAACAAATAGCTCGTTTTAAATATTAGTTTAACGTAGATTTGTCTATTTTCACGATATAGATTTATTTGAATTATCTATGTATATGATAAATATCTAACACTGTTGTGCGTCAAATTCTGAACAGTAAATGTTTGATAAATATTTTCTTTTCGAGGAGGTGTTAGTAGCGTAGCGTAGAGGTATTAAAATCCTATACTCTGATGTAAGTGCCGTTCGTGTAAGGAGGTGAAACAATCGTTTGTTATATGAATCATAAAAATATAGACTCGACTTAGATAGACTTAAAATACGTAATCATGGCGGCTAAGCAACGGCATGCACAATCAAAATTGTAGGTGGGTAAGTATCTAACGAAATCTTTTAGATGTTTTTTAATCCTTTTACTAATTTTTATATAAAAGAAACGACATCTTGATAAATGTGTTATGTTTTCCTTTCACAGTTCGTCAAGCACCAAAAATTGCCATCGCCCACACGAGCGCGGGAACTCCCGACAGCTGCCGGCTACAATTCGCCCCGAAATAGATAGAAATTTCTGCTTTCTAAGAAATACTCGTCTAATTCTAGAACTCCTGAATAACGCCTCCTCAGTAAAATTGTTTCCTACTAAAATGTCATTTTAATACCTAATAGTTATATTTTCTTGACTTTTTGGTTGAATATAAACTTATGGGTACGTAGCGTTGGAATAGCGGAGCAAAATGTAGGTGAGTCGCTTTTTGGATAGACAGATAGAAACACATTATTATGCCCACTAGAAAAACTAACACACCATTTAACAATTCAAACAAAGACTTATATCTAGTGCTATTAATGGCGGAGTTATCGCTAATAGCTATGTTATCCAAGCAACCATTAATAGCAGGAAAAACAGGTAAATTAAAAAAGAGTGCAAAAGTAACAAAAGTAAAAGAAAAGTAATGTGGACACGTTACTTTTAAAAATATTTCAATAATAGGTATAGGTAAAAATAGAGAAAGTGAAATATTGCGAGTTCACCGTTATGTAATAACAGATTATCTGTAGTTTATGTATACAGGTATTGTGAAGCATTAGTAGTATTTATTACTAAAATTATACTAGTTTTCACTTCTATGAACAGTCCTTATGATTGCCATATTTATACTCTTCATTTCTAACGGTTTACACGAACCAATTTTTTTTTCTCAGTAAAAATGAAACCGATTTCAATTTAAAATTAAATTGAAACACTTGACCATGTTTCATAAGAATCTAAGACTACGTCGTATACGAAGGAATTGGTTGGTAATGGAAACCAATTTTAGTTAAATTGTTATGGAAACGAATTTTGATTAAATCGTTATGGAAACCAATTTTAGTTAAATTTAGTTATATTTAATTTAAAAATCGTCACACTGATTTCGATAAAATTTATATGGGACCACCTCTGAACTATGATCTACCAAACGAAATAAACAAACATCAAAATCCATTCACAATCGGCGGCGCTATCGTGTAACACAAGAATAAACATAGAACTGAATTGAGAACCTCCTCCTTTTTTCAAGTCAGTTATAAATGTCTATCAAAGATTAGCAGATATACGCAAAGTAGTCAATTTCGCCAAAAGTAATACTAAATTAGGTATCATTATGTTGAAAAATTTAACACAAACAGCTATAATGATCCCTGAAAGACGTATGTAAATATACCTTAAGGCAAATTTCATTGACTCCATTACATGTAAGTAAACTGTTTGTGGTATACAGTTAATTTAATTTGCTTTCATGTATACATATTGGAAGTACTATTTTTCTCATCGGCTAGCGTTAACTCTATCGGTTTTGAATTAAAATTTGGTTTAAGCCACGCGATTTGCATCTACGTGAGTCAATGAAGTGAAACGGCTTAAAGTGCCATAGAACATCTATACTTTATTAAACGTAGAATGAAAGCGATCAATTAGGCCTAGGCTGCCCACGCCACCCGACTCTATGTGACGCTACGAGTTTTCACGCCTCCCAACGCTATGCCACCCGACGCTACACCATCCTACGCCACCCGACGAGACGTGACGCTACGCTTTCCCGCGCCCCCCGACGCCATGCCACCTGACGCTACGCGATCCTACGCGACCCGACGCTACACCATCCTACGCCACCCGACGAGACGTGACGCTACGCTTTCCCGCGCCCCCCGACGCCATGCCACCTGACGCTACGCGATCCTACGCGACCCGACGCTACACCATCCTACGCCACCCGACTCTATGTGACGCTACGAGTTTTCACGCCTCCCAACGCTATGCCACCCGACGCTACACCATCCTACGCCACCCGACGAGACGTGACACTACGCTTTCCCGCGCCCCCCGACGCCATGCCACCTGACGCTACGCGATCCTACGCGACCCGACGCTACACCATCCTACGCCACCCGACTCTATGTAACGCTACGAGTTTTCACGCCTCCCAACGCTATGCCACCCGACGCTACACCATCCTACGCCACCCGACGAGACGTGACACTACGCTTTCCCGCGCCCCCCGACGCCATGCCACCTGACGCTACGCGATCCTACGCGACCCGACGCTACACCATCCTACGCCACCCGACTCTATGTGACGCTACGAGTTTTCACGCCTCCCAACGCTATGCCACCCGACGCTACACCATCCTACGCCACCCGACGAGACGTGACGCTACGCTTTCCCGCGCCCCCCGACGCCATGCCACCTGACGCTACGCGATCCTACGCGACCCGACGCTACACCATCCTACGCCACCCGACGAGACGTGACGCTACGCTTTCCCGCGCCCCCGACGCCATGCCACCTGACGCTACGCGATCCTACGCGACCCGACGCTACACCATCCTACGCCACCCGACTCTATGTGACGCTACGAGTTTTCACGCCTCCCAACGCTATGCCACCCGACGCTACACCATCCTACGCCACCCGACGAGACGTGACGCTACGCTTTCCCGCCCCCCGACGCCATGCCACCTGACGCTACGCGATCCTACGCGACCCGACGCTACACCATCCTACGCCACCCGACGAGACGTGACGCTACGCTTTCCCGCGCCCCCCGACGCCATGCCACCTGACGCTACGCGATCCTACGCGACCCGACGCTACACCATCCTACGCCACCCGACTCTATGTGACGCTACGAGTTTTCACGCCTCCCAACGCTATGCCACCCGACGCTACACCATCCTACGCCACCCGACGAGACGTGACGCTACGCTTTCCCGCGCCCCCGACGCCATGCCACCTGACGCTACGCGATCCTACGCGACCCGACGCTACACCATCCTACGCCACCCGACGAGACGTGACGCTACGCTTTCCCGCGCCCCCGACGCCATGCCACCTGACGCTACGCGATCCTACGCGACCCGACGCTACACCATCCTACGCCACCCGACTCTATGTGACGCTACGAGTTTCACGCCTCCCAACGCTATGCCACCCGACGCTACACCATCCTACGCCACCCGACGAGACGTGACGCTACGCTTTCCCGCGCCCCCGACGCCATGCCACCTGACGCTACGCGATCCTACGCGACCCGACGCTACACCATCCTACGCCACCCGACGAGACGTGACGCTACGCTTTCCCGCGCCCCCGACGCCATGCCACCTGACGCTACGCGATCCTACGCGACCCGACGCTACACCATCCTACGCCACCCGACGAGACGTGACGCTACGCTTTCCCGCGCCCCCGACGCCATGCCACCTGACGCTACGCGATCCTACGCGACCCGACGCTACACCATCCTACGCCACCCGACTCTATGTGACGCTACGAGTTTTCACGCCTCCCAACGCTATGCCACCCGACGCTACACCATCCTACGCCACCCGACGAGACGTGACGCTACGCTTTCCCGCGCCCCCCGACGCCATGCCACCTGACGCTACGCGATCCTACGCGACCCGACGCTACACCATCCTACGCCACCCGACGAGACGTGACGCTACGCTTTCCCGCGCCCCCCGACGCCATGCCACCTGACGCTACGCGATCCTACGCGACCCGACGCTACACCATCCTACGCCACCCGACTCTATGTGACGCTACGAGTTTTCACGCCTCCCAACGCTATGCCACCCGACGCTACACCATCCTACGCCACCCGACGAGACGTGACACTACGCTTTCCCGCGCCCCCGACGCCATGCCACCTGACGCTACGCGATCCTACGCGACCCGACGCTACACCATCCTACGCCACCCGACTCTATGTAACGCTACGAGTTTTCACGCCTCCCAACGCTATGCCACCCGACGCTACACCATCCTACGCCACCCGACGAGACGTGACACTACGCTTTCCCGCGCCCCCCGACGCCATGCCACCTGACGCTACGCGATCCTACGCGACCCGACGCTACACCATCCTACGCCACCCGACTCTATGTGACGCTACGAGTTTTCACGCCTCCCAACGCTATGCCACCCGACGCTACACCATCCTACGCCACCCGACGAGACGTGACACTACGCTTTCCCCCCGCGCCCCGACGCCATGCCACCTGACGCTACGCGATCCCACGCGACCCGACGCTACACCATCCTACGCCACCCGACTCTATGTGACGCTACGAGTTTTCACGCCTCCCAACGCTATGCCACCCGACGCTACACCATCCTACGCCACCCGACGAGACGTGACACTACGCTTTCCCGCGCCCCCGACGCCATGCCACCTGACGCTACGCGATCCTACGCGACCCGACGCTACACCATCCTACGCCACCCGACTCTATGTGACGCTACGAGTTTTCACGCCTCCCAACGCTATGCCACCCGACGCTACACCATCCTACGCCACCCGACGAGACGTGACACTACGCTTTCCCGCGCCCCGACGCCATGCCACCTGACGCTACGCGATCCTACGCGACCCGACGCTACACCATCCTACGCCACCCGACTCTATGTGACGCTACGAGTTTTCACGCCTCCCAACGCTATGCCACCCGACGCTACACCATCCTACGCCACCCGACGAGACGTGACACTACGCTTTCCCGCGCCCCGACGCCATGCCACCTGACGCTACGCGATCCTACGCGACCCGACGCTACACCATCCTACGCCACCCGACTCTATGTGACGCTACGAGTTTTCACGCCTCCCAACGCTATGCCACCCGACGCTACACCATCCTACGCCACCCGACGAGACGTGACACTACGCTTTCCCGCGCCCCCGACGCCATGCCACCTGACGCTACGCGATCCTACGCGACCCGACGCTACACCATCCTACGCCACCCGACTCTATGTGACGCTACGAGTTTTCACGCCTCCCAACGCTATGCCACCCGACGCTACACCATCCTACGCCACCCGACGAGACGTGACACTACGCTTTCCCGCGCCCCCCGACGCCATGCCACCTGACGCTACGCGATCCTACGCGACCCGACGCTACACCATCCTACGCCACCCGACTCTATGTGACGCTACGAGTTTTCACGCCTCCCAACGCTATGCCACCCGACGCTACACCATCCTACGCCACCCGACGAGACGTGACACTACGCTTTCCCGCGCCCCCCGACGCCATGCCACCTGACGCTACGCGATCCTACGCGACCCGACGCTACACCATCCTACGCCACCCGACTCTATGTGACGCTACGAGTTTCACGCCTCCCAACGCTATGCCACCCGACGCTACACCATCCTACGCCACCCGACGAGACGTGACACTACGCTTTCCCGCGCCCCCCGACGCCATGCCACCTGACGCTACGCGATCCTACGCGACCCGACGCTACACCATCCTACGCCACCCGACTCTATGTGACGCTACGAGTTTTCACGCCTCCCAACGCTATGCCACCCGACGCTACACCATCCTACGCCACCCGACGAGACGTGACGCTACGCTTTCCCGCGCCCCCGACGCCATGCCACCTGACGCTACGCGATCCTACGCGACCCGACGCTACACCATCCTACGCCACCCGACGCTATGTGACGCTACGAGTTTTCACGCCTCCAACGCTATGCCACCCGACGCTACACCATCCTACGCCACCCGACGAGACGTGACACTACGCTTTCCCGCGCCCCCGACGCCATGCCACCTGACGCTACGCGATCCTACGCGACCCGACGCTACACCATCCTACGCCACCCGACGAGACGTGACACTACGCTTTCCCGCGCCCCCGACGCCATGCCACCTGACGCTACGCGATCCTACGCGACCCGACGCTACACCATCCTACGCCACCCGACTCTATGTAACGCTACGAGTTTTCACGCCTCCCAACGCTATGCCACCCGACGCCACACCATCCTACGCCACCCGACGAGACGTGACACTACGCTTTCCCGCGCCCCCGACGCCATGCCACCTGACGCTACGCGATCCTACGCGACCCGACGCTACACCATCCTACGCCACCCGACTCTATGTGACGCTACGAGTTTTCACGCCTCCCAACGCTATGCCACCCGACGCTACACCATCCTACGCCACCCGACGAGACGTGACACTACGCTTTCCCGCGCCCCCGACGCCATGCCACCTGACGCTACGCGATCCTACGCGACCCGACGCTACACCATCCTACGCCACCCGACTCTATGTGACGCTACGAGTTTCACGCCTCCCAACGCTATGCCACCCGACGCTACACCATCCTACGCCACCCGACGAGACGTGACACTACGCTTTCCCGCGCCCCCGACGCCATGCCACCTGACGCTACGCGATCCTACGCGACCCGACGCTACACCATCCTACGCCACCCGACGAGACGTGACACTACACTTTCCCGCGCCCCCGACGCCATGCCACCTGACGCTACGCGATCCTACGCGACCCGACGCTACACCATCCTACGCCACCCGACTCTATGTGACGCTACGAGTTTTCACGCCTCCCAACGCTATGCCACCCGACGCTACACCATCCTACGCCACCCGACGAGACGTGACACTACGCTTTCCCGCGCCCCCGACGCCATGCCACCTGACGCTACGCGATCCTACGCGACCCGACGCTACACCATCCTACGCCACCCGACTCTATGTGACGCTACGAGTTTTCACGCCTCCCAACGCTATGCCACCCGACGCTACACCATCCTACGCCACCCGACGAGACGTGACGCTACGCTTTCCCGCGCCCCCGACGCCATGCCACCTGACGCTACGCGATCCTACGCGACCCGACGCTACACCATCCTACGCCACCCGACTCTATGTGACGCTACGAGTTTTCACGCCTCCCAACGCTATGCCACCCGACGCTACACCATCCTACGCCACCCGACGAGACGTGACGCTACGCTTTCCCGCGCCCCCCGACGCCATGCCACCTGACGCTACGCGATCCTACGCGACCCGACGCTACACCATCCTACGCCACCCGACGCGATGTGACGCTACGCGTTCCCGCGCCTCCCGATGCCATGCCACCTGACGCTACGCGATCCTACGCGACCCGACGCTACACCATCCTACGCCACCCGACGCGATGTGACGCTACGCGTTCCCGCGCCTCCCGACGCCATGCCACCTGACGCTACGCGATCCTACGCGACCCGACGCTACACCATCCTACGCCACCCGACTCTATGTGACGCTACGAGTTTTCACGCCTCCCAACGCTATGCCACCCGACGCTACACCATCCTACGCCACCCGACGAGACGTGACGCTACGCTTTCCCGCGCCCCCCGACGCCATGCCACCTGACGCTACGCGATCCTACGCGACCCGACGCTACACCATCCTACGCCACCCGACTCTATGTGACGCTACGAGTTTTCACGCCTCCCAACGCTATGCCACCCGACGCTACACCATCCTACGCCACCCGACGAGACGTGACACTACGCTTTCCCGCGCCCCCGACGCCATGCCACCTGACGCTACGCGATCCTACGCGACCCGACGCTACACCATCCTACGCCACCCGACTCTATGTGACGCTACGAGTTTTCACGCCTCCCAACGCTATGCCACCCGACGCTACACCATCCTACGCCACCCGACGAGACGTGACGCTACGCTTTCCCGCGCCCCCGACGCCATGCCACCTGACGCTACGCGATCCTACGCGACCCGACGCTACACCATCCTACGCCACCCGACGCGATGTGACGCTACGCGTTCCCGCGCCTCCCGATGCCATGCCACCTGACGCTACGCGATCCTACGCGACCCGACGCTACACCATCCTACGCCACCCGACGCGATGTGACGCTACGCGTTCCGCGCCTCCCGACGCCATGCCACCTGACGCTACGCGATCCTACGCGACCCGACGCTACACCATCCTACGCCACCCGACTCTATGTGACGCTACGAGTTTTCACGCCTCCCAACGCTATGCCACCCGACGCTACACCATCCTACGCCACCCGACGAGACGTGACGCTACGCTTTCCCGCGCCCCCGACGCCATGCCACCTGACGCTACGCGATCCTACGCGACCCGACGCTACACCATCCTACGCCACCCGACTCTATGTGACGCTACGAGTTTTCACGCCTCCCAACGCTATGCCACCCGACGCTACACCATCCTACGCCACCCGACGAGACGTGACGCTACGCTTTCCCGCGCCCCCCGACGCCATGCCACCTGACGCTACGCGATCCTACGCGACCCGACGCTACACCATCCTACGCCACCCGACTCTATGTGACGCTACGAGTTTTCACGCCTCCCAACGCTATGCCACCCGACGCTACACCATCCTACGCCACCCGACGAGACGTGACGCTACGCTTTCCCGCGCCCCCCGACGCCATGCCACCTGACGCTACGCGATCCTACGCGACCCGACGCTACACCGTCCTACGCCACCCGACGCGATGTGACGCTACGCGTTCCCGCGCCTCCCGATGCCATGCCACCCAACGCTACACCAACCTACGCCATCCGACGCTAAACCATGTAACGTCCGCCTCTTGGATCCTATTAATATCAATAACGCCGCGAGTCAGATGAGATATTATAATAAAATCTATATATGTTCTGCGACTTGTCCCGTACTTAAAATTCCTAAGAATAAAAAAGATTAAAACGACAGTGTGATAGTATTAGATAGGCCTGTCGACTCATTTTTTATTTAATGGTGCCATCAAAAGGCTACTCAATAACTGAAACATAGGTGAAAGAATTACTTTGTTATCTTAAAAGCTTTCCGTGATATTTCGATTTTAAAATCACTTTTCTGGACTCTCCCAAAAACGCTTAATACAATTCGCTACAAAAACGTGACGTCACACTGTCGTATTTTTACGCGTTGCGCGTAAAGTTGCGTAAATTGCGTTTAGGAAACTGGTTTTATAACAAAAGTATTGAAATTGAATGGGTTATCCAATAGTAAATACATTTTCAAATAACTTCGTACTTTTAAAATGGACTTGCACAGCCAGCTTTGAATGATCGCAAAGTGAGTTAAACGAAAAAAATATCAAAATTAAAATTAGTACATATTTTATTCTATTTAATACTGTCATTACATCAAATCTATACTAATATTATAAAGCTGAAGAGTTTGTTTGTTTGTTTGTTTGTTTGTTTGTTTGCTTGAACGCTAGGATCTCGGGAAGTACTGGTCCGAATTGAAAGATTATTTTTCTATTGGATAGTCCATTTATCGAGGAAGGCTTTAGGCTATAGAAAATAACTCTACTATTAATTGAAGCGGAGCATGAAACAAGAATGTAACAAAATCGGGAAAAAATATTCCCCTTTTGAGAGTTTTCGTACGTTTCGTGCTTTGACATGACACATGACAGCATGTGTCAAAGATTGCGTCATTGAATTTCAGTAATCTGTGCCTTGAATATAAACATTTGCTATTTTTTTTTTCTAAATCTGAGTTGGTACGACCAATTTCCGACAGGTGGCGTAGCAGGTTGCTGAAGAGGTTTTTTTTTTTGAAATCGATATTCTCAGGAATGAGTGAACCGATTTCAGCCATTCTTTCACCGTTGGATATGTACGGGATCCCGATGAGTGCTATATAATATACCACGGGCGAAGCCGGGGCGGGCATCTAGTAATGTAATATAATTGTACGACCTGTCGTCACGCCCATTACTAGCAGAAAGCGTCCCGCAGTGGTACCGGCGTAGTACCCGTAAACGTGATTTTTCCGCGATAAAAGCAGCCTTTGTACCTATTATTCCAGACTAATCTAAAGCCAAAACAACGGTTCCAAATTTTAACCCGATCCGTTCAGGTGTTGCTTTAAGCAAAAACAATTTAAACACTTTAACGTGTAAACTTTAACATTAATATTAGTAAGATTTGGGAAAATCAACGAGCAAGACTACATCATAAATGGGTATGTAGACATAGAATGCGATTGAAAGAGTCTGCCGGTAAGGTGCAACATGCTTGTACCATTGTGCATTTTACATACAGTAAATACATGGTTCATTAAAACACATTTTGCAGTACAGAAGTCCAAACAGCTAATGTTAAAGCCTACAAAATAGTTCTACGTCATTCTTTATCCAGTGAAAAAATTCATTAAACTATTATCAGTCAAGCTATGTACTGGTGCAGATAAATAGTTTAAAAACCCAGTAAATTATAATAACAATATACAACATAGACTTCACCCAACAGACAAACTGTCTATATCTTCAAATATTAGAAGAGTGAGCCAGGTGAAACACAATGAAACATTCAATTAATAAGGTCGAAACAACAACACCGGCGGAGCCGTCAACACAATATCGCCAGGTTTGAGCTCTGACGAACGAAAATTAAGCCAATTCGAAGGCAATCAAGACGTTAGGCTACGTTCCCTGTGACGTCATAGTCGCGTATACAATGTGCCAATCAAGAGCTACCCAATTAATGTTTGATAGGTCATAATGTGACTGATGGAGTCGTTTAACTCTTCAAAGACTATTTGTTATAGAAAAGGTCACATTTCAATTTGAAGGTCAAAGTCACCTTGGAAAGAAAAGACAATAATAAAGAATATGAACTTTATGTACCAATTGCTACTTTATCATCAGGTGTTTCTGTATTTTTTGTTGTGGGGTTAAGCGCAGTAGTAAATGTATCTTTTACTAAATGTTGGAATACAGTGGTGTATACTACTTGTATTGTTTAAGTAGTATTAAATAGAGTTGTTAAATAGAATACAATAGAATATAACATCCAGTCAGCAGCCCCGAAACTTGGCTAAGCTTGTTTCTTGTTTAACTCCTGTTTTTAACCCCCGACCAAAAAAAGGGGTGTTATAAGTGTAACGTCGAAGTCTGTGTGTGTATGTCTGTCTGTGGTACCGTATAGCTCAAACGGATGAGTCGATTTCAATGCGGTTTTTTTATTTGTAGGTTGATTTTTGTGCGGATGTTCTTGGCTACGTTTGGTTTAATTGGTTTAAATCAATTCAAGATGGCCGCTTCCACAAAATGGCGGACAAAATATTTCTTTTCAATCTACCTTAATATGGGTAACAAATGAAAGGGTTTGACTACTACACAAAATAACAATTTCAAATCAAAGATGGCCGTCACCACAAATTGGCAAATTACATATTTTTCACTACTACCTCAATATGGGTATCAAATGAAAGGACTTGACTAGTAAAATACTGTGCACAATGATAAATTTCAAATCCGATAATCACAAAATGGCAATTTAATATCTTTTTTCACAACTTCTTCGATATAGGTATCAAATGAAAGGGCTTGACTAGTAAAATGTTGTACAAATTACAAATACGATAGTCGCGGGTAAATCAAAATTTTTAATTTAGCTGTAATTATATGTTCTTAAACATGAATATCAGAACGTTTTTATACTTGGTTTATTATTTAAAACTATTGTATCATATTACATCATTATCTTTCAGTAGGTACAACAGTTCACATACTTGTACATTATTATTCATTGAAATTAATCGATATTTTGCACGATGTAGAACAAATATTGTTATGATTTTGTGCATAGGTAAGTTACTATTACAAACTTTTGAAAATTGTTTTCTCCCTCTCCAATGAGCACTAATTCCTGAGAATCGTTTTAGTGGGTAGTAACTCTGCCTGCGAAGCCGGAGATCGTGGGTTCGATTCCCACCCAGTGCAAATATTTGTGTGATGAATTCAAATATTTGTACTAGGTGGCTGTTTCTATGTATAATAAGTATATATTTACAATTGTATAAGTATTATATCAGCCATTTGGCACCCTTATTACAAGCTTTGCTTAGTTTGGGGTCAGATGGTTCTGTGAGTTGTCCGACAATGTTTATTTATTGATTTCATTGCAAACCTGCCATAGCTTCCTTACCAATTTTATTTATGGGTAGGTGAGTTAAACGAGGTGACTCATTTTCAGGTGCACGTACATATACCTTGAGAAAGAAGGTAAATACATATTTTCTGAATTCAAAAGCGTCTCACCAGAAGAGTTTCCAAATGTTTTATTCAAAAATGCGGCGATCCACATCGCGAGGCTTGCAGTGAAATATGCGAATAGGAATACATCACAAAGCGTCGTTGAGTTATCGTTAAACTTGCATTTTTGTTTGACGTTGAAGATTTAGCTTGTGTTATCTTTAATATTAGAAACATAACAATTAAAGCCTCCGAAGTCGTGGTAGAAACTTTTCTTGACATGAAATTTGTGTTTATTTTATTAAATACTAGCTGTTACCCGCGACTTCGTCCGCGTAGAATTTTGATTTGTTTTGTGTGTAAATTCACTGCTTTCAAAAAATGGTAAAAATGTAGAGTTGTTGTCTTACTTTGTTTATTATAGTTCTTATAATAACTCCGTAGTTATTTTTGTATGTTTCACTCTTTACCAGGGAATACAAACATAGTTTATGTGAATTCTTACAAAAACAATAATTTTGGCAAATTAGTAACGTTGCGTCGCGTCGGCAGAGTTTTAGTCAGCTGTATGCCGATTCAGAGTATATACCTTATTTCGCCAAAACCGGCTGACATACAAAATACCTTAAAATCTTTCGTGTTTATCGTCGTTATGTTATGCTATGTTGTATTGTGTTGTGTTGAGTTCTGTTCTGATCTGTTTCGTTCCGTTCCGTTACGTAAACGTAACGCAAACGCAACGCAAACGCAACGCAAACGCAACGCAAACGCAACGCAAGCGCAACGCAAGCGCAACGCAAGCGCAACGCAAGCGCAACGCAAGCGCAACGCAAGCGCAACGCAAGCGCAACGCAAGCGCAACGCAAGCGCAACGCGCAAACGCAAGCGCAACGCAAGCGCAACGCAAGCGCAACGCAAGCGCAACGCAAGCGCGCAAGCGCAACGCAAGCGCAACGCAAGCGCAACGCAAGCGCAACGCAAGCGCAACGCAAGCGCAACGCAAGCGCAACGCAAGCGCAACGCGCAACGCAAGCGCAACGCAAGCAAACAACGCAAGCGCAACGCAAGCGCAACGCAAGCGCAACGCAAGCGCAACGCAAGCGCAACGCAAGCGCAACGCAAGCGCAACGCAAGCGCAACGCAAGCGCAACGCAAGCGCAACGCAAGCGCAACGCAAGCGCAACGCAAAGCGCAACGCAACGCAAGCGCAACGCAAGCGCAACGCAAGCGCAACGCAACGCAAACGTAACGTAATATTATTATTATATTATTAGTAGGATAGGATTTCAGACTAAGAACTATTTGTGTTTCAAATTGCAACAAAATCTAATAAGGCGTTCCGATATTAAATGTATACTTGATCCTTTAGGAACTGTGTATGTTTTCGGGATAGTAAATAGCCTGTTTTATTTTGATGTTTGAATCTGTGTTTCGAATTGCAACAAAATCTAGTTAGGCGTTCCGATCTTACATTTATTTATACTTGATCCCTAAGGAACCGTGCATGATTTCGGGATAAAATGTAGCCTATATAACCGTCTGAACTTTACAAACACCTAAGAGTTACAAAAACGCATGTTTTGGGAAAGTCGCAAGACGAATTAATTACATCTCCCAAAAGACAAAACTGCTTCAGACCTGGAATCTAGACTTCAATTCCATAAACAATTTATGGCAGGTGCACAAGTAAATACTGCTGGGTTGGGTGCGAGAAAAAAAAGGGAAGACCGAGACATGGTAAAAACCTTTCTACAACAAGACGAAAATGACGGTTACAAAGTGCACGCTATGAATTTAGAAATGCAAAGTGAGTGGTTAACCATAGGTGAGTTCTGTATCCCATTAGCTCTAAAATGGCGCACCTTGATCTATGACTGGTCCCCTGCCTTATTAAAATTTTATCTAAATGCATTCCAAATGACCCTCCTGACCAGAGTAACTTGGTAAGGTGGGGAAAAGCCTCTGAAAAATGTTGCTATACTTGTGGAGAGGCGATATGTACAGCAAGGCACATATTGGTGGGATGCAAGGTGCTCCTTAATGGGGTCATTACTCACGGCGTCATGACAGAGTACTTGAAATCATACGTGAAGCCATGAGCCTTTCGGTAGCTAGAGCCCAAAAGGGATTGACGACAAACAACAGACAAATTAACTTTGTAAAGAAGGCTCAACTTCAAACTCCAGGAACAAGCCTTACTCAATCCTGGGTACAGCACCTGATTGGACTATTTTAATGGACACATATGAAAAGCACTACAAAATCCCAGAGGATGTGGGTGTTTCGTCATCCAGACCGGACATTTTCCTTTTTCTAGAGCTACGAAACGCATAGTCCTTGTAGAACTTACCGTACCGTGGGAAACTAATATACCTAAAGACCACGCGATGAAACAAAATAAGTATTACGACCTCCTAAACGAATTAACAAAAAACGGCTATGTAGTTAGTTTATACGCTGTAGAAGTGGGAGCGAGAGGTATACCAGCAAAATCTCTCTATAACCTACTGAAAGACCTTGGCTTATCCAGAAGTGCTGTAAGTTCTATACTAGAACGTGTATCTAAAGCTGCACTAGTAGGCTCATATCAGATTTGGCTGGGCAGGGAGAGAAAAAACGAGTGGTGAAGGTGAGTGTTGATGTACGTCAGAAAGGGCCCCTTAAACCTACGCCCGAGTCACAAGTCTCGGGAACTACTCGAGTTTTTCTCTCTCTGCCACACGATGGACCCGGCACCCGCACGGTGAATCCATGGAATGCTAAGAAGATCGTCTCTCATTCCAGACTATAAGCTATCTGTGTACTAAGTTTCAGCTCGATCTGTTGAGCCGTTTGGGCGTGATTGAGCAACAAACATCCAAACATCCAAACATTCAAACATTCATACATTGAGATTTATAATATGAGTAGGAAGTAGGATTTCATGCAAATATGTCCAAGGAATAAAAAGTTTCATGCAATCGTTCATCCCCTAATTCATCGCTTTAGGGGTTTAATTTAGATAAATCTTCCCTTAGTGGCTACGTACGCTATAAAAACAATAAATGTGTGAAATTTAAAGTGTGTCCTAAGGTTTCGTCCTGTGCGTTAATATAAAACTTTCATCCCTTGTCTAACACTCTTAGGGGACGACTTTTGAAAAAAAGTACTACATAGCTCATTATTTTGGCCGTACTAAGTACCTAAGAAATTTAATGTAAATATGTCCAAGGAATAAAAAGTTTCAATACAAACTTTCATCCCTTATTTCATCCCTTGGAGGGTTGAATTCTGTCAAACTCTCATTATTTTGGCAGTACTAAGTACCTAAGAAATTTGATGTAAATATGTCCAAGGAATAAAAAGTTTCTATACAAACTTTCATCCCTTATTTCATCCCTTGGAGGGTTGAATTTTGTTAAACGCTGTAATACTATAATGTATAATGTCTCATGATTTTAGTTAAACTCAATTTTTATGAAATTTCATGCCAATATATCTAAGGAATAAAAAGTTTCATACAATCATTCATCCCCTATTTCATCTCCTTGGAGGTAGAATTTATCAAAATCCTTTCTTAGCGGATGCCTACGTCATAACATCTACTTGTGTGCCAAATTTCAGCCTGATCCCTCCAGTGGTTTGGGCTGTGTGTTGATAGATCACTATGTCAGTCAGTCAGTCAGTCAGTCAGTCAGTCACCTTTGAGTTTTATATATATAGATAGATAAATAAATTGACATTAGCAACAACGCTTATCTGAATCAGATTTCTGTATGATTGTTGTACCCTAAATGCTGTATTTTAAGTTTAATTAGGTATGTGTTTTAGTTTAATTTTTGTGTTATGTCACTGTTTTTTAATTGGTTCACACAAAACTGTTAGACGGTCTGCGATGGCGCGACATCATACAAGAGCAAATCTATGCTTGGATGCTCTAGTTTGTTATTATTTCATGTTTATAAAAGTTTATCCAGTATTTCGTATTCCACTTCAAGTTCAAATATCGCACAATAAAATTAAAGCAATCCATAAATTTGTGTACATATCATGTTCTTTATTCCGAAAGTTGGCACCAACTTTTGGGCAGGTATGGTATGTAACAAGTTTTTTTTTAATTGAATGTCCAACTCAGCAATAAGTGCGCAAATATACGAATGTTCGCAACAGGACTGATATTATTATAGAGGTTCTACATCGTTCCAAACACTAAGTGGAAGTGAGCGTCACGCTGCACGTTCTCCTACAGAAAGATAGGTGTGCAAAATAAGTCACTACACAGGTTGGGCGAAGCACGCAGAGAAGTAGACACCCGCAAGAGTCAGAATTATACATTGACGTATCTATGATGTTTAAAAAAGGCGTCACAGACAAAGAAGAAACAAAAAAGAGATAGTGAGAAAGCAAGAAACATTAGAGAATAGAGACAGAAAGGACATGAAAAGAAAAGCAGAAAATAGAAAAAGTAAAGGTGACTTACACTCAACATTTAGAACAAAAATAATTTTAGGCACACAATTGATACATTGTTGATTTAAATTGATTTAAAAAGGCTAGATTAATCATTTTAATATTATTGTACACCTACAATAAAATTTCCTAAATCAAAATGATTTAAAAGGGAGATAATATGCCAAAATAACATAGGTAATAGAAGATACGTAAGTACCTATGTGTAAGGTAGTTAGTCTAGTTGAATCTATCCCCAGAGTAAACAATGCATCGAACAAGCAGCCGGCGTCATCCCCGAGTCGACAAATCCCGGATTCCCGCGCGCTGTATATTTTAATGTCATTAAGCCGTTTCAGATGTGTGCACAAACACGCCACGCCACGGCGCGCGGCGCGCTGCCGGCTAAAAGCTTCTCGCGACGAGGACTCATCTTATGCAAATGGACTCGCGTCGTGTGGCGTCGGGCGGGAGAGGTGGCGAGACGTAACTTCTACCTTGTAGTGTTAAGTCTCTTAGCAGAGTCCGCCTGGGAATGTACCACACCTTTGCCAGTTATTCTACCACCAAGCAGTACAAACATTACTGTGTTCCGGTTTGAAGGACAATGTTTTCAGTGAAATTACACTTAGAGATATAACATCTTAGATCACTGGGTGACAAGCGCAGTGCAGTGCTAGGTAATGATTTCGACTCTTCATGTTCCAATAGCTGCGTGTCACTATACTGTTATGTCTCAAGCATGTTGCTTACCATCAGATATAATATATCCCACTCGTCTCATCACTCTTTAAAAAAAAGTCTTACTAATATTATAATAGGGAATATGCATGCATTTTTTTATATTTTTAATTCACTTTTTACATTATTATAACACAATAAAAAATATAAATACTCTTGTAAATGTACAAATTGATTTTTAAAATAATATTTAAAAATCGATATAATTTGACCAGTTTAAACGCCGCCATCTTTCCCGCGCCTGCATGACGTCACAGGCCACGACCTGTGTTTGTTTACTACAAGTGTTGCAGTTACTTTGTACCGATGTTTGAGTTGTGCTAGCTAATCAAACGATGGAGAACACGACTTTTCTCTCTAACACTACTAGCTCAGTATGAATATCGACACCGTTAAAACAGAAAACATGTCATGTGACGTCACATTTGGTTTCGACCAATAGTGATGCGTTTCGCAAACATGAGTTTCCCGCGCCTATTTTGCACTTTTTAAATAATATTTTTTATAATTAAAACTAACTAAATAATAAAATAACTGTTTTGGCATAATGGCGGGACATTAAGGATTCTACGAAAAAAAAATCAAGCCAATTTAAACTACATGCATATTCCCTATTGCGAAAGTTTGTAAGAATGTACGGATGTATGTTGATTACTCTTTCACGCAAAAACGATTGAAGGGATATGGATGAAATTTGGTACATAGATAACGGTCTCGAATAAATACATATTTATTTATGTAGACTAAGTCCTTTTTATCCCAAGAAAACAACGGGATCGGGAACTATGCAGGTAAAACCGTAAGGCGTTGCTTATCGCTAATAAATCAACAGGCAAGGTACTCTCTAAAGTGACTCATAAAAAAGAACCAAGTCATATTCATTACAAAAGGTGAAGAAATTGGATGAAACTATTTTTCTAAAAATCAGTCTGATGAAATCCTGCTAGTCCTCTTAATATTATAAGTGTCCTTTTTCCTCACGACACTTTCCTTCGCCGTTTTTTAAGTAAGTGACTCCGAAAAGACAGTGGTGTGCGTGTGATGGGCAATTGAGAGACAGGATAGTTTTTATTTCAATGAGGCGTTATCCAGACGCAAAAAGACACGTCATAGATAGGTCTAAATATTGTCAAGTGTGGCACCACTATTGGTTTTTGTGAAATTTCCCTAACAAAATAAAACAGTGGCGCGACCTACGGTGAAATTGAGAACTGCACTTGACAGTTCTTTTTACGTCTTGAAAACGCCTCATGAATAGTATTTTTATGAAAATGTCCGAGTGAGGCCTGAAGGTTTACCGCCTAAATAAAACTCTCTTGGATTTAATATTGCTCTGTCTTTTCTTTTCGCTTGAAATGATAGAGATAGAAATATTAAACCCATGGCCTATTTAGTCAGACAGAAGAGCGGAACGGATTGTCTATAGAACAAGAACAAAATTAAAAATTGTGATAAATCCCCGACTGCCTCGGATTTGTTATCTGTACAACATTCTACTAGTCAAGCCCTTTCATTTGATACCCATATTAAGGGAGTTGTGAAAAAATAAATGTATTTCGCCCTTTTGTGGTAGCGGCCATCTTGGATTTGAAATTAGTCATAGTGCAAAGTATTCTACTAGTCAAGCTTTCATTTGATACCCATAGTGAGGTAGGTTGTGAAGAAATATTTTGTCCGCCATTTTGTGGAGGCAGCCATCTTGAATCGATATTAAACAAACATAGCTAAGAACATCCGCACAGATATCAACCTTCTAATAAAAAAACCGCATTGAAATCGGCCCATCCGTTTGAGCTCTAAGGTGCCACAGACAGACACACACAGAGACAGACAGACAGACATCGACGTCAAACTTATAACACCCCTTTTTTTGGTCGGGGTTCAAAAGCTACAAAAAAACGTCTGTCGCTTGGAGATTGGACCTCGGAGAAGATTGCGCGAAAGTATCAAGTTTTATACGAGATTTCTCAAACACGGTCTTGTTAAATTGTCGTCCCGTGAAATGCTAAAGTTATGCGATCGGGGTGTCTTTTTCACGGACCTTACTTTCGAATAATTCGTTTTTTAGAATGTAAGCTTGTGGAAATTACATAAATCACAGTGTTAAATTATATAAGTCTCAGTGTTAAATTATATTGGTCACAGTGTTAAATTATATAAGTCACAGTGTTAAATTATATAAGTCACAGTGTTCTAACGACAAAGCACACATACTTCACGATTGTGAAGGAAAACATCGTGTGGAAACCAACTTGGTACCTACACGTTGATAAGGTTTGTCTTGAGGACATGAGTCATTCATCAACTAACGTTTAGCCAGCGTGGTGGATGGCCATGAATTTCTTCGTTTGAGAGAGGTTTTGTTTTTTTTTAACTAGAATAGGTTCGCACTTGACCACCATCTCGCCTGATCTTACTAAATTATGAAACTAGGTTTACGAAACGATGATTGCGGTCTACGATGAAGCGTGTTTACCTAGAAGAAACCGATTCACTCTCGATTTGAAGACACAAAGATTGTAACTATCGGGAAAAACCCTCTCAGGCAACGTATTCCACAGCCTAGACGTTCTTATCACGAAAGTAGAGTCAAATCTCTTCGTTCGTGTCTTTGGAACATCAACCATGAAACGATGTTGCTTTTTCGAGCTACGTGCATTCCGATAGAAAAAAGGGCAAGGTGGTATTAGAGTGTACAAATCAGTCGCACACTCTCCGAAGTGTATCCGATAAAATACCGATAAGATAGCAATTTTCCGGCGATGTTCGAGACTTTGCAGTCTTTTTCGCACGAGAATGTCATTGCCTATGAGACTTTTGGCACGTCTCTCGATCGATTCCAGATCGGGTATCTTGTATGTGTGTAAAATTCTTTATTCCCACGTATTTTCCAAACGGCTGGTTGGATTTTGATAATTAGCATATCGTTAGATCCGTCTCAATTAGGAATAAGTGTCCTTAGATAGTATATTGTATTACATAATGTTTTTTTATGCGCTGATTTTTTGCAGTCGGGTTGTTAAATTAAAGTTATTATTGTATAGTAACAGTACAAACAGGACGGGTGCCTCATGGGTAAAAAACGCACGCCTACCTATATCAGCACAGTGTCAAGCAACTATTGGAACACGAAAAGTCCAAATCATTACCCAGCATTGCACTGCGCTATTCAACTCATACCTATAAAATTCAATTTATAACTACAAAACATTTAAAGTAATTGTTTCAGTCGCCAATTTAGTTACAATAACTCAATCAGACCGTATATTGTAACAACGCAGTATAAAAACCTCAGAGTAATATTAAACTTCTCATAGCATTCAGTAGTTGCCCAACAAAAAGCGAATTACACAGTATAAGGCGAAGTGCCCTCGTAGGCTTCACGTAAGCACCTCATTAGGAGGATACAGCCTCCTAGAAAATCTCACTAACCCCTTTCAGTTAAAAACAAATCTTGCAACGTTGTATTAAGGTTTACTTTATTTTTTCAGAGTTGATGAATGAATAACAGCAATTTTGTCGACGAACGCAAGAATAAATTAATAGCAATTTTATAGAGTTGCGTGTTCAAATATGAGCAGCAGCAGTACTGACCGCCTGCGGGTTTACTCGCCTGGGTTTTTTGACGTAATTGTGACGAATTTTTGGCATAATAAAGATACGAGTTATTATTATGAAATCACTTGCAGTGCTTTTCAGTTTCAATAGTGTCTTTTCTGTTCGGGTCAATTTCTTGCGAAAAAAATTAGCCGATGTGATATTTTAGGCAATAACCTGTGTTCCAAATGTCAACTTCTATCTTATTTTAATGTTAATAATCTTTTACATAACAACCAATTTGGATTCACAAAAAGACGTTCGAATGGACGATGCAGGTGTTGAATTGACTAATTACATAATAAAAGTCTGGGAGGACCATCATGATGTTGTCGGTGTATGTTGTGACTTGTCGAAGGCTTTCGACTGTGTTCATATTAACACTCTTTTGAAGAAATTGCAGTTTTATGGGCTATCGAAACCAGCTTTAAATTTTATTTCTTGCTATCTTAAAGATCGTGTACAGATAGTTGAAATTGACGGTGTACAATCAAATGAGTCCCCTATAAAGATGGGTGTACCTCAAGGCTCCATACTTGGACCCTTATTGTATGTTATATATGTTAATGATCTACCTTTCATGATTAAAAAACATAAAAATATAGAAATAGTTATGTTCGCTGACGATACGTCACTTCTATTTAAGGTTAAAGGAGGAATAAATGATTGTACAGAAATCAACGCAATTTTAGACATCATTTACAAATGGTTCGATGCAAATAATCTGGTACTAAATCCAAATAAAACTAAATGTATGAAGTTCACTCTCTGTAGGTCTCTGAATGTACTAGGTTGTAAACTTGATATTAGAATGAAAGATAAACTCATTGGACCTGTACAATCTACTCTTTTTCTGGGACTTTTAGTGGATTCGAAGCTTCAGTGGGGTCCTCACATAGAGAGACTGGCTGAGCGTCTCAGTTCAGCTGCCCATGCCGTTCGACAAATTAAGAAGATATCAGACATAGCAACAGCCCGATTTGTTTATTTTGGATACTTTCATAGTATAATGCCCTACGAGATCTTATTATGGGGATCTGCTGCGGATAGAAATTCCATTTTCATATTACAAAAGCGAGCTATCCGTGCTCTGTACAATCTGTCAGCTAGATAATCATTACGGGACATTTTTAAAACTATAAATATACTAACAGTCCCGTCATTGTATATACATAAATGTATAATGTATGTAAGAAAAAATCGAAGTCGACTGAAGAAATTGTCTGATTTGAATCCAAAAGCACACCACAAACATAAAATTGTGTTTCCTAAATGCAGGCTGCAACAAACAAATAACTCTTTTAAATGTAATGTATTCGCTTCTATAATTTAATCCCAGTACAAGTGGAAGGTCTCAATGAAACTAGGTTTAAAACTGAAATAAAGAGCTACCTAATGGGCAAAGCATATTATACTGTAGATGATTTTGTAAAGGACAGTAATGTTTGGAAAAGGAATATGTCGAAATTGGAACTATTGAACAAGGTTAAATAATCCTGGACATTAATGTAACTTTTTATAAGTACTGTATGTATTAATTATTTAGATAATTGTATTTTGTCATAACAAAGCCCCTATACAGCTGCATCTGATTGACAAGGCCCCTTTACAGCTGATTAGTTTTATTTGACATTAATTTTTGGTATTATTTTATTACAAAGATGTTTTATTTATTGTATAGATTACGTACACTGAATAATGATCTATAAATTAATAGTAAGTGACGTTACCAAGTGTTCTTTTAAATTAATAGTTCGAGTAAATAAATTGAGTTGAATTGAACTGTATTTTTTCAGCCATTTTTTTCAACATGATAAAATAAAACATATCGAAACATCCAAATTCAATCATTTATTATAATAACAAGAAAAAAAGACATAATTTCAAGGTCAAGGTTTGTTTATGTTCTCCATTGCTTGGTTTTACTTATTTTCCAGTCTTACTTAATTATTTTTTCCTTTAATAGGTTTACACATGACCGCCATCACGCCTGATGTGAAGGGACAATGCGGACTAAGATGGAGCATGCTTAACTAGAAAAAAGCCATTCACTCTCGATTTGAAGACACCTAGGTTATAACCATCGGGAAAAATTCACTCCGGAAACGCATTCACAGACTAGACGTTCTTATCACAAAATTAGAATCAACCTGTGTCTATACTATACAACTTCCTCTACTTATAAGCCTCCGGTTCTGGGATCTGGTTGCTTAGTCGTTTTTAAACGTTCCGAGCTCCACTTTCAAACTATCTGTCCAAACTGTCCAAAAATAATGATTCAAGCAACATAAAAACCAAAATCCTACTAATACCATAAATGTAAAAGTTAGGTTATGTTTGTTACTCAATCACATCGTAAACATTTAAAGGATGAATCTAAAATTCGGAACTAAAATCTTTAATACTTCTCATCCCTATAAAATGTAGGGTTTCTTTGAAAAATGCTAGTTTCATTACAAATCGGAAACAAAAGGCGGTCGAGATACTCTCAGACGCGCCATCTGTCGGACGCCGGTAAAGGTTAAATAAATTATACGGAACTATTACTCTGAGTTCTTTAGAATTCCACTGAAATCTCGAGTTTTACATTATTCAGTTTTATTTCCGAGACTGCAGCTCTCTGGAGGCGCATCTCGTTTATACCTGTCACCGCTACCCGCCTTCCTTTCATAAAAGTGTTTTCGTTTTATGAAGATTTTTATTTTACAGTTATTTTTCTTTAACTGCTCCGGGCTTAAAGAATAACTGTTTCACTCAGTTTTATTCCACGCTATAGCCGTGGTGACTAGAATGTGGGATTTTATAATCGAGAGGTCATAGCTTCGAATCCTGCCTGAACGTCTTAATATTTTTTGAAGTTTATATAATTACCAAACGAAACTTCTTCTTCTTCGTCTGTGATTGTATATTACATTTGTTACTCTTTCATGGCAAAACTGCTAAATGAGTCTGCGGCCTATTTTCAGGAGAGATAGAAAGAAATACCCTTTTTTTTTAAACTTTTATCGGATTACACTTGACCGCCATCTCGCCTGATGTTAAGCGACGATGCGGTCTACGACGGAGCGTGTTTACCTAGAAGAAACTGATCACTCTCGATTTGAAGACATGAAGATTATAACTATCGGGAAACCCCACTCAGGCAACTAATTCCACAGCCTAGACGTTCTTATCACAAACGTAGTGTCAAAAAACCTTTTCGTCCGTGTCTTTGGAATATCCACCATGAAACGGAGCCGCTTCTTCGAGCCACGAGAAGTACGATATGAATGACACATGTTATTTTTATCCCGTGAAAACTCAGATTATGTTGTTTAATGATTCTCTTATCTTATCTCAGTCAGTAAAGAATTATTTAATTTTAATTGACTTACAAAAATATTATAAATTAATAAAGAATCATGCAAAAACAGCCTATTTTATATTCCTACTGCTGGGATTCGGGAGTTTCTCGCATTATACTGCAAGCGGTTTGGCAAATTAACCATGTTCTATAAATATGGTCATTTTTCTTGGAGACGTGCTCCAAGAAAAATTTTACTTTACGGTTTACTCATTAGACTGTATTTCATTATCAAGGCCAGTAGTTATGATACAAGTTGTCTATCTGCACATAAAATATTTAATTACACAACAAAAATATTTTAAAAACACCCGTATTTTGAAGAGGGAGCCATCTCGCATTTGAAATTTGTCCTATAGTATTTTACTAGTCCACCTCTTTCTACTTACATTCATCTGAACCCATCGAACTCTTAAAAACGCAGAAGCGGCAAACGCGCTTCTACTATGGCGATGCAAAATCAGGTGACGTCTCCTGATTTAGTCTCAGTCGCAACAAGGAGTTGTGTACGTTCGCTGACAATTCAATTTTCAAAATTTTCAAACAAATTTTCGCCACGTTATGTTGTCTTTCGATTATAGCATACCTCATCTTCGTTTCTTTAATTATATCGATGTCTGAACCCCATTAATTAAAAGGGCGCTGTCTAAAAATATGTAACCTACTGTTTTTAGTGATAACCATCTTACGACTGTTTTATATCTTTATCTCTTTTATCTGTTTGTTTTGTAGCTTATTACACTCTTGAATAATAAATACAGCTTTCAACAGAACAATCAAAATTGGTGCATTCGTCCGGGTGCTACAATTCCAGACGGACACACACAGGGAGTCTTTTATTTATTTATTACTTTATTTACTAAAACGGGCGTATAGACCAATAACATTAGTTAACTAAAACATCAAATAATAAAATTATATATCATGCATCTCATTTTGCAAGTCCACTTATAAATTCAGTTACTTATACACTATTACTTACTTATTAATAAACGATTCTTGCAGACACATACGCGTAATACTGCAGACAACAGAGATGTCAGGAAAATATCTACTATACTGAAGTGCTACTTATGTATATATTATGTAATGTCATGTTAAACTTACAACATAAAATTATTATTTTTGTGTCAGGGGTTATAAATACTCAGTGCTAAGGCAGGCTTTGAACCTGTGACCTCTCAGTTGTAAAATTGAACGATCACGCCATTAAGCCACGGTTTCATTAAGACACGGTTTCAGACAAACATAACACATTTAATTAAACAACACTAAATCCAGTAATCAAGTTAAGCTCACTTAGTAGGTATTTTAATGAGTATTCTGAGTAAGATCTTTCAATGCAGCTTTAAAAGCTCTCAACATCTAGCAAAGCACCGAAGTGCGAAGAAACTCCTATTAAGGCATCAGCAAGAAAAACTTTTCCACTCGCAACTGTTTTCTTGCAATTTTCTTAATTAACTCCATAGTTTTAATTTCTGCTTTGATTAAGATTGCTTTTAGGCTGAAGAAGTTTCCAAACACTAATTAAGTACCTAGGAGTACATATATTTCATTAAAGAATTTACTTGTACATTAGGCTATAAATATAATGTGACATTCCTTACTAATGTAGAACAGTGCCCCACGGTTTCACCCGCGTCGTACCCAGGTTGCGCCGTCCTACTGAAACCACATGTTGTCCAGATTCATGCCGTCTAGTTAAGACCACAAGAAGTCCGTTATCATATTCCTGTAACGAATGCCGTTCACAGTCACTGCAATTTCGGCCTTGTGGGTGCATTTGTTTCTCATGGATTGCATGAGGATTTTCTGAGTGAGAAAAGAGAAAAAGGAATGTTAGACCATCTAAGTATGGTTATGAATTTTTCCGTCTCGGGATAGTCAAGGGTCCGGCCTTAAGAAGCTTCTAATTCTTAAAAAGTTAGTCTGTTTTTATTTATAAAAAGTTAGATCTGTCAAAATGACAGTAAATAGTTTATTGTAGAGATAACAACCAGATAGTGTAGTTGATGTTGTTAGTTTACACTGAAGTTCACAGTTTTTAGTTTCACAATGTAATTACAAGCGACATAAAACCCCCGTTTAGCTTCCTCTTTAACTTTAATAGGTTTGACCAGACACCTACAAACGTTGAGACGTGTCACGGGGCCGTAAACTGTCCCTTCCGAGGATAAATCGTGTGGCGCTTATTAACAAGGGTGCGGAGACTTTACTGCGATCGTCGGCTCGACGGCTGCAGAGGGCGTTCCTCTGGAATTGAGTGCGTGATTTGTTTTATTTTATTGATTAGATTCATCAGTTTTTTTAAGTAAAATCTTTATTAGCTGCGCTACTGAAAAAATTCTAACTGACTAATGTATCGTCGAAGCGGTGGCAGTGTGCAACGTACCCGTTAAAAACTTTTTTTATGGGTGAAATTACGTGAGTTCACGTCCTTAGTCTTGTGATATGTCTTAAGTTCTAAAGTTCTGTCAAAGATCGTAGTCATAGTTTTTCACTTCTCTTAGCCTTCTTTTCTGTGCCTACGACATAATGTTTTAAGTAATATAGCGTAATGAGACGATAAAAACCAACACCCATTCTAAAATAGTGACGACATGCAGCTATTAACTCTCACTATTATAATTATTATTATTGTTGAAAAGACGACATTGTTTCTTGGTTGACTTTCCTAAGAACTTAACAAAGAAGCTGATACCATTCATCACCTACTTCAAATAAGGAGGATAGCGTCGCCAATTGTGAATCGATATATTTTTTAATCAAATAGTTTTTACCGCTACTAAATAAAAAGGCAAATTGGCGTCATTTTTATTTTGCAAAATGAATGCCGATGTCTATCATATCATCGCATATCATATCATAATATGTGTCATCTTATCTACTTTTCAATAAAGTTGTGTATTGTATCTGTAATAGTAAAAAAATATGTAGAAATAATATGATTTGCATAAAAGATGTTACACAGATATAAAACAAGTTCAAACTAAGACGTGTTCAAGTGCTGCAAATGATATAGAAAATGACTTCTATTTTCAACGGCTCATTACCCCAGCTCGTTCGTAATTCAGAAAACAATTCCGCATCCAGTAAGCGTGCCCGTAGGTATGATAAGTGTCTCAATTCACCGCATTCCCGCGTAACGCGCGGCGGCTCACTTTACCGCCGCGTAAAACGATTCGCAGGTTGTAACTCGGTCGCCTCCACGGATTTATAACTCTATGGTGCGCAGGAACAGACTTTAGGGCTTTCACAATAACTGAAATTCTCTTATGAACGATTCGCATGAACCAGGTAACAGAATTGGTATTGTGTTTGGCAAGTATTGTAATTAAAGATAATTTTTTTTTCGACATGCGATGACATTTCGATATGGTTAGTAACCGTACCGTGAACATGGTTAGCTACATGCCTGCCTATAACATTGTAGTTCCACGCAGTTTACTGAACAAAAACTCCAAATCACTATCAACCACTGCACTGCGTTCGTTATTATAAAAAGGTTAATTACATCGCCCTGGGGTTTTTTTAAACTTTGCCGTTCAAATTAGAATAGATACATGGATGTTTATGCAATATTTTTTGGGCATAGAATAACTGGAAAACTGTGGCACTTCCCCAGGCGACTTGCGTGAATTCCCCATTACAAATATTTTTTCTTTTGAAAAACTGCTACAAATCAAGCTGAATAGAAAACTGCATCAATACTAATAGTACAAATAAATACAAATATGTAATTAGGTCTTACCAGCTAGATTTGATATTATATTAATGTTATCTATTAAAGATTTCTTTGTTCTTTAAGTACTATTCCCATTTGATCAAACGTGTTAACGTTTCAGGCCACCTCAACAACAAATTACAAATTCCTTATTTAAATCACAAAAAGCCTCACAAAGCTTTGCAAAACCGCAAAATATTTTCGCTCAACTGGAGTATAAACATCAAATCTTCGCCTGTCACCGCTGCACAATATTTCCCAACTTTTCTTTTATTTGTCGTCCGTCCCTTAATCCGCCCCTGACCCGGTTTCCATATTTTACTGGGAATAAATTTTTATAGCTAGCAATACAGTGGTAATAAACGTCGAAACAAAAGAGAATGTTCGGCAAAATTCGGCAACGCTCGGCTGATATCGGGAGTTCGGAAAAAGTAAACGATAACGAACATTTCCGGCACGTATCCCCGTATCTGAATAACGAATGGAAATAAAAGATTTTATAAATCGATATTAAAATTGAAGTGTTTTTAAAATTTTAATTAGTTACACGCAAATGTTATATAGATAGTTTACTCTAAGACGAAAAGGAAACTAAAAACTTAAACTATGGCCACCAATACTCGTACAAAACATCTCTTTCATTTTTTAAGCGTAAAGATTTTTAACGTGTTGGCATTTTTTGAGAGCAGAAAAAAAATGCTCCTGTTTTGCGAGAGCTAGCTGCACTGCGCTCCATCCAGAAATATAAGATGTTTTATCTCTACCTCCTGATATTTTAATGGAAACAGTGCCCTTGAAACAGTAATGTTCGCACATTACTGCTTAGTGGTAGAATGACTGGCAAAGGTGTGGTACTTCCCCAGACGGACTCTGCGAAGAGTCCTACTTGGTGCCAGCTCTCGGAATATTTTGATACTGTAACCGTTACTGTCCCTGCTTTATATAATACTAGATGTCCGCCCCAGCCTAGTCCGTGGTACATAGCCTATATCGCTCAGGGATCCCGCATTTATCCAACTATGTAGGATTTTTTTTTAAATTATTCTTAAACACATGCTGTCACGTCAACGTACGGTACGAAAGCTCTCAAAAGATATATTTTTCCGTTTTTGTTACATTCTTTATTCACGCTCCACTTCTATTGATAGTAACAGTAGGTAGTTTAATACCTGGGATACATTTATGTCATTTCGTCCAATTTACACATTTTGTTTGGTGTGTGGGATTTGATATTTTGCTCTTGTCGGTTGTTTTGTGTATTAGATAACTTATAAAAATGCTTCACAACATTTGTATTTGTATTATTAATTGTTTTCTCATTATTTGTAATTGAACTGTGTAATCTTGCCGTGTTCACATGCTTAGGGATATTTACCTGCTGCAGAACTACATATTATGCTTTCTATCTTTGTATTATTTTGTAAATTTCCTGTTTTGTGTACCATAAATTAATAAATAAGTAGTGATCAGTGTAATGTTATA
Organism: Ectropis grisescens; assembly: GCA_017562165.1. Taxonomy (NCBI): domain Eukaryota; kingdom Metazoa; phylum Arthropoda; class Insecta; order Lepidoptera; family Geometridae; genus Ectropis; species Ectropis grisescens. Next base: position 29,326,604 of record CM029779.1, read on the forward strand.
TAGCCTTCGTCGATAAATGGTTCTAACATAAAAATAATCTTTCAATTTGGATCAGTACTTCCCGAGATCCTAGCTTAAAACAAACAAACTCTTCAGCTTTATAACATGAGTATAGATGTTCTTGTACAAATATTGTGCATGCACCTAATAATGGTTCAAGTTTTCAGTCCTGTCAGCACTCTTGACGTGCCACTATAGTGTTGTACATAACCGCAATCTCGACTGACGTTACGCAACAGTTCATTCTGGGTTTCCCACTCACACTCAGGCTCGGTTTCACACTCTTCTTTTCCATACCACGGTGGTCTGGAAGAGATTGCTTTTAGCGATAAGGTCACCATTTGCTACTCTATTAAAATTGAGATCACTCTTTTAAGATTGTTTGTTTTGTAAGTTTGTTTTGTTAAGTGTCATAAAAAGTTTATCTATCTATCTCGATTTACAAACACCAAGGTGTGTGACATTCTAAATTACAAATTGAATTCATATGACATAATTTATGTATTAACAATGACATTGTGTACTAATCTTATTATTTTAGTCTAATATGTTTTTATTTGTTTTTTTTTTATCTTTTAGCTTCTTAAATTTAATATTTTGACATTTATTCAATCTCAACCTCAATTGTCTATATACCATTTGTGGTAGAAATTAGCGGATTTATGTAGACTTGTACCATCTATGTATACCTAATATATACATACCACCTAATTTCACAGACCAATAAAGATTATGATTATTATTGTGATTAGCTATCGGGTAAAATACTCTCGGGCAATGTATTCTACAGCCTAGACGTTCTTATCACAAATGTAGAGACAAACAAAGTAAATAACAACATTTGTTACTTCAATATTACGTGTAGCAATTTTATAGCAATATTTAAACAACAATAATTCTGGCTACAACACACAAACACACCACCGACATCAAAGGCGTTAAAACTACTAACTGTGGCAGTTGGAAGTCTTCTCTATTTAGTTGCTTATCCGGCTTCAGCCAGTTCAAACCAGTTTTTCTTGTCTTATTTCAAATAAATAAAGTTACACGAGCCAACATTTGAAAAACATGTTTCTTTGAAACGGTGAACGATTTGATTACATTTTCTTTGAAACATAAATTTGTTGTAATTGTAGGAATAATTTTGAAATAAAAACGTTCAACATAATGTGGTGAAGACCATATTGGTTTCACTGAAATTTGTAAAACTAAATCTTCCGATCGGGTGTTCTCAAAGTGTTTACATAAATTATAGAGTTAGATTTTTCGCACAGTTCCTTTGTGTTAATCGTAAGCAGATGACTTGCATTATTCTATGGCAACATAGTGATGTTCTGCGACAAAAGTATGACACTTCCACAAGAGCGACAAGGCAAGAAAGATGCTACCCGTGCTTTCGGTGTAAAGCGTTTGTGCCAACTCTATACGTAGTATATGTAAACTCTTTGGGTATTCTGATATGGCGCTATGATGCCACAGCCACAATCACATCTTTGTACGTATTAGAGTAAAATTGCGTTTTTTATAACAAATGCCTGCTCGCGATTTCGTCTGCGTAAAGTTTACAAGCTGACTTTTCCTTCAGCAACTCTGATTTTTTGTGTGATAAAAAATTATAATGCAATAATGTATGGATGTTTGCTACTCAAGCACGTCGTAACGAATGAACGGATCGGGATGAAATTTGGAAAATAGGTAGAGGATAGTATTTTTATCCCAGGGAATAACGGGAACGGGAACTACGCAACACCGCGTGAAACTGCTAGTAAAATCTATATGAGTTCCAAATTTCAGCTTGATCCCTTCAGTTCTTACCTAGTGGTGAGCGAACTGACATCCAAACTTCCAAACATTAACACTTTCCATATTAGCAGAGTCTATGAAATCATACAGACGTGCAACGGAACCGTCTAGACGTAGACGAGAGAATCGTGCGGGGTGAGACGCAGGAAGCGCGCTCCCGCCATTGCCAACATTCCAATGTTAGTATTTAGTGAGCGCCGTTCAGTTTTTAGTTGGATTTTAGATGATCTAGACATTACTGACGTTCCTACCAAAATCCAAGGCGAGGAACTACTGTTAGTACTTTCTTAAACTGTGATATTAGTAGGATGAGAAAAACGAGGACACGGACCACATGGCAAGTGATTACCGTCGGTTATTCATATACATCCGCAACAAATACGTAACATATATACATGCTTCAGTAGCCCACTGCATGTTCCCACTGCTGACTCAGCGGTTTGACAAGCTGTTTTTTCAGCTATTGGAACATGAAGAGTCCAAATCATTACCTAGCACTGCACTTCGGTCGGCACCAAGATATATCTGACGCTTTACATTTGTGATTTCTCTGGAAACATTCATTGCCCTTCAAACGGAAACACAGTGGTGGTTCCATATTAATGCTCAGCGCTAGAGTAATTACCTAGTAGTACTTTCCCAGGCAAACTTTACAAAGAGACCACCACTTACCACTACAAAAATAACTTCAGATTGATATTGTAGTTCATAAATATCACAAATGAGAAATGTGAAATGCCTGGTCTGTGAATCTGTATGTGTACCGTGTACCTCGCATGCTCTCGATTCAAATAAAACAAACATCGCTATTCGATTCCACTATAAAGTGGGGACGTGCTCCAGTTTTTTCGAAACAGCGTAAGTTCGGGTTGATTTATTTATGAAGGGGAAAAGTTGGAAACAAATAGGCCAAATAACGATCAATGCTATGGGTTTTTTCAGCCCGTGCTGTGGTTACAAAAAAAACAGGTTTACCTTTCTTTCTATCAGTAATGTTTGAGATTAATTTTTTTTACGTTTTTTTGAGAAATAACAGGGCTTAGAAATACAGCATCGTGTATCTATGAGCGACCAGCGCAATGTTGTACTAGGTAATGAAATAAATAAATAAATATTGGTGGACAATTCACACACAACACTATCTGACCCCAAACTAAGCAAAGCTTGTGTGATGGCAGCCAGATAGCTGATACAATACTTATATAGCTTTAAATACATACTTATTATAAATAGAAACACCGAGACACAGTGCAAACATTTGAATTCATCACACAAATATTTGCACTGGGTGGGAATCAAACCCATGACTTGAAATCTTCATGTTTTAATAGCTAGGTGATCCTGTTACGCTGCTTTCTATCAGTTACATTTTTAGATAATCTTATTGTACTATCTGTCGAAATATCTATTAGCATGAGAGTTGTGTCTCATTATCATAGGTTGACATGTAACATATTAGTGGGCTCAACCTCTTTAGAATTTTAGCTTCTGGTAAAAGGAAATCCGTTAGCAACGACCTTCCAAAAAAGTCATCTTCGGTCCTTTAAACTACTCACATGGTACTACGGTCACATGGACCGAATGTTGAGTTAGGAAAAAGTTTAAAGTGGTGCGTGGTTCAGGAACCTCCATCACACCGTGGGCGTTACACAACAACTTGTCTCGGTGGCATTTTGTTGTGTGATAGCGAATCCGGCTGGGAGGAAGATTCTACTCGCGCTCTCTCTCATTGAGAAGCAGTGCGTGTAAAGTTGGGGAAAGGAATGGAACCCTTGGGAAGGTTACTTACTGATACTCCTATCGGCTGAGTATAATTCCTACGTTTTCCAAATCAGAGTCCTCCGCGAGCACTCTAGTTAGCAGAGTGGTCAGTAGAAGTGGGCCGTGATGTAGCCAGCCATAGGAACAGCGGCTATCCCTCGCCGCGGTCGTGAGCGTAGGTGGCATGTCGCTGCCGACCATCTTTGCCAAGATTGTCGAGAGTGTGACGTCATGTGAGGTAGAGGAGCAGAGTATAAAGCTTCGAAGGACGAGCCTGGAGTGACAACAACAATCCGTGGTGTCGAGCCCGACATACACTGATGACATAAATGTGTAAAAAATGAAACGGAATGTCCCAACAATCCCACACCAAAAATAAGAAACAGTTTGATTTTAGTGACTGAAATATTTTAATACATTAATACGGCGTCTAAAGGCTTGGTAGTTAAATAGAATCTGTGCAGTTCAAATCGTCCATATCGGGTATGAAATCAGGTAAACAGGGTGATTTTTTCAGGAAACACTCGAAGATGTCAGATAACGTTTCAAGTGGAGTCTGCCAAGGTGATACACCTTTTTCACATTCTGTTAGCACTTGTGTTATGTTGCAGTATTCTGGGTAGATTGATTGATAGAGATCTTTGTAAATATGTCCTGTTTTTTCATCAGCAAATCCAGACTTTGTGAAGCCGCAAAAAACAAATTTCTTGAAATTTCTGCTTTGTAAGACTTTCCCTTTTTTGACCAGCGACAAATAAGTATATTTCTCCAAAATTGTGAGGCTTTGCACGCATTGGTCGAGAGTAACTAGGATGCAGTTTTGAAATTCTTTCGGAAATTGGACTGCCTTCTGTGCCTGAAATGAAATAACTCGTACAATAAAATTCATTACCTAGACAGCTTTACAATAGGTTCATAATCAGTTCGTTGTAGTGGCAGGACTCTTCGCAGAGTCCGTCTGGGGAAGTACCACACCTTTGCCAGTTCTTCTACCACCAATCAGTAATGAGCAAACACTACTCATGTCTGCCACATAACAACACAGCGACATGCAGCTATTGGAATATGAAGAGCCCAAATCATTACCTAGCAAAGCACTGCGTTCGTCAACCATAGATCTAAGATTTTATAATTATCTCTAAGTCCCGTAATTTCCCTTGAAACATTGCCCTTCAAACCGGAACACAGTTTGCGCATTACTGCTTGGCGGTAGAATAACTAGCAAAAGTGTGGTACTTTCCCAGGACTCTTGGCAGAGTCCTACCACTACAAGAATATCTTTTTGTTTAAATTTTCATACTACTCGTATTAGATATTATCGATATATGTGTTTTGACGTAAACTTAACATGTTATTACATAATTTATCAAAGCGAAGTGAAATAATTTTAACAAAAAAGAACCGACTTTCAACAGAAACCTTATAAAGTAAAAAAAAATCTCGATTTCTCTAGGATGTCATCATCAGATCCTGGTTTCCTTATCATGATACTACCCTGCATGTAGTTTCGGAGGACACCGCGATAGAGTCATGGGATAATTATGATTATTCCGTTAGCTATTGACTAGTACTCACTTTGATAAGGGTCGGTATTTCTTCTACTGATGCTGTCGGTTCAGACGTAGTTGTAGTTCTGGCCATCTTTATTGATGTCATTCCAGAAGCATTGATCTCGTATTGTGCCGTCGATGAAATTATTTCTGTGAAGATACGGTTACTAAAGATCCTATATTTAATTTGTTTACGCTAGCTAGGCTAAGAACTCATGTGGGGATTTTCAGCCGTGCCCACCGCGTTTGTGGGCTCACAACTTCATCCACAACAGCTTCTGTAGAATGCAGATAAATTATATGTACAAATTGAAAGTAAAACTCACGACGCGTTCGTTAACCGCGCGCGCCAGACGCGGCACCGCGTTCGCGGGTGATAATCCCACCCGCAGCGGCTATCTCGTGAGTTTTTAAATAAAACTGAAAATTGTTCCATAAGTTCTTCTTAGCCTAACAACACCACACCGTGCACCGTATTTTTTGAGGTTATTATCGAATTCAGTATTATTTATAAATCGAAAATTGTATTGTTTGAAAAACCCTCGGCAATTAAGGTTAGGCCAAAAGCAGCCGATGACGATATAACATGTTAATTAACAAACATACCTTCACTGTACGTAGACAGAATTAAAAAGAAAACAGCAATAGCTTGGAGAAACAGTGTAGCCATCATCTTTGTAAGAACTACATCTGAAGCCAAATAAAACGATGTCAACATTTTATACGAATTACTTTATGAAATTACTCACCATTTAAATTGTATTAGTTCAAAATTTAGTTAAGTATATATTTACTCGTAAAATACATCAATTAGTGACACATAATTTGGTACACAAAGGCCGTCACACACGGAGCTGCAATGTTTATTAGTTTTATGACGACAGTAAACTATACGATAACTCTGCTTCACTACATGATATAAAACAAAGTCGTTTTCAGTTGTCCGTATGTCCCTATGTATTAATTAATAAATACATATAAATAAACAATTGTAGACAATTCACACACAATTCCATCTGACCCCAAACTAAGCAAAACTTGCACTATGGCAGCCAGATAGCTGATATAATCTTAATGTATATAAATCTCGTGTCACAATGTTTGTCCTCAATGGACTCCTAAACCACTTAACCGATTATAATAAAATTCGCACACCATGTGCAGTTCGATCCAACTTGAGAGATAGGATAGTTTAAATCTCAAATTATAGTCGCAATTTTAATTTATTGCTAATTATTTGTCTGTTATTATTTGACAGTCACAATTATCTGTTAACTCCAAATGATTCTAACAGATGTCGATACCTTTCGACTGGGTTGAGTAAGTTATCAAGGACTTCCGGTTGGACACTACTAAGAGTAGTTTGTTATGTAAATCGGTTCAGCAAAATAAATTGGAAAAAGTGTAAAAACGAAGATATACAGTACCAGAATCATATTGGAGGAAATATCCATCCTGCACAATCATCACAAAGGTAATTTTTACACCAAATACATAAGTAAAATTATGTTTTTTACATGAATTCTTTTTTGTTGTTCCAGTATAACGGGATTTTATTTTTGGAATTTGCTGTCAATCACTAAATAACCACCAATCACGCAAATAATTGACGAATATCCGCTTTGTTTATATTTCAACCCGCCTTCATGTAAAATTTATTGACAGTTTGACATCAGAAAACTACAGCAAGTGACTTTGACAACTAAGTTGAGCAAATGAGTGACAACAGATTAAAAATACAGATGCTTGATTGACTGACAATAACGGCTTGACATCACCAACTTTAGATTTGATTCTTTTTTTTTTCTCGTTTGATTGATACAAAAAATCCGAAACGCTCTGAATTTACGTTTCGTTACTTACTGTCATAGATAATAATAAAAATATATATTGAATCAAATCAACGAAGAATTATTTCACATAACTTGATATTGTTATATTCGCTAATATGAAAACTAGGCAGAATAGTATCCGCAATTGGAACAAAATTAAAAGAAACTTTACTTGATTTACAAAACTCTAAAAGGACAATAAAACCCTATTACAAGAAAGAGATGAAGGTGAGGTGGAAATTCAAATTGTTTTGGACAAAAACACTCAATTGAAAAATGATTTGCGAAATCTTGAAGAGATAAATAGTCAATTACAAGAAGATAAAGAAAAATTATTGGATATAATTAACATCAACAGTAATAGAAATATAGAATTGGAAGAAGCGCAAATTAAAATAAAAATTTACAAGGTGAACTAAATCAAGCAAATATTCTGATCAAAAGTATAGATTTATATAAAAGCAAAAAAGATGCTGAAAACATATTAAGTCTGTATAACAAATTAATGGTGGATAACAACAAACCTAAAGTAATAGAAACGATTGATCTAACAGTGGAAAAAGAGAGCTCAGTTTTGGAAAATAATCATGTGTACTTGATCAAAGGAAGAAACACACTTAAAAAGTACTTAAAAGTTAAAAGAACAATTTCAAAATGTAATAAGAATTTAAAATATTGTAATAATCGATGTAATATCGAACTTATCAAGGAAAAGATAAGATTAAGGGAGGTGATCAGAGATGACAAAAGCACCATTATGACAATACAACAACACTACGACGAAAACATAGTAACGATGGATAGATTGGAACACCAACTTAAAGATTTAAACATCAAATACAGCATAGCACAGAAAGAAATAGCCCAACTGATATCAGCAATGAATAGTCTAATAGGTCTTAGTCCCTCCAAGCAACGGCAATCGATTTCTGCTGCAGACATATTGTCGGACCCTACTACGACACTCACAAATGACGTATCCTGTATGATCCCCGATCATGCTACATCATTATCATCAGTGAACAACAACAGGAAATCGAACATAAATTCATCAACTGATACGATTGCTAATGCTAGCGTGTTTCAAGATGTTTTTAATCAACAAACTGTACAAGATGTTAGTGGAGTCGAAAAAACCGGCAAGGTTGAACTTTTCTGCGACGGGATTGGCGTTGGGTTGGGAAATGTTTTCAATCATGTACATACTAATAACCAACTGACCAACACGTGTATACCAAATATAAATTTTCAGCAGCTAATAGACAAAGTTGTGGTCAGTAAGTTTAAACAAAAGTCAGATGTTGTAATAATGATGGGTAACTCATTGAGTACCACAAAAAGAGATCTTATAAATTGTATAGAATCATTAGTGGATTTTCACAGTTCCGGTAAAGTTGGCAAAATTGTATTATGTACATTTCCTTATTCAACATCTTTGAGTGATAGACAAAATCAAAAAATATATTCTTTTAATGTTATTTTACACAACCTTATTTCAAACAAAGGCGGTGACTTTATATTATTTGATATTAATAATTTTATACACAATTTTGTATTGTCTAATGGAAAACAGTTCTTAGCCCGACACTTAAAAGTTAAAATTGCTAAACTGATTGTTTTTACATTGTCAAACGAGCGAACAAGGAAATTTCAAAACTTGACAAATATTGTGACAACCAACAGTGTCTGTTTAAACTGAAATCCTTGACAACAGAGAGGCCTCATTATGTTACAACAAAGCGTCGTAACAAACTAGGCCCCCTTGCAATAAACAACAAATAATGTTATTCAGATGGTTCAAAAGAACACCGTTTATATTTTATACCAGAATATAAACAGGCTGTTAGGTAAACTAGAAGAAATAGAGCTATTCTAGGAAAGCTCACACAAATACGATGTAATTTGTTTCACTGAGACGTGGCTATCGAAATGTGAATTGAACTTTAGCCTAAATAATTATTCAATAGGTAGTATATACTGTAGGAAATTGGCAATAGGAGGTGGTTGCATAATTTTGTTAGCAATAATGTGAAATATAAGTCTCGAAAAGATGTAGAAAATATAACTGTTGAACGACATTGTGAACTAGCTTGCGTAGAATTGGATCGATATGTTGTTTTATGTGTTTATAAACCACCTAGTGCCGAAATTGAGATCTTCTTAACTACTTTAGAAGAAGCATTGAGTAGAATATCTGAGAAAAGTAAACAGATTGTGATGTGTGGAGACTTCAACACAGATATACTTTCGGAATCTCGTAACAAGAGCAACATATTAATGTTATGTCAATCTTTTAATTTGACAAAAGTGTTCACTGAACCCACTAGGGTCGCAGTAACTAAGAAAGGTTGTTCTGCAACCTGCATTGATAATGTTTTTGTAAACTGTGAATACTTTCATTCTGAGGTCCTGGATTGTTTGCGTTCGGACCATAGGGGCTTGAGCATTTCTCTTCCTGCCTGTATGAAAAGGGCGGAAGAAAGTTCTTGTTAGACCCATTACATTGTCCCGCATGTCAGCTTTAAATACCGCGATAACTAATCATTTTTCCAACAAATTTTGCATTATGACAATTGATGATCCTAATCATAATTATTCTGAGTTTTTTAAAATGCTGAGTACACAATTTAATAATATTTTCCATACCAAATTTGTTAATATTAACGCAAAACCGAAGTTTGCCGAATGGGCAACACCAGGTCTTATTAAAAGTCGAGGCAATCTTTACAATTTATACAAACTAAAGACATACTGCAACGATGATGCCACAAAACTATATGTTAAGAGATATTCAAGTATTTTTAGAAATGTTTGTATTCGAGCAAAAGCAATATTTATACGGGATCAAATTAAAAACTCCAATAATATGATAAAAGCACGTGGAAGATAATAAACAATGAGTCTGGAAAAATTAAAAGTCGTGAAATGATGAGCGCACTTCGGATTGGCGAAAAAGTCACTACGAAAAAATCGGACATAGTAGATGCCTTCAAGGTTTATTTTGCTGATATTCCATTAGAGACAACTAAACATCTAACTTCGTCTCCCTCTCTTGCAGAAAAATTGTTGACAGAAAATGTTGATTGTCCTTCATCTACATTTGAATTTCATCATGTTACTGCCACTGCAATACTAAAAACGTTCAAAGATATTAAAGTTAAGAATACAGAGGACTTATGGGGATTATCTGTTAAGGTACTTGAGGGGATTATTAATAACATTGCCCCATATTTAGCAGAATTATTTAACGAATGTATAAAATGGTACATTTCCTGACATGATGAAATATAGTAAAGTGATACCTCTGTTTAAATCTGGAGACAAAAACGAACTTGGAAACTACAGACCCATCTCGGTTTTGCCTTGCATCAGCAAAATATTCGAGAAACTTGTTCTCCAGCAACTTTTATCTTACTTTAATATTAATAATCTATTACATAGTAACCAATTTGGATTCACAAAGGACGTTCCACTACCGATGCAGGTATTGAACTAACTAATTATATATTGAAAGCCTGGGAAGATCATCATGACGTTCTGGGAGTATTTTGTGACTTATCAAAAGCTTTCGACTGTGTTCATCATGACACTCTTTTAAAGAAACTGCAGTTTTATGGGGTTTCGAAACCAGCTCTAAATTTCATTTCTTCATATCTTAAAGACCGTGTACAAATAGTCGATGTTGACGGTGTGCAATCAAATGAGTCGCCTATAAGAATGGGTGTACCACAAGGTTCCATACTTGGACCTTTCTTGTTTCTTATATACGTTAATGATCTACCTTTTATGATAAAGAAACATAAAAATATAGAAATAGTTATGTTCGCCGATGATACATCACTTCTATTCAAAATTAAGAGAGGAATAAACGATTTCACTGAAATAAACGTACTTTTGGACATTGCACACAAATGGTTTGATACAAATAATCTAGTACTTAATCCAACTAAAACGAAATGTATAAAGTTCACACTCTGCAATGTAACGTGCGGTAAACTTGATATAAGACTGAAGGATGAACTTATCGAACCTGTACAATCTACTTGTTTTCTGGGTATTTCAGTAGATTCAAAGCTTCAATGGGGTCCTCACATAGAGAGACTAGCTGATCGACTCAGTTCAGCTGCCCACGCAGTTCGTCAAATTAAAAAATATCAGACGTTGCATCAGCTAGGCTTGTTTATTTTGGCTACTTTCACAGTATTATGTCCTACGGGATCTTATTATGGGGTTCGGCTGCGGACAGAAACTCTGTTTTCGTATTGCAAAAAAGAGCAATCCGTGGTCTATATAATTTATCACCTAGAGAATCAGTACGGGAGATGTTCAAAACTATTAACATATTAACAGTCCCTTCATTGTATATTTATGAATGTATAATGTATGTAAGAAAAAATCGAAGTCGTCTGCAGAAATTAACTGATCTGAATCCAAAAGCGCACCACAAACACAAAATTGTATTTCCTAAGTGCAGACTTCAGAAAACAAATAACTCTTTCAAATGTAATGGTATTCGCTTCTATAATGCAATCCCTGTACAAGTGGAAGGCCTCAATGAAACCAAGTTTAAAATGAAATAAAAAGCTACCTATTGAGCAAGGCATATTATAATATAGACGACTTTGTTAAAGATAGTAACGTATGGAAGAGAAATGTGTCGAAATTAGAATCTTGTAATAAGGTAAAATAATAGATTTTTAAGACTTTTGATGTTACATTGTTGTACTAATGTAGTATCTGTATACTGTGTGTATTGATTATTTGTTATATTGTCTTCGACAAAGCCTTTTTACAGCTGCATGTAATTGACTAGGCCCTTTACAGCTGCTTTATTCATTTTGACGTTGTTATTTTATCATATTATGTACACAGATTCTTTGCCTTTTTGTAAATGACGTTACCAAGTGTTCTTATGAATTTATGGTATGAATAAATGAATTGAATTGAATTGAATAGATGGCGCTGCTATGGTAAATCTACGAACGTTTCATATAAGCTACATTTTTAACAGCACAATCTTAATCTTAACATATATAAATCTCGTGTCACAATGTTTGTCCTCAACGGACTCCTAAACCACTTAACCGATTATAATAAAATTCACACACCATGTGCAGTTCGATCCAACTTAAAAGATAGGATAGTTTTCATTTCGATTACTGGGCTTTATGTGACAACATCCGAGCGAAGCCGGAACGGGCCGCTAGTACTTATATAAGTTTAAATACACACTTGTTAATAATAACATAGACATACCCAGGCACAGTACAACATTGAATTCATCACACAAATATTTGCACTGGGTAGGAATTGAACCCACGACCTTCGGCTTCGCAGGCAGAGCTACTACTACCCACTAAGCCACGAGCCCACTACCCAACAGATTTTGATGCATTTTTTAACATATAGAATAATTCAAGAGGAAGGTTTATAAGAATAAGCATTCATTTATTGCCGTACTGTGTTTACAAAGATCTTATAGTACTTAGTAGCTTAAATGTACAAACAGTGTGCCCAATTACGAACGTGCAATATGTGTCACATAGTGGCATAGTACATAGTAATACTTTATATCAAGTTCTTAGTTACAATACAAGTAAAAATAATAAAATGTGTAAGTGACTTACATGTACAACCCGTGCATAAAATAGAGAAACACACATACAATTTTAAAGGTTTCTTATGTGATGTCATAAATACAATAAAAATTGTGCGTACCTACTCTGCAAACGATGGCTCAACCTAATGATCATAATGATCATAATATTGTACCCCTTAAAAAATCCGCAACGGTATATGTCTATCTCTTAGGACAACCAACAGTAACATTTTTTATTAATATATTTAGTATCAACATTACAACCGAGCGAAGCCGCAGCGGGTCGCTAGTATAATGTAATATAAAATTCTCATGTCACAGCGTTAGTCGAGGAAATCGTACAAAACGGCTGGACCGAGTTTTATAAAAAAATTATAAATATGTAGATTTAGCAGGTATAAGAATCGGTCGGCAACTATTTTTCATAACTCGTAAGTGGTAACGTTTAATAATATTACGGAACCGAACCTTAACCCAAATAGATCTGATGTAGAAATAGATAAGATAGATACTATGAATTCAGGTTATCATTGACTTAAAATAGATTAAACGGGTAACGGATAGAATCATTGACGTGGTATAAAAGTAGACTGTAGCCCGCAAACAAAGATTACAACCACAAAATCCTTAGTTCTACTTGTCAAAGTCATTTGACGTTGAGAACTGACTCGTAACAGTGCACTAGAAAAAACATGCAATACGGCTTAATTTTAAGTCCGGCCGGATCCGGTCGATTTATCAAATGATTTTCGTTTCTGACCTTTTTAAAAAAAGGAGGTTTTTTATGTGTGTTCGCGGATAACTTCGTCGTTTATGAACCGATTTTGATGATTCTTATTTTGTTGTAAAGAAGATATTCCAAGGATGGTACCATGATAAGAAAACCAGGATCTGATGAGGACATCTTAGAGAAATCGAGGAAAACTTTTTTTAATTTATTAATTTTCTGTTGAAAGTCGGTTCTTTTTTAACCGACTTCAAAAAAGGAGGTTTCTCAATTCGACCGTATAGATGTTTTTTTTTTGTTAAAATTATTCGTTTCAATATATGAACTGTCGGTAAGTTAGTCAAGTGTGTCAATATATATTATAATATAGGTGGGTTATAAAAAAATAAACTCATAAGTATATCAATTTAGATCGTAAAACAAATATTAATTGTTTTTAAGTTTCGATGTTTTTCGACACGGAATCAAACCTCGGTTTTTGTCTCAACAGTTTTGTTACGTTAGAGTTAGAGTGACAGAGACAAAGATGGTCATTCCGAATTTAAGTAGTACGGATTGTGTGTAGAATCAGTATCCAGATTATTTATAGAATTAAAAAAATAATTTTACGGTTGAAATTAATCAAAATATGCGTCAGTTACTCCAAGCGATGTTACGTGATCTTTAATACAAACAAATTAATCTGGGTAATATTGTTTTTAAGCTTTCGCGATTTGAACACATAATGTTAATATAGTACCTACAAGGCTTAATCACGAATAATTCACGAGTCTTCTCGTGACCACGGCGGTTGTAACGCTGCCGAAACGTCGAGGGTATTTAAACAATGAATTATTCGTGATTAAACCCCGTAGGTACTATATCTATATAAACATTATAATCTGGATAATAATTGACAACTCAATCTGAACAATTCAAATTCGGATATACTATTGTCCATCTAGATGGATTAAGTTTGATTCCGTGTCGGGTTCAATCCGATTTCATAGTAAATCCGGGTATAGGTAGTAATTAGGAAATACATTAAAACTGCTTTGTACTCTAGTAAGTATTAGTAGTATTACCCCTCACATTTTGCACACAACTCTATCCAGCGCTTGGTGTAATATGTCAAACTTAACATTTTAAATAAAACGGTAAAGATTATATTTTAACCACAGAAAAATATGCATAAATTGTGGCCGCAAAGTTTTATTTATAAAAAAACCCAAAAAAAAATTGTGAATTTCAGGTAGCTTATCTTCAATTTTATGATTAGTATCTGATTTCCATAAACAGTAATTTTGTAAAGCTCCTCTCTGATGGGAACCGTCCACAAACCCCGCAGCCGGTTCAGGAGATATCCTCATAATTAAATCGGCCAAAATTGTATAAATCTTCTTATCTTGACGCGATCTGTTTACGCTACAGATCAAGAGCCTGGGTAAATGTCGTCACGTTTTGTAATGTATTTACACCTAACCTATATATTTTACTAAAGCACTTAAGTAATACATCAATATTTTAATTCATTACGGAAGAATCAATTTCTGAGGATTGTTCAATTGTCAATGCTCACATTACAGTCATCGGAAAATACTCACTCGGGCAACGCATTCAAAAGATTAAACGTTATTATTACAAAAGTGGAGTTAAACAGAAAAACAAGTCACTCAAGTTCTTGGAATCAACCATGAGACGATGTCGCTTTATTGCTCCATAAGCTAGCTGTAGTCAAATAGAAAAAAAGGCAAGGTATTATTAGACAATGCATATCTGCTGTACACTATGCAAAAAACCACTGAAATGAATTTAGTAAACTTACAACCTCGTGGCGAAGGCTTGAAGACTTTTAATTTTAAGAACTAGGGAGTCATATGATGAGGCTTATGAGTGAGCGGTTTTGTTCTTCCAGACTATTATCTAACTTGGTTCCAAATTTCAGCCCGATCGTTACGACGTTCCGTTAGATCGATATGTATTTAGCACGTCTCTCGAATTTACTATTGTTCTTTCTACTTACTATCGGACGGGGTGAAGCAGACTAGACCCCAACGTCATAGGTTGTGTAGCAAGACTGCCAACAAAGAATAATTAGATCCGTATTTGTCAAAATACTAAGCAGAATAACCCCCATAAAACGAAATGCGCTTACCTGTAAAATTAAATGAACTGCAAGCCCCTTTAATCCGATCAATTTGCTACCAACCCGGGGATGCTATCTATTATACCCCGGGAAAGTTGCGCCGTCCCCGCTACGCACCCGGATGACCGTGTTTGGTGATATTTTTCCACCGGCCACTTCCCCGGACGCCCCGGACTAATTTCGGGTCCAAATTGTCCAACTCGCCTTTGTTGTATTGTGAAATTATCTGTACAATGATATTCGGGTGAATTATTTAATTTACCCACACAATGAAGGCATTTGTCGGGGGAAATTTAGTGGGTTTTTTCTGAGAAAACTCTCTGAACAGGAGAATGGTTGCTTCTTTGTGAACTTTTATGTTGTTAGACCAGTTTATCTGTCATAGTGTTTTATCATGAAAATATTTTCTTTGTGCCATTTAGTAGACATTGTCGAAGTCATAGTATTTTATTCATAAATGTATAATTTACACGTCAAATAATAAAAAACAAAATCAAAATAAATAGCATACAAATTGTATACATTTTCAAAGTTTGAAATGACTACTTTACTGTACTGTATTGTACAGAAAACTGAGAAGCATTATACGAGTTTAATTTCTTTATTACAATTGTAATGACCCAAGTCAAATTTATTTCTTTACATTTTTATGGGAACTTTGCCATCACTCTCTAAAAATCGCTGTAACTATAAAAAGTTTGATCTAAAGATAATGGGATATTTTGTAAGATATAAATTGACACAATAATAATACATGGGACCAATGGCACCAATGGTGAGCCTGAACATAACATCACAATGCAGTGAAGTTATTTGAATAAATTAAGAGTACAAGTCACTGCCTAGGACAGCACTGTGCTCGTCACACACAGATATAGCATTTTTTTTTCGTGTAATTTCTTTTATGTCCTTCAAACCGGAACACAACAATAACGGCACACTATTACTTGACAGCAGAATAACTGGCAAAAGTGTAGTTTTTTACAAATGGGCTCTGCAAACTGTCCTATCATTAGTGAATTAGATGCATGCATGGGCTTGGCTAATTAATTATCCAGTTTTGTAGCCAAAGGATCTTGTAGCATGGAATCTTTGTACTTACTTATTCAGCGTCAATTCCTAATGTCTAACATGATAATATTGCTATGACGGTATTTTACTCATGCTCATAGATATTATATCTACGTAAAGCACAAACATAGAGCATTCCACCACAGATCATAGTTCAGAATTTAATTAGACTTGGCGTAATTTGTGTTTACTATCAGGACGAGGGTACACACGCGATTTAATATCGCGAGTGCGGGTAAAACCGAGAGTTCCGCGAGTTTACACCGCAACATGCGGTCGAAACACAACAGCGTTGTAGTTTAACTAACTGGAACATTATAACGAATATTCTGTTCGTTCTAAGTAAAATAAAATAAATAAAATAAAATTTATTTTTACAACATTGATCTTAACTATACAATATTTTCTTACAGCTATAAACAGGTATATTAATTTTCTCAGCCTGAACTAGGTAGAACCTGTGTTTCAGGCGAGTAAAATGCCTATTTTAACTAAGATAAATAATGAAGATAAATATAAAGATATTGTTGGGCATTCCTCACTACTCAACTAGGCCCAAACGAAGTAAAGCTTGTACTATGATAGTCAGTTAACTATAGGTTTAAAAATTGATGGATAAAACATACGTCCGCTTAGTTCAGATTCAGTTAAATCAAAGTTCAGATGGATTGTATGAAAGACGAAATCGTTAAGACGTGTTGTACTTAACATATACGTAAAAAGTAATGAGAGTAGGTGATTGATGACACATTATTGGTTTAGGCTCCCAATACTTTGGTTTGGTGTAGTAGTTTTGTTGGTGTTGGAAACTCCAGCAATATTTGTAACACAATTTGTTGTTTTGTACGGAAATCAAACCCTAAATCACTTTCATTTTTAACCGACTTCCAAAAAGGAGGAGGTTCTCTATTCAGTTGTATGTTTTTTTTTTTTTTTTGTATGTATGTTACTCGATAGCGCCGCCAATTGTCAATCAATTTCGATGGTTCTTGTTTTGTTTGGTAGATCATAGTTCAGAGGTGGTCCCATATAAATTTTATCGAAATCGGTGTAGTAGTTTTCGAAATATGAACAAAAACAACTAAAATTTACCTCGACGACATAGTGATTGCGTCATCCGTCTGTAGGTATCACTGTTACGGTAATAGGTAGACAGTGGAAATTTTCACAGATTATATATTTCTATTGCCGCTGTAACAACAAATACTAAGAATAAAACAAAATAAATATTTAAGGAGGGCTGGCATACAACAAACTTGATTACATCTTTATTGATTACTAACCATTAGTACAGCCCTAGCAAACTAGATGGCGCCACTAGTAAAATAACACGCGCTATCGACCTTCGAGTTAGAATCATCTATATCTCGAGCTGCATATTGAACACCTCCACCTCGTTTGGACAATATAATCGAAAGCAAGGCTATACTTTTTAACCCCCGACCAAAAAAATATCTGTCTGTCCTCTGTCTGTGGCACCGTAGTGACCGTAGAGCTCAAACGGATGGGCCGGTTGCGATGCGGTTTTTTCATTTTAAAAATAGTTTATTGATTTAATGAAAAGGCTACTCAAAAACTGAAACATGGGTTTTTTTAAACTTTTATAGGTTTACTTGACCGCCATCTCGCCTGATGTTAAGCGATGATGCGGTCTACGATGAAGCGTGTTTACCTAGAAAAAACCGATGCTCTCTCGATTTGAAGACACAAAGGTGAAATGATTACTTTGATATCTATAAAATTTCCCGTGATATCACGATTTTAAAATCACAATTTTGGACTCTCTCAAAAACGCTTCATACAAATCACTACAGAAACATAACGTAAGAATGATCATAAAGTAAGTTATTGTATGGTACCTATTATAATTTTATTTTGTTTTTATACATATGTACATATTGTAAATATTAAGATATATATATATGTACATTGTGTATACTTATGTAAATTAACGACAAATTGAATAGTTAAACTAAAAAATATCAAAATTAAAATTGTTACATATTTTATTCTATTTAAATACTGTCATTACATCAAATCTATACTTATAATAAAACTGTAATGGGTCGAATTCTGTACATTGAAGATATTTTGAAAAAAATTTTTTTAGAGCACTCCATAGTCGATACTGATGGCGAATCTGCATTTTTTTTCTTTCATGTCTGTCTGTCTGTCTGTCTGTCTGTCTGTCTGTCTGTCTTTCTGTATAGGGATCACGCATCACGCCGAAACTACTGATTCAATTCAGCTGAAACTTGGCATGATTTTAGTTTAAACTAAGGAAATTGCTGTAGGCTACTTTTGATCCCCAAATTCTGATCGGTTTTCTTGCGGGAAGGGGTGAAAGTCAGAATGTTTATTTGGTTGTAACTCATGTTTGCGTTGTTTAATTTCATTAATTCTTTTTTGTAGAAAGAACACATTTTTATATTGACCCATCAAAATTTGAACATTATCGGTTTGGTGGTTCGGAAATTACACAAACATTAAATAATAACGACACGCACGGCGCGTTCGGTACATACTAACTTCTAAATATTCTGTGTATCACAGACGATCCACAGAATATGTAGATTCTAGATTCAAGAAGTGCCCACGTGATCGCGTCGCGTCGTCTTGAATGACAAAATAATTGTCAAAAATATATTTTGTGTGGAAAAAGGAGGAGGATGAGAACATCCTCCTTCAAACAAGGAGCATGTTCTCAATCGGGTTGCATGTTTTTTTATTTGGTTTTATTTTACACGATAATTCCGCTAATTGTGAGTTGATTTTGATAATTCTTTGATTTTGATAATTCTTTTTTTGTTTGGTAGAAAATACTTCAGAGGTGATCTTATATATCGAAAACTCCCTGTTTTCGATATATAAGATCACCTCTGAAGTAGGTAGTTTTTCAAATATCAACAAAAAACAAATATCAGCTTAGATTTATCGGTATTTAGTTAGTCGAACGACAGAATTAAATTACCTGTCATTAAAGTAGATTTTTGTATTTTGGAGAAAACATATCAGCATAATAAGTAGTAGCATAAACAACCCATTAAATGTACCCACTGCTGGACGTTGGGGCCTTCTCTCGCAAGGAGAGAGACAAGGCTATAATCCACCACGCTGGCCCAGTGTCGGTTGGTGGATGACATATGACATATGACTTAGAACTTAGATTCTAGGTACATTTCGGATTCCTCACGATATTTTCCTTCACCGTTTAATTACCGGCATTACGAACATGACTCAGAAAAGATAGTGGTGCGTGTGGTTTTAAACCCTGGGTCTCCGGATCGACAGTCGGCGTTCTCCCGACTAAGTCAGCTGTAGCTTGCTATACCAGCCAGCCGGCCAGCCAGCCGGCCGTAACTTAAAGTATTATTTCAATCCAAATACTGTTTAAAATTTAAAGGTAGTGTTCAACAAGCTTCGGTAACCGAAGCAGACCGTTGTTAGGGTTCCGTACCTGACTTCGCTGTCCGTCCATCCTTCCGTCTGTCACCAGACTGTATCTCAAGAACGGTGATAGCTAAACAGTTGAAATTTTCACAGACGATGTATTTCTATTGCCGCTTTAACAAAAAATACTAAAACTAAAATAAATATTTTAGAGGGGCTTATTTCCATACAACAAACTTGACTTTTTTACCGTTTCTTGCTCGATACTAATAACGTACCTGTCACAGGTTGACGCTTTCACTATTCACATAATGTTAAGTTTTATGTTCTCTTTAAATGTAATTAATTAAAATAAAATAAATTTTTAAGGGGGCTCCCATACAATAAAATCATTTTATTTGCTAATGTTTCAGAACCCTTCGCGCTCGAGTTCCACTGGCATTTGACCGGTTATAATTTTTCAAAAATTTTGTAATATCCTATCCTTTCCTAATATTACGAGTATATAAATATGTAAATTTTTAAATTTTTAAATTTTTGCTGTTCAATTACGTTGGAATGGCTGAATGTATCGAGTTAAAATTTGAAACATATTCTTGGCTTAGCTTAAGTAACACATAGGGACATATAGATAAGTAACTATACATAGGCAATGTTTGGCCTATGTGTTCTTCGAGACTATAATCTAATGGTATTTCAAATTTCAGCCCGATCACTTGATACGTTCCGCCATGATTAAGTAACAAACATCCAAACATTGACATTCATAATATTTACAGTTACAGGACAACGTTGGAACGGCTGAACATATTGAAACGGCTGAAAATTGAAACAGATAACTTATAGTCTGAAATACCACATAATTATATGTACTATCTATCAACCTGAAAAGAAGCATGGGCCCTAAGGAAACAAATATTAACTATCACGTCAAAACGGCACAACGAATTGGGTTGGCATACGAAACACAGATAGTTTAGAGTCTAAAATTTCACATGGGGTCTAAGTCTATATTTTCGTTTAACTCCATATTAGTCTATAATAAGTATATATTTTCGTAAGGAACTTGATGTGATGGTAAGGTAAGAGCCAAAAATGAAAAATATATGCACCCGTTTTGGCGTAGATAATACAGGTGATTTACGTTCACAATCAAAATAACAAGCAACATTATATTCTCATTAGATGGCGCTAATGCCAGTTTAAATCTAAAATTATTGTGGTATGTATTTTTTCTTTCATCCCTAGGTGGCGTTACTGGTATTCTAAATTGTACTAATAAGTTTTTGCTGCTAAAAGGATTTTAATGCCGAATTTGGATTCTTTCGTTCTTGGATTTTTTTTCTGTGTTACAAATTCATACATTAACATTTCACTAAGACTTGGCTTAGATTTACGGGATCAACTTGCTTGAGAATCTATCATTAAAACTCAAAATTTTAATCATTTCGATTCCACACAGGCTTCGTTCAAAATTTTACGCGGGCGAAGTCGCGGGTAACAGTTAGAAAACAGCTTGCGGATAAAAAGAGATAAGTAGGTAATCAGATCATGCACATCAGCTTCAGACTTTTCGTAATGTATCCTATAAAATCCTACAAACTTAACACTTGCGGCTATGTTCGATACTACGAAACCTTAATAAGTATGTTTGATTTTGTTTAAAAAGAAAAATAAAGATGATAAAATTAAATAAATTTTGTGTGGAAATACAAATTCACTCAAACTCAAAGGGTTTTCAATGACTACTTATCCAAATATTTGACGGACGATACTTCCAACTAATGTATACGTCAGTAACATCTGCTTACGCGAACGAAGTAGCGGGTTCAGCTAGTGATATAATATAATTGCAGGACGTGTCGTCACTTCTATAATCAAACAGTGAACAACTAAGCTAGTTAAAACATCGTAAACTAACTAGCTTTTTGTAGTGAATATAAAAAGTTATTACTTAGTGAACACTGAGCTTTGGTTTATTCAAGTATTGTTATGTACTCTATGGTTTTAGCTGAAATAGTAGCAGGGCATTTAGCTAAACGTCTAACTTCTAAACCGCCGAGGGTGCGGCTGGGTAGTTATGTGCTCACTTGAGTCTAGGCATTATTAATAAACTTACACAAACTAAACTACAGTTACCTCGTGCGGATTAGATTCAAATGTATCTACCGTAAACCGGCTAATGACTGGTGAGTTAATTAATTATGTCCGAGGATGTGATCTTTTGTTTAAAATATTATTTTATATCACGAAAAAAAATTATTTAATATTTATAACATTAATTATTACAAACATTAATAGCAAATGACAAAATTAGCAAGTACGTTGACTTGGCTTATGAGATCGTGTCGGCAAACGGCCTGATAGCGATCAGTCTCTAGGATTTTTAACCCCCGTCAAAAAAAACGGGTGTTATAAGTTTGACGTCGATGTCTGTCTGTCTGTCTGTGTGTGTGTCTGTCGGTAGCACTGTAGAGCTCAAACAGATAGACTGATTTCGATGCGGTATTTTTTATTTAAAAGTTAATATCCGTGCGGATGATCTTAGCTACGTTTGGTTAATATGGATTCAAGATGGCCGCCTCCACAAAATGGCGGACAAAATATTTTTTCACGACCTACCTCAATATGGGTATCAAATGAAAGGGATTGACTAGTAAAATACTATACACTATAAAAAAATCAAATCCAAGATGGTCGCTTCCACAAAATGGCGAAATACATTTATTTATTCACAACTCCCTTAATATGGGTATCAAATGAAAGGGCTTGACTAGGAGAATGTTGTACAGATAACAAATCTAAGGTAGTCGGGAGTTAATCAAAAGTTTTAATTTTGTTGTTGTACTAGACGATGTGATAGTCGGCGATATGCATGCGGCGGTCATCAGCGCCCATTGTCAGGAGGTTCCTCACTTTAGCCGCCCTAACCACCGGTAGCTTGGGCCCTGCCCCGCTGCTGGCGGCGATGTAGGTTTAGGTTTTTATAATGTTTTGGTGTTTTTTTCTAATATTGTAAAAACGTAAATCTAAGAAAGGAATTAAATATCTAAGTAAATTTAACGAAAGATGTGAAATTACTGAAGGGAAATGTTTCCAAAGAATACGACATATCTTCTGGGTAATAATTTAAACTCTTCATGTTCCGTGATACTGTGCTGTTATAAACAGGCGTGTTGCCAACTATCAGGCACATAAGCTAGGCTTATTTCAACAACAATCAACAGCTAGTTTCGTCTAGAAAAAAATGCCATGCGTGGACACCACGTGATGCTTAC
The DNA here is from genome assembly GCA_017562165.1 of Ectropis grisescens. Taxonomy (NCBI): domain Eukaryota; kingdom Metazoa; phylum Arthropoda; class Insecta; order Lepidoptera; family Geometridae; genus Ectropis; species Ectropis grisescens. The sequence continues at coordinate 29,349,740 of CM029779.1, forward strand.
GCAATTTACGAAATTTGAATAATTCAGCATCCCCGTTTAGTCTCATCTCAGAGACACAACTTTAAAGCTTTCATACAGGTCGGCAGGTTAGCTGAGTTAAAGGCCGAATTAGCATTCCTTATTGAAATATCTGGACGTGAAAGGGTTTCGCCTGTTTCACCTTTTCTGCTTTTCTCTAAGGTATTTGATATGCGTGAATTAACGTAAAAAGAGAATCAGGGGCTGAACTATTTCTACTGAATTTGAGTAATTTGTGAAATTAAAATAAATAGAGTTTTAATTATTTATTAAGATAAAAAGAAACCTTTATTTTGATGGATTAAGTTCTATTGCTTATGAGCTATACAGGGTTACTGATAATAGGCCTGCATCCGTTTAAAGGTACGTTCTGTACATTTAAGGCCAGGTAGTTCTGTCAAATTAGGCATTTAACGCTGTCTTGTTCTCGCGACCGTCACCGACCGCGGAATCGGTGCCACAGTGCAGAAATAACATTAAAATATTGGACTATGTAATTTAAACTCATTTTTTGTTCAAGATTTGTTTATACTAGTGATAACAATTTTGTGAATAGTAATAAGAGTTTTTTTGATATATGAACGAAGAAATATTAAATTTATCTATACTCGTAGATATACAAAACTCAACCTTTTCTATTTGGTCACACTATAAGTTGAGAACGGCTTTTCCAATTTCATGCATCTTTTTAAAATGTTTCCTAATAATTCACAAGTTCGTCAAAAATTAAAAAAAAATGTGCTGAAACGTAATGAAAGGCCAGTAAAAATAGAAGGTTTTTTGGTCAACTTTGCACTAAATTTCTAATCCAATTTTTTCTATGAGCATAAAATTACAAAATGCTCACAGATCCAGGTAGAGCTTCAAACGCCAATTGAAAAAAAACTGTTTTAGCCGATATTTTGGAAACTATATATTTTGACAATAATTGTAAAAAATTAAATTTTGCATCTTTTGTTGCTAGTAAACTTTTTTTGTAAAACTTACTGTTTACGATTTATAACCCATTCAATGATACGATTGCTATGATGCCGATAATAGTGGATGAAAAATAATGTTGTCTACGATGGTACTTGTTTCTCTAATAGAAACAAGCACAGTGTACCTCGTAACCCCAAGGTTCGAACCTTCGACAAAAACCCACTCTGGCAATGCGTTTCACAGCTTAGTTGTTCTTATTACAAAAGTGGAGACCAAACTCTTCGTTCAACTCTTCAATCATGATGATGAACGGTGCTGTTTATTCGAGCAACGAGCAATGAGATAGAATAACTTTAATTTAAAAACCCCGACTACAAAAAAATCTACACGTAAAAGGACACTTTGGCGAGTCAGACTAGTCTTAGAATATCTTAGTTACCAAAAGCCGTTTGGAAGATATGTGAAATAAAAGATTTACAAACATAAAGATACGCGCGAAAACATAACCCTTCTTCCATTCCGGTAAAAGGGTCATGTTTATGCTACTGGTAACAAATTCACATCTTATTATTTTACATTGTTATCATCAAATTTGACATAATAAATCGTAATCGGTAAGTTCGAAAAAAAGTTTTTACTGGCAACAAAAGATGGGAAATTTTATTTTCTACAATAATAATAGGCTTTATAACTTTTTCAGAATATAAGCCAAAAACGTTTTTTCGAGCTGGCGCTTGAAGCTCCACTTGGATTGTTATTGTTTTGTGATTTTATGCTCAGGAAATGATTCTAAACCTTATATAAAAATACGAATCGGAAATTTAGTGCAGAGTTAAATCTACGAGTAATTTTACTGCCTAAAAAAGGCTTCTTATCAAATTTGGTCAGTGTCTAAATTTCTATGAACAATATTAACATTTTCACACAAAAAAAAAAAAACAATAAAAATTTGGTGGTGTCACAAACTTGGAAAAGAAAAAAAAAATAAAAATTCTAACAAAACCATACGTGTATCTATGGAAAGGTGTTCAAAATTGTATTGAAGTTCCTAACATTTTTTTTCTAAACTGAATAGTTTGCGCGAAAGTCTCTTCCAAGTGATAAAATCTGTATGTGAGGACTTTTCTTCCAAGTACTAAGTACCTTACTACCAAAGAATTTACCTAAATGGCATATATTAGGGGATTTACGCAGGGGATTTCTCCCCTCTCATTATTTCCTTATCCCGATCTCTGATTTAACGCACGAATATTTTACCGATACTTATCTATTTTCCATTGCATCCGCATTGATTTTTTTACTGATGTGGTATCGACGTCAGTTTTTGAGACTCCCCTATTGGTCTACAACATAAAGTAAACAGCGTACTAATTAGTATCAGCGTCTATTTGCAATTCCTATGAAAACGGTATCATAAATCAAGATCATAGCGTGCTTCACTAGTAATACCTACTGATATTGTTATACTGTGGCACTATGATCGTAATATTTAAAATATATCGGTTGTCAAAATTGCAAAATCAAGCACAGGCCGTCGTCCGTGAGCGCCGAAACGCGACTGATCAGGCTTGCCGACCGGCGCGCTATATATATGGTAGATATTAAAACATAGTGAATAACTGATACTTTTATCAAGTCAAACTCTGCGAATGCATCTATAACTTTTAGTGGGTTTCGTTGAGTACAAAATTTAGTAAAAAATTCATTAGTTTAGTCATAAACTTGAAAAAACTTTGTGAAAAGGGGTAACTTTGGGATTTTTTTCTATCAAGTAAAATTCATTAAATCGTGTTACTGACTGCGAATTGCACTAGATTAGATCCTTAACTAATACATATATTTTTTTCAGAGTTTAATACACTATTTTAAAGGTCTTAAAGTTGTTTTGAAAATTCAAAATTTCGGCCCACACGCCCTTAAATAAACAACCTTTGTTGTACAGCTTTGGCTAAAACTCAGTAGGTACATATTATGTACATATGACGGGCCTCGTGGCTTAGTGGGTAGTAACTCTGCCTGTGACGCCGAGGGTCGTGGGTTCGATTCCCACCCAGTGCAAATATTTGTGTGATAAATTCAAATGCTTGCACTGTGTCTGGGTGTTTCTATGTATAATAAGTATGTATTTAGAACTATATATGTAGTATATCAGCTATCTGGCTGCCATGTTACAAGCTTTGCTTAGATTGGTGTCAGATGGTGATGCGTGTGAGTTGTCCACCAATATTTATTTATTTATTATTTATATCTCAAAAAAATATGTGTTTGTAGTCCTCTCTAGCACTGTTTAGCGGCTGTTTAGTGTTTATTCACATCGGCACATCGTTTATTGAGCGTTAAAGAGCGCACGTGGATTTTTTACGAAGAGCGTGATGCTTTTAGACGGGGAAAATACACTTTTTTATTTTGTATGACAAAAAATTACGAAAATTTACGAATTGTTTGTAAACTGTAAAACAGAAGTTTAAGTATTTAATGTGTACTTGAGATAATAAAGGGATTAAGGCTGATTAATAACAATACCAATAACCTTGTATAAAAGTAGGAATATTAAGGAAGCGTGTGGTATAGTCACGTCGTCGTTACCAGCTCATGTTCGTCCGTTGCTGTACACACAAATTAATGTAGCCTCACAAGCGTTGCAGACGTCCAAGGAACCGTCTTTTTAGATTAATTTAACTACTGGACGTATTAAAATCGTATTAAAATAAAACAGGTATTGGTCAACATTTCCCACACTTCATTATCCAGCCTCAAACTTACCTTGTACTTATTATTATTATTAAAACCAAACGATAACTTAAATAGCTTAGATTTAACACTTAATGTAGATATGTAATTTAAATTATTCACGTAGAGACGAGAACGAAAATATCCCAATTCATCTCACAAATATTAAATTGTCCTAGATGGGAATTAAACGCTGCAAAATTGCTTGCCTTTCGGTTTTTTATCGGGTACACTTAGGAGAGTGTGCGACTGATTTACATGCTCTAATACCACCTTGCCCTTTTTTTCTATCGGAATGCTCGTAGCTCGAAAAAGTGACATCGTTTCATGGTTGATGTTCCAAAGACACGAACTAAGAGATTTGACTCTACTTTTGTGATAAGAACGTCTAGGCTGTGGAATACGTTGCCTGAGTGGGTTTTCCTTGTTGGTTACAATCTTTGTGTCTTCAAATCGAGAGCAAATCGGTTTCTTCCGCATCGTCGCTTAACATCAGGCGAGATGGCGGTCAAGTGTTAACCTATAAAAGTTAAAAAAAACACACATGGCTTTCGGCTCCATGAGCAAACTCACTACCTCACTCACTGCTCAATCACTAGACTAGAGACTAGAAAGCAGTCTCACTAGACTCACTACCGACCGAGTCACGGGACCAGTCAATTATATACCAAACGATTAAAAAAAAAATGATCTCCTACTGAAACGCACTAAACCTGTACCTATTAATAACAACAACCACATTAGGTTCAATGAGAGCTACCTACCTATAACTACTGTCTAACTTAGTACTTACATACACTACGCACATATGAGTTATCTATGAAGATCTAAAGATAATCAAAATGATCAAGCCTACTATCGATTAGAACTGCGAGTAGCGTGCTAGCGGTATTACCACGCCGAATGGCAATGCTTACTCATTGGGTCGTATAAACACTCTAGCATTTTGGTCTCACATCGCGTCCAGTTGACCAAGCATCGGAAAGGCTTTTGAAGATCTCCAATTATTTTAAAACAATTTTCAGAAGTTTTTAATGTAATTTACAAATACTTGATTTTCTCTAATCAACACGTTATAATCATTACATCAATAATAGAGCTTAACAACTGAACACCATACTTCCCAAATATATTAAAACGTCTACTCCGTTCGACTACGTCAAATTAGTCAATTTATAAACATCAATACATAGATTCGAGATTACTTTTCAAAACTCATCTAAAATTTTCTGGCAAAACTCGCGGCCCATAAAATATATTCAATCTACCTTATGGACCCTTACTGCGTAAACTACTATTCAGAAATACATGGCCGTTCGGATGTACTCATAAATCCCTTTTAGGGCCAACCTTTGCGACTGTAGACCACTTTTTTATCGGCGCCCGTCGGTTTGCTGTTTTCCCGTGTTTCCTTTATTTGTTGTAGTGTTTACGCTTCAGCCTATCGGATTAAGTTCTCTTTTGATTTGCAATTTTTTACGAGGATAGGTAAGGGGAGGGAAAGAGGTTTATGTTAGTTTTGTTAGAGATATTGCGTGTGAAACTCGATATCGTTATACGATAAAATTGCGATGGTGGCGCCACATAAACACGTAAATTGTTGGTGAACTAAAGGATCAGTTTTGTAGTGTGGAGATACGTTTTACTTGAATACATTCAGTTTTTGAGTTGAATATTGTTTGAGGTGGGAAAACAGTTGAACTTGCAACACTGATACCGTTATTGATACATCTTTTTTTTGTTATTATTTTGCCGCTCCACAGACTCTGGGGTCCGTGGCCTTTGTTATTACAATTATCTTTTTTTACAAATTTCTTGGATTAGGAGAAGAAAAGGAAAATAGGAGGGTGATGTGAACATTGAATTCTAGTACTAGTCCGATTTCGTCTGTTGAGCCGATCACTACCGGTTGGGGTTCCGATAGTAATCGACTCGACATCGTCTTTTGCTCAAGCTGCCTCCTCCCGGCGCAGAGCCTCCACTACTGCCGCGTTTCTGTCTTTTATGGCCATCTGTAGGTTGAACTCTCGGATGGTATTTGGTGATGCAGCTAACGCTCGCCGTACGAACCGACGGATGGCGTTGTCGGTGTCGTCAGCGATTTTTCGTCAGTTATTGATACATCTGTTTACGAGTATAGTTAGTAAGTACTAGCAGTCCCCTACCGTTTTACCGGCGCAGTTTCAGAACTTAATTGCGATTCAAATTATTGTTATTTGCCGTGGTCACGAGAAAACAAAGGAACTAAAATAATTTTATAGATCTCGATTAACGACAATGATATCGATGTAAGTTCACATCGTGAAAGCTTACAAACGAAATACGAGAACTATTAAAACTATTTACTACATTGAATGTTTATTTCTCGAGCAAATAAGAATAAACCTGATCAGGTCCAAACATAGAACTCAAATATGATGATGCAAAATAACACGAAACCAACTTTTTGTGGCCCAAAAGTCAGCGTTATTTTGCCTGGTGCGAATGTGTAATATAAATATGGATATTTCCGTTTGACCTAAATGTATCATTCTATTTTGTTGTATAACTGCTTATAATCAGAAGCCCGTGTCATTTGTTTTTTTTTTTAACGTACGTACATAATATATCTTCGATTAAGAAAAGAAAAAGAGAGGAAGGAAAACTTTCGACCCAATTCTAGTGCACTTAAGTCCAATTTTGCTATTGTCTAAGTAATCTCCTTCCCGCTCAGAGCCTCCACTACTACCACATTTCTGTCCTATGTACCATTCCATTTTCACAATAAATATAATTTCACAATATTTCATCAAATTAGCCAAAACAATCTCACGATTTCTGTCGGTGACAGGCACAACCGCGGGGCGAAAGCAGTTGCTGACAGCCTCCGAACTAAAATTGGCTATAAATCGGTATTATAGGAATATTAATCAATTTTGCGGTTTAGTTTGAACCTCTTAACGAGGCAATCTGTTCTATCTTCAGACTACGCTCCTTCAAACTTTCCAACGGATGAGTTATTATAAAGATTCAATGGGTATAATAGGGTGGGAACATTTTATTAATAGCTGCAGCCGCTGCGGTGAAACTTTCACTTTATAACTTTGTTTTGCTTTTAAACTGATGTTTTAAAATTAAAATTAAAAGAAAATTTAAATTTATGTATTTTACACTTTATATTCAAGTAAATATAAAAAAGGTATGAAGCTACGAGTACTGTGGTGTTGTTTTAGTCAAGAAAAATTACATTTGTTACTGTTAGAAACACATCCATGCCAACTACTGCTTACGGCTGCCTAATCAACACACACTACGACCACCGCATGACCTCATACGTAATATTGTAATGGCACCACATAACACACCACAGTACCATGTAACTATTCTGATCATCTATTTATTATTATATATACTACACTCACATACCTCAAAACCACCTTGTATAACAAACACACACCACCGCATACATACTCACCTCGCACACTGATTATCTCTCACTTATCGTAAATCACAAATACCCTTAGATTAAGAAATTTGTAAACTCTTTGCAAATACCCTTTAACCATTTTTTAATTATCTGGCATGCATTACGTCCTTTACCATTACGTCCTTTTATTCAAAACTTTGTTTGTTTACTAAATACCCTCAGCACAAGAAGGAGCCTGGATACCCACGTCACAGGTCACTCTAGTGTGGGATCCAGTGATCACCGACTGATTTTTTACTTTATTTGTTTTATTGTATACTTACACCCTACATGTTTAATTAATTAAGTTGGTATTGTAAGTAACTTAAGTTTTTCTGCTTTTTTTTCATTTCCAATATCTTTTTATTTTTCATATCTAGCAATTTGGCAATTATTTACCATGTGGCAGTTGTTAACTCTGTTAGGATAGATAATCATTTTCAATATATTATGATCCTTTTAGTGTATGTAAGTGTATCATATCTCTGTGTGTGAGGGTGAATGTGTGTTATCTATACTAGTGTAGTATAAAGCTGAGTAAAGAGCTTTTATTGTTTGAACGCGCTAATCTCAGGCACTACTGTACTGTTTTTTTTAATTTATTTACTGTTGGAGATGTGTTCTGTACGTGTACTTGATCTCTACCACAGGTAAAGTTGGGGCGAACCGCTAGTTTGAAGATAAATATGAGAGTGAACTAGTAACATTGCTGTCACTTGTTTTTTTGCTGTATGTAAGTACACACAATTGCTGAGTGTACTAACATACAGGCACACTTATACATATTATTATATAAGACAAAACATCTCCCATACCATTCTTAGACTGCAGGCCCGTGAACAAAATGTATGGGTCATATGATACAGCAGAAGACCTATGTAGGATGATAGAAGGGTATAAAGTAATAAGATTGAGCACTATGCCGTCACTTGTAAGCTGTCCAACTGAGTGCAGTTGAAGAGGAAGGGTTCAAAACCTCGATATTTTCTCCTTGTCGCATGAATTTTGTACGGCGTTGCGAAATAATAGATTAGAAGAGGTATTGAAACTAGAAAAATTATACATTTTAATTATTAGTTTGTGAAAAAAAAACCTGATTTTCCGACAATTTACAGAGTAAATTTGGTCATTTGATTATGTTCGGCATTTGAATGCGCGAATATCGCGATCCCCAAGTTAATCTCACACGCAAAGTTCAACAGACAAACTCATAAGCAGGAAAATAAAAGGAGGAAATGGGACTTACGAAAGCGAGGTCGTAGCTCGGGAACATCCAGTAGGCGGCCGCCTAAGTACAGGCTAGCAAGCCTGGTCTCCTTCAATCCGTCACAAATAGCACAGAACATATAGTTTTGTATAGTTTTTAACAACAGGGAGCACGTCACACCCCCGTAACGAATCTCAACACACCTGTCTCGAGTCAAAGTTCTTCGCACAGTGCTCGCGCGCGGGTCAATTCGTCAATGAGACAAGGACGGACAAGGGCTGAAATATGGTAGGAAAAGGAGACGGAACATATGAAAATGTCTGCTTATTCAATAACAGCTATTTAGCGTTAACAGCATTGGTTCCATAAAGTTTCAATACCTCTTTTAATACATTATTTCGCAAGCCGTACAAATATCATGCGACAAGCAGAAATGATCGAGGTTTAGAACTGCACTCAGTTGGACAGCTTACAAGTGACGGCATAGTGCTCAATCTTATTAATTTATACCCTTCTATCATCCTACATAGGTCTCCTGCTGTATCATATGACCCATAAATTTTGTTCACGGGCCTGCAGTCTATCTCAAAAGTAAGTTAATTATTACAACACAAAATATAGGCAGTCTTCAATACTATTATTTTATATGGTTTAGGTAGGTAATTGTACATGTATGATGCCATTAGAATAGATATTTATTTAGAGGTAGTTTATTGTGTAATGATTTTCGTGAATAGTATTTGTTGTATGTATGTTCCTGCCTTTTTCTTATAGTTTTGTCTGTCCTAAGGTAATAGCATATAAAAAACATTTGTTTTCTCGTATCATTAGAATTATGCATTATGATATTGGAAAAATTGTAAAAACCGATGTTTATAATAAAACGCAAGAGATTAGTTGCGCAGTAGATAGATAAGATTAGTTATAACATGTTTGGATTATTTTATTTTGAATAATATCCGAAAATTGGTGAAGATCGTATCACTTTACAAATAACTTCATAATATTCAAGTCAAAGCTCACTTCCGTGCTATCCTCGTTTAAACAACTCTCCAAAATGAAGACGAAAGTGAAAATTAAGTGATTTAGAGCGAAACGAACTCCACGCTATCCAAACACGCTTAAATAAAGACACGAAAACATTATAAGAAAAATGTAAAGTTTTATTAGAAAATGCTGAAGTGGCTCTCTTTGTTGTGTGTAGAGGTGAGTTGTATGTCGTACCGTCCACTCCGTGACCAGCGTCGGATGAAGGCACGTAATTGCGTCCTTGGGGGAAGATCCACATTTTTCACCTTCAGTATTATTTCCGTCGAGCGCGTCATGGGGGCGTGTTCAATTGTTTTATGATGGTATATGGTTATTGTGGCGATGAAAGGGACACTCTTTTGTTCATTTTGGATAATTTTTATTCGAATACTCGCAGTTATTTGAGTACTTTATCCTGTTTAAATGTTTGCTGACAAGATATTTTTACATAAATGCTGTGATGAATCCTTATGTTGTTGTAATTAACTGTCCTCGTCTTTTTTAAAATACTCATAGGCACATAAACACGTTTCACAGACGTATGTACTTATACCTATAACAATTGATAGTAAATTGTGTCGTCACATTATCACTTACCTATAAGTGTTCGTTGTTAAAATGACTCGGATAATAACATCCTACGATTTGATCATAATCTACTTGGAATAGTTTGGTTCACATTTTTTTAATTGAAAGAATCATCGAATAGTTATTAATAAATAGGTAAATATCCGTCGACATTTATTCACTCGAATATGAATTAGGTATTTTCCGAGTATTACGTAACGCTGTAAGTGACGTTGTAATAATACGGCCTTCTGCAAACCAGCGGCTGAAACTTATCAAAACAAATCCTTCCCTCGCCAGCCTGTCTCTATCGCGCTACAAATAGCCTATTTCCCGAGAAATACCACAATTTACCACAAAAATAGCATATTCTTATGTGTCTTTATTCTTTATTCTTATATTTAAATATCAAAATCCAACACCAAATGAAAGTCGGTAGAAACTATTTTGGCGGGAACCGAGGCAGACGAATTCAGTGGACCTTGTTTGCTGAGCGCGCTTTCGCTCGGCGTTACATAACAAAGCTGACCAAGGCCAGGCCCGCAAGTCAAAATGTGAATTTAGAATTAGTCTTTTTTTTATTTAAAAATTCTGTAGACATTACCTCAGGTTAATCTCACCATTGAAAGTGTTTAAATTATAGTCATTTTTTGTTCTATCATCTAATTTAACAAATCTAATAGATATCAAAATGCTCGAGTAAAATAACTTTTAGGAGGCATTATTGGTTCTCCAACTGAAAACCCGTCTAAGCCTTGGAAATAGCTAAAGGTAGCTTGATCGATTTCGACCGTATCTATTTATGGCTCGCCATACATTTTTAAACCGTCAGTTTGACCCGGTTGCTAGAACAGTTGAGCAGCGGTGATTAGAAGTTTTCAAACACGTACGGCGTCCTATGACAATGTTTGGTTTTTCAGCGGACAAACTTTGAGATGTGATGTTGGCTTAGGCATTGAACGCACTGTGTTCTCTTATCGTATAGCTTATCTGTGGACTTTAAACTTTGTGTGTAGATTTTTAATATTTTAAAATTAAATACAAAAGTTGTCACCCAGAAAGTGAAGCTCTGGAAGGTCTTTTAATGAAGTTTCAGCTACAAGACACATCACACTAATCTATGCTAATATGATAAATCTGAAGAGATTATTTGTTTGAACGCGCTAATTTCAAGAACTACTGGACCGATTTGAACATTTTTTTCACCGTATGATATGTTCGTGATCTGTTAGTGCTTTTTTATTATAAATAAAGTGTGAGGAGACGAGCTGGACATGTGCCTGATAGTAAGCAGCATGCCAAACCATTACATAGCACTGTACTGCGCTCATCACCCAGAGATCTAAGATGTTATATTTCTAAACCTTGCAATTTCTCTGGAAACATTGCCCTTCAAACCGGAACACAGTAACGTTTGCGCATTACTGCTTGGCGGTAGAATATAATATATTATGTACCACGGGCGAAGCCGGGATGGACGGCTTTCGCGAGATAAAAAGCAGCCTATGTGTTCTTCCTGACTACAGCCCTTGTTACACTTGGCTAAATTGAGAGTGATTGAGTTCAGAAGAGAGTTTAAAAGCAAGTTAGAAGCAATCATTTTGAATTTAGTATGCTAGCCCTGAACTTTTACTATTACACTTCATATCTCAAAATTAGCCGTCTAAGCAAGTCAGCGGGTAAGCATGTGTTCTTAGTTCGTACGAACTCTAATCAATGGTACACATTTCGTTCATCAGAAAATACGTGACAGCAGGCGGCTCTGAGATATTGGACTATACATAGTATAAATAAAACAAAGTCGCTTTCTCTGTCCCTAAAACCATTTGTATGCTTAAATCTATAAAACTACGCAACGGATTTTGATGCGGTTTTTTTAATAGATAGAGTAATTGAAGAAGAAGGTTAATAAGGAAGTTATATATATACGTGCATTAAATAGCAGAGAAACATGGATATTTTAAACGTTTCTAATGTAATGTCATAAATAAACACATTTTTTGCGCTTACACTGCAAACGCTGGATGAACCCTATGAGCTAGATCAATATAATGTACTTCAGTATTATACCCCTTCAAAAGGTCTACAAAAAGTCTACAATAGTATATGTCTATCTCTTGGGAATAACCCACAATAACCATTTTTATTAGTACTTATATTTATTACCAGCATTGCACCCGTACGAAGCCAGGGCGGGTCGCTTATTTGTGATACAAATAGGATGTACCTACAACACAAAGCCAAGCACCCCACTACAATAATATTTCTTAACATTTGTTAGTTATGTTCGTGATATTCGACCCGGCGGCGGGCGGGGCGTCCGTTATTGTCCCATGAAGCGACATTATCGCGGATTTGCATTCAAATTGAAAAACGCCCATTAACATAATAAACTGTTTGTATTTGTGTCAACACGCAACTCAACTTTTGCTTTATAATATAAACAACAGAAGCAAATGTTGCCACATTACAATAACACTCGTAGCTCGCTGTGGTATTACCTGCGTAGATCACGTTCTTGTAATTTTCACGGGTTAAATAGTATTTATGTCATAAATGAACCCGATTCCATTCTACCCATTCAAATTCCAACCAAATATGTTCAGGCGTTCATGCAATCATGATTGCGGAACAAACATTCACACTTTTACGTATATGATACTAGATGTCCGCCCCGGCTTCGCCCGTGGTATATTATGTAGCACTCGTCAGGATCCCGTACATATACAACGGTGAAAGAATGACTGAAATCGGTTCAGACATTCCTGAGAATATCACTTTCAAACAAAAAAACCTCTTCAGCTATCTGCTACGCCACCTGTCTGAAACTGGTCGTACCAACTCAGATTTAGAAACAAAGATTAGCAAAGGTTCTTCAAATTCAACTTTTTCTTTTGGCTTCCATTCGGTGATGTCACCGTTGACATGACGACGATGAAATGACGTTTAGATGTCGTTTACGTTTTAAGTCACGTCACACGGGAACGCGGTCGAACGGGATATTCGTCGTTGTTTGACGTCTCACGGGAACGTGATAAAATTATCCTATGTCCTTTTCCTGGTCCTGAGCTCACAAATTTTCTGCCAAATTGATACAGCCTTTCTTGAGTTATAAATGGTGTAACTAACACGACTTTCTTTTATATATATAGATTATGGTAGCTAGAATGCTTACGACGCCGACGTCAGGTAACTAGCAATTTTTTTTACAATTTACTGTGGCTACGCTGTTAATATAGTTTGCCCAGTGACACATACTCCATATGATAAAAAAACAATGAAATGGTTTAATTTATTATTTAACGGTTTAAAACTTTTTAGTGGATCAAATCGTTTTGGTGTAAATTTAATTATGCAATAGAGTTCAGTAGTCAAACTTACCTTGGATTTGTTAAAAAAACAGCAGACATAGGGATTGTCGATAAAACGTGAAACTTTTAATTTAGAATTTTACAATACGTATAACTAATATAGGTACTGCTATTAAGCATGTCAGGGACGCGAACTGACAAGATTTCAACCTTTCAAAAAGCGTTTAACGCGCACGTTCCGCTCCGCTACGCACAACGCTACTCCGCTTTATTGGCATGTCAGTGACGTGATCTCTTATTTTTTTCTAAAAAAAAGTGCACAACACTGTTAAATAAGTTTTAACTTAAAATAATACTTGATTCGAGAACGTGAGAAAACAGACTGAACTCGTAGAATACAAAACACTTAATTACAATAAAGAACAATAGTGATTCTTCTGCTCTTACTAGCGTCTCTACCACCCAACTAAATCGGCTATGGATTAGCTATTGTTGTCTCTATCATTTCAAGCGAAAAGAAAAGAGAGAGCAATAACCAAGTTAAGATAGCTTTAGGTAGGCGGTAGACGTTTTAGGAATTTGTCGTTTTTGGAAGTTGTAATTTTAGGAAGTTGTCGTTTTAGGAACTTGTCATTTTAAAAAGTTGTCGTTTTACTAATTTGTCATTTTAGGCAGTTGTCGTTTTAGGAACTTGTCATTTTATAAAGTTGTCGTTTTACTAATTTGTTATTTTAGACAGTTGTCGTTTTAGGAACTTGTCATTTTAAAAAGTTTTCGTTTTAGGAATTTGTCATTTTAGGAAGTTGTCGTTTTAGGAACTTGTCATTTTAAAAAGCTTTCGTTTTAGGAATTTGTCATTTTAGGCAGTTGTCGTTTTAGGAACTTGTCATTTTATAAAGTTGTCGTTTTACTAATTTGTTATTTTAGGCAGTTGTCGTTTTAGGAACTTGTCATTTTAAAAAGTTTTCGTTTTAGGAATTTGTCATTTTAGGAAGTTGTCGTTCTCAGCCTGAGGGGACCGAAGCTCTTACTGCCCGCACGGCCGCGGCTTCCAACTAGCTAATGCCACTCACCACTGCATTGCGACTCCGTATTCTGTAAACGCCTGAATTTGTAAATAATCCTCGCCTCGCTCCTCGCGCGCTAAGACAGGGCTCGGGCCAAATAAAGACTTTTATCCTAAAATGGATCTCGTTTCCTTTTAAAATTTTGTAAATTTGGTTAAATGAAAAAGCGAGATGCAATCTTGGTCGTGGTTTTGAAAGGCAACACATTCTCAAAACAAATTCCAAAGTTAAAACACATAAAAAAGATAGATAAAATACACCATGATTTCGTAGAAATGGTACTAGGATACGATTTTTAAGAATTTCGGATTGAAATTCTTTACCGCTGACTTGGAACAGATGGGGATTTAGCTGCGCGACCGAACTGAAAAAAATGTGAGACTTAACCCGTAAGAATAATAAATAACGGAAGTGACGCATAATGTGACAATGTCTTATAGAGAGACGCACTTTGACCTAGAAAGTATATCTTTCCTCCGTATATATTTCTGTAAAAATACATTAAATGTATCTTATTTTTCTTTATCTGTGACACGTATCTATATTTTTAATCTATGATATATAGCAACCTCTACTCTTTGAAATAAATAATCTATGACTACACTCAGGAACGTTCGATTGTTTTAATACAATTCCATTCAATTATTTTTTTAACTCGCTCCTCCTCGCTATCACAATGATGCTCAAATGAAGACAAAAAAGTAAGAAATGTTCAAAACTTTATAAATGGCGCGGCCTAAAATCTCATTTATAACATAATTAATTTTAAAGTATACTAGATAGCGCAGCCGAAACCCTTCTGCCCTTGAAAGGACCAGGAGAGTGAAAATTTATACGGTCGATGGGGTTCCTCCGTCATTAACTTGTGAAAAATGCCTGTGGGTTTCCCTAAAATGAGTAACTTTTGAGTAGAATACATTTTGTGTGGTCTTGTAAATTTTTTTGTTAAATAAATAAATTGTTTATTTCGAAAAAACACAATACAGCACAATTAACATGTTAGTTTTCACTATGAGTTGATATACATCTACTAGAAGTACCATTGAGCCCCAAACTAGACTCAGCCTGTATCTTTGTCGCCTCTTCAAATTTCCGGAATGTTCCAAGTAAGATCGCTCGATATTATTGAATATTATACTTTAGAATTTCTTGGATCCGTGTTTTCTACTAACAGTATAACAGTAGTAGTAGTGGTAGGACTCTTAGCAGAGTCCGCCTGGGGAAGTGCCACACCTTTGCCAGTTATTCTACCGCCAAGCAGTAATGTGCAAACATTACTGTGTTCCGGTTTGAAGGGCAATGTTTCCAGAGAAATTACAGGGCTTAGAGATATAACATCTAAGATGTCTGGGTGACGAGCGCAGTGCAGTGCTAGGTAATTATTTGGACTCTTCACGTCCCAATAGCTGCGAGTCACTGTGCTGTTGTGTGGCAGGCATGTTGCTTACCATCAGGCACATGTACTGCTCGTCTCGTCACTCTTTATTAAAAAAAAAATACTATCAGCGCTCCACGGTTTCCCCTGCGCAGTTCACGTTCCCATTACATTCCTGGGATAAAAGAACCTTTGTGCTATTCTAGTCCTAGTTAAAATGTGTTCTAAATTTGAACCCGACCCGTCCAAGTGTTCCGCTATATTTGAGCACCAAACATACAGACTTTGATAACTATAATATTTAGTAAAATTACAAAAAAATATATTTAAAGAACGGTTAACAGCAAATGTAAGTTATACACGAGCATTTTTATTTCCTAATTTGAATAAATAAATATTGGTGAACATTTCACACACAACACTATCTGACCCCAAACTAAGCAAAGCTAAATTGTACTATGGAAGCCAGATAGCTGTTATAATACTTGTATAATTTAAATACATACTAATTATACATAGAAAACACCCAGCCACAGTACAAATATTTGAATTCATCACACACTTTGCACTGGGTGGGGATCGAGTCCACGACCCACGGCTTTGTAGGCAGACGTACTACCAACTAAACTACCAAGCACCTACCACATTACCGATTTAGCAATTTAAATACACGGCAACACTGCCGTACGGAACACAGTCACTCCTGTAATTAATCGCTTTTTAACTATAAAAATGACCCAAAAGCCAATTGAAGGTTTATTTCGTTAGTTATATAAAGCCTTAAGTGAAAAAATCGACGAATTGAAGTCCGAAATCACTATTCAGAGGCAGATAATTGAAGATCAAAACTCAAGAATATCAAATCAGAGTCAGCTGATCGCAGATTTGAAAACAGCTGTCACTGCTAACGGTCAGCTGATAAACGCGGTGAGTCAAACGACAACAAATACTGCAGTGACGTCAGCACCAGTTTCGCAGCGGCCTATTCGACAAGCGCGGCTCGCTGCTCAGGCAGCGGCTGCTTCGGCGAATAATGCGCTTCCAAGCTCGAAGAAGACCAATCCAAAGACGCCAGCAGCGGAGCCAATCAACGTGAAGACACAAACACCCGAGGTGAGTCGACAATGCGCGATTGTTTCTACTCCGGCTAACAAGGGGGCTACTGTGAAAGGGCCTATAACCGAAAGTGACAAGTTGCCTAACAAATTGTCTAACTACATAGTAGACAACGGTAAAAGACTAGTGGAGACCAACCAGAATGACCTGATCCCTGGAAAAGATGGGGGATGGCAAACAGCTGGCCGTAAGAGGAAAACTAATCGCAAAATTTTAGCTATCGCTGGGGCAGGAAAAGGCGATACAGAACTATTAACTGTGGAGCGTATGAAGTGGATGACGGCCTGGTCGTTCAGACCAGAGACAACAACTGAGAATATTCGTAACTACCTAAACAGGCGTATCAAATCTGACGACTACGTAATTGAAAAAAGAAATATACAGTCTACAAGACATGCAGCTTTTGTGATCGGTTGCCCCGAGAGCATGTATGATAACATCAATACCCCGAATACGTGGCCTGCGGGGGTAATGATTTCAGAATGGTTTCGGAGTAGGCCCCGTACCGAGCGGGGCACGACCACTAACACTAACGAATCGGGAGTCGCACGAGGACCGACCGCCGCATTTTGAACCTGACTGCGAGCCGGCGCGGCTGCCACAGCGCGCGCTAGTGAATGACCAACTTATTGTATGTTTACAAAATGTGCGATCGATTGATAACAAAACGCCAAAGTTAGAAGTTCTATTAAACAGTGTTTTGCAATGTGATATACTAGCAGTGACAGAGCATTGGCTGACTGAATCTAAGCTCAAAAGTGTTAGCATAGCGGGATATAAGTTAGGTTCCAGCTACTGCAGAAAAAATCATATGCACGGTGGATCTTGTTTATTTATTAAAGAAAGCGTTAAAGTCGTAGAAAACTTAGATCTCGTAAATTTAAGTTCGGAGATGTATTGTGAGGTGTCTGCGGTGGACCTAATAGATAGGCATGTATCCGTAGTATGCGTATATAGAACTGGCTTGGCAAGCATACATCAGTTTATGATTTGTTTTGAACGACTACTGACTAAGATTAACGAACTTGACTTGAAATGCGTTGTGTTGGGTGACTTCAACATTGATACACTTTGTAATGTAAACTCAGAGCGAAAACAACTCTCGGACGTGTTGTCTGCCCATGGTATGGTTAATTTCGTGGATTTTCCAACCCGTGTGACGTCACATCACGTATCGAGTCTGGATCATGTTTATAGTAATATACCGCGTGAGGTAATAATAGTGACCCCAGTTAACACTTTTTTGAGTGATCACTGCGCGGTAAGGGCCGAAATAACACAGCCTGTGGCATCGTTTCCTAAGCCGCAACATATTCTTAAAAGAAATTACACAAAACTCAACCAGTGTAATTTTTCATGTGCAGTTGAGGGTACGGACGGGCAATATATTCTCGCACGAAATGCCTCAGCGGACTCACTGACGAAATCTGTGATACATATAATTATGAATAAATTTGACGATTGTTTTCCACTACGGCGCGTAGTTAAGGTTTATAGACGATCCTCTTGGGTGACGGACGACATTAAGAGTGTTAGATTATTATTATTTGATATAATGGAACTGTGTGACAGGAATCCCAACATTGACATTTTAAAACAATTCACATATGATTTAAATATTATTTATGATAAATTACTAAGCACTAAAAAGAGCAGTCATTACTCTTCAATATTATTCAAAAGTAAAAACCACACAAAAACAATGTGGAAAATTGTAAATGAAGAAAGAGGGAAAGACAGTTCGTGTGATCTCGACTTCACAGATATCGTCAGGGATTCAGCGGGAGACTCTTTCAGTACTAAAACGGATTTATTAAACACTAGCTGAACCCGCTACTTCGTTCGCGTAAGCAGATGTTACTGACTTATAGTGTAAATTAGTTGGAAGTATCGTACGTCAAAATATTTGCATAATGTAATCATGGAAAAACCGAGTGAATTTGTTTTCCCACACAAAAAAATATTTAATTTTATCATCTTTATTTTTCTTTTTTTAAACAAAATTAAACATACTTATTAAGGTTTCGTAGTATCGAACATAGCCGCAAGTGTTAAGTTTGTAAGATTTTTATAGGATACATTACGAAAATTCTGAAGCTGATGTGTATGATCTGATTACCTACATTTCTCTTTTTATCCGCAAGCTGTTTTCTAGCTGTTACCCGCGACTTCGCCCGCGTAAAATTTTGAACGAAGCCTGTGTGGAAAAGATCAAAAAGATTAAAATTTTGAGTTTTAATGATAGGTACTCAAGCAAGTTGAACCCGTAAATCTAAGCCAAGTCTTAGTGAAATGTTAATGTATGAATTTAATTGTAACACAGAAAAAAAAACCAAGAACGAAAGAATCCAAATTCGGCATCAAAATCCTTTTAGCAGCAAAAACTTATTAGTACAATTTAGAATACCAGTTACGCCACCTAGTGATGAAAGAAAAAATACATACCACAATAGCAAAACATTGATTTAAATTGCCTTTAGTGCTTTTAGATTTAAACTGGCATTAGCGCCATCTAATGAGAATATAATGTTGCTTGTTATTTTGATTGTGAACGCAAACCACCTGTATTATCTACGCCAAAACGGGTGCATACATTTTTAATTTTTGGCTTTTACCTTACCATCACATCAAGTTCCTTACAAAAATATATACTTATTAGATATAGATTAATATGGAGTTAAACGAAAATATAGACTTAGACCCCATGTGAAATTTTAGACTCTAAACTATGTGTGGTATTTCAGACTATAAGTTATCTGTTTCAATTTTCTACCAAATTTGCTTAGTCTTTCCGACGTCACAGTAACCGATTTGCTATTTCTGATTACAAACTACGTGTGTTTTGAATTCCTTCCAAATATGTTCAGCCGTTCCAACGTTATCCTGTAACTGTAAATATTATGAATGTCAATGTTTGGATGTTTGTTACTTAATCATGGCGGAACGTATCAAGTGATCGGGCTGAAATTTGAAATACAATTAGATTATAGTCTGGAAGAACACATAGGCCAAACATTGCCTATGTATAGTTACTTATCTATATGTCCCTATGTGTTACTTAAGCTAAGCCAAGAATATGTTTAAAATTTTAACTCGATACATTCAGCCATTCCAACGTAATTGAGCAGCAAAAATTTAAATATTGACATATTTATATAATATTAGGAAAGGATAGGATATTACAAAATTTTTGAAAAAATAAAACCGGTCAAATGCCAGTGGGACTCGCGCGCAAAGGTTCTGAACCATTAGCAAATAAAATGATTTTATTGTATGGGAGCCCCCTTAAAAATTTATTTTATTTTAATTACTTACATTTAAGAGAACATAAAACTTAATATTATGTGAATAGTGAAAGCGTCAACCAGTGACAGGTACGTTATTAGTATCCAGCAAGAAACGGTAAAAAAGTCAAGTTTGTTGTATGGAATTAAGCCCCTCTTAAATATTTATTTTAGTTTTAGTATTTTTTGTTAAAGCAGCAATAGAAATACATCGTCTGTGTAAATTTCAACTGTCTAGCTATCACCGTTCTTGAGATACAGTCTGGTGACAGACGGAAGGATGGACGGACAGCGAAGTCAGGTACGGAACCCTAACAACGGTCTGCTTCGGTTACCGAAGCTTGTTGAACACTACCTTTAAATTTTAAACAGTATTTGGATTGAAATAATACGTTAAGTTACGGCTGGTCTAGTAAGCTACAGCTGACTTAGTCGGGAGAACGCCGACTGTTGATCCGGAGACCCAGGGTTCAAAACCACGCGCACCACTATCTTTTCTGAGTCATGTTCGTAATGCCGGTAATTAAACGGTGAAGGAAAATATCGTGAGGAAACCGAAATGTACCTAGAATCTAAGTTCTAAGTCACATGTCATATGTCATCCACCAACCGACACTGGGCCAGCGTGGTGGATTATAGCCTTGTCTCTCTCCTTGCGAGAAAAGGCCCCGACGTCCAGCAGTGGGAACATTTAATGGGTTGTTTATGCTGCTACTTATTATGCTAATATGTTTTCTTCAAAAGAACAAAAATTTACTTCAATGACAGGTAATTTAATTCTGTCGTTCGACTAACTAAATACAGATAAATCTAAGCTGATATTTGTTTTTTGTTGATATTTGAAAACTACCTCCTGTTTTCGATATATAAGATCACCTCTGAAGTATTTTCTACCAAACAAAAAAAGAATTATCAAAATCCACTCACAATTAGCGGAGTTATCGTGTAAAATAAAACCAAATAAAAGAACATGCAACCCGATTGAGAACATCCTCTTTGTTTGAAGGAGGATGTTCTCATCCTCCTCCTTTTCCACACAAAAATATATTTTTGACAATTATTTTGTCATTCAAGACGACGCGACGCGATCACGTGGGCACTTCTTGAATCTAGAATCTAGATATTCTGTGGATCGTCTGTGATACACAGAATACTTAGAAGTTAGTATGTACCGAACGCGCCGTGCGTGTCGTTATTATTTAATGTTTGTGTAATTTCCGAACCACCAAACCGATAATGTTCAAATTTTGATGGGACAATATAAAAAGTGTGTTCTTTCTAACAAAAAAATAATTAATGAAATTAAACAACGCAAACATGAGTTACAACCAAATACACATTCTGACTTTCACCCCCTCCCGCAAGAAAACCAATCAGAATTTGGGGATCAAAAGTAGCCTACAGCAATTTCCTTAGTTTAAACTAAAATCATGCCAAGTTTCAGCTGAATTGAATCAGTAGTTTCGGCGTGATGCGTGATCCCTATACAGAAAGACAGACAGACAGACAGACAGACAGACAGACAGACAGACATGAAAGAAAAAAAATGCAGTTTCGCCATCAGTATCGACTATGAAGTGCCCCAAAACAAAAAATTTCAAAATATCTTCAATGTACAGAATTCGACCCGTTACAGTTTTATTATAAGTATAGATGATGAACGTAAGATTCGTGGGAGCGGCGGGAGCCTGCCGCGCGCCGCGAGCCGACCCGCGCTTCGCGGAAGGCGCGCTGCGCTCGGCTGGCGCCCCGGCCGACCGCTCGTTGCGATTGCGTAGTTTCTCCGCGACTGAAGTGTTTAATATTATAACCAAACGCATACCGACGAAACCATCAAAGATGCGTATGGTATTTCGATGCAAACACTGCATATGGTGGCCGATTCGATCGCACCTGTGCTGTCTAGCCTATTCAATCGATGTTTAAGAGAAGGAACATTCCCCGAATCATTAAAACTCAGCAAAGTAGCGCCGATTTTCAAAGGCAAGGGCAAGCGGCAGAATGTTGATAGCTATCGACCTGTATCGATAATACCGGCGATTGCTAAGGTACTCGAAAACGGATTAAGCGAGCGTCTCATAGCACACTTATCAAATATTCAGGCACTGTCTGACCGGCAGCACGCGTACCGTGCGGGCAGGTCGACAACGTCGCTCACGAGAGAGGTGGTGCGTCGGGTGGTGGATGCTCGGGAGAGAAAGCAGCAGGTAGCGGTGCTGTGCTGTGACCTCTCGAAAGCATTTGACGTCGCTGACCACAAAATACTTGAGATAAAGCTGAACCACTACGGCATCCGAGGCAAATCACTATCTCTGCTGACTGAACTTATTCACGATAGGTCTCAGGTTGTAGTGGGTGAGGGCGGACAGCTAAGATCGGACCCCTTGATGATCACGATGGGAGTGGCCCAGGGCTCGGCGGTTTCAAACATTTTATTCTCCCTCCTCTTAAATGACTTACCTTCAGCAATAGCAGACGCAGATGTAGTGATGTACGCAGATGACGTTGCTGCGGTGGTCACTGCATCAACACTCGAGGAGTTGGAGGTGAAATTGAATACCGCTGCTGCGCAACTTGGAACGTGGTTCGGGGGGAACGGCCTGGCTCTTAACCTCACGAAAACTCACTTTCTGCGTTTTGACTTATCGGGTCGGGCGCGCCGACAGCTTAGCGTATATGTGAATGGCTCTCAGATTGAACAAGTGGACATAACAACCTTCCTCGGGTTCGAGCTGACAGCGGCCTCACCTGGGAAGCCCACATTGATAAGTTGTGTGGAAACTCAGTGGAGCATGTTTCGCGTTGAGGCGGCTGGCCAGGTTCCTACCGGCCGACGTGGTTCGGTCCTGCTATTTTGCCACGATACATTCCTTGCTTCAGTACGGGGCAGAACTGTGGGGTAGGGGTGCCGAATGGAAACGTGCTTTCGTGTGCCAAAGAGAGCTGTCCGAGCAATTGCTCACATACCGGACGATCAGTCCGCCAAGCCGTTCTTCGTGTCACTTGGAATCCTTACACTACCGGGTATAATAATAATGCAAGTTGCAACATACGTACGCGTGAACATTGGATCGTATCAGGTGGTCGGTAAAACACTGCACGACTCGAAAAAACGAGTCACACGGTATAAATTTAGATTAAAAGCAGTACCACGGACTCTCGAGAAGTCCGCGAGGTTGACCCACGTCATGGGCACGATGATATATAACCGATTGCCTGAGAATGTACTGGGTCCCCTACATTACCCATTTTCAAAACTAAACTCAAGCGTTGGCTTATAAGCCAATCTTTTTATGACATAGAAAGATAATACATGTCTCGAAAAGAAGTTATGTAGGTACAATGAGGTACCCTTTTATTTTTGCCGAATTTGTTTTAGTCCAAATGCTTTATTTGTAATAATTTTCAATTAATTCTCATATTTTGATAATTATAATGTGTTATTTAATATTTTTGAAAATAATTATTTTAATCACAATATAAATGAATTGCTAAATAATTTTATTTATTTTACGGTAGCTGAAAGTTTATACATTTAGCCAAAATTGATTATGAATTTACCTATTATAACATGTAATTGTACTAACTTATAATTTATGTTTATATAATTTCACTGTAAAATTGACGTGTACTTCCTGTATGAATAAATGAATATGAATATGAATATGAATATCACATTCAATTAAAAAAACCGAATTCCACACTCACTTAATTGCTTAAGACCGCAAGGCAGAAATGAAAACTAAAATAATAAATAACTATTTAAGCTCGACTGGTCTTGTTTGTAGCTTAGTGGGTGGTAACTCTGCCTGCGTAGCCGAGGGTCATGGGTTCGATTCCCACCCAGTGCAAATATTTGTGTAATGAATTCAAATGTTTGTACTATGTCTGGGTGTGTTCTATGTATTAATATTGTTGCGACAGTTGTTTACACGAACACCTCACTACCATTTTTTTTCAGCCGTATCCCAAGATACGTGGTACATATTTATATCAACACACTATGAACGCACTCTATCTGTATTAACACCGAGGCCCCGCTGCTAGAGAACGGGTCAACGGGTCTATCCCTAAGCAAATAGGAAGGTTAGGACCAAAGACCATACCACGCCAGCCAAGTTGCGAGTTGGCAGAAATCACTTATCATTGAAGAGTTCAATATAGTCTGACAAGCTGGTTTCTTCACGATTCGAACCTGGGGCTCCGGATCGGCAGTTGCTATTCTCCTGACTAGGAGGACAGCCTTAACTTTCAAAACCACTTAAAAATCATTTTTATTATTATTAACGTATTTAGTTAATAAGGTATTTAAAATTTACCAAAGCACTTAATATTCCCTCTAACAGTAATGTACAAAAACAAAATTAGGAACAGCGTCAATCTCCCACAAATTTCCTGAAAAACAAAATAAAAAGTTGCTAACCGCTAATCATGATTGACTTCAGAGCACAGGCCCCGTACTACGAGTCCTCATAGCGATGAGTTTGTAAGACAACGAACAACGTCAAGGCAACAAACAGCTTTTTGCGAAAAGTGCTTAAAATTTGAATCAAACAATCGTGGCAATAAACGTTACTGCGTTTCTTTTGCAATAAATTTTCTAGACATATACATGAATGTTGTGACCGAGTGGTGGCCGAGGCAAGGTTGGCGGAGCGTCGGACATCCAGCTGCTGATGGGTCGACGATATCATCTTTATCGCGGGCCGAACCTGGACACGATCGGCACAGGACCGAGGAAGATGGCATGAAACAAGAGATACCTATACCCAGCAGTGGTATAAGAAATGCTGTGGATGATAATGATGATGAAGGCGCTTAAACTTTCAAAGCCCTTATTGTCAAGCGAGAAGGTATAAAATCGCTCAAATGCAGAACGTCTGGTTAAACGAACAACCTCGACTCATGGTACGGAACTAGGGCTCACGTGAGTCCTTTGTCTTTAGCCCGAAGCGAGGTTGAATTAAATTCTGGATACTCTCTTCAACGGCAAAAAAACTGTAATGAAACCCTGAAGTAATCAGTCTGCCTTCGAGAGCCCTTCTTACATTCAAGAATTTTAATGAAAATTCTTAGGAGAAAATATTAGAAAAAACAGAGAGATTAATTGATATTACACTGAGCTCTCTGAAGCTCGGTTGGATTCTCATATTAAACGGGTCTGGATAAAATAATATTTCCAATCACACGGTTAGTCGCATGATTCTTTCAAATACCACTTTGTACTGAATTAATGTTAATAAAACATTAATTTCTTCATATTAAAATTAACGTGGTTGTCACACATATTTATTTGGATAACGGGACACTCACGTAAATACGGTCGGTCAATCCGACTCGAGTTTCGGCCGCATGTGCCAAACGGGCAGCCGTCGCGCGCGTGCACTCTCCTTGAAAAAGGCCGCCGGACGCGGCTGAAACTCGAGTCGCATTGACCAACCGTATATACGTGAGTATCCCGTTATCCAATTAAATTTCTTCATAATATGAGTAAGTAGTTTGCTACAGAGTAACTTTTGAGTTTTCGGTTTTGGTTTGGCTGCTTCACGTAAATTTATTCATTCATTCAACGCTCCACACACAAGTCCTAAAATCAGAGGAAATTACGTAAAAGTATTGGGTAGGAGCCTACATCACACCATATGATTGGTGATTTATGGTGCGATGTAGGGTCCTCCCCACTAGTTTCACGTAATTTCCTCTGATTTTAGGACTCGTGTGTGTAGAGGGTTTAAGCAACTTTCACGGTCTTGTTTATTGTCTTTTGATTCGTCATCATTAACAGGTTGTTTAATTATTATCCTAATTAGGTTTCTTAGCTAATAAAGAAATCACCTCTTTCATAACATATCATCCTAATTATCTTCTTAATAAACAAGTCTCCTCTCTCATAAGTTCCTCGGTCCTATGCCAGTTGAGTTTTAGTTCGACTTGCGATATACTTTCACTATATTTGCATTGTACAGCTGAGCAATAACATATACTGGCTGAGTAAATGCATGCAATCTGGATGTCTCCGAATTGAAAGTAACTTGGTTTCATTGAAAGGTGCAGGTGCAGTGGAATATAAACTGCGTCATCGCTTTATATCCGATAAAATGCTGGCAGCCGTTTTTTGATGAAAAACAAACAATTGTAGTTGTCATGCGAAGTAACAATCCCACAAAATGCTGGCAAAAACAATACGTTGAGAATTTACTTTCCAGATTTAGTTTTACTACGAGTATAACCACAAACAATTGTAATGACATGCGGAGTTATGACTGGATCGATATGTAGCATATTCTAATACAAATATACAAAAATCTTTATTGCTGTTTGTAGGTAAGATAAGATGATACAAAACATTTTAAAAGTTGCCCCATACAAACTGGCCTCTGCGAGAGGCATGCAATATGTCTGGCAAGACAATTTGTTGTAGTCTTAATTTATACAATGGAACAAAATTAAATAATAGTCAGCTGATTAAACTAATGAATTAGTCCGTCAGCTAAAATAAAGAATAATCCATATTTTCCCTTATTTACGAATATATTAAAATAAGTTTAATATAAAAAAATACGTATCGTAAATATTACGATACGTATTTTTTGTTTAATCGTATTATTAAAAATCAACAAACATACACATGGTCAAACTTGCGAAGTGGGGGGGAGGGATGTGACGTCTCGACCACAAAAATGTCGTATAGGTATTGACGTAACGTCACTGAAACCTTCTAAGCACTATGTGTTCGGTTTTTTTAATGAAACAAAAGAACAATTTATTTCCTTGCGTATTTTTACTTACCGTTTACTTAAAACGGCGAAAAAAAACATCGTGAGGAAACATACATGTACCTAAACCTTTCGAAGTCATGTGTCATCCATCAACCTGCACTGGGCCAGCGTGGTGGATTATGGCTATAACTCTCTCCTTGCGAGAGAAGGTCCCAAGTCCTAGCAGTGGGACCATTTAGTGGGCAGTTGATGATGTATTTCTACTTAAATGAGTATTTTTACTGAAACAAATCCTACAAAATAACCTAATATTTACATGTAAAGCACCTATTAAATTCTCCTCACAGACTTCTATCACAAAAAGCTATACGTCTAGACGCACAAAAGATTGGATAAAGAATTACTCGAAATCCCTTATGATTTCAAATATTCTCCGTTCGAAGGACAATAACATACATTTTAAAAAGATACTCGCAGATCAATCCTTCGGAGGGTTGAATTCGGATGAATGTAAAAGTTTTGTTCGCTTTGATTTATTCGGAACGTAAATGTATTGATATTGGCCGGAGTTTAGGAACTGTAACTTTTGCCCTGTTCCGTGTTGAATATTTATTGCCTTTTAGACACGCTGGTTTATTTACTCGAGGAAATATAATAACGTTTCAATATACATAACTCAATGTCTGTCGCTTAAGTAAGAGTGATTGTAAACTTCTTAAGGTTACGGCGCTGAAATAATAATGGTGGAAATATTTTCTGTGATTTATATTTT